>LR990931.1:17259931-18459931 GCA_905163415.1 Noctua fimbriata | reverse complement strand
CAGGAATAACGCTAAACCAGAGTATGTTTAAATAACATTTATAGGCATGAAGTTCAAAAGGTGTGTATTTCTGGAGTGGCAACGCACCTACGATACGGTCTATGTTATAGCAGATGACTTTAAGGGGAAGTGTTCAACACCATGTGTACCAACAAGTGGCCCGCTTGCTTGTTTGACAGATACATAGTTGTGTTGTTGGTGGAGTTTGTTTCGGCCACTTCCTTTTAGCTGAAACACTAAA
Source organism: Noctua fimbriata (assembly GCA_905163415.1). NCBI lineage: Eukaryota > Metazoa > Arthropoda > Insecta > Lepidoptera > Noctuidae > Noctua > Noctua fimbriata. Next base: position 18,459,690 of record LR990931.1, on the reverse strand, counting down.
AAGTGGAGAAAGGTGCGTTTTTGAGGGACTGTCCTGTCTTATGTAATGTTAACTTTCAAAATGTGTTTCTTCTCCATCTTGTTTGGCAATGGATCTCCGACGTTGCTTGGCGATGGAAGTCGGCCCAGAACTTATTATTTACGAGTTTTGATAGCAAAACGTGCTGATAAGAATAATTTTTTCAAAGGCTGAGAAGCCTTCAAATGATGAGATTTTTTGATATCGTTTGTCACCTAATCAAAGATTTTTCAATAAGGTATTCGTAACTGGCAACTACATAACGGTGAAAAAGTTCCCAGAACTATGCGTGGCTGCGTGACCCTCCACTATTAGGCGGCTGGTCAAAGGTAAACGTGCTTTTGGCTGTGAGTCAAGCTGTGTGCAGGTGATGTATGATATCTTGCAGCGGGGTCGTTCAGCTTTCCGGGAAACTGATTCATTCAGTCACCTGGCCTAGAGCAAGGAGGAGAAAAGAGAAGCGTCACTTTCTTGCTGTATTCGGTTAAGATTTTAGAGTTCAAATCAAAAACTATACCTAGCAAATAATATAAATTCACGAATAGTTTTCGGTTAATTGTTGGTACAATGAAAAGTGAACTTTTGAACGAAACATTCTGTCATTAAACCATAGTTTTATTTAAACCCAGTATCTGGGTGGTGTAGTTTAGATAGGTATGTAACTCCATTTAAAATACTGGTATTTCGCTGCATTCGGTTAGACTGGAAACCGACCCTACCGTTGTTGGGAAAAGGCTAGGCAGACATGGAAACTTATGTGATATTAACGAGCTATTGATCAGAAAGCGAGATAAAGACAATGGAAAATTATGAGATTACATAAGGAAAACATAACTTAAAATAGCAATATTGTGACCATGCTTGCGGATACGACACGGCACCAAATCTTTTCCACACGATTGCGACAGAGTTCCAAAAGAACATTCGACGTAATTAATTAACTATGACATTATCAATGATTACATAGTTATCAGTATCCGTAAATTAATGTCATACTTGCTATTAAAAGCATATTGCGCGTCTTGCATTCCGTAATCATTGATCTGTGACCGACACGTAGGTACCTACTCGGTCGGTATCAAGCTGTGGTATCGGTATCAGTATCGATCTCCACGTGAAAGGATTTTCCAGTCGGAATGATTAACAGGATATACCGATAGACAGTTCTTGTTAATACCTATAGAACCTTGGCTTTTGTTAAAAGAATGGTGAAGGCCAGTCTTCAATGAGAAATTATTTATGACTAAGTTTTTTTAAGAAGAAATAACACTACCTCGTTTGCACATGTCTCGTAGAATTAAAATGTAAAAATTCAGGATTTCCTTAACAGTCGGGTATCGAGACTGACCAAACATTGAAATGTTGTATACTATTTAACTACTATCTACTTCAAACAGGCGAAAACTTTCAAATCGAAGTCCGAATTCAGGGTTCGTGTGCGCGAAATCACGTTCCCCATAACGTATACCATAAGTCATAAGTCATTTACATACCTAAAGCAAAACTACATCCTCGTTTTTCAGGATTAACCACCTAAGCACGCCTGAAAAGCTGTAACTTATTGTTCCTTTATTGTAAAATGAACGCCTAAAAGATGATTTTCTTACGCATTAAACTTCTTAAAACATTCTACGGCTAAGACAACGAAGAGATTACCTAGAAATTCTATTTGTTTTGAGTCACATTAGGGAGATCATTAATATGCATTCGTGTAAGATCACATTACCATAAGCGAAGTCATGTTTAATCTTATAAGTAGCTATTAAGTATGATTCTTTAAGATAACAATCAACTTTTTCATATTTTGCCCGTTATACAGAGCATCATGAAACTTATGTACTTGTGAATATGACGTAGACAGACGAAATCCTCACATATTTGCTCACGAGAGCGACACTACAATGTACTAACGACACATGAATGACTGATAAGTGATAACGAGGTACAAACATGACGAACGATCAATGACATAGCCGCGACGTAGTAAGCCACTTATGGACATTGATAGATCTGATTATGATGTTTAGGTTTAGGAGATTATATCAGATTTATAAGTGTCGATAATTTATTAGATTCGCAAATGTGATGATAGCGTGTGTCGTCATTTTCGTTGTATATTACGCTATGGAATGTGCGAGCCGGTATCAAGGGGCACCGGTAACGCCGGTTATAATAAACGGTTTGATTATGTGTTACGGATACAGTGAACTACTTGAAAATTTCTAGTGATTGTAATTTTTACGGGTTTTTAATTATTTGGTCGCACGAATACGTTATTACAAAAATGACGGCCGACTAGAGCCCACCTCTACATCTGGCTATTTAGCATAACTGGCCTATAACGTTACCACCTCTATCCAGGACTCATCTCCGTCAGAGGGAGTTTGGCTTAATCTAAGGCATAATTCGAGTTGCTGGATGGCACATCTTTTCGAATTTTTGTTATCAGGTCATGCCGATTTGCTATCGAAACCTGCCAAATCCGACCGAAGCAAATGAGTTGAAGTTGAAGATTTTTACTATTTCGTGCTATAGGAATCAGGTGTGCAGGTATAGCTTGGATCTGGCATTCAAGTCTATGTTTTCCAGCGAACAGACGTGGTATGGTTCAGAGATGTTATGGATATGATATTTCGGATCTGGATACGGATATGGATATAGGAATAAAATTATATCGGTTTCGGATACGGTTACGGACATGTAATTATTTCGGATTATCCGTTAGTTTCGGATAGTTTCGGTTACGGATATTAGATTGAAGTAAAATATAAACACAAATAGTACGTAATAATTTGGTTTTATTTATAGGTTTTATCTAGTCTAGGTTATCATTTGGTATTATAATGAGTCATATTGGTAAGCCACTATCCGAAACTTGTGAAACGGATACGGTTACGGATATATTTTTATTTCGGATATCCGATAGTTTCGGATCCCTGGTGTGATTAAAGACACGTGGCCATAGCCCGTGTCATTTAGTGTGGTGTACAGTCACGAGCACCAATATGTTTCTCCAACTGTTCTGATTAAAATTTAATGTTATTACGAACATACTATTTTGGAACTCATATTTCTATGAAAAAGATCCTATCTCCAATTTGCAATGGTTATTACTCGCGAAAATTGCTTTTAAATTTAGGAAAGTGAATACATATTGCTGCTCGTGACTGTACGGTGAGCCATTTACAATAGATTGAAACAGCGTCGCCAAAGATGGTAGAACGTCATCATTTGTTTGGTAGATGAAAGAGAGAGAAGATAGTTCTAAATATAATGTTCTGATTAATATAACGCCACTCCCTAATCTAAAATGTCGTCATGTAACGGTACATTGCAATTTGTCTACTTTGACCCCTACCATCGATATCGCGTGGAATGTCGCCACTCGCCTACCCGTAGCGCGCGAACAAATATCATAAAGATAACTGAGGGTTCCTGTCATAACGTGAAGACTGCACTGTTACCTATGTGAATTACCCACTATGTCAGCGTCACCGTCACCGACAATTTCATCAGTTAACGCAACAAATAACCGTCTGACTCCTAGTATGGGCACCGGTATTTCAGAACCATGAAATAACTGCCTTCAAGTAATACTGTTGTTTGATTTTACTCATCGATTGATCGAAACCGCGACTCCGTCATCAGGCAGGTGCGAAATGAATGACTTTTAGATCTTTGCATTTTGATAAAAAGATAAACGTATTAGGATTTTCCGTAAAAATGATTCAGGGTTTGCTCATTGGTTTAGGGACTTTTGAACTCCCCTTCTTTTTATCGCGTGGCACTTAGGACTCAGACAGTGTTGAAAAAAAGCAGGCAACCGCTCAAGTTTTAAATAACTTATTTATAGAAACTTTATATATTAAAATAGTAACATGTGGGTGTATTTTTGTAAATTGAACTAAATGCATAGTTAATAGAAGAGTTTATTAGACTTTTGTAATAGAATCCGCAACTCTCAATAGAGGAGATATTTTCATCTTTTTACGACGGAACTCCCACTCAATTTGTGCAAGTTTTAAAAAGATATTCTATTCCGAGCTATTCTGGATTTAAATTAGACTAATTAATGAGGAAATCACTCAGCATTCCAATGGACTTATTGAAAACATTTCCCCATAAACTGTTTACGGTCGATCGGCGTGGGAAATTCTGTGGAAAGCTGGTGTTTACGCAAAACTATATTAACTCGGCGGTAATCGCTGAGATATTCGAATTATTCGCATTACTCACATGTTTGTCGATCGTTACACTTATCATTGCATCAAAGAGACTGGTGTTTGTGCCAGACGGTTCTCAACTTCCCACTAATGACAGCATGTCGGCAAATAAAAATATCGAAATAATTCATAGCAATTGACGTTCATATTTTTACATCAAAAATGTGTTCTCGGCGCCTGTAACGCTAATAATGCGATGACAGAGATAGTTTTGATTGTTATTGTCATTATATTTTGTCGCAGATATTTTTTAATATTCTGTAGTGTCGCAAAAAATATCTCAAATATTTAAATTACGAATGTAGGGTGTAATAAAATAGTTTTCACCTATCTGACATGATTACGCCTTTACTGCGGTATGAGCTTTACCCAAACAAATCGTAAGGTGACAAAATAATGAACCAATATAAGAGAAGAGAAAATTGTATGAAACTGAGAAGCAACCATCTCTCGATAACGTCAATATAATCGTACAGCACATAGCACGAGCTACAATTAACTCATTGATAAATAATTAGAATGATGTTAACTTACTACGTCTTAGTCGTAATCTCGGCCACAGAACTAGTTAGTTAATTAGACCAGGAAGTGATGGTTATCAGTAGGTTGGCTGTAATCAGGGACCGCAGTTCACAGGGGCACGGTGATGCGTCGTATTGCATGCGAAGATTTAGATATAGCATTAGTAAATTAAAAGGAACATATAATAACATCTCGCCTGTAATTCCAGAAGGGTTAGGCAGAGCCAATTATAGTACACCCACATTTCGCCAGTTATGTTTAAGTCCCATGTAATAAGGGGCGATCCTATTGCCATCAACCGAGCACAAATACAGACTCCGTGGCTGCTACTGAGAAAATGCCTGATGAAAAAACCCAATAACACTTTGCCCGACCCGAGAATCGAACCCCATGCTCAGTAGTCGCGCTTGCGACCTAGTCGATACTTCTAAGTAATTATACAATTATTAAGACTATCCATCCATATGCATGCTGAATATTTCACTGATTTTGGGTTAGATATCAGCCCGTATAATGTTCCCTGAGCCATAATCGCCTTTTTTTTTTTTTTTTTTTTTTTTTCTCGGTGTGGAAATCCTCTATGGATGTCCTCCGCCCTGGGGAGAACGGAGGGGTCTGTCAGACTCGTACTGACTAAAACCACACCGGTGTTCCCTCGCACACTTGCACCGGGGATCATGGGAACTAGTGCGCCTTCCACGATCCCCGGCTAGTGCCGGCCCGCTTCTGCGGGCCTCCTCAGTTCCGCGGGAGGAGTGAGGTGTACACCCCCCGCGACTTCCAATAGGGGCGCGCGTGGAACACTACGCGCCACCGCCTCGGGTCCAGTTATATGAAGGGACGGCGGACGTCCCCAAGTCCACCGTCCCTCTGCACCCGTTCAGGGGGGCTGGAAGAGGGCGTTGTCCGCCCTCCGCCGACGCCCGGTACGTCTGCTGCGGGTCGGGAGAGTGGTCTCGGCCTCCCTCATCCTTTCCGCAGCCTCCTTCTGTGAGATGACGGTTTCACAGAAGGAGATCACCGCATCCCACGACTCCGCGCTCCCGACCATCGAACGAGCGACGGCCGGCAGCGACAGGTCGGTTCCGACTTCTGTTATGAGGGCACGGCGCGGCTCCTCCCATGCGGCACACTCTGCCAGCGTATGCCGCGCCGTGTCCTCCAAGCAGTGGACGCAGTGATGACACCGGGCGTCCGGCTCCCTGTTTATGCGACACAGGTACTTCCCGAAGCAACCATGCCCCGAGAAAACCTGCGTCGCCCGAAACGACAGGGAGCCGTGCCTCCGCTCGAGCCATTCCTCGAGCACCGGTCGGATCGCCTCGATGGTAGCGAGACCGGCGGTAGGGCGCAAAAGCCTGTTCCGCCACTCCGCCACCAGGACCTCGCGGAGCTGGGACCGACGCAGATCGATCTCTCGCTGCATCGGCTCACCGCCCCGCGTCCGCGCCTCCTCGCGCCACCGGTACAGCGACGCGAGGACCCTCGCCTCTAGGTCCCAGGGTGGCGACCCGGCCAGTGCACAAGCCGCCTCGTAGGAGATTGTGCGATACCCCCTGATAGACCTGACGGCCATCGCCCTCTGCGGTTTTCGCAGTATCGCGATGCTTCCAGCCGTCAGGTCAGTGGCCCACACCGGGGCCCCGTACAGGGCCATGGATCGCAGGACCCCTAGGTACAATCTCCTACAGGCGGTGCTCGGGCCCCCCAGATTGGGGAGCAGCGTTGCGAGCGCGCCCGCCGCGCCCATCAACTTGGGCACTAGCCGCCGGAAGTGGGGGCCAAAGTCCCAACGGCTGTCGAGCACCAATCCTAGGTACTTCATGGTGGACTCGACAGCAATTTGGGTACCCCCGACCACAATATGTGATCCCGGCGGCGGCGCCCGCCGGGGGCCATGAAAGACCATGGCCTCCGACTTGTTGAGGGCCACCTCCAGGCCCAGGCGCCGTATGCGGCTCACAACCTGCGAGACCGCAACCGTCGCTAGCAACGCTGCCTCCCTGTACGAGCTCCCCCGGGCCGTGACCAGCGTGTCGTCGGCGTAACACACCAGGGCCACACCCGGTTGGAGCTCGCCTCTCAGCACCCAGTCGTACCCGATGTTCCACAGGGGTGGGCCCACGACTGAACCCTGTGGAACACCGCACGACATGTTGCGCCGGCCTCCGCCGTCGCGTCCCCTGTAGGTGACACACCTTTCTGCCAAATAAGCCCCAACGATGCGACGGAGGTACGGGGGCACCCTGTGGTAGCACAGCGAGCCATAATCGCCTGGGCCAAGTGAGAGTTTACTGGTTGATCAAATCTATGTATATTTTGAACCTACCACCGAGCAACAGTCTAGTCTAGGTGATGAAATATGTAAATAATCTTAAATGCAGTAATTATTTTTGTTTAATTAAGTGTTTACTCCTTGATAACATTATTTCGCGCGAATATTAATAGGACAGTTATCTTACTACGCAATAACAACATAAAGCTAAAAATAAAACGTTCAAATCTTCTCACTTTCTGAGCAATGCTGCGACCAAATTGCTAACTCAGATAATATGTCAGCCACCACCCAGCCAGTACCCAAATAATCGGTCAAACCAATACGGACAAAATGTAGACACGGCTCAAGACACGAACACTGACACTTCGGTACTTCAGTGAGTATTTGTATGGAGGTGTCTCTGTCCGTGTCCAAAACCGCGTCCCATCCTGTATAAAGGACGAAGGATTGGATTTATTTTTTCCGACACAGGATTCAATTAATAAAATATAATCTCAACCAACTTAAAAAAGGATACCGCCCTAACATGAAAACGGCTGTTACATAAACGATGGGGCAGTTAATATATCGTCCTGCAAGTCCTATCGTTAGCTCTCATTACCGGAACTGATAACGGATGGGTGCCACTAGTTTACTATGCCCGACAGGACCTATCATAAGGTACCACCACAGTTCACCTTGTGATTGACAATTATTGAGTTTTGATGCTGCTGAAGACACCAAACTCGTAGAACACTTATGCCCTGACTCAATTTAGATGTATCATCGACTCGCCAAGAAGATCATGAAGGATATACTTGCGAGGAAACTGAAAAAACTTCTTAGTTTAGCTCTCTATACCTATACAACATTAGTTTTAGTATATGCGAAACCTGATACACGTGTCTAGTATTTTTATGTAAAGAATCTATGTACAAAATTTCAAAACTGTATCATGAAAAATCACAAAGTTATAAGCTTGTTCTGTTACCTAGTTGTCCGCAAAAAATCGTGTTCACCGCGCAGCGCGTGCCTCTAACGTCGTCTTGAGCTCATTGATAATAATAATTTGGCAGTAGGTACCTAAATTATTGCGATAGGTACTTCTTCTTCTTAGCGTGTCGATGGCAAATTTTTAGTTAAATATGTTTGGCCCAAAATTCAGCTATGCGAACTCCGCTCGCTGTAGCAGTCATAAGATCGTCAAGTGCGCAGGTGTTAGGGCATGCAGCGCAAGATGGAAGATGGGCCATTGTCTGTGGAGACACGCCGCATACACATTTGAGATCTGAGCCGTTCATGAACCCCCATCTGAAGAGATTATCTTTGCTACAGCCGACCTGGAAATCTCTGAATAGACTCCGAACCCAGGTCGGCTGTAGCAAAGATAGGTACTTAAAGTCGCTCGGTGTCCAACTTTTAACTTTTTAAAATATTTTTGGGAAAAATATAACATGGTTTAAAAATTATTGGAATCGATTCAGTTACTTATTCTGAACAAACTGCATTCAGGTTTCGCATATACTAAAAATAATGTTGTATAGCGGTGGTCAATTCTTATGAAGTTAATTTCCCGCCCTAAAAACATTCTCATCCAAAATCATCACAAGTCACAAATATTAATAATTTTATTTATGATGGCCGCCCACTAGTTGTATACTGCGACATCGCCTCTATAATAAAAGTTGACGGAATTTGTTTTGTTCTAATTATATTTACATCAATCTACGCATCAGTCTGTCCGCCTGCATAGAAATCTTAAATTGTGGAATAAACAAGAACATTTTCGTAAAGGTTGAAATGCTGATGACGTAGTTTCAAATTCTTCGTGGACCAATCAGAAAGTGTTGCATATGAATACTTCACGTGATTTTTTGTTGTCTACCAAGTAAGCGTAGGTATATCTTATCTTCGTAGCTAAAAACATAAATATTTATACATGACTTTAATACTTCATGTTTAAGCTTCTGACGCCGAAATCACATGAGAAAACGTTGCGACTCAATCCGATTTCACTGGTTACGTTCAGATCTATAACTTTATAATAGGAAAACGGATCCCTTGCAATCTACCTGCCTAAAAGAAAATCACAGTGTGTTCAGGGGTAACCCAAGAAATAACAGTTAAGTTTGCTCTTGTTACCGGGAAAACCGTCAGTGAGTGCAAGTAGGTGACATCAGACGAACCGACAAAAACGTTTTACAGGAAAACAGCGCAATTTTCGCGAAGTGTATTCCAACGTACGCGTAGAGGAAATTACCTTACCCAAGCAACCTAGGGCGGAAAGTACTGAAGAGCTCATACAAATTTTGAAATATTATAACTAAGGATAACACAGTTATGATGGCAGGAACTTCACGCTTTGTAATTTATTTCGTCAGTGCTGCTCTCAAAACGGTGAAGGAAAATATCGTGAACAAACTGGCAAGTCCCAGAAACAAAAGTTCCAAGCCTATTTAGTGCAAAAGAAAAGTTTGAAGACACGTGACACCCACCAAACCGAAATGGGGCCGAATGGTGGATTATGGTGCACTGGCATTCACAGAGAGGAGATCTGTGTTGCCCCGTCCCAGCAGTGGGCACATTTATGGGCTGATTGTGCTTAGGTATACTTTCATTGAGATTGTGTCCAAGTTTTCCATAACTAAGACTCGAATAGCGTGATACCGATGACGCTACGAGACACTGAAGTCATAGTGATTACTAGTACATACGCGGAGGAAGTGATGACCTCTGCAACCAACATTGGTTGCAGAGGTCATCGAAAGGCTTGCAGAAGACTCATGTTCAGAAGGTGATAAGATGATAGTGTCGGCCTTTGTTCACAACGTGATGTCAGTATGATTATCACGCATCCACGCCCTATTATATGGTGCTTACAGCTGTTAGTACCATGCAAAGCCTATGGCGAGAACTCCGCATTTGCTCGGGCGCTCATATACAACCAATGCCAGTGAGAACATGTTCCTAAGGGGATGATAGGCATCACTGTATTGACTATCCCGGTATTGCAAGAAAATCCTTTTCATCTACTGGATTGTCTGTCGTTTTTCTACTTCATAAAAATCTTAACAACGCACAGCTGTTGGGTCTCCAAGCATAGAATTTTGCACAAAGTTCCTCTTGTAACACAGGTGACGGAACACTAAGAAAGACTTTAACAATATAACATCTTCTAAAGGGATTAAATAGAGGAAACAAGCTTGTATGAAAGGTCGTCGTATCTTTGTCTTGTCTGTAACATACCGCACAAGACGAGTTAGCAACGTGTTGTTACGTACGTAAGTAAATCCATTTGGCTGCCAAAGTAGTGCAACTTTTCTTAGATTGGCTGCTAACGTCTGCTTCTAACCATATCACTGAGAATTTACAGGCGATGTAGAAACCTACCTACAGTTATCACACGACAGTCATTTTGTTTTTATTTGTCCGGCCCCCTGCAGAGGCGAATGACATGTTAAAGAGCTCGAGATCTTTCTCCGCCAAAATTAGCATGATCATATGATCACTCTCAGCTTTGACCCCTTATCAACTAGGTACGTGACTCATTCCGCCATATTTATTAATATTAGTGTCAATATAGATGTAGCGGTCGGGTGACTGAATTAAAGTAATTGCTTGATACCTCGGACGTGCCGTTGATAATGTTTTGTTTACGTGGGAACGCGAAACCTCGGGAGGTGATCGCCCTGTACCGTTGAGTAGATTTACTAAGCAGTTGAATATAATTACGTGCATGCAGCAGGTTTTTTTTTCTTTTTTTAAAACCTTGCGCCACACTAGGAATTTCTCCTGTATCGTGTGTGTCACAAACATTTAAATTCACATACACAAACAGCCAGGTTAGGCCAGGTTTAGTTTGTTTCGGGAGGTTCCTGCACCGAATCGGGCGGGAGGAAACGCCCGGGTGTTTCCATTGTGAGGATCGTCCGGAGGACACGGTGCAGCACACTGTGGAGGCCTGCCCCGCTTGGGCGGAGCAGCGCCGTGTCCTCGTAGAGGCGATTGGCGGCGGCGACCTCTCGCGCCCGGCCCTGTTTCAAGCCATGGTCCGCAGCGAGAGGGAATGGGAAGCCGTCACCTCCTTCTGCGAAGCAGTCATGCTAGTGAAGGAGGTGGCGGAACGTGAGAGGGAAAGAGCCTCACGTCCCAGCCGCCGCGGGAGACGCCCTGGGCGTCGGGGGTCACGTGGTGGCCCCCGGCCACCGTAGGCGCGGGCCTGTGGACGGCGAGTTATGGGCTAGCTCGCCGTCCGGCCGTCTTATGACGACAGGCCGTGTCGACGGCGCGTTCGTGTTCCACGCGCGCCTCAAAGAGATGTCAGCAACCACGTAGGGGTCCGCACGGGCCGATACCTGCCAGGGCTGCGGGACTGTTCGAAAGAGATACCGCGGCCCTGGAAAACAAAGGGCAAAGAAGGAACATGGATGGGTTTTAGTCAGTAAAAAAAAAAAAGGCCCGGTTTAGTTGCGAAAAACACCATATCCACTATTTACTTTAGAACCTTATTTGTATATTTGGGGATGTCCATGCATCATTTCTGGCTTTTTTCTTTTTTCATTTAAATTCTTCGTATGTCTAGGTAGGTAGGAACATTAGGTCACCATTGTCCTACCCATGTAACTTGGGGAAGGTGCAACTTGGGGAAGGTGCAACTTGATTTTTTCTTTCATTCCCCACTGTATCATTTACTCGATTGTCATTCACAGCGATCCATCTTTATTATGGTCTTATTTGGTAGGTAGTACATATTATAGCTAAAATAAAGCTCATCTATTTTATTTTATTGTCCATCAAATGTAAAACTTTTCAAAATACTACAGATAAGTTACCCAAACCTTTCAAACCTCTTTGGAGGCCCAGGCCTAGCAACTGATGCGAATAGTTGGCTGAGAAAATGATACTTTATGACAGGTGTTTCATACATATATTAATAATGATACAATTTTAATCCTCATTTTTGCGTCATTGAAGGTTAAATGATCGATAAATAAATAAAAAATAAACATTATACATAAGCGCATGCGCCGGCGCACCTGACGATAACTGTCTTTGCGACAATGAACAACAACAACAGGTGCAATAGATTGAAATCATAAAGTTCTTGGTTGCTAAGGTCGGCTAATAGATGGGTTGCTGGGAAGTTTGTCCTGCCACCTTTGCTCCCCAGCCAAACACTACATAGTGGTAAAGTGCGAGCGTTTTGGGGGACTGTCTATTGAAATTTTAACGTACTAAAAAGAAAAGCGAAAGAAAAAAAGATAAGTGAAAGAGAGCGAAGGGCGTTGTCGGTTCGATGTAATATGCTGGCCCGCAGGTTTGCAAAGTGTACTAAAGACGTGAAAAATATGCTGTTTAAGGCATACTGCCAGACGTTATAAACCGTCAGCCTGTGGGTCAGATATACGCAGAGAGCTACAACGCCCTCCGTGTTCAGTTCAACAATGCTTTTCGGGTGTTGCTGGGGCTTCCGCGGTTCTTTAGTGCGTCAGGCATGTTTGCCGAGACAAGCATAGATAGTTTTGAGGCTGTCATGCACAAAAGAACGGTATTCCTAATGCGTAGGATACGTGGAAGCTCCAACAGCATCATGAAGGTTATTGTGGAGAGGCCAGACTGCCCTTTTCAGATGCACTGGTCCCGTAGACATAGCTGCGGGCTCGGTGCTGAGGAAAGATATTTGAATTAAGTTTTGCAATATTGAGAGATTGAGATTTTTTTTTTTTTTTTTTTATTTTTTTTTTTTTGTTTTGTTTTTTTGTTTTGAGTAGTACTAGTAGTAATATTCATTAGAACGTATGCATATGTATTCTGTAATAGTCAAGTTTTGGGTAAATTAGATTAAATTAAATTGTATTAAATTAAATTGTATTGAATTGAATTAGATTAATTTGGATTGTTAAATTGAACTGTTGAATTACTTTTGTTTTAAATTGATTTAATAAAACTTATTTTTAAATGCCTATCAAAAACCCGTCAATTTATTTATATCAATTAAATATTCTTTTTATTATTATTTTCATTTTAGCACCGGAAAAATGTATAGTGGTGACGATTACTGTCTGATCGAGATGGTGCCGGTGGAGTACCTACAAAGGACTAGGATGAGGTCATGCTATGCAAACTTTACTGTACTGAACTGAACTGAAAAGCTACTCTGATTCTCTTTAGAGGGGAAAATAAGACAATTTTTTTATAAAGATACGAAAATACCGATTATTTTTAGAGGACCTAAATAACATTATATTTTACCAACAAAGGTTAATCCAAACATTTATATTTTATCTTAGAAGTTACGTGCGATGTACGAAGCAGTCCTGGGAGCCGCATACCAAAAGAACATGAGACGCCCCCAGCTCGATAGACCGATAAGCTTGAAAAGGTGGCTGAATCAGACTGAATTCGGAATGCTGAGAACAGGGCGTTTTGGCTTTGCTTGCGAATGGCTTATAGCGAGCAGTACCGAGGTTTGATGTGGCAAATCAGTCTATCGGCTGAGTTGATCTTTGATTGATTCACGTATTCAACGTGATGATAATTCGCATCCGCAAGGCATCACCAAGCCAAGTAACAGCATCAACGAGCCGTGCCAAACCACCATCGAGCCGTGTAAAAGTCAAGCGCTATTAAGCCTGAGTTCCTAAAAACTAATTAAGCATGTCAATAAAGTAAACTTTATCAACCAGCTCATTAATCACACCTGTTTATTTATTTTCTTTGAAGATCATCAGATTATTGATTAGTTGATATCATTGACACAAATGGATCACTGGTCACCCGACGAATGGCGTGATTTTAAGATGTTATCCTGAAACGATAATTGCTTTATCTACTTTCAGGATTACGTGCTGTGATATTTTACTAGGTATGTTATTAATTCACGATTCTTTGGGGAAATTTATTGGAAAGTAGTAGGTATTTGGCTACGTTAATACCTACTTTTGAATTACAGCTTGGCTCGTAGTAAGGCTAAAAGTCAGTATTATTATTTAAGTTAGTTCTTATTCACTGCTGAAGGAGGCACATACTTCGTGTAATATATATCATCACCACGGCTCTCAAAACTCAGGAACCAGAACTTCGAAGACGTGTGACATCCACCGACCCGCACTCACCTTGCATAGTGGATAACCGCCGACTCCCTCTCACAGACAGGAGGTCTGTGCCAGCAGTTGGAACATAAAAGGTAATCCTGCGACTCCACTCACCTGAAGCCGAAAACCTAGATGTTGTTGTAGGTACAAGAGTAGATGCACCATAAACTAAAATCGTAAATAATAAAAGAAAAGACTTGAAGCTCCTGAAGTGAGTTTAACATAATAAGTGCTCTGCGTTCTGTAAGAAAAAAATTCAACGAACCTAAAATACTAAGACTTTTTTTCTTTTTTCAATCATTCTGTTTATTTATGCTTCTTAGGAATCGAAGGCAATCTTAAAAAGATCGGGGCCAAAGCCATTCCAGCGACCACAGTAAATGAAACTAGGCCACTTGTTAGAACTCTACAATTAGGACTAATAACAATATGGAAGTAAAACACCACATTTGGTTGCAAACTTCCCATCAGCATAATGTGTTGCGTGAACTACCTCTATTACCCTACATTCTTACTTTTCAGATCATAACGTAGCATATCATCACGCCTGTATTTCCTCAAAGGCTAGCCCTTTTCAAAGCTTTGCAATAGTCAACCCACATTTCGCTAGTTTTGTGAAAGTAGGGCCGAGCTTATTGCTGTCAAACCTCTTTCTTTTTCTTCTTTCAAGACCTCAAGGTCGGCAGTAGCGTTTGCGACCGAAGTCATAGTACTCTAGCCCAAACAGTCAGTCATGAATCAAACCGTCTGTCACTGTAACTTTGGTAGTTAGTTACTGATTGAAAAGTTACTGTTTTGGTAAGAGTGTAACTTTTCATAGCTTGACTGCAAAAGTCTATTGTCTACCAAATCACTGAGCAAAACGAGTCGCTATACGATGACTTAAGCCTACATTCCAACATTCCAGATCGTGTACTGAAAAATGACGGCCTTCCGAATAAACGTGACTAGGTAAATTCATTCATGGTGTTTCAGTGAATACCGGTATGTTTCTATGGAGGTCTAGCTGTATCGTGGTACCGTGGCCTAGGTACCGCGCTAGGGGCGCTACGTCATAATTTCATGAGTAGGCAATTTTTCGTATGTCAAGGTTGCACGATCGCCAAGCTTAAAGCGCCAGCGATTTGAGGCAAGCGACGCTTTATTCAGAAAGTTCCTTGCCGTGCTTCTGTTCAGTGGGTACTTGTATAGTGTACTGTGCATACTAAAATTACAGATAGAAAAAAAAATTAACTCTTAATTTGTCTGTCTGTCTGTTACCTTGGCTGAACCGATTTGGATTTCATTTGGCATATGGATAAACCAGGATCAGGGTTAGGTAGGACATTTTTTAACTCGGTAGTACGTTTCCGAGGGATATTTTCCTATCTACACGCGGGCACGGGGAAAAGCTGCCTATAATTAATGCTCCCACTGCTGGGACACAGGTCTCAAGACTCTGTAAGAGGGATATGAAAAACTTACTACAAGCTCTCTTAATAGCTTATGAGATAAATCATATTAAAACTATTTCATTAAAAACTTTTATTGCGTGTATTTTGTGACATATTTATATCGCATAATATAACCTAAGACCCCATTGTGGGTCCACTATCTTACTTAATTAAATTTTATTAAATACGTCAGTAAAAATAATGCTGTGTCATCACGAATCATCGTTTATTCATTCAGAGCGAATAAATTGTCACAAACTGAGATAGGCAATTGTGAATCATGTGTAGATAAATGAAAGTCTACACTTAACTTCGAGATAAGCAGATGATGAATATAATGACGATATCGTTTCAGTTTTATCAGCCTCATTTGCAATAACTTTTAATCCTAAAACTACAGACTTAGTCAAAAAAGTTAATACTTGAATTGAAAATACACCCACGCGTGTGCTTATTCAATACAAACCAAATCAAATCAAATTCATTTATTTCAGACACATGGGTTATGTACCTGAAATAAATGAATTTGATTAGATTTTTTTTTTTTAAACTTTATCAATTATTATTTTTATTACTTCATCACCATTGGTTTAAAAACGGTGAAGGAATACTTCGTGTGGAAAACGGCATGCTCTAGAACCAAAAGTTCCAAGACATGTGACAACTTCCAATCCACGCTGAGCCTGCGTGCTGATTACTGCTGCTTCTCATTAGCAATGAACAGTACGTATAATCACACAATGCTAAGTAGGTGTAGGAAAGTTAATTATTTCGCAGTGCTAATTATAGCTTCGTTCCGAAAAATCTATACTAATAATATTATAAAGAGGTAAAATTTTTAATTTTGTATGTAGGTAAGCTCCGGTACTAATGATCCAATTCAAAAAAAAAATTCACTGGCGGAAAGCTACATTATTCGTGCATAACATAGGTCATAAACTATATTATGTATCATGCGTATTAGCCGAGCAATCACAATTTTTTCGGACGAAGTCGCGAGCGAAGCGCTAGATTTGTATATTCTGGTGCACGACACAAGCTAACTTAGGCAATAGCTATAATTTCCGAGAAGAAAAATATGGAATAGACAGAAGTAAAATTAAGTGCTACAGTTTAGACATAATACCGGATAATCACCATCTTTAGACCACATTAAGGAACTATTAGTTAATCTGTGACCACATTCACAAAACTCAAGGCTACGCGTGCTCACTACGGATCATGGAATATTGGCATTGTTACAAAACTGACCATTCTTAGGTACATTGTTTCAGTAAGAACGAAGACTACACTGACAACCGATAGACGGCTGACATCCGTTCAAACTGACAAAAACTTCGTTAATGAGAAACTAACAGAAAAAATGGGCCAATGTTGAAATGGAAACTCATGAAAAGATAGGGTCCAAAGTCCAACCGGACATTGGCAAAGGAATTGTCTCTACGGTCAGTTACGAGCCAAACATTGTGTGAGCTACTTTGTAATTTTTTTTCGTTGTTTTTTGCTGGTCATCGCTAGTCATGATTAACCGGTTCTAAGATATTTCATAATTTTTGGAACTTTTAAAAAGTCTTATGAAATAACCATAGCCGTTAAAAGAATGAGCTGTTGTATCTTATTGACATAAGTCTGACAAGGGTGCTTCGTTACTCAGTTGTGGAGATCAGATAGGCAGTCGTTCCCTGTATAATATTGGTATTCAATTGTATCCAGTTAGACTGGAAGCCGACCCTGACATATTTGAGGAAAAGGCTGCGCGGATGATGATATCTTTATTAACATAATCGGGTTTATTTAAAGTAGGCATTCAAAACAGGTCTTCTGGTGGTCAAGAAACTTTGGTTATACCTAATAGGTTTGGGTCACGGACAGAAAATAATGAATGAAACACGATGCGCACGTCCTGTGGACGTGACATACAAGCTACTGCCGTAGTAATAAGCAAAGGCTACCATTTAGAAGATATACCATCACCGCACCTTACTAACTAAAATAATTCGGTCAGTACCTATTCAAGCGAAGTCAGAATCGCTAAAACCTGTCAACCAGTCTTACCAATGGGTTTTTACCCAGTTAATGGATTGTGGAGGTCACATAAGCAGTCGCTGCACTTAAAATACTAGTGTTCAGCTGTATCCGGTTAGACCAGAAGTCTATCTCACCATAATTGAGAAAAAATTCAGGCACATGACAAGTTGATGGTCAGTATTCAATCGCTTGTGAATTGTACCATAACACTACAGCAGTTCTGAAAATCAAGCTCAATCCGCGAGTGGCCGGGGGTGGTTCACATTCCGACCAGTCACCACGCCATGTGACGTCATACACAGCCAAACTATGACGTGTACCCTACATACACACGCTTTCCCAGAAACATTTTCACACAACACTGCTTTAAATTAGCCTTTCATAATGAATTCCTAGGAATAATTAGTAGCTAGAACCCTGGAACCTAGAAAACTCATGCAAGTCTATTAGTTTGTCTTAATCCAGGAAAATGTTGGCGCTCGTAACAAGTTACAAAGAAAATATTCATGAATTCATAAGTTAGTGTTAAAACGTAAGTAAATAACAAGTATGTAGTAAGTTCTATAAAACGTAATGCATCATTCATCATTACCGTCAAGGAAGTGACATAACACTCTGTATAATGTCGGACTTTCAAGATTTCCTTCCGTATCCTTATTATATTCTTTTTAATTGATGTAGGTCGTAACTCAACGTCCTTTTATGTTCTGCGTAATCGGATCAGGGGAAGCACAGGACTCAAGACATCCGTACGGAGCCTTTGGGGATACTGCCATCAGGGGTGTCTAGGGGAAAAACCCTGCTTCCCTTTAGGAGGTTTAAAGTAAGAAACAGGGCATTTCAGAGCATTTAAGAACAGGTTAACAAAATGGAAAGGAAAGTTAAAGTTCCATAGCAGTCATCAGTATTCTGTAGAGCATTCAGAAGCAGGTGCAAGGAACTGAAAACCCGTCAGATAAGCTATCAGACGGCGCCGCTTTACGCGGAACGCGTGCGCACGTAAAGATTACAAATTAGATCATAGAATCATATCTTAAATAACAATAACGTAAAGTGATCGAACACAAATATGCGATATTATATTACTTCATGATAGCCGCTTAGGAAATCCCCACGACATTTTTTTGTGTATTGGATCCGTCTAAGTCATTCTTTGGTATTTTAAGATGCTTAGGTAATTTGGCAATAGTTTGATAATCGTACATTGCATTGTGTTGCATGATTATTCAGTCAAAATCAGTACTTTTAATACTCCGATTGAATTTCCAAATAGTATTTGAAAAATTCAATCAACGAAAAGAATGTAGGTTAGTGCCATGTGTAGGCGCAAGTGACAACTTGTCCGTCTAGTTCAAACACATCACACGCAACATTTACACTTGTTACATTATTTGCTCTGTAACCATAGATATCACATACACAAGGTATCACTGTCGTGTATCGCGCCTCCTAATCTGTTTACCCCATGTTCAAAATAGCAAGTCGGTAAGAATTGCACAATATTTTATAATCGAGTCTACTTTCTTCTCGACTTTCTCATTTCTTGGACTGTCAAGGTTATTCTCGTCAGGAGCTGTCGGACATTGGTCGCGCTGGTTAGTGGGTGAACCCTACAACCGGTCTCCGACCTCAGCGACGATGGAAACTGCATGTGACGTCATGATACTACCGCTGCCGCCAACTTCTTACCTTAGGGGTTTCCATACGCGCATTTTGTCGCAATCTCAGCCAAATTATCAGGGAACTAGCTTTTCCAATTAATTTTAAAGATAATAACTATAGAAATAGGATTAAACAGATAAGTATTCATGATGAAATTCCATTGGATTATGACGTAGAGACAGTATTCATCAACTCTCTAAAAAAGTTTCTAGAATGTGACGGTCCATCTGCAAGTTCCGTTCAAAGTTCCTGAAATTTGGAAACAGTAGCGTTTTGTGGCAATTTTTGGGTTGTCAGCGTGGTGACGTAGCATCAGCTGTGCTAACAGTGCACGTCGGCGATGACGCAAGGCGCTGCCGGCCGTGCCCTCCGCCGGTCCCACGTGTTGAGTCAGGCTGCTTTATAACAGCATACCGGCCCACCTCCGGCCACAAGTCAACTGAGCGCCGAGCGAGACACACGCAGTGACAGTGAACACGTGAATACAAGTGCTCATACATAAATCGTGAATCAAAAAGTGTTAATTAAAGTGAAAGGTGAAATAATAATAATGGCTAAAATCGTAATATTGTGTGTGGTGTTGTTTGTGATGGTTGCCGGACATAAGCACCACCCCAAGTTCCCCAAAAATGCTGAGGATTTTATCATACCGATGCCGAGGAAAGGTGAATGTTTATTTTGATTTATTACTTTTTTCTAGAAGGAGAATAAAATTCAAAATTAATTTATAGTTGACTGGTGTCTTCCAAAATATTTTTGGGTGTGCCATTTGGACCCCAATAAAAATTATGGACTTGTAAAAAAGTATATAATTTTATTACAATAATATTTTTTTTTGTCCTCAGTGGCATGTTCTGGTGACAATGAACGTGAACGTGGAAACATTATAGAGCAGTCCAAGTGCGGAGACCCCAAAGAGGTCTTCGAATACTTGAAGGTGAAGGCTGCGCACGAGCAGGTAAATATCACTCAACAAACTCAATCATCCCTAATTTAATAATGATAGTTAGGAAAGACTGGATTTTTAACTATTAAATTATGATTATGACACAATTAAGTTTTCTTAGCCTCCGATTTGAACATGTCATTACAACTCATTATCTTATGACCTTATTAGCCAACAACTCGTGACTCTCGCGCAACTCCATCATTACGTGCCAATGACTCCCAATATAATTATAGTTATTGGAAAACATAAATTCCCATACTCCAACCGTTTTTGGACAAATATTTATAATCAGATTACCTACCAATTGCTGCGATGCGGTGACGTTTTCGACGTTTTCGAATTTCGTCATTAAATAAATCAGCAGCAATGCTAAATGGATTTACATTTACTCGATTAACAATCAAATTACTCATCGGCAAATATTAGATATTATTATATGTACATCCGCGACCGTTCCGCGGTTACTAAACACGGCGTGATTAGCGTCGCGTGAGAACATCCTCGACTCTTGTATTGTACGAAAGCTGACGAGTATGTGTTTCCCCAGATCAGTCCACGCGCGGTGTGGGTGAAGCGCTGCGTCGGCCTCTGCGAGTACGACAACGAAGGCACCTGCGTGCCCACCGAGACCGTCGTCCGACATATTCCCGTAAGTACATCACACGCTATCTCTTATCTATACTCAGCTAATTCTGGTGCATCCTTGACCCGCTTACTATATTTGTACAAGAGTACGCCGAGTTGCGTAACTATGATTGTCCTTAATGATAATAGTGACATAACTGTGAGGACTATAACTGCTTCCATGAGACAGCACATTTGTGCGGATATTTCTAGATGATCAGAAGTTCCGGTGTTTGACGGAGATGTTAATGTTCATGTTGTTACAGATACGAATATACAACGCGAAGACCAACAAGGAGACGTGCGCGACGTACCCCATCGTGGAGCACGTGTCGTGCGGCTGCTGCTCGCTGTCGCCGGAGGAGTGCGCGGCGCCGAGGGTGTACAATCCTCGTAAGTGTTCCTGTCAATGTCCCAACATGGAGGAACGCCGCAATTGTCTCAAAAAGGTTCGTAAGATAATGGATGTCTGTAGCAACACTAACGTATCGTCGGGCGCATGCCTCGCCCACTCAGCGTCAGCACTTTCCTCTCCCGCCTTGTTAACACACGCTTCTTTTACTTCTCTCTCGATGTTGTTTATCCTTCACAACCTACCTGTGTGATCCGCGTGTCTAGCTGTGTTTGCGTACAATGAGGTCAAGTCAACACTGGCCTATGCTCAAGTAGAAGTACAACATACTTGGTTAATGTCTGACGCCTGCTCTATGTCGACTCGTTTTGTACTGACATCCATTGTCTTTCAATCTTTTGCTTTTGTGTGCACTCTTATTTTTTACTCGCATGTGCTTTGTCACTATTTTGTTGTTTTTGTTTTTATTCAATCAGTAGCAAATGATCAAAGTTCAAAAAGTATCTTCTCATAATTGAATTACAGTAACCCAATGTAATCAATAGCTGTCCCAACTTTCAATTTAATTTAAAAATCATAGTGACAAACTACTTTTTTCGCGACAAGGTTAGCAATGTTCCTTTTACTTTGTTACAGCGGAACCAGAATATGAGGTGGAATCGGTATAAATGCGCCTGCGAGCAGCGAAGGAGAGTCTAGTGGACTCGCACATAAGACATAACGTGGTCCGCAAATTGTGGGCCAGTGATACCTGAGTCCTGAGACAGTGTTGTGAAACTTAGAGACAGTAATGTGAACAGAGCATGAGAACATTGATAGTGAGGTGACATCGACAGACTTTCTTCTGTGCAAGCTAGTGACGTGTGAAGTCAAGTCATGACTCAAACACAATATTTGGATGCGATAGTCACCGGTCACGAGGTGACAGAACTAAAGTCTCGTGCAACCAGTATACGTAACGACTGAGTGAAGTGTCTTAATTATTCAGAATGTAACAGTATTATAGTGATGTAAGTTATTTATTTGTTTAGCTTTAAGATCAAGTGGGGCCAAAAGGTGCTGTGAGTAGGCATTGCTAATTTATTCCATGACTTTTTGGTTTGCTGTCTAATGTACTTAATATTGTAACTCAAATTCGTATTATTTGTAACTTATTATTTATTGTAACTAGTTGTAATGTTCCTTAAATGAAACTATTCAATGGGAGGGTAAAGGTGGATTGGTGGGATGCCAATTGCTGCTAATCAAGCTCGTACAAGAGCTTTCAGAGTAGTTAATTTCTCAGTTTCACCCAATATCACTTTTGCCCGACATTGGAATCAAACCTCGCACGTTAGTGGTCGTAGTCCTAAACTGACGAGCCTAATGTTCTTAGCTTATGTTAATTATTTAGGTATTTATTTTATGTTAATGTGCATTTTTCGCAATTCTCCGAGCGACATCACTGTTCAGTATTTTAGTAATTTTAGTATTTAATAACGAGCGTGAACCTGAACTTTGCGCAATTCCTAAATTGTGATAATAGGTATTCCATTTCTGATAGGTTAACATTAGATTTGTTAAGTACTTAGAGGATAAATTAAACTAGATTTGAAGTATTTGCTGTCTAGTCATGAATTAAGTTTCTATAAAATTGTGTATTTTAGTATTGCTCTCTTTTGTATGTTTATGTTAGGTATAGTTATTGAATTTCAGGCACCTCCTGTACTTATATTAGGACCTAGTCTTCTATTGTGCCAAAGGCATAGAATCTCGTAGGTTGTCTTATTTATTCGTTTTATTATTTATTTAATTTGTTTTTTATTACTGAACGGAGGTACTCGAGCTTTAAAAGCTAAGCGAAGGACATGATTAGAATTAAACTTTTGTATTTTAGTGAATAAGTTATGTAATAAAAAGTTTTTAGAAAAACAGAACCTAAAACTATCTTTTTCATTAAATCCCTGAATGCCTTATGATGTTAGATCATTGCGTAGACACTTGGCTATGCATACCTTCGTACAAAACTTAAAACAAGAGGAAAAGAGAAGATTCCTCATCTAAACTTTCTCTACTAGCCGCTAACGATCAATCGGAAGATGTCATTGTCTTAACTGACAGACATTCCAGGAAATCTTTACCCGTTGTCGTCATCCGCCTAGCCTTATCCCAACTATGTTAGGGTCGACTTCCAGAAGGTATAACCGAATCCAACTGAATATCCAGAACTTTACATGGAGGTACCACAACTCAGGGTTACCTCTCGATAAGACTGGTTGTTAGACTTTCAGGCTTCTAAATATATATCCGATATCCGTGTACATAACCTTTAAATGACAGTGTGTAAAGCACGTGGCTGGGTCAGGTGGTAAGTATGTAGAATAGATTCACCTGCTGCTATGGTGATGGCCTACGAATTGAAAGACTGCAAAATAAGTCGATGATCGATTGATGGTCGAGAGAAGGAACGCTTAGTATTACTTAGTAGGTACGTTTCGCTCTCCACTGTTTGTTTTAGAAGTGTATTGAATTACTGAAACGACTTTCTATCGAATTGATATAAACTTTTCGGGGACTGCTGACTGATGTCCAAACCATTTTGGACTTTCCCATCATGTAACTATGTCTAGAGTTTTCTGGTTTTCATACAATGTTACAAATACAGTGAATCCCTAGAAGAAACTTACAAATCTGACCCCTAAATCACACGACCATCACGAGATCTTTTAAAATACGTGAATATCAAACGTATGACACATACATTACAATCAATAATATTATGCAATTTGTACCTCGGCTAGTAATGTAAACTAGCTGACATTGGCACGCGTTAACACAATGATATAATATTAATTAATCATTATTATAATACCTAGAATGCACATTCTCTTATCTCTTTTGTACTGAAATTGTAAATGAGGAAGGCGAGAATTTGATTGATTGATTTTTCAATCTGCGTTTGCGATGGACAATCTGTGTTTTTTAACCAATCAATCAATCAAAGCATTTATTTCAAATAGGCTAGTTACGGGCGCTTTTGAATTGTCGAAACAAAGACAACAATGAAAAGTAGCTACAGTCCCAGTCACAAGGCATAAAAACTGTGAAAGTACTGTAGTTGCCCATTCCCTAACGTAGATCTGACGGGCAAGAAACTCCATGGACACCCTTTTAAATGAGAATACTTTTACAATAAACTTGGTTACATCATTTATGTTGAGATGGTACATTATGTGAGAACGATTTCGCCAACCCGCCTGCCAAGCGTGGCGATTATGGCAAAACCCCCCCTTGGGGAGGCCTATGTCCAGCAGTGGACGTCTTTCGGCTGAAATGATGATGATGATGATGATTTAGCAAGATGTGTACGTTAAAAGTGTCCATAGTAAAAATAATTCAAGAATAAAATAATTAATTCTAATTCATAATGTGTGTGTGTTTAATATATAGTGGAGGACTTCCTCTCTGAAACAGGGTGTTTAGTTCTTCATCCAGTATTGAAAAAAGAGGGTCCTCCGACCAGACGGCAGTTCTGTCTGGTAGTAAACTGCCTGACGGTTGTAAAAACCTCTAAGTACGTCTCTTCTCAATATGTGGTATGCCCACTTCAAGTTCATTTTCCAGACAATCATCATTCGTTTGGGCCAGGTCTACAGAACGAAAAACCATCCCCAAAATAGGGTTGCTCAATCACTGGGTTGTGAACTTGTGATAGGCAGTCGCTTCATGTAGTACACTGGTGTTCGGCTAGCTAGACTGGAAGTTGATGCCAACAAAGTTGAAAAAACGCTCGGCGTATGATGAATCAAAGGGTCGGTGGCTGGATCACAGGTGTTTTGAATGCTTGAAATCTATATCTAATACTGATAAATTTGAAAGTCTTTGAAAAAGCCGAATAGATTACAGTAGATAACACATTGATCTTATCGCTGCTGGTGTAAATCACGATAAGCCTATGTGTCGCACTTGCACTCTGCGTCAGTGCATTATACGCTTTGATAGGTCAGTTAAAGACTACGTCACTAACCAGGTTTTTTTGAAATCGCCTCTAAAATATTAGGTTGCTTTTGTAATGCCTAATTCTAGGCATTTTTTTTAAATAATTACGTGTCAAAAACTTTTGACATCTGCCCCTACAATTACGCTCAGTCATTAGCCTAGATTTGAGTCAAGATTAAGATCCTGATTCGATTCCGAATCTGAGTGTACGTACACTAAGTTTGTCAAATAGGTAAAGCAGCACAGAGAAGCACCTTTATCTGTACATGGACCAAAATAACCTCATGTCAAGTATTCCTTATGAGTACTGCAATACAATTGCAGAAGACAAGTACAATTGCGTAAAAACGGCATTGAAATGGTGTTTAATGCATTGGTTTTACCGATCTAAGTATACAACTATATCCTGCGTACACAAATTCAACTCACGCCTCTTTCCCACAAGGGTAAGCAGAGCATACACGCACTTTTACCTGGTAAATATGATCTTTCTGAAGAACATCAGCAATAAGGTCAGTACGAGTGCATGTCCTTCTAGGGCGGCCTCTCCCGGTGTTTCCCTTTACATCTTGTATCAGTAGCGAAGGGTCAATTTCTGTAAGAGGTAAGCTGGAGTACATACCTTTAATGTGATTATATTATTTGTGTATAGAATGCTGACTGTGCCATTATTCAAAGGGAATCCGGTAAGAATCGAGTTGTATGGAACCTTCGCCACTGTCTTGTATACTTATATCTCATCCTGCGTACGTGTATCATATTATGTTTTTCGACAAGCAATTCGCACAAAACCAGTTTTTAAATTAGAAGCAGTGTGATGATGCGGGATGCCCCTACCTTGTACCGGCTACTGCAGATCAAGGAAATTCCATGCCTAAAATGTTACTTTCAATATATAAAACGAGTTTGAATATTAATTTGATTATAACCACAGCATTTAGATTAATGGTCTGATTTGCGGTTTTAAAGATTTATTTGGTTTTGAGTTAATTAAGTGAATGTCAATAGACGGTTAGGCAATAAAATAAAACAACGGTACGGGTATATCCCTTTTGACTAAGTGGGTAAGAATACCAAAATTGAACAAACGCCGCCATATATTTGTGGAGGAAAAAATGGTGGCGTTCGTTCCATCTTGTCATTATTACCAGCGCCCTCCTGACAATGTTATTTGGACGCCAAAAGATCATAGTAACGCTTTATAGTTTTTTTTCTACTACTTTTAATAGCTGATATTGCTTTGGCCTTTTCCCAACAGATATAGCGGAGTGTTCCTATCGAAAATATTTTATGAATACATGCAAATAGTCTCTTTAGTTTTACCTAGAAATCCTGCGTTTACCATTGTTGACTGGATCATCGGCAATTGAAGTCAACAGGTGCATATCGTCATCACCTTCCTGCCCTTATCCCGTGGTACCTGGGGGTCGCTGCAACACGCTTTCTTTTCCCAATTTCAACGGTCACACTTTTGTGCACTAATTTTTGTTGTAATCAGTCATCACTATCAGGAGCCTATCGTATTGCGACGCCACTAGCAAAGGAAAACGGTTCCTAATATTTTTTTTTTTGCATATTCATAATGACAATGTGTACACGTTTGAATCAACAAATTATTTAAAACAACAGTTTTTTGTACATAAACATATTTTTGATAATTTTGGAGGTATTTACCTAAACGATTACTTGAAATAGATATGTGTTTGCTTTGACCATAATCATAAGTATAACTAGTGTTTTCTTTCAAATACTCATTGACTACAGAACTACAGTTCGTTCACGCTAATTTATAAATAAAGAGTTCAATTATCTTCTACTGAGATCTTTACATAGTACAAAACAAAGTCGCTCCCGCTGTTTGTACACTTAGATCTTTCAGAATAAGCAACGGATTTTAATACAGTTTTCAGCAATAGATAGAGTGATTCAAGATGAAGGTTTATATGTATACAGCACCCGTGCGAAGCTGGGGCGGGTCGGTAGTATATTATATTATACTGAATGCAAATACTAGGAATTTATGATGCAAATACAAAAAGGTCACAGGTCCATTAATTAATTGATATAACCCTTACCCGGTAAACCGATACCACAAGGTAGTTCTCAGAAGCAGTCAGATTGTAAACAAGCGTGATGTTATTTTTTTAGATACAAATCCACACCACAGAAGTGGAATTATTGAACCCATTTCACATAATAAAATAATACTAATAGCACCGAGAGCCCGCAGGTGGCTACGAGCTACGCGGCCGGTGCTACGGCGTAGCGGCGCGGGCCCGTAGCCGCTACGAAGAGCTTTCAGTATTTTGAATTTATTATAACACTGATTCGCTACTGAAATCGTTTTGAGATTTACTGTTGGAATTATAGGTAACTACAATTTAAGAAACTGTTATTTCAATTCGACAAAAAAAGTAATTTCTGCGGGTAAATAAATAGTGTTTTTTTGTTAAAACAATTAAAACTTTTTGGCACCTAAAGAACGATGGGCAACTTACTATAGGCGCCAATTAGGTCTCATTTTCAAATAAATCCTGTAAACATGTTTTAACAAAATACATAGTTTGTGTCAAGTAAAATACCACTGCCACAATAATTACTTATTAGGTTCACATACACGTATTAAATCATCAATGTTTAATAAATCACACAATACATACTTTATTAAAAACCGCAATGGTAAGATGCAGTCTTTCTTAGAACCAGATAACATAATGGCCCGGTCAGCTCATCTCTTTTATTATGAACTAGCTGTTGCCCGAGCCTTCATTCGCGTAGAAATTTGAACCCTTCTTTCAGTGCCAAGTTTTTAGAAAAAGAGTAAAGACAAAAGGAAAAATAAAACAAAATTAATATTTAGCCATTCCGACTATACTACGAGTACTATAACCTATTTACATAAATTATTAAATTTATCAAAGAAATCGCGTATGAGGTTACCAACTAAATTTTAAAAATTAATATCTTTTGCGTCTGTTGGTCGATTTTGATGAAATAAACGCTAAATAATACCCACAACAATGCTTCTTATTTTGTAATATTTCGATTTTGAATACAATGAGGGGTTTTTACGTGATGCGCGCACAAACGAACAGACAAACAGACAAAAATGAAAAAAAAAATTTTTTTACTTATTTCTCGCACTTTCCAGTGATTTTTTTGCAAAAATCTGTAATGTCGACACGAAAAGTCTACGATTTTATTATATGTATAGATATAGATGATATTATAAATGAATAATTACTGTACCTAACCTGTTGTGCAGCAACCGGGAACCATAAGTGCATTATTTATTTATTAGTTATTATATTATAATATTATTATGGTAAAATGCTATTGTTATAGGTACAAGGTGTAAAAAACCCGTCGATAGGGGCTCATGTTGCGGTAAAAGCCTGGATATAGGTTAATGTTAAGTTTTACTGGAACCTTAATCTCAGGATATACTAATTAGTAAAATTGTGTCAGTCCTCTCTACTTTGAGGCTATTATTATAGGTACACAGGTTAACAGAGCAGCTTAAACCAACAGCTAGGTTACTAAACTAGCCTAGATTATAACTATTTCGCATTTCAATTTTCATTAAGCTCAAATTACTGTTCCAAAATTGCAAAATCAAGGACTACGTTGAAGATAAAGAAGTTTGGCTTTAGTTCCTTCTGCGCATGCGGCTTCCCTGGTAGCTCATAAACGGCACAAATATGTGTATGTCTCTAACTATTCTCAATCTCATTTTTTCTCCTCTTTCGAATCAGATTTTCACAATAGTTTTCAAATCATTTATACATGTTTTGCTCAGAATAGTTACAGCACTGATAACAATATTTGTGTCACTTGTTTAATTTAGTACTTTACAATTCTTTTTTTTACCTTTGTATAGATTCTTTTTTTATCAATTGTTTGTAAATGTGTGAACATTGTAGGCTTTGTAGATTCCCAGCTGCTTGTTAACTTTTGTTAACTTTTTATTTTGTTCTACATTTTTTGTGTAGTAAGCAACGACTTATTGTCGGGCCTACGCTGTCCCCCCATACTTAAGTACAAATGCTGTATCCATGATATTAATGTAACACCAAATGATTTGAAAAGAGTAACCATGGAGTTTCTTGCCGGTTCTTCTCCATAGGAAACGACCAACCCGAACCGTGCACCTTTTTTTCGACGTTTTATAAGTGCCCATCTAGGCCTATGTAAAATAAAATATTTTGATTTTGATTTTTTTTTGAAAACGTCTGCAACATTACTAAAATAAACAACATACCGAAGCAACAGGTGCTATTTTATATTATAATACAAATAATAATGTGTTATATTATAACAAGATCCGTGTAATTCCCCGACATATGTCATTCTAACGACATGGAACTAAACAGCTTGTATGCAGTAAACTGAACATAAATAGATCGTTTATTAAGAAAGACGTTTATATTGTTAGGTTATAGGTTACAGGAAAATCAGTTACAGTTGTGTTCTGATAGAGCTCAGATCGTTTCCCGAAGGGTTTCCCTTTATGTATGTTCATTATTCAGTTTCCCGTGACGGGTTACTTGTTAGTATTTCATAATTGCTCTCAATATTTACTTGCGGGGCAATAACACTTCGTAAATCAGAAGGCACTTGAAGCCGTCGGTCCCGGCGAGCATATTTTGATCTTTGGCAGTCTTTATGGATAGTCAGAAACACGAAAGTATTACAACCAGTCTCCAAGGCAGTCGCTCCATGTAAAATGCTGGTCTTCAGCTGCATCCGGTTAGACTGAAAGCCAACCCCAATATAGTTTGGAAAAGGCTCGGCAGATTGATTAGATTGATAATATGTGATGCTATCAATATGAGTACTCACAATAAACCGTCATGTATGTAGTAGGTACAATAATCTAAAGTATCCTATTACAAAAGAGGTGATGAATGTTGTTGAAAAAACATAGGAAACCCCACTTTTTATAGCGACACGTGAATCATAATTTACTGTTTGGATTCCGTAGACGAGTCACTAAAACGAATCATTAGATACAGCTAGACAAACGGAATGCCTGGGTTGTTGACATTATTGTTTGTCTTTCTAAAGGCTTACCACCATTTCTTATAACAGTAGGTTTTTAGTTTTTTGTTGAACACATGATAATAACATCTGCTACCAGACTGAGATACTTAAAAGAATTGTAAACAAATTTCTAAATTCTAATAGCTTCAACAGCTATGATCTAAAAGAGCTTTATGAATAAATTTACTATAAAACATATGGAACCCAAACTCAACAACAGACAAACTTGACCACTTTTTTATGTACAGCCACTTAATTAACGCCAAATTGTGTAGGAACAAAGTGCGAAGATATTACCTCAAAAAAGTTAAACAGATTAGTTCGGGTATCGTTTTCTAATAACCTCGAAATAGCCATGATACATTGGTACTTAAGCCTGTTTTTGTGGATGGAGAATACCCGGCGGAAGTGCATTTGGTAAATCCGTTGGTTGGCATCAAGGCCAAACAACTTGGGCAGTTTTTGTTGAAAGCACGTGTAGCACTTTGTGCTGGTCATGGTGTGAGCCGGTAC
Organism: Noctua fimbriata; assembly: GCA_905163415.1. Classification (NCBI taxonomy): domain Eukaryota; kingdom Metazoa; phylum Arthropoda; class Insecta; order Lepidoptera; family Noctuidae; genus Noctua; species Noctua fimbriata. The sequence goes on along the minus strand of LR990931.1, from coordinate 18,428,994 downwards.
ATGCTTTACTTTTAGTTGGCTTAATGGGTGGTGGAGCGGATCTAGGCTAAGGCGGTTCTTGCCGACCTAGTCTAGACTTTTTGGATGAGAGGCAGTGACGGATATTAAGAAAGAGATTCAAATAGCTTGTCAGCAGAATATTGTTTTCGGTTCCACTCCAACAACTTTTCAAGTATTCATCATCTGCCTAGCCTTTTCCCAACTATGTTGGGGTCGGCTTCCAGTCTAACCGGATGCAGCTGAATACTAGTATTTTACATGGAGCGACTGCCTATGTGACCTCCACAACTCAGTTAGTACTGGGTAATACGATACCCCTTGGTAAGACTGGTTGTCAGACTATTTGGGCCACTGACTACCTAACGACTGTCAAAGATCTACAAATGACACCCGGGGCCAACGGCTTAACGTGCTTGACGAGGCACGGAGCGAAATTTTTTTCAAGTATTATAAAGCTGAAATGCTAGTAAGAAATAGTTTTGCTTATTTTTACAGTATGCGCTCCGTCTGGGCTTCCGAGGGACCCACAACATAAAAAATGTATTTCAGTCTCATTATCATCATCGTATCATCCCGGAATCACCCACAGCTGGGTCTCTATAGGCCTCTCCTTTCTCCTGCCACATTCCCGGTTACTTATTTCAGTCTACTACAGAAAAAAGTTGTACATACAAGTTACCTGGCACTTTACATTCTTTTTAGAAAATACCTACGAGTAATACATTAGGTTTCTATATAATCATCGCGCTGTTCAGTTCGATATTTGTTTAACGTAAGTAATATGATACTTCTGATTCATAACAACTAATAAGTGCTGCCTGTGGCATTAATTCCGCCTTTGTGCAATTTGTTACTTGTGCATAAAGTTTTAATAAATAAATAAAATAAGTTTTAAACATTACATATTGTGTGTATTCTTAAATGTTTTATACAGGGTGTAAACAGATTCTGTACATCAAACTAAGTAACTTTACGCAAAAATTGTTGCTGGGAATCGATTTTTTTTTGGGGTGAAAAATCACGTTTTTCGGTAGGACTTGATGGAAAGCACTCAAAGCATTGTGCCGATGGATGTACTGAATAGTACGGGGGTCGTGGAGATGTGTAAAGTAAAAATCTTACATTAAAAACATGTATTTAAAAAAAACTTGTGGAAAAATTGTAGCTTTGACCCCCAATATCTCCGTAACTAGAAGGTTTCCAGGTATGCTCTAGAACAAAAAAACGATCGCAAAGACGGGGAGAACAAGTGCCTTTCGGCTATGTTAAGGGTCTATTAACAGCCTTTATTGGCGCCATAGTCTGCACAAAACACCCAATCATAATGTTTAATGCTTTTAGAATAATTTCAATTCAATACATTAGGTTTATCGACGTAATGTATGTATGTAAACAAATGGCCATGATTTTTCTTGACAATACCTAAGCTTTTTTCTTTAACAAAATATTATGGGTAATTGGAATTCCGTAATTGAAGTGGATTTCCTTAAATACTCGCACTTTGTACTCTTGGATTATATTCTGTTTTCACAGTTCACACCGAATACACAGCCACTGTTTTTTTATTAAACAAATATTTGATATGGCTGATTTCTTTAAGTAAATGTTGTCTATGTACTTTTACTTATAATATTTTGACACTGCGTGGCTGACGTCTTTCATATTTTTAACGAACTTTGGAGTTTTGTTTGGTTATTGATATCATCCACTACCATAATGCAAACGAATGATGATATTTTAAAACAACAGCTATGACAATAAATACACGTAATGATGACATTTTAAAATGGCTTTCGCAATAATAAGAATCTGCGCATCTCCAAATTCTAGATCTTTTAAAGAGCCTGCCCTGCGTCCACCGTCAACCTAATCGATCGGTCGTGCGAACACGCGATCGTAATAATCTTCAAACAGTAGTTTTCTATAAAGCAAATAGCCCTAAGAATTATGAGGAACCTATACCACGTTAAGTCAATTTCGCTTGCAGCAAGCGGCCATCTAGGTACGTGGCTGGTGTAAACGCTCCCAAACTCGACCAAGTGCAAGCACAGCAGTAAGTGCCGCCTTCTGAAAACCGAAGTCACTTGCCACAGGTGACAGTTGACCTGCTGAAAGCAAGACACAGGTCATCCTTCATTACCGTCCGTCAGTCGCACATAATAAGTAAGGTTCATGTTCTTATGCCTTTCAACATTGCATATACTGCGAATATAAAAAAACCCTTGCTGACTAACTACGGAACCGCAGAGAAGTGTTACGTCCATGTTACGTCAAAGACATGTGATGTTGTGAATGAGACATTTCCATTAGACACTCGATAAGATGTTATGTTATCGTTACTCACCTATTACATCTAATCTGTCAAAACAATCGTCGGCCCATACTCCCCCGTCAGCCATCATGCTGCCCTGTATCCTATGATAAACTAATCCTAGCAACGAATGCTTCTATTTGACTGACGGAGACTTGTTGATACGTGCGGTGTTTTCCTGTGTGATTCACTCGTGTCTGATATCTGAGATGACTATTTTACTACCAAGTTTAAGAGTCTTTGAAAGTGACCTGAAATATTTTGATAGTGAGTGTTGAATTCGCGAAACTGAAGTAAATAAACGAATTCACTTTTTGTTAGCGTGTCGATAAAAATTTAAATTGAGACAGTACAGGATTTGGTGCAAGCGACTGAAACAACGCATTCACTTTAAAGTTTATAGAGGTTTCTCTTTAAAGACAGAAGAACAATATAATTATCATCTTCATCTTTCTGCCCTTAGCTAGGTTTTCTTCTTTCTTCGTCTCCTCTGTCAACCTCCATGCTGTTTTTCACCCCGTTTCAGTACTTATACCCTGCTGGAACCTTTATTAATGACATGGAGTGCGCCTGCCCATACAGAGTAACGAACGCTCGACACGCTCGCACGTCAGAACCCTCGTGATGTGCTCTGTATTGTTAATGAGTCAATGTTTATGTTTCCCTTGTTCATAACATCGCTTTATTATAGTATTCAACGCAAAATGTCGGCATTCCTGAAGCGTTACTCTTGCTGCAGTAACTAATACTTGTGGGTTTTGTGACGTACGATTAACGTCATAACAATGAGAATTTTTGAGGTTAAAGATGTGTGTTTACTACCTGGCTAGACGATCAGAATTACAGATATACATATACTTCACGCGGTCCCTCCTGACGCTACGAAGTATGTTATGTGTTCTAGTGTAGGTAAAGGAAAAGGCTTTTTCAAAGCCACCGACTTGTTGCACATTTTGTACGTGTTCAGTCGTCGTGCTGTCTGTAGGGTCCATATCTACTACAGTCCCATTTAACCAGCAAAGAACAGGGTATGCCTGAGTATTCTTCAAGTACAACTACTAAATTCCGACGCAATCAAGGACTTGCATAGTACGGCACGCTCCCCCAACCCGATTATAGTCTGCAAACCTTACATGCGGAACTCGTCACTCGCGGCCGTAAATTGTAGCTCTTTTTGAAAGGCGTGCAGGGAAATGTTTCAGCTGCCGTCTCAGGTGCCGTTTCATGATCAGAGGTGCCCGGCTCATCTCCGTCACCCGCAGGTTACTACACCCTATTTCGGCCGAAGTACCCAGGAATATTGGTTTAAGGTCTCATATTGGACCAAATCTTTTGTCTTAGTAACTGATGATGAAGATAGAGTAAGTGACAAGTCTGAGATCAAAAGCCTTGTAACCGACAAAGGCGCAAGAGTATAAGGTTTTCGTTTAGGTTCAGCGTTTTGAACTTTTGATGCCATTATCAGTCCAGCCTTTAGTGTTAGTTCGGTTCAACTATCATCATCTAGCTGGACGTATGTTGGAGATATCACAGCAGAGCAGCTATTGAACGATGCCATGGTGTGATAAAACAGGCTATATTAAAAACGAAAAATCGTAAGAATACAGCGGCAGCTTTGCACGAAAGTCTGTATCCTGTGTTTGGTATTTAGGTCACTGAAAGTTAACACATCGGTAAAGGCCGGGAATCTAATGCTCTCCACCAGTAACACCCGAAGTACCAGGTACAGAAAGCGAGAATAGATTATGACAACTCTTGGCACGACCTTACATATAGTAAACAGATTTATTAGCAATTTACGTGATTGTGCGAGAGCGTGTAATGCCCTTATAAGGCTAAGTGTAGGTAAAACACGCGGCCGCCCGGCCGGAGCGCTTGTCTGGGCGGGTCGGGGCGGGTCGAGAGGCGGGTCGCGGCGGGCACGGGTCATTGCGTTAACCGCGGCGTACATGATGTTATTTTTACACTGCAGCTTCAAATTTAGTTCAATCCACCGTTATAGCTCCTAGGAGTGTAAACACTAGGCTTTAATTAGGAACAGTTGAACGCATGCGCGTGGGCAAGCGTGGCAGACTGATGCGCGAGCGCCGCTTGTTTGTGTATTGCGCGGGAAATAAGACGTGTTTGTTTTGAAACATTAAATTTAGTGAAAATTCACTAAGATCGCTGATAGACGAGCGTGTATTCGACACTTTAGCGTATTAGTTCGGCCTCAACACATTACTTTATATATAAAGGCATTCGGAGCTTAATATAACTCTCCGATATTTTTATTCGGCACCGAAATACCCTGTGGAATTTGTAGAAATGAGGGTAATCGTTTTTCAACTATAAACGAAAGGCAAATAAATAATTAGGTATGGAAATAAGTAATGATTAGTTTATTTGTTTAGAGGTAACTAACGACTGACTCGGTGGAAACTTTTGAAGTAGATGGAGCGGGATAGCGTCATGCTCGGAATATGTTACATCAGTAAATCTATGAAGTAAGAATGTTTCTTAATATAAACAAAAGAATCCAGTAGACATGCAGGAGCCTAATGATGTGAATCTTAACAAGTAGTGTACAATTAATGATTGTTGGAGCCACTTACATAACTTCTAAGTAACCGAAACTTACATCTAAGGGAAGAAGATGGTGGGTTATGAGTTGACACACGACCACACGTTTTTAACGGAAAATAACAGTGACTTCTGTGTACACTTCGACCAACATATCTGTACAGGCGGGAAAACTCTGACCTAAAATAAATGTACCAAGTTTGACATATTGATGCATTTTTTTCTTGACAAGCAGCGCCACCTTGAACTGCAAACTTAAACTGATCATCCTGTACCGACCAACACTTTAATTGTGAGGGTTCCGTCCCCGAAGGGTAATCAACGGCACCCTATTACTAAGCCTCCGCTGTCCATCTGTCCGTCCGTCCGCCCGTCGGTCTGTCAGCGGGCTGTAGATATCTCATGATCCATAATAGGAGGTAGACAGTTGAAATTTTCACAGAATGTGTATTTCTGTTACCGCTATAGCAACAAAAATATATTAAAAATGCAAGGGGGCTCCCATACTACGATGGTACGGAACACTTCATGCGCGAGTCCGACGCGCACTACAAAACTCGTTCTGAAGAATCTTACCCTTGGAAGCAGACATTAGCACCCATGTTTAGGTACTGCTGAGCATCTTACTGTTTTCCGGTTTTAAGGCTACGGATGCTACATGTAGTCTTTAAAGCACTAAAGATATTTTCCTAATTAGTAGGTTTTACTTATGCAACTCCTAACCTTATGGTTTTTTCTACAACTATAGCCCGTGATCTGATTTCTAGGGACACCATCATTATCATCCTTTGGCCTTTATCCCAATATCGTTTTGGAGTTACAACCACAACCGTATCAATATTTCTCACCCATATCCTATTCACTACCGAGCGAGTATCTTCCTATGGGGTGAATTGGTGTGTACCTAACTTTTCGAGGCCTTCTTGGAAGTTCCTGAACCGTATCCTGAACTTAGTGATACCTTGATTAAATGACAACGGGATGTGGAGCTCTGACGCAAACTATGGTCAACAAGCAGTCAAGGTGCGCTGTCATCTACATCATCATCATATCAGCCCGGAATCACCCACAGCTGGGTATAGGCCTCCCCTTCCTTCTGCCATAGTGCCAAGTGTTTCCCACGACTTTGACGATATCGTCAACCCAAAGAGCTTTAGAACGGCCCTGATTTCTTTGGCCAAACCTTGGCCACCACTCGGTCAAAGCCTTGCTCCATCGGCTATCTCCGCGTCTAGCCAGATGTCCTGCCCAGGTCCACTTGAGACCCACCGACCAGTCCCCGACGTCGTAGACTTTCGTCCGACGGCGGATTTCGGTGTTACGCACTCGGTCTAAGAGGGTTATGCCGAGCATGGCTCGCTCCATGGCCCTTTGTGCCACTCGTACTCGGTGGACAGTCTCCTTTGTGAGCGTCCATGTCTCGGCACCGTAGTTTATTGTTGGCAGAACACATTGGTTGAAAAGGCGGGTTTTTAGCAACTGAGGGATCTTTTTTAACCGAATATATGTTCCAGTTTACCAAATGCCATCCGAGCTTTACTCTCCTCGAAATCTCCTTGTTGGAATGCTCCTTGTCAAAAGATAGAACATGTCCCAGATAAACATAATGGTCGACCATCTCCAGACGCTCGTTTCCAAAGATAACAGCTGAGACTTTCTTTTATTTCTGTTGGGCCATTTGGGCCAACGATATAAAATAGAAGATAATCTAGCCAATAATCTTTTAACATTACCTACAGCCATCCACATTTCGCGGGTACCTTCAGGTATCCATGGAAAATCCCCGATTGCACACGAAAGGTGCGAATTTGAGCACACGATAAATACCTCTGTTATTACTCAGTACAACAGAAACGAATTCAACCAGGTAACACGCAAATACACGTTACACAAAATTAATTTTAACAGTTCGCCCACATACTCTTGGGCCGCGGGGTGGATCAAAACAGCTAATTTTCTTTGTTGGGAAAAGTATAAAAATAAACCTTTATTTTTAAACGGTCTTGTGAGGAAATAGGGTAATGAAATTGTAAATCGTTGAGGATAAGGAATCTGGGAAAAACATGCAGTTTGTCATTGTGGTTCAATAGGTCGCGACATTCTGTTGCTGTTGTCACGATCTATCTGTTGTTTTTTCATTAGTACGTTCCCGACTCTTTATAGCGAGTCCTCGATATTCATGAAGTCCTAGACAAGTAGGTATGTTCCTATTTTTTCCTAATTTACTAACTGAAGACCTTTTGCTGCATACAGGGTGTAAACAGACCCTTCACATGGCCGTCAACCAAGCATTCTATACATCAAACTAAGTAACTTTACGCAAAAATTATTGCTGGGAAACGATTTTTATTTTTGGGGTGAAAAATCGCATTTTACGGTAGGACTCGATGGAAAGCACACAAAACATTGAGCTGATGGATGGATTGAATAGTACGGGGGTCGTGGAGGTGTGTAAAGTAAATTAAACATTAAAAACAAGCATTGAAAAAAAATAATTAAAAAGTTGGAACTTTGACCCCCAATATCTCCGTAACTAGAAGGTTCCCAGGTATGTTCTAGAACAAAAAAATGATTACAAAGACGGGGAGAACAAGTGCCTTTCGGTTATGTTAAGGGTCTATTTTCACCCTTTATAAGTAGGAAAGTGTATAGTGCTCCTGATTGTTTTCAGTCACTCTCTAATCTGATGGGACGGCAATCCGACACGACCAGAAGGAATCAGGCGCATCATACCGGCAAGTTTCAAACTCCGGGCTGCTTATGGAAAAACCCAATAACACTTCTTCCCCGTTCTAGGAATCAAAACCGCGAGACCAATAGAACAGTTACGTAAAGTACTGCTGCTGTAAAGCGATTCTCGGAGTCAGGCAACAAGACATAAGACGTAGGTAGATGTTACGTGCCGAGCCGTGTGAGAGTAGTAAAATTTATCAGGTTTTAAAACGCTATCTAGTGTGCTATTCACAGTATTGATGCTAACTGGTAACGAACATGAACGCAATTGTCACTATCATCATGTTTAACATTACTCATTAACCGTTATCTCCCAAACGCCGTGGATTTGATTCGCCATTCAGACTTAATTAATTGCCTACTAATGTAGTAATACTCACCTACTAATTGTAGATAAATTGATTGGCACTAGTTAGTTTCCGTTTGATTGATTGGTTTTGCGTGTTTTTATTTGAAATTTTCTTTTAATAGTGGAAATCCGTAAATGCTTCCCGCCTGCGGAGGCTCAAATGGAATTATGAAGTAAGAAAGACGTGTGAAAAGTCGCGGGCCGAGCTAAAGTTGAGTTTGTTGAAGGTTTCTCACTGACCAAGATTTTAGGAAGATGGTCTCGACCCTGCCCAAGAAGGAGGATTCACTTATTTTAACCCAAGATTTAGGGTTGCATGTTCATACCTAAGTACCTACCTACAATGAAGAAAATCATATAGACGTCGCCAGATTAAATAATTAGAGGGCTATCATGTCTCGTGAGACTCCTAGTTAGGACCGCGCTTGGATATGTACCCGCGCAGCTTGCGACCGTCAGGTGCTCCAACGAGAACTCGTCTGGGAACAAACAGTCTCACACCTTTTTTCCATGGGGTAGGCAGCTGGCAGAAACAACAGAACGGAGGCAGCCTAGGCATAGAGGAACGTGAATCATAATTGTAACATTCGACATAGGGTAAAACTAAAAGCTTAGCTCTCTGAACTTAATCATATTTTAATGTGACTAAGTTTCTAAACAAGAGGGAATTTTCTGAATAGTTGGCAGACATTCAACCGGAAACGGGCCGGATTGCGGGAGATTTTGCCGAACACATCACCGGGGTCGGGTTCAACGGGACTGGTGGCATTCGCTCTGGATGACTTTCTCATTGCGCGCTAACAAGGCAAATATTTTAAGGAAAAATATATACAAATAAACACGTTAGGACCAAATGTAAAAGTAACGTGGTTGAAAGTGTTCCAGGTGTTGTTGAAAGGACGTTGAAATAAAACGATGCAGATAACAAGAAACTCATTTATTCTCTTGAAAGTTAACTATGATAAGTTACAAGTATTTACAATGTTCAAAAGTATATAGACTCGTTTATGTATGAACGATAACTGTTTTTCGGAGGCATAAACATCTGTATTGATTGAATGAATCACTGGAAGGAATCACAGATGAACATTTTCTCTGTTACAGTTTAAGTAACAATAAGAAGATTAATATAGTGCTCTTCAATTTCCACAGACAAATTCACAAATATTTATGTACTAGCTGACCCACGCAACTTCGTCTGCGCGACATAAGAGAGAGAAAGCGAGAATGTGCGCGCGGTACTTGATCATTATTTTAATGCGGAGTTATATCTTCCGAAATTTATTTGGATAAGGATTAATACCGTGTTTAGAAAAACACCTTCGCAAATAATGCATTATTTTAGAAAAAAAACTTATATGGTTATAGTGAGGCAACCCTAAAAGATAGACATAAGCTATCGGGAACTTTTTTTTAATTTTTTTAAGAGAATCAATTCCGTCATACATGATTGTTGCGTAACTTTAACTGTTTACGCAGCACGCGCAACGGAAGCTCTCAAAAGGAATAAATTTTCCCCGTTTTTGCAACATTTTTCATTGATGCTCCGCTTCTATTAGTTGTCTCGTATACGTTATTCATCACAAGTATTTAATTTTGAACAAAATTGCCCTTACGTCATTTGATTTCAATGAATATCAGCAAAGTAATGATCAAGTACCGCGCGCGCGTCCTCGCTCTCTCTCTTATGTGGCGTAGACGAAGTTGCGTTGGTCAGCTAGTTAACAACATTTTGGAAGCAGTATATTTTTACAAAAAGTATTTAAAAAGTTGGACCAAAGGGGTTTGGTCAAACCGGAGAGATAATGTCTGAAGTATCTGTAATGTAATGTCCGGTGTCCGTAACGGGTCCCTACCATTTAACTGAACCTTACAAAAAAGAACTTATGGGACTCTTTTCTGATCATTTCTTGTTGGTAATGGCATATTGTCTTTGTAATGCAAAGTGTTCCCACGAATCTAATGTCCGCTATAGTAGATCCGGTCTCATGTGAATTTATTCAGACCATCATTTTCGTTTAAAAATAAAGTAAGGTAAGGTAAAATAGATTGAAAATAATCTACAAGTTTGGAAAAATATGAACCCAGTGCGGATGCGTACGTTCAGATGGCATTCGTGTGGATTGGATTACTTAGTAGAATTCTGGGCTAAAAAACTAAGATAATGGTAAAGCACTGCTCAAAGAAAATCTAAGGCGAAACACGAGCAAGTGCTTGATAGGACGTCAAGCAACTTATTCGCGCCAGTTTGAACACTTCTATGAAAGTTTGTTGGGAATCAGGGCGACCTAATTCTATCGGGATTCGCCTTATATTGCCGTGAGCTTTAAACAATGTTATAAATAGGCTCGGCTTCTATTATTGGGCCTTTAAACATAACAGAACGGAGTAAATAAGGATATGTTATGTGTGAGCTTTTAGATAGAAAAATCAGAACATTAACTTTTATACATTTACTGTGCATTTTGGCATAAAATTCTCGTATCGACTTTGTTTCGTTATTTAAGTTACTCACTGCAATCACACCTGACAGAAAACCATTATTTTTCTATAAAATTTGTAAACTTCATCAATATTTTGTTGTAAAACATGATATCCCATGATATTTGTTTTTATTAAGTACCACACGAGTTTCCCTGGTTATTGAAGGCATTTATTTAATAACATGTTTGTGTTCATTAGCAAAAGCGATAATCTATTAATTTTTAACATTTTGTTAATTGCGTAATATCATCGCATTGGTTTGAACGCTCGCACAGTTATAACAAAATTAAATTAAAGTGTATTTTTAGTTAAATTATCGCCATTGTGGAAGTGGAAGGGACATAGACTCTCGAATTTGGTACCTTTAAATAAACAACTGTTCCTTACAACAAAAGTAAAACTTTTTAAATCTGTAGTAAACAATTTCTTCTGCTGGTAAAAAATTGCGCTTCGATGTTCCTTCCAACATGTACAATCAACAATCAAAACAACTAATTACTATACAGGGTCCGTTTATAAACAAGGATCTCTAAGGTAAGTCGGTGAAAGAAGTTGCCATAGAGATCTCCGTTAAAAACATCACCCTGTGTAGATTCAGTCATTGGCACTATGTGAACTTTGACTAAACAATGCTGCTATAGTGCGACATGGTTATTTCGGCGCGTGCCCTTAGTTGGACATCAAGCCGCCATATTGTTTTTTTTTTTTAATACAACGTCCACAGGCTATTTCATAAATAGCAATGTTTAATAAGGAACAGGAACTCCAGAGACACTCTACTGGGATACTCTAGAGAAACGAGAGGATCCTCCGACCAGACGTGTGTTGTGTCTGGTGGGCTCCATGTTCTTATCTCGCGGAGAACTCTAATATTGCAATGCAGGATTTCGATTTTAAGTCATTTGTGTCGTGGATGTCGCTAGCGTTTTGTATCACTTGATTATGTCAGCTACAAGGTTATTCATGCGCCAAAACAACCATGCAGCATTATACATATAAATCACTATTAATAGTTTATTACTTCATCGTTAAATTATGCATTAACTAATATTACGCTTAAGTTATACATAACATACATATCATTCTATTATAGCAAAAAATAAGAATTCAGTCTTTATTTCAGCACATTACTAGACTTATTATTTCAGGTTATTTACAGTTCATTTTAGAGGTCATCTGTAGTTCACTATACAGTAAATATTATCCATCTAGGTATTTGATCATTAACTTAGAACACATATAAATAGCAAATAACTATTTAATTTGACTATATTTCTATATCATCTACAACGGTTTAGTTTAAAGGCCTCATTTATTGATTAGTACAAGTGATTATGTCAGTTACAATCGAAAGCTTGTTATGAGGGGTCCGTATACACGAATATTTTTACATCGTTCTGGAGCCGAAACATAGTAACTCCAGTCGAGTAATAGTTACTATTAGCATTGTTATTGTTTTTTTAAGACATCAAATAAAGAAGTTAGAAATTTATCACTTTTATTCTGTCATTCGAGTTAAATCTTAGTAGCGGTTTCAATATTTCATTCATAAACGCAAGGTCGTGCGCTCGCGGTGGGTCAATGGACTCCGGACGAATAACCAGCTGAAAAAGTACTTGCAAGTAGATATTTCATTTCAGGTACGATTAAGGTTGGTGTAAGTTCATTTACCTCCATCATCTCTCGTCTCCTCGTAAACGAGAGAAATTAATTCACCAGTCTCGCATCACGAAATCACTAATACTCGTACCTATTCAACTACACAACGACGAGTACGCTTGGGAGTTGTTTTTAAGGCATTGAATCGAGTGTTGATCAATCGATCTAATAGGTACTTAAGAAACATACCCAATACCCTACCATATGATAAATAAAAAATAGTATTACAGCTTAAAACAATTTTGTTGCGGCAATGCTAGTGGCGGCTTCTACAAAGGCAGGCAATTCGAACAGAAAAAGACCCTATTTTCATAACGTTAACCGTGGAATTCGGTTGTGCATCCTTGTAAAGTCCACTCCAACACGATACAATAGATTTCTCAGAATATTTTATAGTAAACTGCGTATTTACCTAGTTTGATGAAATTTCTAAATTTCACCGTTTACGGTTAAGAAATAAAGTCTGAATTCGCTTTTCGTGTTATTATTTGTTTGCCTATTTATCTACCGCGTATGTATTTTTATTTATGTTGATGTACCTATCTTAAAGAACACGGCGCCGAATTATTGCTTGATTTAAATTGCGTTTATCTACTTATAAGTTCAATAACTCTAATTTTTCCGTCATACTTTCTACAGGCTTAGGAACGTCGCGTCAGTTATACATTTTAAGTATCTAAATACTTACTTACTTGTACACTTTTAATGTCAAGAAAAATAAATACAGGCGCAGGCGTATTTAAAAAAAATTGAGCTATTTACAAACATAATCATTATTCACAATTTATACTTCCCTGTATTATGTATTCCTCGATACACAAACGGGCACGTTTAATGAGATTGTCTTTTAATTTAGCTAATGCGTCTCTGTCACTTTTCACAATATTAAACGCGTCCACAATCGCACTTCTTAACTCATCTCGAGTAGTAGGTATGTTCCTCGAAATAAACTAGTCTTTTTATCTCAGACCACAAATAAAAATCCAGTGGGGTTAAGTCAGGGCTCCTTGCGGGCCAAGCCACAGGGCCACCACGACCTATCCACCGCTCACCAAACTCACTGTTCAGATACGCACGCACTAAATTCGCATAATGAGCAGGGCATCCAACATGCTGATAGTAAATAAGCCAGAGGCACATCCTCTAGCAACTCCGGTATCAGATTCTGCAGCATATCCAAATAAGAACCACCAGTCAGGTGCCCTTCAATAAAAATAGGCTCTATTATTTGGTCATTAATAATGCCTGCCCAAACATTCCATGATCGAGGAGGCGCTGGGTTACAGCCAGATTGGTGGAGGTGAAGGGAATTTGAGGATCGGTGATTCCACGAGCGCGCAGTGAGTTCAGGTGTTCCGGCTGAGCATACAAGAGTCTAGCCTCTTCCAAGTTCTGGTGCGCCATCCCATAAAAATCCACCATTGCCCATTACTCCACATAGGAGTAGACATATTGCCGAATCATTTTTGACACGTGATTAGGTTACGCGTGAGTGACCTAATACAGCGAAGCGCGCGACAACACTAGGAAGAAAGGGCGCCAATCGCGTCGGCTAGACTGTGTAAGCGTGGGGTGGGGGCGTGGCTTACGGATCAAGCTGTCTGATCGATGAATGGATTTTTCAATGGGTATCGTTTGCATGTGTTGCCGATCGTCCATACGTTACGTACACATACATATGCATTTACCGCAAGAACTACTACTTCGAGTTCTCATTATTTAACAAAAAAAACAATAAATTTAATTTTTCGTGATTTTTTTTATTGTTACTTTTTGAAAAAAATAGTCCCAATCGTTTCGAGTTCGATGATCGAGTTTATGGCTTTCGGTTCCAGAACGACCTAAAACTAACCGTGTATACATAATACAGGTATATTTCTTTCATGAATGTGTGTCAATCAGGCAAATATATATTAGTAAGAATCACAAAACAGGGTCACCATCAGTAATTTAATTTGAGCTTGTATATCTGCGTAACAATAAAATGTATTATTATCATTTAGCACATAGCACAATATTATACGGACGGGACCCACGCGGGTCCCGGGTCGCGGGTTTGGTACGGGTACCCATCCTAACACTCCATGGACTTTAAAAGGCATCATTGCAAAACCAGAAAATTATAATGAAAATGAATGTTATTGCTGTGCTTTAGTCATAGGCATCAAGTATTCTAGGGGTCGCCCATTAATCACTTGAGGCTCGCAAGTGTTAAAAATCACGAATATTTTTGGAAACCTAATGATACGAGCAATAATACTCCAGAGATGCACAATGTTCGTCCTTCACGCGACCGATCGAGAGATTCTCTCGATTCTCTCGTTTCTCTCGTAGTGCGCGAAAATGATGACGCCGAGTGGCTTGATGAGACCGAAGTGGATCTTGAACAAAGCACAGTGTTAACAGCTGACTGTCAAGATGCTTATCCACTTGTTAGTGTTGAAGAAAGTCTCGCTTATCCGTGGTCCGAGGACAATGTCCATTAAATATATTTATGTGCCAGTACCAATATATGTTTTTCTAATGTTTATCACCATTTGAGCAGGTGTCTTTTATGAGCCACTACACAAAAGTGAAGTGAAACTGCGAATTAAAAAAATTGGTTGGCCCTCCTTAAATGTAACGAGAGGTTGAAATTGCTTTCATTAACATACTATGAAAAAAGATTTTGTTAGACTGTGTGTAAATTTACCTATGAATGAGCGTTAAAAATATTATTATCATATTGTTTGGTGCAACAGAACCCTTTGTGCGAGAGCCTGCTCGCACTTGGCCGGTTGTTGATTATGTGTCAAGCACTGCAGGTACATGCATTCTAGTAAATATTTGTATTAACTAAACCATTACAATATTTGCCTAACCTGCGTAAGACCAGTGCCGATATAAAATACAAACAAAGCATATATAAAGTACAAATCTATTCTAACATTTTATAAAATTTAACTTTATTATTTTGGTCCTAAGTTATAAGTTTGGATGCCACTAATATCGTTTTTAGGCGCTACAAAGCCATCATGGAGGTTATTATACCTTCTTTTAGCTTGATTATATTATTAAGCTTTTGTTAGATACTATTCAGCAAAAACCTGACATGGAAAATCGTATCTCATATTAGCAGTCTTTAAAATTTATAAGTCTTATGATACGAATTTTTATCAAATTTTGCCTTTATCTTTAAAACGAGCAAAGTAGCGCCTGAACCTAGCAGCAATGTTGGTTTAATACTAACATTCCAATTGAAACTAGTAGTAATAGCTATCACAGTTTCTCATACAGCGGATATATTGTATAACGCTGTAAGTCTTTCAATGAAACCATTCTCGGTGGTTTCTCCGTGGATCTCATTCCTCACCTCCCGCTCTAGATGCCGCATGTCGTTGAGTGACACTTGAGAATTAGGAACGATGGTGTTGTTCTTCTCTATGTGAGTGTACACTTGCATCTTCCCGTCAGTGTTCTCAGTCCTGAACACAGTGTGGTCGGTCACAACGGTGTCACATAACCCATTATTCCTAAACATCGGTCTAAGTATCGCGAAATCACTCTCCTGCGTTTGCTCGTCTTTGTAAGACGTTATAATTTGCTTATTAAACGGGTTCTCTAAGTCCTGCTTGTAGTTAGGGTCACTGTACATCTTTTTAACTATGTTTAATTTCCCGTAGGAATCCTGCCGCGTGTCGAATACTTCTACATTGTGTGTGTAGCTATCGTCTATCTGGTCTATGGTAACGTTGGGGGCTCCTTTCTTTACGCTCTGGTTCTTTTTATTAGGTTTCTTCTTGTCAGTGGTGAGAACAGTTCTCAGGATATTGGGTGATTTGGTTGTGGAAGCGAGGGCGACTTTCTTAATGTTTTTAGAAACTTCGACGTCTTCGATCTTGATGTTGGGGTGGTTGTCTTCTTGCTTGATGCTCGGTTTCTTGTCTTCCTTGTGGTCCTTGAGCTTGACGCTCTTGTGCTCGGCCAGTCGGTTGCGCACCTTGTCGTGCGTCAGCATGTGGCGGCGCAGGTCGCCGGCCACACGGAAGCACTTGTCGCACTGCACGCACTTGTGCGGACGGTCGCCTGAGGAGGAGAGAAGCAACATTTTACTATGGAAGGTCGTTTGAAAAACAAACTGGTATTCATTAAGGAAAGTCTTCTTACATTTCTAGCACTATAATGGTGTTACACGGAAACGGGGTGCAGCAATTTGAAAGTTGGCAGAAAAAAATAACATCACAAATCTTTCTTTGTGACGCGCCCGTATGAGATAATTACATTACATGTCTCATGTCAGCGGGCGGCAACATTTTCGGGGTAGCTTTCTTGGATGACTCAAAGTAACGTGCTTTGCTGTAGTTTCCAGATCACAAAGTCTGGATGGACTTAGTAAAGTTAATCCGGTAAATTAGTGACGCCCTTATGTATAAGCAAATACGAAGCTAAACGAGTGTGTAGGGATCATAGCGGGTGGCGTTCCGTAGTTGTTGCCTACCCCCCCAAGGCAGTAGGCGACACTATACAATAGTTACCGGTGTGCGTCCTCATGTGGCTGAGCCGGTAGGAGGAGGCGCGGAAGGTCTTGTTGCAGTACTCGCACTTGTAGTTCCTCTCGCCGGTGTGGATGCGTCGGTGCACGTTCAAAGAGTACTTGCGAGCGAACTCCTTACCACAGAACTCGCATTTGAACATTTTCTGGAACAATCGCATGTTTGGTAAAACTTGTGGTAACTACCATTAGAACTAGATATTTAATTGATTAAAGAATAGCTCAAATTTCGCGTCGCGGTCGCCAGATTCATCGATACGAAAGCCGGCTACCACTTATGTACACCAGTCGGATAGACTTTAAGCCGACGTCTTTCGGCTATGTAGATGATATTTGATTTTAAATCTTTTTACAGAGTTAACTTTTTACAGAGATCTATGCCAGCTATTGTGCCAACTAGAAGAGACACATAGAGAAAAATCTATCACGATTTTTTCAAGTGTATTAAATTACCCACTAGTTAATTATGCTGGGCGGAGACGCAGCGCCGTGTAGAAGTAGAGTGAGTAGTGTTACCTGGTCGGAATGTATGGACACCTTGTGGTACTTGAGGTCGCTCCACTGTCGGAAGTCCCGTCCGCAGACGTCGCACTTGTACGGCCGGTCGCCGTTGTGCACGCGTTTGTGTATCTGTGAGATAGGTGCTCATGGTATAAATATTTCGGTAAAAGTTTGTATTACATAGTTATTTGGAATTTGAATTTTACAAAGACACAGTGAAAAATTTAAGAATTAAAGTAAGTAAATTAATCAAATTGAAAGTTTTAAGACTAAAATAGTTGACAGAAACAAGCAAAGATTGTAATCGTAAGATGTAACGCGACAAAATGTTCACAAGAGTGACTTCTTCTCTTATCTAACATATTTAAATATTTTTTAAAACATTTAAAAATATAAAAATAGATGGCCCATCGGCATCAGACACAAGGTCCAGGCTGCCGGTGGTCAGGGCTCCAGAGAGGAACCGCCGCACTATGCGTGCCGTGTCCAGGAGTACTGCGCACTGAATCAAGCCCTTGACCCAGCCGCGCAATGAGAGCCTCCTAAAGTGTTCGTCGAGGCTCTCTGCTATTAGTCCGTTAACCGTAACGACTATCGGTACAATGATTGCAGAGTCCACGTCCCACATGTCGACAACCTCGTGTGCTAAATCAAGGTACTTGATTATTATAATATTATATATTATAATACACCGATAAATTTTAATGGTTGTTTTTCCGTGGCAGAACAACTTGCCATAAGGAGTACTTTCGTAGCATAGAGTAAAAGTCAAAAAATAAAGATGCTTTTATTTTAAAATAATTTAAAAATTATTCGTCAACTCGAAAACGTGACAAACGATAGTAACACTTGACGTAACTTGTAGGTACTCGAATCGCACGCGCCGCCGCGGACAACGGAAACAGCGATGCATAAATGTTCAAAACAAAATAAGCTCTCGCACGTGGTGATAGCCGGCATAAACTAGCCTGCGCGCAACAATCACAAACGAAACCGCGCGCCGGCTCGCTATTGTATTATTGCGGCGGCGCACTTAGTTTTCCCGCGAATATCGTACGCGCAGCACGCGTTATCAGTGCAATGGATCGACATTACCGTTATTGCAATTTGGAGTACATTTCGCGGGGTTCTGAACCCCCAAGTCCCATCGGCTCGGACGTCCACTGCTGGACAGAGGCCTCCCCCAAGTGTCGCAACATTGACCGGTCCCGTGCGACTCGCATCCAGCGGATCCCTGTAACCTTTACCAGGTCATCGGTCCACCTCGGGAGGCCTTCCAACGCAACGTCTTCCGGTTCGCGGTCGCCACTCCAGAACTTTTCAGCAATGTGCCCTGCCCCACTGCCACTTAAGTTTGGCTATTCTTCGGGCTACGTCGGTAACCTTGGTTCTCTTGCGGATGTCTTCATTTCGGATTTGATCACGCAAGGAAACTCTGAGCACAGCCCTCTCCATTGCCCTTTGGGTGACTTTAAACCTTCTGATAAGGCCCATTGTGAGCGACCACGTTTCGGTCCCGTATATAATCACTGGTCATAGACTTTCCGGTCACCCATCCACGGACCAACCTAGGCAAACGCGGCTTAACCTAAACCTCGACCAGAGCGGCTGTTATTATTTAGCCACGAGCTCCTCCCTTCCTTCCCAGTCTTGAGACACTGCGGTAAGTTGGACGAGAAGATACCACGCAACTTCCCGAACGCTGCCCAGCCGAGTCGGATTCGTCGATTGACCTCTTTTTCGAAGTTAGACCTACCTAACTGGATCGTTTGTCCCAGGTAGACATGATCGTCTACAACTTCGGGTGTAGTCTCCGATCTTGATAATAGTGGGTGTTAGATGGGCATTCGACATGATTTTGGTTTTGTCCATGTTCATATTAAGACCCACTCTTTCGGAAGCTCTACTAAGTTCATCGAGCATTGTACTGAGGTCCTCCAAGGTCGCAGCCATGACCACTACATCGTCGGCAAATCGAAGGTGAGAGATGTACTCGCCATTGACGTTGAAGTCTAGCCCTGTCCAGTCCAGAACCTTGAAGACATCCTCCAGTGCAGCGGTGAATAGTTTCGGAGATATGACGTCTCCCTGTCTCACACCTCGCTGCAGAATCATTCTGCAGCGAGGTGTGAGACCTCGCTGCAGAATGATAGGTTCCGAGGTCTGGTATTGAAGTCGAACTGACATGGTGGCGTTTTTGTACAAACACTTCAACACCTCGGTGTACCGATAGTCGATTTGGCACCGTTGGTGGGCAGCAGTACAACAGCCCAAGTCTCGATAGAATCGAAGGCTTTCTCGTAGTCCACAAACGCTAAGCAGAGGCAGGTTATACTCTTCGGTCTTCTGTATAACCTTCCGCAGCGTATGTATGTGGTCTACGGTGCTAAAGCCTTTTCGGAATCAAGCTTGTTCGGGAGGCTGAAAATCGTCAAACCTGCACGCGAGACGATTCGTGATGACTCTTGAAAAAACAACTTGTAGACATGCCTTTAGACTTGTGACTTGGCTTGTAGACATGGATATTTCTGAGTGTGCTTGTTTCATCATGAAGCGCAGCCATTGCTTTCCACTAAGCGGAAAAAATTGTGTACTCCACAAACACGACATTGGAGGACGTCTAGTGAGTCCAGACCACCGCGAGAGATTCAACTTCGCTTGCTGCCGTCGTTCCATGATGGGTGACATTACCTTAAGCGCGGCGACGGTGTAGAAGCCCTTCCCGCACTCGCGACACATCTGCTGCTTGCCGCTGTGAGAGAGCATGTGGTACAGCAGACTATTCCTATTGACAAAACACATTTATTTGTAAGTTACAGTTTTTCAATCACACCACATAGTATAATGAAACTATGTACACGTCTATAGGTGTTTGCTACATACCACTGAGAAGAGGCACTGAAACAAATTCAGAAAACAAGGTCTATTTAAAAAGTCCAGACCGACGATTCTAGTAATGATCAGAACTGTACGGGTTGATCGTCTCAGACGGTCTCTTGAGGAATGAACCATACAGATTTGAGTGGACCTGTCCTAACAGTTGGCATGCATGAGTCAGGGTCGGCACAGACTTGGCGAACAGCAGCGTAGCGTGGATTTTACTGCGAAACAAATAGCAATTGAAATAAAGTAGATGCCCTGACAGGTCAGTGAAAGATTTTGTTTTCAAATTGTTTTAATAATTAGAAGGTTTATTTATTTTAGTACTATTTAGTTTTAGTACTACTCCTAATACAAGCAATTCCTTGCTTAAAAGGTGACCTCCAATAATATTTACTGAAATGCCCATAGTAATTGAAATAAACATTTAATTTTTTTTAGTATGTCAGCTAGGGGCTATGCAAAGTTATATTTGAGCCGGTCCTTAGTCATCATGCTCAGATTTAAAGAACTCGACCACCCCACAACATTACCTGTGCTGAAACACTCTATTGCACTGTTGACACTCAAACTTCTTCGGTTTCTTCTTGTCGTCCGACTTGTCGTCGGCGGCCGGCTCGTCGGGCGGCAGGTCGGCCGGGTCAGCCGTGTCGGCCGTGTCGCCCGGGTCCGTCATCGTGTTGTCGGTGAAGTTCTGGCTGTCGGACGTTACTACGTCCGACTCTAGGATCCGTCGGAGGACTTCGTCTGGTGGATGAAAGGAAAATGTTGTATAAAGTCTACCGTTCACTACAATGAAGATATGCGCTTTTGTAGGTTTATATTTAATTAGTCACGCATTCGTGTATCAATTTTCTGCTGCATTCTCTGTATCACTAACTTAACTTTCTCGCTTGCTTGAGCCGAATAAATGTTGAATATTTGTAATTATTTTACCTCGGGCACCAGCAACCCAATAGTAACTATATGTATTGTAAATAGAGTAAAGATTAATGTGGTTTAACAGATATTAGCACCCTAACACCCTTCTTAATGCATTTAAAGTAAAGGTCACTGAAAAATAAGAAATAACTGTGAATTAGTTGGAAGGTACCTTTGAGCAGCTTGAGGTGCTGCGTGTCGTGCGACGCGCAGGCTGGGCCGCTCGCACTGCGACCGTACCTGATAACATCATGTATTTAAAGTTACGTTTTTAATTGGGCGCTTTTCCATCAGGAAGGTTACTCCGTACTTTTATAGCAGGACAATGTTTGAAAAGCCAAATATCAAGCTATCCTCAAAAAAAATATTGTGTGTAAATTGTCAAGCCATTTAGAACTGTATGGCATAATCACAAAGATACGGCTTAAATCATTAGATGCGGTGTAACTATTACTGGCACCTCTACCAGCCCTTAAAATAGCGTGCAAGTTGTGTTCGGTTAGGGAGTGTGGACGTCCTTTTCGGTCGACATAAAACTTATTCTGACCCATTCACGTTAATTCTTCGATTTTAAGAAGCATGGTCAGTCCCTCACAGTTCAGGTTCCCCTAGTGTGCTCACCAGTGCCGCACGTTGTCCTGGTGCGCATGGCCGTTCTCCACCGTGAGGTGCGGCAGCAGCGCGTGCTCGTAGTGTTCGGGAGGCTCGTCTACCGTCACGTGGATGCCCTCCATCAGGTCCTCAGGCTCGCTGAACTCGCCCATATCTTCTAACTGCAAGGATAGCTGAAGTGTGAACTCATATAGTCATGTCGTTGTTAGGAACGAAGAGAAAAATAAGGCAAAAAAACATGCAACTAGACATAGCGTTAAGATGCGTTGCACGTCCTATCTCGACGAGCACTCATGACTGCTCAGTGTATGAACTCCACTAGCTTGCGGATGATCAGGATTGTTTGCGGAAAAGATTCAAAAGGGGGCTTGCCTCGCTGGCAACTAGCAACGAGAAACGAGTACAGCTGGGAAATAAAAACGAGTTGTTTCTTTCTCTTTGTAAACGAGGGATTTTCGGCGGTTGAACGAAAACATAGTCATGCCTTTGACGGCGATAACAGGAGCCTCAAGCAAAATCCGAATAGTGTTAACGAACTTTGAAACAAAAAATACCTTCATATTAGAATGCGCCTCCTTGATATGCGCCTCACATTGCTTCTGCTTTCTAAAAGACTTGTTACACTTCCCGCAGCTATACAGATCCAGTTTATCCAACGTATCGTACAGATCCGCCTTCTCAGCCTCCTGAACTACCGTCGTCGGTTCCTTGTCCATACTCGCCATGGAATACTGGAGCTTATTGTTGGCGTACGTGAACGTTTTGTCGCTTGTCGTGTATAGGACATGTTTGTCCATAGATTGGTATATAGTTTTTGGTATGGAATTTTCTAGCGACAGTTCTACTATGGAGTCTGGAATCGTTGCTACATTATCTACGATGCACGAGTTGGTTATCTGCGAAGAAATATTGATAGAATAGTTTTATTCGTTTAATTAAACTTAAAACTCTTTGGCCAAAAAATGTTACTATAAAATAGTAACAAACACGCGTTGCACGAAACTAATTTGAAATTCGTCTGCCCCATTCTGTAGTTTTTGTTATTAAATGACATTTAATAAGTTAAAAGTAAAGCCATACCTTATCAATGCCCAGGTCTTGCACGGGGTTCTCGATGATGATGTGCGGCTCATAGTGCTGCTTCAGATGCTGGAAGAACTTCAGCTGCTCGTCGCCGTAGAACTCGCCGCATAGCTGGCAGATGAAGATCGGGCGGACCTGGCCATGGGAAGATGAAAGATGTTACTACTGATAGAAAAAAATTGGTGTTCCTGTAGGATTGTTACAAAAAAGTTGCAAAAGTAACATCTGTCTTGGTATTGGCATGTGATAAAGAGAGATGTAATGCATGTGACTACATGAGTGATAAATATTATTAATGGATGGAGAGGGAGGGGAAGACCAAACAAAAGATGGATGGATTGTGTCATCTGGCTAGCATTTTGAGGAAGGATGAAAAAGAAGTAAATGGCAATGCGATATCTGACAGGGGAGAATGGAAGACCAAGGGAAACAACATGACGGTGATATTGGACTAGTGAAAACATCAGATAAAAGGTTTATCTGATGTTGTTACCTTTCCTTAGTTTAAGTTTACGAATATACCTCATGTGTAATATGATGCGTCTCGTCCGGCATATGGTCCTGCTGCACAAAGTTATCAGGCAGGATCTCCTGCTCCGTGCCGTGGTCGGCGCAGCTGATGCGACCCTCCTCGTCCCTGCAGCTGATCACCACTATTTCCTGCAAGCCCATGGATAACTAAAACATATGCTAGCGGATGGATGTACATGGACATTCTCGGTATACCGAGAAAAAAAATAGTTTTTAAAGATCGCTTAGTGACGCTTCTGATCGTACTGGGCGTATCATACGCCTGTAACTGTCATCTGTTCGAGCTTTGTAACGCTTTTGGAGCGAGAATTCGCTTCTGTGCAAAACTATTATTTCCGTTTTTTATGACGTCACCCAGATAGTTAATGCATTAGGTTTTAAAATCTTTTAATGAAGAAACATGAAAATTTGACAGTAGACGTTATTGACTTCTTACCTACTCCTTATCGTGTGGTTAGTGCCTAACATGGTGTCAGAGTTTTTATGCCGCCCATAGGCGTCAGACTTGGCTTTACATGTCGTCGCAAAATATCTCTCAGGCATGCTGGTTTCCTCACGATGTTTTCCTTCACCGAAGCAAATAATAATTATACAATACGCACATGAATCAGAAAAATCAGAGATGCGCGTCTTGCGTTCGAACTTGAGACCTATGACTTGGCAGTCTGACGGCCAGACCACTAGACTATCACTGCTTGTCTTACCTACTTTAATAAACATTGCATAAATATCGCATAATATACAAATAATATGTAGTTTGCCGCTTCGGCATCTAGGTCATCGATAAACAGTATCTATTAGCTTAGTTTCCTAATTACTAGTCACTTTGTTATCAGTTTTAACAAAGAAAAGTATACACAGCTGTAATAAAATGTTGGTCGCACTACTTAAACTAACGCCAGACGTCTTCGGCCGCTCTTTGTGTTACTTTAACACACTTCGTCTAATAACGCTTACGGAAACCTCAAACAAAGTTGCGGACTATCGGATTATTGAAGCCGCCAATTTTAAAATCCTAGGCTTCATATTTTATCTAGGCATATCCGTCTTACTAAAATCTTCAAAAACTGACCTGCTGAGGAGTACTATTCCCATTATTCTTCTTTAGCTTCCTAGATATCCTCTTCTTGTGTGGAAGACTTTTCTTGCTTTGCAGTTTGTGCTGCCCCGGCGATGCTCCCGGACCAAGTTCTAACACCGGTCCATCAGAATCAATCATTGATGAATCATCCTATTAATAAAAAAAAAATTATAAATAAACCAAAAAACGGTGTGGATTTCAGTACTCTTCGTGTTTCCATTCATTATAATTAGTTTGATAACTTACTTTAAGTGATTGTTTATTTTTGTTGAACCAGTCAGTTTCCTGACACCTCTTCATGTCTTGCAGGGGAGGGAGCGGCGGTAGGGGGGGTACCTCCACCACTATTGGCTCTTGTGACTGATCCTGGAGAAAGAAAATAATCATCACCATATTCCTATCCTTTATCATTGTCATTTCAGCCAAACAACATCCAGTAACCATCTTAATAAAACTACATAATTTGGCGTAGCACAATTAACATTTTCATTACCTACTAAAACAAAAGACATACAGCCACAGACAATATAATAGAACATAGAGCAGCGTAGAGTTAGTAAATGGTACTTCTCAATTATGCCATGTGTCTGTGACTGCAGCTTTGCTTTTTTTTTGTTATTTGAATTTCAAAAGTGCCTGTAATGGTCTAATTGAAATAAATGCTTTGAGGTCGAGTTTGATGGCGTTAGTGTTTATTTGATGTGACCACTTATAAATAACATAATCTTTTTTTCTGCCAGTACCCCTAATTTTTCTTTTCATGATGGGTTATGGCCCACTCATCTCACAAGAAAGGCCAATATTCAAGGAGTGGAATGTTATTCTTCGCTATAATTCACTCTCTTTCTAGCCATACCATGTTTCATACTCAAATCCATTTTTTTTGCCCAAAAGTTTTTACTCACCATTGGCTGGCCATGGAAGAGTCTCATGGAACTATCAAGTATGATAGATGTGTCCACATCTCCCCTCACTGAGTGCACCTGTAAAACATAATATTGATTAGCTGTGCCTGAGTTACCGACCAGCAAAGTATCAGATCCCAACGTAAATTAAGAGATATAAAGCTGTAGCTAGAGTTGAGGGTTTACAAATCAACTTATATGCTAGGCTATACTTAAATTTAACCCTAAATATTATTGTGTTATTCACACAGTGTTAATGTCAACCAACAAAAGTTACAGGAATAACTTTTATTACAGAGCTTATTGATTACCAGCAGTTTAATGCTTTGTCAATTAGATGAATGATTTGATTTGACCACCTATAAGTTTAATTATAGTCTGTATTGAGTGCATATAATTCATTTTAACTATTTCAGCTTATGTGGTACAATAATGGTTTTGATGAATTAATATACCTTATGGTGCAGTTGTTGTTGCCCGCGTGACTGCTGGGCCGTGATGTGGGCCATGAGTGCTGCCAGCCTGCCTTCTGGGTCTATCATCTCATCACTCCATTGACCCTCAACCACTTGGTCACCAACTGACACTTGCCTGTTTTACATATGGATGTTAGAACAGTATTGTTAATCGCAAACAATGTTGTAACAGCAGTAACAGAAGCCCAGAGAATTGTTTGTCATAACAATTTTAACATTAAACTTATTTTTTGATATGTTGCTACAGGCATGTTTGTAGAAATATCAGTATATTGGATATTTAGCTATAGGATGACTTTAACATTATTCATTTCAGGGCACATTGAATGCCAAATTCAAAGTAACCAGGCCTAAATATTGTGGAAACAGTTGATACTCATTTATTTATTTTTTAACCTGAGGCCTGGATTAATAACATTTTTATTATAGTGATAGTAATTAATAAGCCTTTAGTTTTCTAAAATCTATATTTGCACAGCCGGGCTTTGCGGTATACCTGCACAATGACGTGGAGTAGGTCTGTGAATGCATGATAGCCACCCTGCCGCCCCCATCATCCTGCACGTTGAGGGCCAGGGCATTGCCATCCACATGAACTGTCTGTGGGGAAATACACAACACTATTTAGAATATTAACTTCTTTTTGACTACCTGACAAGCAGAAATAAACACCATAAGCAAAATAACAAATAATGGGAACAGGAACAAAATTAATATCAAATGGTTAGAATACGAAGACATTGTCTTTGTTACAAGTGGGTTGTATAAAACACTTGTTGATCAAAAATAGATCTAGAATTGTGGGCTGATTCAATGAAACAACAGCAAGCAATTAGACAAGATTGAAACTAATAATTTGTAAAGGCTAAGTGGCTAATTTAGAAAATTTTATGTCAACATACCTGATCAGCTGGGTGGGAAGTTATGTAGTGCGTGACGGTTTCATCCATTGTAACAAAGGATTGGTACTTTCGCAGCCTACGCTAAATACAAAAGTTCACAAGAAAAACTTCTTTCATCTTTCGTTTACACAAATCGTGGTTAGGTTATTTGACAGCTGTATTGCTTACGCTCAAGGTCACAAATTATTTACTTATTTTTAATGGTCTACCGTTAAATCTAACAAGTCTATATTATTTTTCGTACAATTAGTCAAAACTATATAAAACTATCTTTCAATTTATTGCGTTAGAATAACTAACAATATCTTAGAATTCATTTCACTTTACAAACAAAGCCCTACCCTAGGCTAGGATTTTTTTCATAGTTTTTAGTTAGCGTTGGGAAAAGAGGTAGGAAAATAAAAATATTTTTAGTATCTACTAGTTGTGTGTGCTTAGCCGATTTACTAAATTAACGTTTCATGCATCATCATTCATCACCTCAATGACATTGAGGTGATGATGCATGCAAATGTTAATTGCTATTTGTTAAAAATTATCAGCTGTCCCATACATTTAGGTCAAATAGGTATTTAAATTTTGTGTGGGGCAGCTGATAATTTTTCCGCATTCACGAAATTGGACCCAAGTAGAAAGTTGATCAGTTTGATGGTGTGCAGCATATTTCATTTCATATGACTATTACCCTTTTTGTTACAACCTGTGTAGGTGTTTTTTTTTTAAATAAACTCCAAAGTCTAAACTCTCTTTTATTCTCTTTTTTAAGTCGGTTGAAAAGTCGATTCATCATCATCATTTTCCTGCCCTTGTCCCATGTCACTTGGGGCAACACGTTTTTTTCTTCCAATCTCCTCCGTCAACCGTCACGCTATCATTTACTCCTTTAACTTACATATCATTCCTCACACAATCCATCCATGAATAGTCGATTATCAGTTTTAATTATTCACGGAACATCTCTTTACTCACTGACAGCCAGCTGGCATTAAAACATTGTTGTTGTGCGACTGTGATGAATGTTCGTGAAAAATGATGAAATTAAATTATTGTTTTTAGTGTAAATTGCTATATTGTGTTTAAGTTTAATATCAAGATATAAGCTTTATGTTCCTGTTAAAATGTTTCGCAACAAATTAAGGATTACTCTTATTTGTAAAAGTCATGACGTAAGTATCAAAATAACCTCTTTGACATCAAAATATTTTTTCAGTCTTTATGCGTAGGGTCTGTTTATTCAAGTACAATGCTCATGTAAGGTGCTAGAAGGGTTAAACTCCAAGATATAAGGACTATGCTAAATGCTAGAAGCTCTGAATGTTACGAGACTAAGCTTCTAACAGTGCTCAGCTGGAAACAGAAAAATAAACTTATTTACGTTTATTTTATAGTTGCATGTATTTATTATGTGACTATTTCTAGTTTCAGAGATTCAAAAGCACGCAGCAGAGCACCAAACTCGATGCTATTCGTGAGAAACTTCGCGAGGGGCCCAGCCTAGCTGATTTTGTCTCTGAAGACCGTCCAAAGGACTGGGAGGAGTATGAGGGAAAACTGAAGAGGGAGAAGGGTGAAACAGAACGATTAAGGCTGCCTCCATGGTTGAAGACGACCATACCTACTGGTAATGACTGTTATATTTAGTTCAAGGCCAAAACTTTGACTACCATAAAGCTATTATTATTGTGTGGTACTATATATTATTGTTGATGAAATCTTTTAATGACTACCACTATTATCAATGTAAAGTAGTTACATAAAATAACATTGTGTAATTGAAGATTTGTAAACAACCTCTCAGTGGCCTTATCATAATTCTTTATCAGTGTTATGCTAGAGCCAATATTACTTTTGTGTGATAGGAAGCTCTGAGGTGAATAGTTGAGCCTTCAATTTAAGACATCAATTTTTATTATTTTAAGATCAGCTTTCCAGGCAAAATGTTCATATGACCCCAATCTATTTAAATCGCGAGTTAATAGGCTTCTTTTGGGTTAGCTCGTTCCATCGTCAACCTCATCTCTGTCCTCAGGACTAGATTGAGGTCAAGAGAAAGCCCATACAGAATAAAAAAATAAAAAAGATGTTCAAAAACCTTATAGCACCCCAAGACCACTGTGACAATATTTTAGTCAATAATGATATAATGTGATAAATTATGTCCTAATGCAGTTTTAAATGATAAAATGTGGATGGTGCAATTAATTTGATCTTAACTGTAGTATGTAGTTATATTTTTCAGAAATTTTGCCAAAAAGATGTATTTTATTATGAGGACTACTATCTCCTCCTGTATTTCACACTGCCTTAAGTAGTTTTGTTTGTTTTTTCAGGTTCAAAGTTTTCAGAGATAAAGAAACAACTCCGTGAGTTGAAGCTGAGCACAGTATGTGAGGAGGCTCGTTGTCCTAACATTGGAGAGTGCTGGAGTGGGGGCAAAAATGGCACTTCTACGGCAACTATTATGGTAACTTTACATTAACTACTTGTCTTTTCTTATGAAATCAAATCACAAATGTTTCCATCATCTTCTACCACAACCACAATTCCTTATTGTATGTTGTTAATTGTACTCTAACATTGCATGGAATATATTTACTGTTGTATAAAAGGTCCATGGAGCTAGATCCCTAGACAAGCTCACTACTCATAACTTCAACATGTAAACAATTTGACTTCTGCAGTGAAACATCAGTGTAGCCCTTTGCTGATAATGTTGTAGTTAGTGAGTTAATGATTATTATTTATAAACAGAGAGATAGATCCATATTGTCCTACAGCAGGCAGAGGCAGCTGCCACTTTCTTTTACACTTCTCTGGATGTAAGGCGACTAAGAACCAGTCTTTATCGAAGGAGGTTCGTCTGCGCCGCGTATTAGCGGTTACGCAGGCCATAATCAGCATTGAATAGTCATTAAAATACATCATTTATCTCGTATCTCAGCTAATGGGCGACACATGCACCCGCGGCTGCATGTTCTGCTCAGTGAAGACGTCGCGCAAGCCGCCGCCGCTGGACCCCGCCGAGCCGCGCCACACGGCGCGCGCCGTCGCCCAGTGGGGGCTCGGGTACATCGTGCTCACTTCTGTGGATAGAGATGGTAATATAATGCCTACATTCTCTCTCTCTGACTTATTAACAAATTCACAATCGCGGCTCAGCTTTGTAAACCCGTTGACGGGCATCAGCATCGATTTGCATAGTATAACTATCACAAATTCATATCTAAAATCTCAATATGAATTTGTGATATTAATTTTACAGATTTACCCGACGGCGGATCAAATCATCTTGCTGAAACTGTGAGAGAAATAAAAAACCAGTAAGTACTGATTAAGATGATCCTTTCACAAAGTTGGAAACAAATAAATAAATGATAACATGATGGTATCTTCAAATGTTATGCAAAAAAATGTAGTTTAACTTGCAAATTCAAGATTCAGCTTTGAATGCAGCACTGCCCTCAAGCCAGCAAAAATATGCACGTACAGGAGCGTGGACGGAAAGGCAGTGCTGCATTATGAATCTCGTATTTGCAGACTTAACACAAAATATTTTTGAATAACATTTTACTGTCAGTGATTTACTCAAAATAACGCCTGAATCCAAAACTAAAAATAAATAACTCGTAACTCTTCAGGAACAAGGACATCTTAGTAGAATGCCTAGTGCCTGACTTCAGGGCAGACCGCGAGTGCATAGCGACCATCGCGAACTGCGGGCTGGACGTGTTCGCGCACAACATCGAGACCGTCGAGCGACTCACGCCGTTTGTACGAGATCCTAGGGCTGGGTAATACTTTTGAACTTCTGGCTATTGCATGCAGTTTTAATTTGCATTCTAGAGATATTAGTTCAGTACTTATACCAGAATAAAAAGCAGTGCCCTTTTTGTCCTAAGACATGTTCAATTGGTTCCTACTCCTGGGACACAGGTCATAATGCACCATGCTGGCTGAATGGCTCAACTGGGTAACATCTTTTGTGGTCCTAATTTCATCTGAATCCGTTCAATTATTTGTGATTATGTATTTAAGCATCATCACAAACTACTCTATTTGTTAGTATGAACGCATAAATATTGAGAATATGATGATGAGAAGATGTACATATGTAGTTCTCATCTATCGTTTAAATATTATATTAGTGGTATTAAACAAAACATATGCTTTCCATTACCATATCACTTATGATTTCTAAAATAAGTAAAAGTAAAATTCACCAAATTTTTTGTATGGGAACATTGCATCTTTTGTTATTTTTCCTAACAAATAACTATAATGAATATTCTCTACCCTCAGCTACCGTCAAACCCTGAAGGTCCTGCAAACAGCCAAGGAAGTAAACCCTGACTTGATCACCAAATCATCAATCATGTTGGGGCTCGGCGAGACTGACAAGCAAGTGGAACAGACAATGAAAGGTAAGACTGTTAAACCGACGATGGTGTTAATGTTCTTTAAAATAGTTGTAAAAGTGTTTTGACCCTTTTCCTTGTAAATACCATACTTGTCTTTCGGGTCCTTATCTGTAGTGTCCTTGAAATTAGATGAGCATTAATACCGCCGATTATACGGAATCAGTAGAGTTTGGCTGCTGAAATGATAATGATAGTCAATACCTGAAAAAAAGTATGTAGATAAACGTGTATGTACTCTGGGGTGCAACCCCAGGGTAACTACGTCTTTTATGTCTTTAGACAAGGCTTAACAAATAAATATTTTGCACACAGATCTACGCTCAGCCGGCGTCGACTGCCTTACCTTAGGGCAATACATGCAGCCAACCAAACGCCATCTCAAAGTCTTTGAATACGTCACACCAGCCAAATTCAAAGAATGGGAAGAGCGTGGCAACGAACTGGGTTTCCTGTACACAGCCAGTGGACCACTAGTCCGGTCGTCCTATAGGGCCGGAGAGTTCTTCATCAGCAGCCTACTTAAAGATAGGAGGGCTAAGAGCTTGTGACCCGAAGCCTAAGAGATTATTTTTATGATAACTATTCATGTAGCAAGAAGTGTTCCTATTATTCTATGCAAGTTAGATGTGGTTGTTAGCAGTGGTAGATGACATGTGCCCCTGCTTCGCACGGTTTTGTAAGACTTGACTAAATGTAGAGATTCCTTGGTTATATGTAGATCAAATATTATTTTGTCATACATACACCTTACACAGTAAATTAATAAATTAAAACACAGACAGACGTGTATTAAGTATGTACTTTAATTTCAAATACATACATATAGATACAGCGTTCACAAATTAGTTTTCAAGCCACACATAGTTTGTGCTACAACTCCACCACTTTGCATTTTTGTGTAGTAGGACTAGTCATTCTAAAATCAACAATATGAATTTCATTCAAGTAGAAGTAACATCAACGGGAACGAAGGATTTGAAACAACTTTATTTGTTTTGTTTTCTTTTTTGTTTGTTTCACATTTAGCATTGTAAAACCACTGCTACAAGCACCTAATTAGGGCATGCGTTACCGAATTTCGGTACCATAGAAAAACCGATTTTTCACAGTTTTACTATGGGACCGAAACTGGGATTCGCATGCCCTACACCTAATATTGTTTAATTTTGTGTATATTATGGATCTGTATAATAACGCTAGCGAAATCATTCATAAGCTATTTATTGTCAAACATGCCTTTTGTTATTGTTAATAAATACATTTTGTCAATCGTTTCACATGTTTTAATTATTGAAGTACTTCGTTTAAAAATTGGCGCGTATGAGGCCATCATTCAAGTTGCGCAGTGCACAATTCAAATTAAATCTGTAGTTTTATGTAGAACCTTAATCATCTTTTGAACCATTTCAATAAAAATTACCATTTATTTTTTTATTCGTTTTTGCAGTGTGCGTAGTCACGGCGGAAAAATGTCGAATTTCTTGATTTCAGTTTAGCAGATATTTAGTGTATGACGTTTAATTGTATTGTGTATGGTAAGTACAAATATGTGTATCCAACTAATAGGGAGCTATTCAACAAAAACTGTTTCCGCTGGAACTATGTCATCCTAGCAGCACTTTTTTTTTCCTATAGACGTACAAGAAAAAAAATACATACAAAAATTAGTGTGTAACGTCATAAAACTGCAGCTAATCAAGTTTCCGCTGCACTGACGTTTGGCTATTTGATGAAAATCGTATAAAACGGTATAGGTGTATAATGTTTGTGAAAACAGAATTTGAAAAAAACATACCGGTCAAAAGATATACACGTAAAAGTAAAATAGAGTTATTAGGTCCAAGTACTTAAATTATTATAACGTTTATTTAAATCTTGTAAGGGTCTACAATGTCTTGCCAAGTTTAATTTATCTGCTTTTAGTAATTAATGAGCAATGGCATAATTAACTACGATTGGACCACTATATTGTATGACATCCGATTGTAGGGCTTTTTAATGGAAAGCAAAATAAAACATATTCCGATATTTAGTGTATTAATGCAACTATTCACGTGTAAAATTTCAGCTTATTACACTAATTAATTAAAGAGATATAATAAAAATACCAGACCAACCGCAATACATGGATAAACCGACCAAGTTTAAATAACTACAAAAAAGCGGCCGTGCAGTACATAGAGCCAACGTTCTAAAATTTCCAGTGTTGTACCATTATTGGATTGGTACAGGTGGGCACACAATTCTTGAACAAGTAACTAATAACTTTCATGATAAAAATAGGTTTTTTCTTAAACTAAACGGTATCCAATGAAATCATGGGGCAACGAATCAATACTGTCGAAATTGTATTAGTAGTATTTGCCATAATGTTATTGTGGGTTCTAAGGAATCAATGCAGAAACAATGTGCGGAACTGGTTCCGCAAGGAAGCAGCTGTTATTGGATTGGTTAAAGTCCATGCTGTGCAACCACCAACCACTCCGCGTACAGACGTGTATTAGTATGATTAAGTGTCATGTGCATTAGTGTAATTAAGGACAAGTGCATTAGGTGGTGACATATTAACGACCATTGCAGCAATAGATGCAGCCCGTAACACTTTTCGGGTGCTTAAAAATTATATAGATTTTTTTTTATGATTATATAGATTTTTTTTTGGATTATATAGAATGTTAGATTATAAAGTTTTGTTTGGTTATATAGCTTCGTGATTTTTTTTTTGGAGGGGGGCTACTGTAGGGACACAAAAGTGTCAGCTAAGAAAAATGTAAACGTGTGCGTGTGTAGCAACTACGTGGCTGCGTCCACGAAGCTAGAGGCAGTCGCAAATAAACTCGCACTCAATTCGGTTGTTCAATATTTTATTTTCGAAAACCCAACCTTCTGTAATTCACATTAAATGAATTAGGACATTGTTAGGAACACATAACAAGAGATCCTAAACTATTGTGTACGCACCTGTACGAAACTACTAAACGCAATAACGATACTACACTGGAAATTTTAGAACGTTAGCTCTATATACTGCACGGCCGGTTTTTAGTAGCCATTCAAACTTGGTAGGTTTATCCATGTATTGCGGTTGTTTTGGTATTTTTATTATTTCTCTTTAATTAATTAGTGTAATGAGCTGAAATTTTACATGTGAATAGTTGCATTAATAGACTAAATATCGGAATATGATTTATTTTGCTTTTCCATTAAAAAGTCCTACAATCGTTTAATTAATTTAATAATTAATTACTAAAAGCAGATAAACTAAACTTAGCAAGACTTGATTGACTTGATTGTAGACCCTTACAAGATTTAAATAAACGTTATAAGTTAGGCTCTAGAGTTCCTATTTTAAGCACTTGGACCTAATAACCTTTTTTTACTTTTACGTGTATATCTTTTGAACGGTATGTTTTTTTCAAATTCTGTTTTCACAAACATTACACACAAATTCAAAGCAATGTGCGTAAAAATTTACAGCTCCACACTAAACTGTTTTAAATGATTTTCTTCAAAAATCCAAACGACAGCGCAGCGGAAACTTGATTATCTTCGCAGTTTTATGACACACAAATTTCATTTACCTCTCGTTACACACTAATTATTGTATGTATTTTTTTTCTTGTACGTCCATAGGAAAAAAAATATGCCGCTAGGATGACGTAGTTCCAGAGGAAACAGTTTTTCTTGAATGGCTCCCCAATGGTTGGATATACAAATTTGTACTTACCATACACAATTACACGACGTCATATACTAAATATCTACTAAAGTAAAATTAAGAAATTCGACATTTTTCCGCTGCGACTACGCACACGTTTTTGCATCATATCCCCATTTTGTATAAGAAAGTTGACTGATCATTGGGTCTTCAACAGACCGAGCCAGCTTACTGCATCTTCCTGTGCTTGCTAACCCTACAAGCCATGTAGGAAACACCAGTTGTTTATCGGGTCTCAATCTGCAAAGAAACAGTACCTTCCTATTAGTTTGCCGAGCGATCTTAATTTCTTTCAGAAATTGTGGATGACCTTGAGGTCATTTGCGGCTGTGGTCCTCGACCCTCTTGCCTTCAGGCGAAGGGTGCTCATACCTTTTTTTTTTTTTTTTTTTTTAGGATGGGAAATCATCAAATGACCCCCCCCGCTCTGGGCGGAGCGGAAGGGAGTGTCAGACTTGTACTGACTAAAACGCATCCATGTTCCTTCTTTGCCCTTTGTGTTCCAGGGCCGCGGTATCTCTTTCGAACAGTCCCGCAGCCCTGGCAGGCATCGGCCCGTGCTAGGGTGCTCATACCTACTGTTATAGCATGAAAAAATACTACCTCGTTGGTATGGTCGCAAGCACTATTGCAGATCAGGAACTACTCAGTAGCAGGCATCTCCATGTCTTTATTTGTGCCCGGTTGATGGCAATAAGCTCGCCCTCTATAACATTACATGGGACTTGAAAATAGCTGGTGAAATGTGGGTGTACTACATATTATGTACACCTCTGCCTAACCGTTCGGAGATTACAGGCGTGATCTTGTGTTTACGTTACAACATTGTCGCATGTTTGTCGTAGTATAGCACTAACACAATCTTGAAAAAATCTAAAAGCAATCAAAAGGAAATGTATTTAGTAGATTGTATAATTGTAAAAATATTTTTGGGAAATTGAAATGAAATAACTATCAGGACAACAAGGGAAATTATTAATCGGGCGATTGTAAATGTAATTGGCGACCAATATACTGAATAGTCGACACTATCGTTCCAAATAATTAAATATTTATCCGGTCATTGCGGCAACGAGACTACAGTAAGCAAGAGCGAGTGAAGGCTGAGAGAGAGGTTACTTTAAACCCTGCAAACAGAAATAGGTGCGCGGGGCTCACGTCGACTACGCCTTATCTACAATCTAGTGGTTAACAACCTTGTTTTAGGTTTTTTTCAGTCCTTCACTGTAGCTGCCAACCTATTACTTTTGCTACCCATTTTAATTATTTTTAAAACCCTAAATCAGATTAGTTTGTCGCCGCGTTAAATACATGTAATCTATCAAAACAACAAATGTAATCTACAGACAACAAATGTAATCTACAGACAACAAATGTAATCTATCAAAACACAATTAAACATTGAAAGTTAAAACACAAGTCGGGAAAGAAATTTCTCCATCTTAACACTGGTGTGAATGTTCAGTGTGAAGGTGGGTCGGACGTGCGCAGAATAAGGGAATGAGCCCTTGGCCACGCTACGATAGGCTTGGTCATATGGTCCGGGCTTTCTGGTGGGGTGTAGGTTGAAGACGCAGCTAACAATATAATAAGCTTTACATGGATGGTAACGCTTGTAGGTACTGAATTGTTCAATTAATTTGCATACTTTTTATTGTACCTAGTGAGGTTTAATTTTCACGAAATCCCGGAGTTGAGACACTTGTAAGAAGAAGACACGTCAGATAGCAAGCAGTGTGACCTTACTGCCTAACCTACCACTAGACAGGAAGTCCTCATTTTATTACCATCAGCGAATGTTTGGCAGTTAGTACCTACCTTTGTATTTAAGTATTAAACAATATCTCGGCTGTTTTCCGCGGAGGGTCAGACAGAAGTGTAGTACACCCATACTTCGCTATTTATATTGTAAGTATAACTTGGACGGAACTATTCCTATAATCTGAAATGATTGAAATAATTCAATATTTTAAATAGTGAGGGACTGGCTCGTTGTTTTAGTGGTCGCAAGCGCGCCTGCTGAGCAGAGTTCGTTTCCTCGATGATCTCTAGACGCTGCGAATGAACAGCAATGCTATACTGGCATACTCTTGTTGGGAAAGTACCAATGCCTTGAACAGGATAAGTTTTAGCTCCAAAATATTTTGCATTTCTCCTGATAGAACGTCACATTTGAGCCGATTTCTTTACAGTATCTGAGATATAAGAGTTGAACTTTTGTTTTTGGTCTAAAGTTACTCCCAGGTCACGGATTTCCGAAACCTCTTGCAAGTTAATGTGGTTTATTTTGTAAAGGGAGATTAAAGGCTGTGACGGATACAAAAACATTGTATTGTAATCATCATCAAGATCGTGTTGGAGTAGACTGGCATTTCCTGGTGACTCAGTCTCTTATAGATTTTGAGATCATCAGCATAGAAAGAGAAAGTCGCAGCTAATTCGAGAAGCAAGATCGTTGCCAAATATAATCAAAAGAAGAGGACCGACTTGCGAACCCTGTGGTACTCTAGACTTGGCATAATACAAACTAGACGCGGAACCTCCCACTGAAACTAATTTCATATAAACCAGGCAAGATGGGAAAATTGTATACCATAAGAGTCGAGTTTCTGTAACAAAAGTTGATGGTTTACCTTATCGAATGCAATGAAAAAGTGTGTGTATATATCGCATCAACTTGGTATCCTCCATCAATGTCTTTTGTTGGATCAGAGATAAAACAAGTTAAATTAGTATGAATGGAATGACCACTTCTAAAACCGTATTGAAGGAGATAAGTTTAGTAACATGTCTAATATGAGGGATTCAAAAATGTTGGCCAAGGTTGAAAGAATAGCAATGGGTCAGTGGTTGTTAATGCCCTGACCCCCTTTTATAAACAGGAACAATTACAGATTTCTTCCATTCTTCTGGAAATGATTCCTTCGGCAAGAGAGCGGTTGTTGAATTTGGCTACCAGGTTTGCGACTTTTACTTTTAAAATATACGCATCCCGTGTTTGCGTATCTTTTATTGTTGACAAAGACTTAGTCAACTTCAGCTCCACGAAATGCTCTGCTCACACCATAACATTGGGCAAAGCGAGAACAAAGAACCGAATACTTATCATTCAGCAAAATGAAGCGAAAACTACTTGGCTATAGAACAACTTAATTGAACAAATCAATTATATTTGCACGTTCAATAAACGTAAAACAATTTGAAACTCATTTACACTGTAGGTAATGAAATTAACATGTACGTGTAGGTACAGCAGTTAAAGAGTTGGATTCAAATGAAGTTGTAAAGTTTGGTGCGTCGAATCGTCGCCCCCGATACTTGCTTCTAGTGGGCTGTGTACCATGGAATCACAGAGACTGTTTTTTCTCTGTGTCCTTCTCTCGTTGACGGAGGGCGCTCCTGAGAAATTATGGGAGTTCGGCGTGGATGCTCCAGGCAGCATTATAGTGGATCATATAGCTGATGGGTTTTCGCTCTTCCAAAAGACTAAAGAGATCAAGCTAAAGGTAAGTTATTGTAAATTATACTAATTGATTAGACAAGGCGCCTTTCCAACGCAATGACACGAGTACACGCGCCAACTGAATTTATTGTCTACTATGTAATCTTTCACATTTTAGAGATAACTGAGATGTTACATACTCACGTTCTATCCGCGCAATTTCTGGTATGTGCCTCTTAACTTGTGTCTCTGTAATACGGCCCTGAGGTGAACAACCTCAAGAACAAGCAAATGAAAAAAAAAAAACGTATTTTTTCTGCCCTTATTGGGATATTGGGAAATTCCTCATAATTAGTAGGGATACATGCTACTCACAAAAATAAACGTAAAAAAAACTTATTAGAAACAAGCTTTTAAAAAATGCACTAAAAAGAAAAAAATAAACCTTAGAGTCCATTTCTTTTTACTTTATTGTGTGGTTAGTGCCTGATGTCAGACTTTTTATGCCGTCCATGGCCCTCTGACTTGGCTTTACATGCCCTCGAGAAATATCTCTCAGGCATGCTGGTTTCCTGACGATGTTTTCCTTCACCGAAGCAAGGAATTATGATAAAATACGGACATGAAGAAATCAGAGGCGCCTGTCTTGGGTTTAAACTTGAGACCCATGACTTGACAGTCCGACGGTGACACCACTAAGGCCATCACTGCACTGTAAATGAAAACGAAAAAGATTAGATTTTCTTAAAAGTTTGTCGCTCGTATAAAAAATGTAAAACAACTATTATTTTTTATTTTTATTTACTCCAAAGTTTATTTGCAAAAGGTCTCTTGCTATTTAATTAGTTTTAAACAATCCAATTATTCAATTAGAAGTTGGTGGAAGATTATACAAAGTTTCGTGTCCGAGCTATTAACCGTTGAGGGATTCCTGGCTGCAGGATCAGGTCATGTCTGTCATAAAACTGTATCGTCAACAAAACCAAAAGCAAATATGTGTGCAAAATTTCAACTCAGTCGGAAACCGGAAGTAGGGAAAATATAATTTCAAGATTTCTTTACGGACACCGGAACAGGTGAAACTAAATAAAAAAATAGAATAAAACAGCTTTCTTCTTCCAGACACCAATATGCTACGAATTGGAGTACGTGCGAGTACAAGTCGAGAACTCTATATCGAGACCGACCGTGAGCTTCAGCAACAAGCAGAACGTGGTGAAGATCGCGTACAAGCCGCTGCAGTACAGCGTGAGCACCTTCAACATCATCGCCAAAGCGGCTCGCACACCCGGCTGCTT
Source organism: Noctua fimbriata (assembly GCA_905163415.1). Lineage (NCBI taxonomy): Eukaryota > Metazoa > Arthropoda > Insecta > Lepidoptera > Noctuidae > Noctua > Noctua fimbriata. Next base: position 18,389,597 of record LR990931.1, on the reverse strand, counting down.
CAACCAGTCCGTGGAGGTGCCGACGAGGCACACGTTCGGCAAGTGAGGACTTCAGTTCTGTTGATTTGTTTGTGACTACTGGTTTAGAATAAAGCTGCATTTTTTGTAAGCGTTGAGTTGTTTTATTGTTGTAGCTGCGCCGTGTTCCTCCCGGCTTCGTTGGCTAATTATTTGTATACTTACACGTGGCAACAATAAAACAAATGCCGCCGTCTTGTTGTTTCATTACATTACATTACACTGCATTTCAAAGAAAATTTTCTCTTAAGTTTACTTTAATGTATACCAGCAGCGCTCCGCTGTCAACGTCGTGCGAGCGCCATTGGATCTTTGTAACACTGGACCTAACATTCAACACTATGTCCAGTTGAGTCAATGTGAAAATGAAACAGAATTAGTACAAATAATAATAATTTGATACATTCAAACGCACTCACTTTTACAACCGTAATATAAAATTTGTTTAAACTTCACATACGTAGTAAGAATAAGAATAATTTATTTGCTTATGTAGTAGTGGTGAGACGTCAGCTAAGGTGGCGCGGGCATGTCTCTAGAATGCACGAAGAGAGACTGGCGAAGCGTATCTTCTATTCTGAACTCCAGGCAGGAAAGCGGAAACGTGGTGGCCAGTTTTTACCGCGATCCCGCAGGCCTGCGGGATTGATGAAATCAATCCAGATCCCGCGGGCTTTGCGGGATTGAGTTTTTTTAATATATTATTTTGTTTTGAGTAGTTATTTAAAAAAAAAAATGAAATAAAGACAAGCAAATGTTTATTTTTATTATTTCCTTTATTGCTAACGCATTATTTACATTTTAAAATATTTTCATTAACAAAAATTATACACAAAAACATTTAAAATATAAAAAATCATATATAATCTATCTCTGTGCCATGTTTCATCCAGGTCTGTTCAGTCGTTCTGACGTGATTGAGTAACAAACATCCATCCACCCAAACTTTCACATTTATAATAGTTTATGTAAGATATACATAAAAATATTATGTTATAGTAGTTTTATCTTTTAATTTAAACTTTAATAGGAATAAAGAATAGTTAGTGTAAGTATTTAATTTTATATGAGTAAAACAGACACACTCGCGTTTTTTGTATTTAATTACTTATAACTTGCAAATATTCGATTAGAATCTATTTATAGACACTTGTTCCTTCAAAAAAACACATACACACACACATATACATAATACTTTTACATCGCGAAAATCGGATTTCACGTATATATTTACAGACACGTCTACCTCAAAAAATCCTACTTATTTACTAATAGGTAAATACTCCCGCGCCCCGCAAGCCCTGCGCCACACTGCGCGCCATGCGCCCGTCTATGTGAGTTTCGAAGCCCTATTTGACTGTTGGGGGATGATTTTGGAAAAACTGTAATACACGTGTCTCATAATTTTAATTAAAGAGTGTGTTTACCAATTTTCGAGTCAATCGACCCAGAAAATATTAAGTTTCACAGTAAATTCATCCACCCATTTCACCCTCTTAAGGGTGGAATTTAGAAGAACCCTTTTTTATTGGGTACCTTCTCTTCACAATGAATACACCGTTCAAATTTCATGTCTTTAAGACTAGCGGTTTAGGATGTGCGTTAATATATCAGTCAGGACTTTGAATTTTATATTGAGGTTTGCTTTTCGAAAAACTGTTATAAACGTTTCTCATAATTTTAACTGAAGAGTGTGTACATAAATTTTCAAGTCAATCGACCTAGATAATAAAAAGTTTCACAGAAAATGTAACATCCCATTTCACCATCTTAGGGGTGGAATTTCAAAAAACCCTTTCTTAGCGGATACCTACTCTTCACAAAGAATACACCCTCCAAATTTCATGTCTCTAGAACCAGCGGTTTGGGCTGTGCGTTGATATTCAGTCAGTCAGTCAGGACTTTGAATTTCATATTGGGGGATGATTTTGGAAAACTGTAATAGACGGATATCATAATTTTAACTGAAGAGTATGTATACAAATTTTCAAGTCAATCGACCCTGAGAATAAAAAGTTTCACAGAAAATTCAAACCCCCATTTCACCCTCTTAGGGGTGAAATTTCGTAAAACCCTTTCTTAGTGGATAACGACTCTTCACAAAGAATACACCCTCCAAATTTTATGTCTCTAGGACCAGCGATTAGGGCTGTGCGTTGATATACTAGTCAGTCAGTCAGGACTTTGAATTTTATTAGTATAAATAGATAGTAGCCCACCGGCATCGGGAACAGAGTCCGGGCTACCGGTGGTCAGGGCTCTTGAGAGAGGAACCTCCTAACGCTACGCTCCGTGTCCAGAAGTACTGCTTTATGAATCAAGCCCTTGACCCAGCTGCCAAGCGAGAGCCTCCTCAGATGTTGGGGCCATCAAGCCTTAGGCCGACACGACATGCTTTTCAGCAGCGACGATCTCTTTTTCTGTTGACCTTCTGGCTTGCCACTTAGCAAGTTTTAATTTATAAGTCAAATGCAATACGCATTCTGCGCACCGAATCCAAGCGTGAAGTGAGGAAATCCCATATTGCAAATTTTCTGCTTTTACTTGATTTGTGTTTTGATCATGTATAAACTATATTTTGACTTATTAGATAGATTTACTATATTAAAATTAAAGAATAATTAGAAAACAACAGAGCAGCGGTGGCACAGTGGTGGCGGTCCCAACTTACGAGCAGTAAGTCGTGGGTTCGAACACCGGCAGGCGCATTACTTTGTGTAATTTATTTCATCACCACTGCTCTCAAAACGGTGAAGGAAAACATCGTGAGAAACCGGCATGTCCTAGAACCAAAAATTCGAAGACATGTGACATCTACCAACCCGCACTGGGCCCGCGTGGTGGATTATAGCCCATTCCCTCTCATAGAGAGGAGGCCTGTGTCCCAGCAGTGGGAACATTATAGGCTGATTATGATATGATTATGATAGAAAACAACATAGTTAAATTAAGCCAAAAAAAAAAAGTAAGAATGATACGTATACCTATACGAGTACATATGTACATAAATGAAGATTTTGTTAAAGAGTCTGGATCGGTCGCCTTTAAAACTCTATTGTATTGATTAAGCAGTAAATAACAGTAAAATGCTATTTTAAGGAATGATACTATAATGAAATTTAGTTTTTACTCTAGAAGTTTTTATTTTCCAAAAAACATAATTGTTTTTCTAATCGACACATAACTAATGTAATTCCTAAACTATATGTTTGGTTTACACAAAAAATAATGATGCTTATCTCCAGCATCCATTGTCGAAACTCCAATAAAATTACTTAAACTGTACAAAAATAGTCACTTCAAAAATCACCGAAATTAAGTTAAAACACGTTCACTGTTCAACAATTCAAACTTTGAACTAAGACGGTGTCGGTTTGGAGACTCGTAGCAGGCCAGGCCACTTTTGAATTTTTAGTTTATGCCAACTTTTATTGATTTTTCGCCTGTGTGCGACCCTCAAAATAATAAACAAACGTGTGATACGGCGTATCTATGAAACAATCGACAGATATTCAACAAAAACAAGGTGGGTCGATTTTTTTGATGACTAGTGTATTTTCCATACAATTGCTATAGAAAAGTCACGCACGAGTTCCCTGAGGAAAGTTGTTAGATCACATATTAATGAGGCTGTGCTGGGTCTTAAAAATAATCAGAACGTCGTCTTTTTTTTTTGGGGACAGTCGACTGACCGTGAGCTTATATTTAGGATGCAAAAAAGATGTGTCAGAGCAATGTGTAGTATAAAAACAACGGATAGCTGTAGCCTATATTAAGTCTCAAAAAATACTTACCCTTCCAGCATTATATATATTGGAAACTGCGTTGTTTGTGAAAAGAAACACACAATTATTTGAAAAAATATCTTCCGTTAAAAAAACTCCATTGCATGCCCAATACGTGAACAAACTATGTCATCTTAAATGTAAGACCGCATTTATTTATTTTTATTTATTTATTTATTGGATCTCCAACAGAAACTACACAATTACATGCAAGTATACATTAAACAGGGACAGGTACAAGTGTGCGCTTCCAATTATAGGAGACCACATCATTCACTTATAATCTAGGTGCATACACTAAATTTGACAAGGTTAAAGATATAAATAAGTGCATTGATGCAAAAAAGTTTTTTGGTATGGCACCTAAAGTGTTTAATAAAATTTCTGATGACATAAAAAATATGACATTATATAAGTTTAAAAAAGCTATTATCAAATTATTAATTGACAAATGTTATTATAATGTAGACGAATTTTTTAACGACCATTTTTAGAATAATGCATTTTTATTTTTTTACCTTTACTATGCCTATTTATTAATTTTATTGTATTTGATGTTTTTTTTTTTAATCCTTTTTTTCTTTTCATGTATAATTTAATTCAAAATATATATTGTTTTTATTGACATAATGTAATGACACCTAATGGGTCACTTATAAATTTGTATTTCTTAATTATGACAAAACATAGCGCACCCCTATTTATGTAAACACCTATGTAAACACCTATGTTTCACAAATAAACTGATTGATTGATTGATTGATTGAGCTCACATACAGGGTAAGTTTTCTCGAGACTCCCTTGAGTATTTTTCTGCTATTCCACATAGTTTCGGATTAGGCCATCCATTGTTTTAAGGGGATGGCGCTACTTGAGTTATGCCAATGTGAAACTATGGACTGCAAAAGGGTGAATAACATTGATTTAAAGATTTTACAGTTTCTTAAGGGACGTGCGATCTCATTTTTGTTAAAACTGATTACAAACAATATGAAAAAAAAATCACTCGTCAGTCGATTTTCAAATTACTTTCAAATTGTTCGGGTGACTTTTCTTGTCAGAAATAATATTGAAATTGTATTACCGTTTATTAATTTATTATTAATTATAAAAAAGCATTAAAAATAGAACCGGAATATGAGAAGTAGCGGGTTGGTGTTGTTTGCGTGTGCTGGGCTGCTGCTTGTGAGTATTTCGGCACTACCAACTTCATTTTCTGTAAAGCCGTGTTGGCTCCCCTTGAAACTATTAGATCTCAGCCTCAGAGTATGGAAAGTAACACAGATTCAATTGGTATAATGGCTTTGTTTTTTTGCACATCGTGAGCAAGCTGGCCTATATCCTAGAACAAAAAATTAGAAGTTGTGACATCCACCAACCCACACTGTATATGCCTCACTCTCTCTCTCTCTCACACACAGAAGAGGTATGTGTTTTTGCAGTGCGCACGTTATAAGCGGAATATGCTTAGAAATAGAGTAAAAGAAGAATGCTTAAAAAAACTGAATAAATAATGTAGCGGAGCAAGATGCAGTTTGTTAGGCAGTACCTACATAATGTGTAGAAATTTTCTTCAGAGAGCTCTGTTTTCGAATAGTTTTTTGACTTACGATACTCCGGGACTCCAGTGTAACTACTATCGTGAACTGTATACGAAATTTGCGTTGCCGTTCAGAGCGGCGGTGCGATCCTCGGCGGGTCAGTAGTATGGAGTCTTCTGCGCATGTCGTACTACTTTTGGACGTCCGACCTGGGCGTGGAGCTGAGCTCCAGCGTGCTGTTCCTGGCGGGAGCCCTGCTCTGCCTGCCCGTGTGCTGGCTCTCGACCGTGGTCCCCTACCACACCAAGTCTTTGTCGCTGACAGCTACGGTAAGATATTACATATAAACTTAACATTATCCTACATCGTGATATTAAAAGCAATGCAGTAATCCACCATAGGTCAGACACAACACCCACCTGGTCCGAGGCTCCTTCCTTTTCTCTGGAGAATGAGGAACGTACTACCCAAACAGTTCAGGGTTCAGACCACTGACGGCTGTTTGTGGATAGATTTTAGTGATGAATAAACACTTGAACAGCTCATATCACTGATTGACCTACTTTCAGTTTTTTTCTAACTAGCTTTTGCCTGCGACATTCGTCCGCGTAAAATTTTATAGCCTATAACCTTCCTCGATAAATGGGCTATCTAACACTAAAAGAATTTTTCAAATCGAACCATTAGTTCCTGAGATTAGCGCGTTCAAGCAAACAAACAAACAAACAAACTCTTCAGCTTTATAATATTAGTATAGATGAGTAAATATAGATATTGGTGTTGTCTTTAGACTTATGTTTTCACCTAAGAAAAAATATTTGCTATGTTATTTAACTTATCTTAACACATGTTATCGGTGCTGCAAAACTTTTCGAGTCGGCTCGCACATTCTATTTGGTAGTTTTTTTTTTACATCAAAAATGACCTGGAGTTACTACTAGATAAAAAAATATTTAGCTCGTTGGGTCGACGATATCGTAAAAGTCGCGGGAAATACTTGGTTATGGGCCGCACAGGACCGGGAAGCGTGGCAGGAGGAAGGGGAAGCCTGTACCCAGCCGTGGGTGACTCCGGGCTGATATGATGATGATACAAATATTTGGCTTTCATTCGTGCCGCATGCTCCGTTCAGCATCTACCATAGGGATGGCTCGGTACAAATTGAGTTAAGCCGAGCGGCTTTTTCCCGAACAGACTCCAGAGAATCAAGCAACTGCTTTAATAAATTTTCAACTTTATCGCTCAATCATTAGGTTCAAGGTTGCTTGAAAATTTTACAGTTTCGAGTGACTTGATGTGCTGGCGTTTGCGCCTGTATAATAATCTTCACTTATTATTCGATTCTGCCTCTCAGCTAAGATTCTCCGTTACAGCTGATGGCTCTGGTGAGCGTGGCGATGGTGATGCTGTCAGTGGGCGTGGGGTCGATCGCGGGGCTGTCGCGGGCAGTGCGCGAGCCAGCCTCGCTCAACACCAGCATGCTCAGGGCTATGGCCATCGACGCCTTCGACCCCGCTGTTAGAAGCTCCTTCGCGGCTATGCAGATTGAGGTAAGCACAAAATGGCAATGGCATTATGCTGAGCTGAGGCCCTTTCTCTCTACAATCTACAAAAAAGGGTACTTACAAGGCAGATGTGAGTGGCAACGCCGGGAGGGGACGCCCTAGAAGGACACACACTGACATCATTGGTGAGGTTCTTCAGAAAGGTCTGGCGCGTAGTACTCGCGGCGTGCGAGTATCACCAGATGTATGAACGTGGACGAGGCAAAAAGAGTATGTAAGGATCGTAGCAGGTGGCGTTTCTGCCTACCCCTACGGGAAAAAACCGTGAGTTTGTACGTGTGTATGTGCTTGAAAGATTTTTTATTTGGATTTATTTATGAAAATTAACGCACTTTCTTCCTTTTACTACTTTGCTTTTCTAGTATGGAATTATTATATATTATAGGATTACATCGGGTAAGTAGGGTGTTAGTGAAAACTTCAATATTAGTCTGTGCTCATAAGTATGTATGCGTTGTTTTATATTGACTTTCATAGAAAAAGATTCCCGAGCGGTTCGAGTTGAGACGATGCTGATCCCGTGCAGTGCCTAATAACTGCTCGTTGTCTTTTAAACATACCTAAACCTGTATACCCTATATAGGTAGGAAATTAGGAATATGTAATGACTGTCTGCCTGTTTCAGTTGAGATGCTGCGGCGTTCAGTCGTACTCCGACTGGTACGTGCACCGCCGCACCCTGCCGCCCGCCTGCTGCGGACGAATGTGGACAGGAAAGGTACTACATGTGTGTACATACATTGAAGCTTGTTTTTGTTTTGTTTTATATCAGTTTACCTACTTAGTAGCCCTTTCTATGCAGCGCTGGCTGACGACATCATGTCAACGCCGGCTGTTGCTGAAAACCAGCGGTGTCACGTCAATGAACAATTCTAGGACACAGGCAGCAGTCAGTTTAATAAATACTTATTAATTTATGACCTACACTTTGTTGGTTTTCTGATTTCCTTGAAAAACGATCCATTTGTACTGTCTGTAACTTGACAAAGGTCTAACCAGCATTGGGCTAAGAAATAAATTATGGTTTGTGCCGTATAAAATATGATTTAATTTGATAAAACATCACAAATTAGAGCAAGTATCAACATGCTTTGCCATAGATCACATAACATAATAACACGCCGGTAATTCTCGAAGGCTTAGGCAGAGTTATAGTAGGTACCTAGACCCACTTTGCGCTAGTTATGTTCAAGTCCCATGTAATAGGAGGCGAGCCTATTTTCATCAACCGGGCACAAATGCTAACGATGGAAAAAACCCATTATAATTTTTCCCAACTTTCTCAAGTTGTGCAAAATTATAATGAGTTTTTTATCAAACCCAAGACCTATAAACATAAATCATAGGTACCTATTACCTCACTATAATAGTCAGAGAAATGTACTTAATGAAATACTTCTCCGCAGTGATTATGTCTCGGTCTGCGACTGTAACCTTATCTTTTTGTTTCGAACTGATAGCATTTGACAGCACGGTTGGCGATTGGCTGCTGTGCTGCGTGTCGCGGGTTCGATCCCCGCACAGAACAGTACGTTGTTCCGGGTCTGGTTGTTTGTGAATGTGAGTTTTGAATGTTTGTAAACGTACCCACGATACAGGAGAAATTCCTAGTGTGGGGCAACGTTTTTTTTTCTAAAATAAAAGAAAGAAATAAATTAGGAATGATTAATGAAACTCAAAAATCAAACTCAAATTCAAAGTTTCAAAACGAATTCACAAGGTACTGAGTTTAAACACGAGTTGTTAACAGAATCAGCATATGAATTTCAAGCGAGGCGAAACGTGTGAGGTGCCACTGTACAACATGGGCTGCCTGCGGCCCGCGCTGGCCGAGCTGCGCTACTACGCCAACTCGCTGTCGGCGCTGTCCTCCGGCATAGTCATCGTCATGGTAAGCGTTCAATTTGTTTTACCAAGCTGCTTTTTTAGGCAAAGCAGCACTGCTGGGCGTCTTATCATCCAGAAAACACATGAGCAAGTTTATTTAAAACTAAAGTACACGTCGTTTTCTGACATAATAGGTTCCAGTGTTGCTGGGCCAGAAGCCATTGTTTCATCAGTTATTTTTGCCCCAATTTCGACCATTTACCTAATAACGGGCTAGTTTTTTTATCACTAAGTTCCTACTATGTCATCTGATAATGATGACAAATATGGCTTCTTGCGTAGAAACAGCCTTTTTATTCGAGATTTGAATTAATTTATATTCATCAGTTTACTTTTGTGGCGCAGGCGGTAACCCTATTCGCGGCGGCCTACACCCTGGTGACGGGTGTGGTGGAGCTGCGGGCTGCGCGCGTGCTGAAGACGCCGGCGCCGCTGCGCATCGCGTGCCTCACGCACCCGCCGCCGCCGCTGGTGGCGCTGACGTCGCCCGCCGCCATGCCGCACGACACCTAAACATAACTCTCCCGAATATGTGTACGCTACCGGAATCCCGCTCGACACCTTATTGTAAACACTTCCGAAGGCCACCGGAACGGAAAGGAGACGTGTCAGTTTCGACCAATCACAGGGTGCTGCTCTGTGCACGTGTTTCTTTATGTGCGATCACATACAGAAAGTATAGGACTATTTTACCTGTACCGATTAGTAACGATCCGTCCTGACTTGTCCGTGCTGGAAAGGTGTAACATCTTTATGCAGCACCCTCGGGTGAGACGAGATACGCGATGTTAGACTTCAACCAATGTGATTTGTCAATCTCCGCACGTCTCCTCTCTGCTCCGTTCGACTCAACTTTGGTGAAAATCGGGGCTTATACCACCGTGTACGCCACCGGGACGAACAGTATTCAGAGAAATGCTTGAACTCTGTCCTATATGAGCAGTCATACACCTACGTAAGACCAGAAATGCATTATTTGTGAACGCGTTGGTCTGTACTGACAACGCGTTACTATTTCCGGAACACACACCGACAATCGCTTTACAAGGCAAGCGACGATGAGGAGTAGAAGATGTTGGAGAGAGGGCGCTGTCTTATTATAGAGAGGTGTTGTTAAAATCATTATATTGTGTTCTGGTTTAAAAGACCAAATAGGTAATAAATACCAAACGTCTCAATAACGCAAGTCCATTCTTTCCATCTATCTAACTCGAACGTTCCTCGATTCCAACTCGTTCTCAAATAATCTAGTCAATCGTTCTTCAATTAATGCATGGTCTGAACTAAAAAGCGATTCCAGTAAGCAAGGTATACCTAAAATGTACTGTATACTTTACGGTATTAATAGCTCGATTGGTGAGATTCAGACCAATAAGAATCTTACGATTGACTACTTATTTTCTGAACTCGTTGCCTTTTTGCACATTCAGCTTCTGAATGCTGAGCTGTTCTGGTGGTGAGTTTCAGCAGAGTATGAAGTTATCGATATCCACACACATTCCGTCTAAAACCTGAAGTGATGAAAGTGGCCTTTTATGCCAGTTCTATATTTATTTACTTACCATACTTTGCAGACTATGTGAAAGTGTATTCCTATTGGAATGCGCTTATAGGAAGAAATCTTGGAACTTTATTTTTAAATTTGTTTAAAGTCGTAGGTATGTGCATGTGTAAAATAAATGTCTTTAATGACAATATGCGTTTGCTCTTCGACAAGTGGGCTCGGGGCTCGGGCATCAAAAAATAAAATCATAAATCGAGGATATCTTTTTAATCGTAATTTTTTGAACACAATACAACATGCAAGCATTAAAATGCTTTATGAAAATCAAAAACAATCATATCTTTTCTATATTTGGTACCTATTTTTGGTTACTTTCAAATTATACAAGAAAAACGATCTCTATATAAAGTCAAACAAAAACTATAATATATTATGAAAAATTTGGTACAACAGGGCGCGGGCGCGCGGGCGCAGGCGGCCGAGCGAGCGGCCGCAGGGGCCCGGGGGCCTCACGTAACATACTACACTATACAAACGTACGCACTAATGATTCCACTCAGTCGCTCACTGCCGGCCCGCGGGCCCGCGCGGCCGCTCGCGCCAACACTATACAGCCGGCACCCGCGCCCGCACCCGCGCCCCCCGCGCCTCCGCGCGCCCCGCCGCCGCAACAGCTAAGTACTCGACGAGTCTAAGATAATAATGTGAAGCGATCGACTTACGTTTAAATTTAGAATTGGAAGGGGCGGCGCGGGCTCGCGGGCGCTGCCGCGGTAACATTAGATCTATCTAGAATAAATAGAGGAGCCTCCGTGCGCGCCGGCTCAGGGCGGCTCTAGCGCCGCGCGCCGCGGTGCTTGCGGTGCGCGTGCGCCGCGCGGGCCCGGCCCCACCACAGCGCCAGCAGCGTCAGCAGCAGCACCGCCCGCCGCGCGCTGCACACACACTCCGAGTTCACTCACGTCTCCGTCCCACCCGCCCGACCAGCGCGCCTGCCTAAGCTAAGAAATCGACGAACCGCGCTCGCATGCGGTCGTAGTATGCGTCCTGAGTGAAGGCGCGTCCAGAATGCGGAATCCGTGGCACACAAAAGAAACCGTTCGCACGTCGTAGTCCGGACAAGTTTAAAATAGAGCGTTATTTTTTGTGTAGCGGATACCGCCTCCGCGATGCTCCGACACTCAGGATGCACACGTAGTCCTACAACCGCATGCTGAAAATATAGCACCGTGAAATCTTATGTTTACCGGGGCGCGCTGTTCAGGTCGTCACACTCATAACCTAAGTTTAATTTATTTCTCCAACCATCTATGACTAGCACTACTCAGTACATCAATATAATATAAGTACAGCTTTTATATTTATAGGGAAATTATATTTTGAGAATGTAACTAATTCGAATATATAATCTACTTCTATCTACTTTCTAAACTAGTGGGGGAAGGTGAAAAATAACAGAAAATCGATTTTGTAACTTGTAGATGCAAAACTTAAAAGGAAGTAAACTCTCAGCGTGACGCATTCAAGATGCTCAAATAATATCTAAACAAGAGAAAACGAGATGTAATTGATGAGTAAATGATAAAACATGCAACATAAAATGATTCTAGAATGAATGTCCTCAATTTAATACATTTGGTATTCGTGAACATGGCGTCTCTGTCCGTTACTGGCTAGGGTTGCCATGTCGAAGAATATGGTACAGGGTACAAACTACATTGTGACAGCTAATGATTCTGATACATACATTGATTCTAATTTAATTGATTAAAAGAAATAAAAATAATTTGAAAAGTGTCCTTTTACAGCTATGTTCAGAAGTCTGTGTATTGTTCCGTTTCGGCAGCGGTGGTAGACGCTGGCAATACAAGCAATAAGCAGTGACACTGACAACAATTCCTCTGTTCAATGAAAAAACGTTGTCAAAATATTCAGCAATATTAACGTCCATAATTTGGTAACGCTATTTGATCATGCCAAACTTACAGAGGAACTATTCAATGCCTCCCTTAGCTGCATGTATCAAAATTAAAATCGATGTAATTAAATCAAGGACTCAAGCTAAAACAGGTGTTAATAGAGCAGATGTATGAATGAATAAGAAGAGTGGGAATGGTTACCGATGCACACAACACGCGAGATTGCTCACCAAAGTAGCACACTGGCTGCCCTGTAACAAGCATAATGCGGTCACTCTCCGACACGCGCCGGCCCTGCACACCACCAAGACCTTGCCAGCGGTGTCAATGAGGAGTGCTATACACATGCTCAGGTCGGCATGATTCGGTAATATCAAAATCAGAATTCATTTATCAAATTAGTTTGGGAATCAGCACTTTTAAAACGTTAAAATTAAATTGGACAGTCACCCAAAACAGCCCTTCGCCTAGACCTGTGTAGTTAACTGTTGTGTTTACTGTTCAGCAAGGGCAGATGCCGAACGGAGTTCCGCGCGGCGACAGCACGAGCACATCGAAAAGCAAATCATCACCTGCCTAGCCTTCTCCCTAATTAGTTTGGGCCGGCTTCCAGTCTAACCGGATGCAGCAGATTACCAGTATTTTATATGGAACAGCTGCCTATCTGACCTCCACAGCCCAATAATTGAGTAACACGATACCTTGTGGTAGGTCTAGTTGTCATAGACTTTCTGGCTCTGGCTTCTGTCTTCCGTAACGACTATCAAAGATCTTCAAATAACAGCCGGGACAAACGGTTTAACGTGCTTTCCGAGGCGCGGATGGTTCTCGGTATGTGAAAAATAAAAGTTGAATAGGGTTAGTAATTGCTGCGGATCTGCTTTGTTCTCGCAACAAATACTGTTGATTCGAATATGCTGAGCTGAACGTGTGTGTAGCACCCTTGGTAATGAACTTCCAATGATACCACCGGCTGTTAGTGATGTGGGGGCGCTAGCGTCGGGGCGTATGAAGCGATTAGTTCAAGCTAGCACGAAGACACTGGTGCTTCCTGAGGCTGGCAGGAGCGAACAAGCTCAAAAAAGGCGTATCTTTTAAAAATCTACCGACTAAAATAAGTGCCAAATAGCAAACGTTTAGAATTTTCTAGATTGAAGTTACGGGTATAATTCTTTTGGAAACTTAGTTGTTGTTTAGTTGAAGATGAGACTAGAATAGGTTCCAGTCAGCATACGGTAGACATTATTCAAGAGGAAACACATCGCTCGCTTTATCCTGCCAGCCTCCTCAGCCGATGTGTCGCAGTGTATCAGATGGTATGTGACGCACCGTGCAGGCGGCGCAGTGCGGCGGCGCACACCCCCCCAGCTCCAGGCGGCGGGGGGGCCCCACCCCCCCTGCCCCGCCACTGCCACCTCCCCCCGCGCAGCAGCTCGCGCCCGACTCCCCACACTCCGGCTCCCAGCAGTCTACCTCACCAAGCTGCAAGCAGACATTCACCAGTCAACACACAAATCAACGGAGGGACATGGACAGGATCTAGGTATGAGAAGAGTCACACAGGCTATAGCTTTTCTTTTATTTCGTGCCAAAAAGTTCTAAGACATTCAAAAGGACAATGAAATTAGTGATGCAGTGAAATAAAGTGGACTCGAAACATTTTGCCATTCCTCAGCAGTGTCCAGCTCCGAAAAAAGCGACAGGTTTTTGAGCAAATTCAAACGCCGTAGGTAATGTATGTCCAACTCCAACGAGTTTGACATACATTATTTATTACCTGGCCATATCGTATTACGCCCGGAGGGTGCTGAACGTGTTCAAGTATATATAGTAGTCTATATCAATGAACGTGGCAATACTAACGAGACACTCGCAGATCTGGCACTGGTAGAGCCAGCGCTCGCCGCTGCGGAAGGTGACGTGGTGCATCTCTTGGTGGCGGCAGTGGAAGCGCGCCTCGCAGTGCGGGCAGCACGACGCCGGCGCCAGCGACGGCAGCGACGTACTCTGCAACTGTGTGATCAATACATGGAATCTTGCGAACAGTGGTGGAACCGTTTGTCGAAGGACTGATAGCCGATGCAATGGAGCAAATGAGTTCTCTTTCGCCGTGTCAGTCAAGACCGTGTTTCGGTCCAAAAATCGGTTTAAATGGTGGCTGGGTCAGTTCAGCTCTTCAAAACTGAAGCTTTGCCATCTTGTTGTTCAGCAGTGGACTTATAGTGGATTGATTGAAAGGTGAAAGAGAAAGGATACCGTTTAATTAAGGTGTCGATAAATCTGGCTATACCATATGATTTCATACTCCGTCCTAAGCATTAAAATCACAATCATAGAGATCATATTAACTTACAATCAGTCTAGTGCGAGCGATAGTTACCGCGGTGGTGTGGTTGTCGGCGAGGTCGCAGGCGCAGGTGGCCAGGTGGCAGGTGGCCACGCCGGCGGCGCACGCGCAGGCGCGGCAGCCGCCCGCCTCCGACCACGCCGCGCCGTCCGACATGATGCGTCCTTGCCATGAACAACCTGGAATCATGCGATTGAATTGATCACAATCTTCCTGCCTATGTCCCATATTAATTACTTGTTTTAGGCGCAACACCTTTTATTCTCCTCTACTAGTCGTCACTCTACCTGTTACTCCTTTTGAAATGCGATTGGATATTGCAGAAAATTCACACTAGTTCCAGGGTCCAGCCAATTTATTGGTTTGCAGACATAAATAGAATCGAGTCTTCCGAATATTCTATCGCTTCCAGGTTCCACTTTTTTCATAAATCCTGCGCTAGCAAGGTATTTGCGCGTTAGGTTCATAGATCTAGCACTTGAGGTTCAGCCTAGAATATTGTTACAATCGAACTAAAGAGATATTAAGAATAGCCAAGTAATGCGTCGCTATCTTCAAACAAATAAACAAATACTTTGTAATGAGCAGCACGGTTTCAGAAGCAAGAGGTCAGTTGATACTAATCTCCTGACACTGGTTGATTATATCTCCTCCAGCTTGGACCGCGGGCGTCAGGTGGACTTACTTTACTTCGACTTCCGGAAGGCGTTTGATAGGGTTAACAATGACACGCTGCTGATGAAGCTTAGCAAACTCGGATTCTCCCCGTCTCTTCTCCGTTTCTTCGCAGACTATCTACGTGATCGTCAGCAGTTTGTTAGGCTCGGCATGTACGAATCTAGTACCTATCACACGCGTTCTGGCGTGAGTCAGGGCTCAATTTTGGGGCCTTTATTATTTTTAATTATGGTCAATGATCTCCCTCAAGTTCTTCGCCATGCAAGATGTCTACTGTATGCCGACGACTTGAAACTCTATCTTGAAGTTAGCTCCGAGTGTGACTGTTTGGCACTGCAGCAAGACATAGACGCGATATACAAGTGGAGCGTTGACAATAAGATGGAATTCAACTCCTCTAAGTGCTTCGCTATGATCTTCGGTCGAGTGCGACACCCAGTGAATTTCGAATATAATTTAAATAACGACACTATCACAAAATCAACAGCCATGAAAGACCCGGGAGTTACATTCGACCGAAAGCTCACCTTCCATGACCACATGACTACGGTAGCCAAACAATCCTACCAAAGGTTAGGTTTTGTCCTGCGTAATTGCCGTGATTTTCGCTCCGCACACGCCATCAAAATAATATATAACGCGCTTGTTCGTAGCAAGTTAGAGTCGAGCTCTTGTGTGTGGAATCCACACGAAAAAACTTACGCGCTTCTTTTAGAAAAAGTACAGAAAGCGTTCCTTAGGTTTTTGTACAAGCGGATACATGGCTATTACCCTTACCTATATCCGACCAAATTTTTACTGGGTTGCCTCGGATATAACTTATTAGAGGTAAGGCGAGCAAATGGTCAGCTCACAATGGCATGTAAGACGCTCCGTGAAACCATTGACGCGCCTGATCTGCTTGCTATGCTGGCTCGCTTCTTTGTGCCGGACAATTACTGCAGGGGTAAAAAGCACAGATTGTTCGCTGTGCCTCCGTGTCGCACCGTAGCGCGTGCTAAGTCTCCAATTCCTCGAACTCTGGCTGCACTTAATGATCTCTTGGATTATAATCCAACAAACGATCTGTTTGCGGATGAATGGACGAAGATTTTATTGGCATGTCAGAAGTACTGTGAGAGGGATTCATGACAGAGTACCTGACTCATTTTTATTTTTTATATTTTTTTATATCTATCTGTTTTCCATTTTTGTTCATGTTTAGTAGTTATTGTGCTTTAGTTACTGTAAGTGGTTTTAAACCGTTGTAATTAAATAAAATAAATAAATAAATAAAATAAATCATCTGGGCGTCAGTTAATTGAAGAGGTTGACATACTCACTTAATTCACAATGTTCTTCCGAGTCACATTCACATCTGAAGCCACCGTCGATGTTGACGCAGCGCGCGCTGGGGTGGCACGTGTGGAACCCTTCCACGCACTCGTCCACGTCTGTAATGTATCAAAAAAAAAACATTAGAACTTGTGAAAGCTACTGTTTTACCGGCATATGACCGCAAAAATAGGGTATAAGAAACCAAATAACAGTGGACATACGGGTGGGAGGCGCGTGGCGGGAAATACTATTTAATTCTGATGGTCTCAAATGAATTTACGGAATGTATGGTAAGATCTGAATCTATTCAGATACAAAAATTTATTTAGCTCGACTATTGCCGCAATGCATCCTCATTATCAAGCAAAAGTCGCTAGCATCGTCACATCGACCGTTACGTACTTTTCTTCTCTCATAGTCACGACCTTCTTCTCGTGGGAACTTGTTATTCTCGATAGCGGTGGCACAACGTGGTGGTACCTTGGCATGTATCCAGCACTGCGTCCCTCGTGTAGCCCGGCGCGCACACGCAGTAGTAGCTGCCGGGCGTGTTGACGCACTGCGCGTGCGGCGGGCAGGCGGGCGCGCGGCACTCGTCCACGTCGCGCTCGCAGCGCGTGCCGCCGAAGCCGCGCGCGCACGCGCACAGCTCGCGGGACACGCACGAGCCGCCGTTCAGGCATCCTCCCGTGCAGATCGCTGAGGGACCGATTAAATTTGGAAATGCCAGAATGAACAAAAAAACCTGCGCTGAACCCGAACAAATTGAGAGAAGCATGCGCCATACCAGTCAAAGTAGAGCAGAAGATCCATCTGAACAATGTACAGTCACGAGCACTAATATGTAAACACTTAACAACTTTTAAAAGTGTTTTTCTCCTACTGTTCCAATAAAAATGTTGTTACGAACATAGTATTTTGGAACTCATATTTTTATGAAAAAGGTCCTATTAGTTACAATCGATATTTCTCGCAAAAATTACTTTTAAATTTAGGAAAGTGTATACTTATTGGTGCTGGTGACTGTACTGGTCTTTATGAAGATGTGGTACATACGGTTGCACTCGTATCCGTCTCCGGTGTAGCCCTCCCGGCAGCGGCACGTGTACGAGCCGGGCGTGTTGGTGCACACGGCATGCGCGTGGCAGCCGTGCGTCTTTACCGAGCATTCGTCTACCTGGAAAAGACATACAAATGATTGGTAACTGACCAGACAGCTGGGCTACTGCCTGACGGTTATCGTCGGTCTGTCGTATACAAACCTAATCTCATAGTTAACTCTGCTTGCGCAAAATTAGATTTACGTGACTCAGATACAATTAATGCGCAGTTCGAATGAGACGTTTTTGATGCCACCACAGATGATTAATAAACTTACTTCAACACAATTGAACTTGTCTTTCCGGTTGTAGCCGGGCAGGCACTGGCACACGTACCCGCCCACCACGTTGACGCAGCGCGTGTTGGAGTGGCAGTGGTGGCCGTCTAGACCACCTGCTCGCTGGCATTCGTCCACATCTAGAATGGGAGAAAAGAATCCTCAGTACACAAGTATTTCATGCAATGATCTGACGATATTAGCTATATCGGAACGTTGGGCTTACTTACTGGAGGGGCTACTGGAAATCGGTAAACGCAGTGCAGGTCACTCGTATGCTAAACGCAGTGCAGGTCACTCGTATGCTAAACGCAGTGCAGGTCACTCGTATGCTAGGTAAATCGTGTGGATCATTGATCTTTACAAGGTGATCGGTAACAGATTGATGAAAATGGCCGACAATCGATCACAGTGGCGTGTACATATTTTTTTTTTTTCAAACTTTCATTATATCTATCCATCTTTCAAATTGACGGTGCATGTGGCGAACGATTTTCACTGAGTGGTGTTAGCACCTGGGGATGAGTGTTGAAAGCAGATCATTCAATCAACTCTACCTATCACAATTCACTGCTGAATATAGATCTCACCCAAGCTGCATCACAACACCCTGTCCTCCATGATGATGTCAGGGGAATGAACTGTCTTCACAAAAAGAGTGTTACCTTGACAAGAGAGTCCGTCGCCCTGGAAGCCCTGGTTGCACTTGCACGTGTACTTGGTGTTCAGGTTCATGCATGTGGCGTTCTCGTCGCACGAGTGCCCCATGCTGCAATAGTCCACGCCTGGCAACAAATAACAATGCTTATTATTTTATTTTTATTAAAAAATCGAAAATCATGGTAGATAGTCCAGTTTGTGTTCAATCGTTTCACTTGAGTAAAAGATACCGAATGAAAGGCAAACATGAAGAACCCCGAAGCATAATATTCTGATATCGGTTTTAGGCCTCGTTGTAAAACCCACCTGGACAGAACTTGCAGCACTCGCCGGGCACGGTGAACTGGTCGGCGACGTCGCAGGGCAGCGGCGGGCAGGCGCGCTCGGGGTCCACGCGCGAGCACTGCATGTTGCCGTCGTGGCACACGCACTCCGCGCACTCCTTCGGCGCGAACCTCTCGCCGTGCTCGTATAGTGTTCCCTTTAGAAGGCATTGCCCTGAGAAAAGATAGTCACGTCAGACATTGATGAACAAGTTCAAGTATAGCAGCACAGTGGGCGTCAGACCTTGTGGATATTTTCCAATTGTTCGAAAACGAAACAAATATTTGACAGTCTTCGATATTCTTTTGTTCCGGGTGGGGCTACAAAAAAAACATTCTTCAAACAAATCTAAAAGACACCAAATCAATTACTACAGTAACGATAGTTCATGCTATGCTATGGATTCCTGGTGACAGTAAGCATTCGTATTAAGGACCTCTTTGTCTTTTAAGTCGGTTGAAAATCTATACTTACTCAAACATGTTGGACAACACTCGCCCGGATGTAGCACCGGGTTCTTGCACTCTGCTCTATCGCACTCGACTGGCCTGCACGTTATCTCACCGTGCTGGAAAACAAACAAATTCTCTTGTTTTAAACTCACAAGACAAATAAAAACTATTAAACACATAAGAATAAAAGAGTTTTTATTTTGTTTCCTTCCTTGAGCTCACTTTCGGTATATAAGGAATTGCAAGCTTATAGACAAAAAGCTTGAAATTGTTGTCAGTGAGAGAATTTCAGATTTTCTTTTCTTCTTATCGACCGACGTTACATCCATTGTTTGGGCCCTGTAGGTGGCCAAGTATATAGCGGAGTAAAAGTTGTTGTGTCGTCATGGGAGCACGTTGAATGGACATGACACGCTGGCAGGTGTTGGATGAAACAATGTACACCAAAAAGAAAGTAAGAAATAATTATTGTAGTACCACACAGGAGCAGCGATTGCAGTCCCGTTGCCACGAGGCGCCGTCGGCGTGCACCGTCCCGTTAGAGAAGCACGACTTCTGACAGTCGCACTGTTCCAGTCGCGCCAACCTCGCCTCCGTGCCAACCAACTGGAAGGAACCATTGTTGAGATTAACATTATTATAACGCCAATTCGGTAAAGTAGGGATACCTCGACGAAGCCACGAGCTCCACGAGCTCATTCCACCATCTTCCTTCTTCCATCGCGACTTCCAGACGTACTGCAGGTTATCACCCATACCTTGTCGATGTTCCACACATTCGCACGAAGTGCTTTGCTACATCATTTATTATGCGCACAGCCAAGGACTGGAATTCCCTGCCTGCGTCGGTGTTCCCAATTTCATATGACCCCAATATATTTAAGTCGCGAGTTAATAGGCTTCTTTTGAGTTAGCTTGTTCCATCGTCGACCTCATCTCTATCATGAGTAAGCCCAATCAGGATAAAAATAAAAATAAAAGTGGCTAAAGATTATGGGTGTGGAACAGCATCGCAGACTATGCATCACCTCTTTTTCTGTCCTCTGCGCCCCAAAAGCTGCAGTCGAAGCTACCTACCGACGATATCGTGGAATCATATTAAGTCTCCAGCTCTAGACAGTGTCCAATACTTTTATTTAGCAATTTAAATAACGCACACAAGAAGGAGTTTCTCGTCCCATTTTTCTCTTTAGGATGGCAACCCGTCACCAATGCCTCTCGCTTTTCAAATGTGCGTATTGGGTGGCGATGTCCACTCACAATCAATCAGGTAGGCCGTCTACTTGCTTGCCCTCTAATGTAATAATTTCAGATAAGTTACAAAGAAACGGGAAGTCACCTTGAGTGATAAGTCATGGATATGTGTAGTGAGCTCCTGCACCGTGGCCTGCAGCAGCGCGAACTGCCCACACGTGGGACACTCGGAGTCGAGCCCCGGGCACTGCGCCAGGTAGCCGTGGGGCCCGCTCACCAGTCTTACTTCTTGTAATGTACCCTGGAAACAGAGGCAGATATTAGAATCGTCTGTGTGACTGAAATCAAATCAAAATATTATGATATTTCATTTTCTCAGTAGGTTGTGAAAACACTCTTACACGTCAGCATTTTTATAAACTAAATGAGATTGTCGTATTTAAAGTCCAGTTTATCTTGGTTCGATCAAATTCGCGTTTGAGCTGGTCTGTTCAAGAAAGATTTGAACGTATCCAGTCAGTACAAGCATGTGCTAGTATACGGGTAGCTCAGCTCGGAACTAAAGGAGCTCAATGCCCCGATGAGCAATACCAAAGAATCTGTTAAGGTGGATTGACAAAAAGTTGGGACATACCTTAAATAAGGAATGTTTGCTATTCCTCTGGCCCAGCCAGAGCGCTAGCTGTGGCTGCGTGAAGTTGCGGTCGGGCGGCGGGATGAGGCGGCGGTACAGCGGGTGGCAATCAACCAGCAGCGTGGCCTGCGCGCCCGACACGGCCAGCGCCAGCCGGTGCCAGGCGCCGTCCGCCAGCCGGAATGGGAACGTTTCCACGCGCGCTGCCGCGCCGCCCGCCTCCACGTAGTGCAGCCGCACCTCGTCGCGCCGCCCGCTCGACTGCACCTCCAGGTACCTGCGCACACTCACTACACGTCAGCCACCGCACCCGACCGGCGACTCCGCCCCGCCTCGCATACTGTTCCGAGGTACACATAAACAAAGCAAACAACACACATATCGCGCGGCGACGGGGCGCACCGGCCGCGAGCGGACCTCGGCTCGCTCTACATCTCAATATCGCTCGGCCAGGATGGGGGACCATGTACCTCGGAACGAATTGCGTTCGGTGTCGACAGAGACGCAAGGTGTCTGTTAGTCGCTCCGGGTGCGCGGGCTCAGCCCGGCTCGCGGTGTCCGCTTACGTTGGTTAAGGGAGAATGTTTGACCGAACAGTTAATTACGAGTTAGCAAAGGCGCAGAGACGGCCTGTGCGCCGCGCGGCGCTTTAGACACATACGAGACAAAAAGGATCCCCATGTCGCTTGGAATGCGTGTGCGGAACAGCTCGGCGTCCCCTCGAGTCGCGCGGGTGGCGCGTGGCGGCCGCGCGGCGCGCCTCTAACAACAACATCCAGGTACAGAACATCGAACGGGGAGCGTGGGGGGGCGTGGGGGGGGGGGCGGACATATACAGAACACAAAACGTCAAGACACAGAACACAAGACGGACGGCGGCGGGGGGACGCGGGGGGCGCGGGGCGCATGCAAGCCGGCCCGTCCGCGCACACAACATCCATGCAGATGTGACAGTGAGCGCAATCAGGTCAACGGATGGATCGAGGAGGACATTCCGAGGCACAGGACATTCCAAGATACATGATTCTCCCCTAGACGCGCGCACGCATGGCGCCGGTGGGTGAGCATGGCGGGGGCATGCGTGCGCGCAGCGATGTTGAGATCTAGAACTCACCGTGCGGAGCGCGTCGGCCGCGGCGCCCGGCGCGCTCGCCGCCCGCCGCCGCCGCCTCGGCCGCGCTGCGCCCGCGCCGTCCACTTCCACTACTCGATACCAGATGAATACATAATTAAGTCGTGAAATCGGGACTTCAACAAATTAATTATCGAAACATCAAAACGTTGTTAACTCCCAAGCCTGCGGTCGCTACACGCTGTGCTACGCTGCGTAGCAGCTGCTACGACGGGTGCTACGAACTCTGTCATTGACGCTTTTATGATTAAAGTCGTTAAAAAATTTAACTATCTTAGCGTCTGATTAAAATGATTGACCCGTCTTTCCATAATAATACCCATTAATACTTAATATCAAGGTCTAAATAATAATACTTTTAAGCATAAACGTGCTACTACCTTAAAAAATTAAATACAACAACATCGAGTACACAGCGGGCAGGTTACCTGTTGTATCCATGTGAGAAGGACAGGATGGTGCCCGAGTTGGCGGGCTCCTGTCTCAGCGATGCGAGGACTGTGAACTCGGGGGATCGGCGCAGGAGTTCGGCTGCACGCTCGAACACGGCGCCTTCCACTTGTAGTGAACGAGATTCTCCTGAGATACGTATACAACATTGTACAGACACATATAATTTAAAACATAACATTACAATACGCCTGCATTTGCCTGAAGGGTGGGGCCTGTACCTGTATAGCGACTACACATGATAAACCATTATGAAATTCATGTAAAGTATGATATGGGATTTGGGCCATGACTAACACAAGATAGCTTAATAACCTAAATGTTTTATAGTGTTTGTGTTATGTATGTGTGTAGTGTCGTTAAGTATCGCCGTATGTTCACACACCAATGAGAACTCTTGTAAAAATGCATTATAATAGCTCATAAACATAAAGCCTTTTATGAATAACTACAAAGTTTTCCTTAGTCATTTTGTAACGGTTCATGGCTTAATAAAACCCATTGCAGTAAAATAAAGCAGTCAGCTGCTATCGTAGCGTACAGTAGTCCACTTGAGTGTGTGTGTGTGTGTTTGGTAGTCTACATGCATGTGTATAGTCATGACCAATGAAATGTATACGCTTAGAAAAATTCAAAAGTGGTTTTCTCGTAAAACAACGGTTTCTACTTTGGCATAAGACCTATTTCGCAATAGTATGGCTTCCAAATGACTATGTTTGTGAAAACGTAAAACATTAATCAATACAGTGGGAGAAAATCACTTGTAAAAGTTGTGCGTGTATACATTTCATTGCTCGTGAGTGTATATTGTAGCCTATGTTCGTATGTGTGTACTATCGTGATCTTGAGTCCTTGACTGGTAACGATCGCAGAGCCCTGGCGCTCTGCCAGATCTATTATCTTGATTCACTGATTTCTCCGTAAGATTTCCCCTAGCTTGATTGCTTTTCAGATAATTCTAGAATTAATTTTCTCTATAACCAGTGAAATTCTGGAACAATCTGACTTTGAATAAGCGCGCCGATAGTGAAAGTTTGAATTTCAATTGGTCGAGTTTTAGCGGGCTTTGTGTTGGACTGAGACGAAACTTTCCATACATAATGCTATTGAAAATTAATTGGAACTGGGTTGAATTATTTACTTAGAAATTAATTAATTCAGATTTCTCAACATTTTGTAGGGCTTAGACCCAAATAAAGTCTTTTTAGAATTAAAAATTGCCAAGCGTTTTGTTACGTTAATATTAGAATAAAAAATCACGTCCTTTAACTAAATGCTCCCATTTCAAACGTATCCAGCCAGGCAAATAATAGCCAGTGGATGAAGATAGAATCTATATTCACTACAAGTTGATATTCATAGCTCTTGAATGGAAACTCGAACACATAACCTGTACATACCTACCCATGACATGCAAACTGTATGAATCGAACACTTGCTTGTTTGCCTAGTTTTCGTAGCGATTGAGCAAGCTGTCACAACACTCACAACCACGCAAACATTGCACGCTAAACATGTAATACTATTTCATTGTATCTACCACCATGTTTGCAACCAGGGGATGGCAGTTCCACAAAACGTTGATCATATAGGACTGGATTTAGTACCCGTCGATTTGTTTTCTTGATTGTAAGTTTCTGAAGTCGTTTATTTTTAAAGTGTAGATTCTAGATGGAGTTTGTGAGTAAAAATTCAACTTTATTAGGAGATTGATCCATGTTATCGACGATTGAGATAGTTAAGCGGAATATGTAGGAAGTTAGATGATATCTCTTGAATGCTCCTAATAGGCAATTTTTGAAGGCACTTGGGATGAAAATGAAATGGGATATCGCTTCATGTGAACAAGCAAAACATATCCAACACGCGAGTTCTGCAGCGACTCTAGCGCTCTTCATATTTCTAAGAAAATCAGTTCGTTCGTAAATCTACAATTATACAATTTATAGTCATTGAAACTTTGCCCCGATCTCCACCAACTATAAATTAATTATAGAAAAGCTATCAAATCGAGTTAGTGCTTTATCGGTATTTGGCAGAAACACCTACTTTACCTACTCGTGTACAAATGTTTGCCAAAGCCGAGATTACCGCAATTGTGACTGATTCGCAGTGCAATGCTGCAATGCACCACAAAAGCCCGAGAGAAACTACAAACTAGTTTACCGTGATGCAGACTTATTGCAGATGCGACTCTCCAAGCAGTATCTAGGTTACTTTGTATTAAAAATAATGATAATGTGGCAAGCGTGTATGACCAGATGTATTAACGTGGACGAGGCAAAAGGAGTATTTAAAATAGTAGCTAGTGATGTTCTGTAATTTCTGCGGGTCTACCTGAAAGGTGTGAATTTATGCATACATGTATGATAATCTAGCGCAATAAACACAGCCTCATCCATCTCAGAATTAATTAAGTATTCAATTGAAATCGCTCACAAACAAACCCTCAGATCTATTCGTCGGAATGTGTCAGCGAAATCACACTCAGAAATCACGAGCGGAAAATAAAGTGCGCAACACAGAGATTTAAATCACGGGGGGAGGAACGAGATGACGAAATAATATCGCGAATGAATGACGTGATGCCCCCTGCGGCGAGGGCAGCCGCTCGGAAGGGTGGCACGCGACCGACAATATATTTTACGGTTTCAAATGAGAATCCAAACTAATAAATCTGTCATTCAATGTATCTGTACTGTTATTGATTCGAGAACAAATGATGCGTGTTTATTACGATGATTTATTTCCAAGATTTCAGATTTAAGACGAATTCGTTCAATAATTCCTTGTTTTTTTTTATTTGTTCGGCGCGTAACGAATGGCCGTCTGCAGCCGTGCGTGTGCCGTCGCGGGGTGACGGCGACGTTGTCGGTCACGTGACCTTCTGTCACGAAGATGTCAGCCCGGGGGTGGCACGACCACGAGGGTAGTTTTTAACAAGCAACCATTCCATGATTAGTACCTAAAACGTGAGTAACATCGTTGGTTCGCTTAGCCCCTAGCAAAGATGCGCAATTTCCAAAATACAATGTTAACTTAAGCCCGAAATTCTCGAGAATCTGCTCCCCTTCTCTCCATTGAAAAGGTATTTGAATCAGGAATACAATAGAATATTCAATCGGGTAAACTCGGCAGCTCTGTCTCAGTACCTCGAGTAGATACGTTAAGTGAGAAAGTTTTCCTCGCTCCACAACCCCTGAGAGTTCGCTGACTCCTGCCAGACACACCTACCATGTTATTGATAAAGCCACATTCCCACTGACCGACTATTGTTGATGTTGCCCGAGATATAAGTAATGTTTTCCTGGAAATCTCCGGACGATGGAAAAGTTTCCTTAATGACTCTACGCAGAGGAGCTTTTCTATTGAAAGGTGACTTGGTTCTATCATTTTTTACGGTTTTATTCGATAATACCTTAGAAAGTATGGTAGAGCGAGGAGCTTCTAGCTAAATAGTAACAGCCGCTCTGGTCGATCTTTAGGTTAAGCCGCGCTTGCCTAGGTTGGTCCGTGGAAGGGTGACCATCCATTACATAACGAGTGTCTCCGTGCCTCGGAAAGCACGTTAAGCCGTTGGTCCTGGCTGTCATTTGTCTTTGACAACCGTTACAGGTAGTCAGTGATCGGAAAGTCTGAAAAACAGTCTTACCAGGGATTATCGTATTTCCCAGTACTAACTGGGCTGTGAAGGTCAGATAGGCAGTCGCTCCATGTAAAATACTGGTTCAGCTGCATCCGGTTTGACTGGAAACCGACCCTAATATAGTTAGGAAAAGGCTAGGTAGATGATGAGTAGAGCCTTTGACTTCGCCGTTTTTTAAACAAGTAACTAATATTGCCTGAGATGTGTCGCATACCACGTGACCGCGAGCTCCACGCTCAAGCAACGAAAGTCCTGCAACAGCGACTGCGGGGAAAACAAATGCAAGAGCAGTTCAGAGCATCCCACGAGTCACCAAGCCGCGACTTGCGACAGGTCGCATCGCTAGGGACTGTGAATGCGGCCTTAGTGAATACAGTGCTTTATACCCGCTTGTGTTATTGTATCAGATTGAACAAAAACAATAGAGGGAGACAGTTCCCAGAACACTGAACAAGCGACGATTACGAAACCCTTTCGAGGAGCTGACGAGTCCGCTAACGTAAGTGGATTGAATAATACAATGATATATTAAGCAATGAATAAGATTGTACGGATTTAACTTCGTCAGATAATACTGTGGAATCTGTAAATATCTTTTGCGAAGAAAGTTATTGAAATACAAGCCGTATGCTCGATTGGATTTTATTATTTATTTTATTTTATTATATCAAAGTTTATAAAAACCTTAACTTGAGAACTATATATACCCCACAAAACCGTTTTCACGGTTTGTCTGTGGGAACGGAACAAACAGTATTAAAAATAAGGTTTATTAGTTTATTTTGGGATAGACTTCTCAGGTGCCAATAGCCATTTTATAGAAAAACGTCACGGATTTCCAAAAAAAAACAACAATACTACTAACTTTTAGTCATAAACAGAAGTATATATTCACACTCCCGTAAACGTACTAACTTCCACGTTCTACGTCACGAACATCCAAACAACTTTCGTCGGCTATTTAATCTCTTAATGGGATTAATTTTCATAAAATTCCTCCTTTATTCCCTTCATTATTTCCCGTTTAAAATTTCAGAGAATTTAACATTTTGATTAAACCGTAGAAGTTTTTCCAGCTTTCTTTTAAGAAATCATCATCATCGGCCTAGCCTTTTCCCAACTATGTTGGGGTCGTCTCCCTGTCTAACCTGATGCAGCTGCATACTATTATTTTACATAGACCGAACCTACATCTTCCCTACTACCTATCTTTTTTAAAATATTAAAGTTTAAACATGTTAAAGTGGTCTGTAAGCTGGCATGGTAACACCTTAGCGTTTCAGGTGTGTGTATGCGACGGTTACCACTCTCCATTAAGTGGCACAGCGCTTGTTTGCTTACAGCCCACATTGCCCACCCTTTACATAATATATCGTCAGCAATTTTTATATTGAGGCTTACGTACACGACCGTAATCTAGTTGAAATGAAAATTAAAAATTGTGGAAGCGTCGTCGTTCTGTTTCAGTTAACCAGAAATAATATCATTTAAATGTTTATTTAGCGTTAAGATCCAACTCAATGCATTTATTTCAATTAGACCAATACATGCATTTTTGCATGCCAGAAAAACAAATAAAGTGAAGCTACAGTCACAGACACAAGGCATAATAACTTGTGCAAAGAACTGTAGTTGCCCATTCCAAAGCGGAGATCTATATGGAAAAGAATGGGCGAGAAACTCCATGGACACTCAAAATATTGTTTCAAAATCTTGGTTAGGTACATCATTCATGTTGAGATTATACATATATGTGAGAACGATGTAGAAAGACGTGCAAGTTAATAGCGTCCAGAGTAAAAATATACACAATAAAATACACAGTGTTGGGATATCGTGGCACAAACTTTTACAACGGGTTGAACATGATTTTAGACATAATAGAGACTCTAAAAAAGGCTAGTATTCCATATATTTTGTAGATGACGCGTCATACGTGCATACATTCTGTTAAAAAAAAATTGGAAGCTAAGCAAGTAACACTGTCTTTTTATCACTAAAAAGGGCGTTGCTCTAACCGTTTCCACTCGTGTTCAAAGTAAATAACGAACACTTTTAAATGCTAGTAAAGCGCTAACTGCAGCCACATTTAAGCTGTCAGTAAACATGAGGCGAAAATAACCAATGTTTACATACGTGGCCCAAGTGAAGCAATTTACTTAATTGCTATATTTTCTGAAGAAAACTTTCAGTGAACCCGTCGCTGACGTCACCTAGTTTAGGGTTGTTTAAGAACAGAAATGATCTCAGTCTATTGTTTCCAAAGGGGTGGATTTAAGGAAAAGTGTTCTTAACCAAAAGTATTGTTATTGTATCATTAAAATTGAAATAACATACTGAAAATACAACCGCAACATATTAAGAGACCTCTAAAAACAAAGCGGAAAAGCATCTGTTTCCACAAGGCTCGATTTCCACGAAAATATGAATAATGCATGCCTCGTTCCCGTAGCACACGGTCCCGTGGCGACTTCCCCTACCTCAATTATTATTTAATATCAATTAGCTCATACTGCTGCAGTCAATAGATAGCTTAAAAATCAACCAGTTTCATAAGACCCTTAGATATCTTTATATTAAAAAGGTCTTGGTCGGAAAAAGAGGTCGTTATAATCTGGTGCTCGCAACCCTAGTCCGACTTACAGAGGGGTAAGCGAATCTATGCACTGCTTCATATTTCATTTGTTTGTTGCTGAAATAACATAAGGGGAAGATTCTGTATAATGCAAAGGTTTTATTATTCATGTTGGTTTATTAAAATATTTGCAAAATACTTGAGATATTATTGAAATAGAATTCGTATGGTACTGATATTTTATGGGTTGCGTAGATATGCAAGGTATACCATCATGATACACCGTACAGCCCTCAGTGGCACGTAGGCAATATTTTTACTGTTTTATGGTTGTATTTCGACTGCAACGCTTTGAAGGTTGTAAATATTTCAAAAAGCCGACGTTTAAGGTTCGTGAATAGGTAATATGCAGCCCTCATAACTTATGCCAGCCGTTTCACGGGGTGTGTCGCCGTTTGTGAAAAGTATATCGTATACTACCATCAACTGCGACGGAATGTAGTCACTTTTCTTGCTCCTAGGTCATGACACGGTAAAGACATTTTCTTTCGAAAGTTCAGGCCGTTTTCGAACTGAAACAGACAAATGCCTTACGAAAAAGTCAATTACCTACACTTTGCCCGACTTAGGAAACGAACCCAAGACCAAATAAACGATGTCGCAAAATGATTACCAGAATTACCACATTACTGTTATAGGCTTTAACCCGAGCTTAAAGTTACATAAAGGTATTAAGGATGTCACAGATACATTTGGATTTAATTGTAATCGACCCTCGTGTCGGTGGTGTACAAACATGGAGTCTGCGTTGTGTAAACACTCATTGTGTGGCAATGTCGTGTGGCAATGGATATATTTTATTGGGAGTCGTTTGTCACTACCCACACGTGCCGAGATTTGGCTGTTTATGTGGATAAATAGATTGTAGTTTTAATTAAATTTGGGTGCGAATATTTCTAAGTTTCAGGACGAAATGATGGTAAATTATTATTTTGTCTGAAAAATTGAGTTCATTTTTAGATGAGTTTGAATATTGTCTGACTGTATAAGACAAACAATTTAAACCATTAAATCAATTCTAGATTTCCTTTGTAGGCTTTAGTGTTGCACTTGAAATTTCCTCTATACCAATGAAGAATCGATTAAGTAATATTACCCCCGGAAAACATGTTAGATGCGGGCGAAGCAAGCTCCCAGCTAGTGTTACTAATGTGTAATGTAATGGATGTATAAGTTACAGTCTACACTAGTGCCGAGTGAGACCGTGAGAACAGCTGTCTATGCGAAAATCTTATACTAACTACTTCCATGCTGCCTTCTTGGAAACAGAACTGCCAGAGGAGTGCTACCCTCCGTCTAACACGACATAACGATTTTTTTTAAATGTTTTATGGTGATATTCAACTTGGGTTTTGCCCGGTGTATTGAACCTTTATTAAGAACCTTAAAAGCCCCATTCTCGGACATACGGACCACATAAGAAAATACCTTACACTCGTGTCAAAATGTAGTTTTAAGTATTTTCTTTTTTTGGTCACCTAAGAGAATTCCTTGTGGTGTGGGGGCATTTAGTTCCGCGCGAGAATTGTTACGGCATCGTCATTATATCGTGAAAAGTACACGCGAACAATGTGATTTACTACACACCTTATTCTTTGGTTTATGTTCGGTACCTTAGGAGAACTTTAAAAGCTTTTCGTTTTGCTTTTATTGAAAGGAACAGTTTTAAAGTTGGATAAATCAAGGTCAATTAAATCTGTATTTTTGAGTTATCCATGAACTGAACACCTGACAGTCAGTTCATGTAGATAAATAGACAGTATATGCTTTATTGTGTGTAGGTATACACCGAAATAGTAACAAAGCTCATTTTCTAAACCATTAATATTCGAGGTACTACGGCGGTCTCAACACTAATAGAGATATCTACTAAGTAGCAGTTAAACATGTCTACAAAACAGCGAAAACTTCAGAAGATAGACACCGCTGTTAACTTACTTGAAATAACTAGGCCAAGTTCAGATTAAAAGTGAATGTTTTCATAAATTAAGCACGCATTTTCACGTGATTGAGCTTCGAGCGCTGTTGCTCGGCTCGCTGAACAAATAAAGATCAGTGCACACCAGTGGCGCAGTAACATTATAATATGACCAATTAACAAAATATTTATCTAAAGTTTGTAAAATTGTATCAATTAGAGTGGAGTAATGTATTTTGGTACGTTAGCTGTCGAAAGCACGATTGCTGAGCATGAGGCCAGATTCTGTTCGGTGGCCGGAAATATTACCGGTACATAATATTAAGTTTTTTTTTATTAGAATTAGCAGCCTAGAATATGTAGTTTTGCCTAACTAACACGAACTATAACAACCTGTGCTGTATGTGTGTGATCATACAAACATAGGAGACATACGCACCTTTATCAAACAATACATTTTAACATTTAACAAACTCGATGAGCTATAACAAAGACTTCACCACTCGGCACACAATATATCAAACATGAAATAATTAATGAGCGTATTAATATTTCTGATGAGTGTAAATCCTGCGGTATCCACAAGCGCACTACTACATCACACTACAACAATCCCAGTGATTATTTATTTACCGGCTCTGTCCTTGACGTGACGACCTATGACGGCCATTATGACGTGCATGTATATCATTCATAAGCCTAGCAGCCTGTCTGCCACACGCCTGTCTGTCGGTGAAAGCTTTGTGTCATAGAACTGACGACCATTAGCAAAAAAGGATGCTAATTTTTGGGGTTCCGTATTCAAACAGGGATTTTAAGGGTTCCTCATTATAGTTTTTCCATTTTCGTCTGTATGTCACAGCCTTTTTCAAGCGGCAGAAGTGCTATAAAGGCATTAATTAAGTAAAATTAAGTTAGAGTACCTCCACTATAAGTGAAATGCAGGTAAGTGGCACTTAAAATCAAATTAAAAGGGACATTAACCCAGCTAAATAGGCTAGTAGTTCACTAGTTAAGTTAATGGAATAGTACAAGGTACATACATAACAACTTGCATCAACTACTACAGTTCTAACCTTTTAGCATTTTAAAACAAATTTAGCATTAAAGTTATGTCTTGATATTGACTAAATCTATGTACAGATCCCCTCACTGCACGTGGCACAACTCACACTTAGCCGCTGTCGAACAGATTATCTTTTTCGTCACCACTCTCAGTCAATGAGGCAAAGTGTTTTAATGAATGGTCCGTATTTACGACAATGTCGTTGCGTCCCTAATCCGACGCTTTTGGTGTTTGACACTTGAACCAGCACGAGTCGACGAGACAATATGGCGTAGGAGATCCCCACAGGGCTCACAATTAGGGTGAACACCCTCCGACAATTACTCGGTGCGCGCGAGTCGGTTAATGGCAGGGATTAGGTTACGCGTAAGTGAAATGCGAAAACGGGACGAACTAGTAGGGTTGCCCGGAACATGAGCCAACTATCTATTGTGACATATTTTTTAATTATAAAATTGTGTTTTTTTAACAAGGGATTGGTGAAACGTATGGAAGGGTTTAGTTTTATTAGGGTGCTTGTGAGTGTCAAGCTTGGTCGTTCTTTTGAAGTTTAAAGGTTATTGTATCTCTATTAGCAGCTTTTTTCTTTTCAGTTACTTAAAAACCATTACATTAGATATTAAAACATTATAATAGTTCTGTATTATTATTATAAAAAGGTACCTTAGGCGTTATTTAAAAATCTACATTTGCATCGAATAAAAAGACTTTTCTCGAAGCTCGTACCCACCCCAAAAACATTACTGCATACCTTTGACAGCCCTGTAGATTTATGCCATAATCCGGGACGATTTAGAGGTCAGTTAATCACCGGTCGCGGCAGGGGAGCCGTACTGACCGCCGGTTATAGACCCGCGTCGCCGGTAATAGCCGGTCGTCCGGATCGGGCGGACCACGCGTTACGGCCCGGGTTACAATCAATTAACATCATCAACTTTGAACCGGCTGAATCATTTTGGGACTAATGAATGCTCTGCTAAATATCGGGTATGTGGTGCAAAATTAAAGCATAATGGAGCGGTAAATTTTGATGGTTACGCCATTAATAACCCAATTTAAAAAAGGTCGGAACGAAAGGAGGAATGCGCTGGTTGAGTTGTGTCTGCCCATTTCTCTATGGCAGAAAAGTGTGAGTTACCTAAGTTATAAACCGTGCATTAACGCACACGCAATTCAATAAAAATCATTTACGACGTATTATGCGTTCTGTTTATGGAGCAGTGGTGGCCCAGTCGGAATGTACAATAATTATGAGTTATGGATCGTAGGCTCGGATCCAGCCAGGGTTCGAACCGTGCTTTGTGTAAATTACTTCAGCACTTGGGCGCTCAGAACGATGAAGAAAAATACCTGCTCATGCAGGTATTTTTCTTTTTCTTGGTCATCCAAGAAACCAGAAATTAGAAGTCATTACTACAGGTTGGTATGGGCTGATTATGATATTCTATTTGCTTATCCTTTGTCCAAAAACTGTGTTGAATTTGAAAGTGATTCAAACTATATTTACCTTGAATGTTTATGACTTTATAATAAATCAAACTCATATCTCAATCGATCAATCTCTGCGTCTCATAAGGAACAGGGGAGGCACAAAGCGTTGCTCCCCTAACAATAACAGTCACGGAAATAACATCTATTGTACACTCCCACCGAATATACGAGTTTATCAATATTCTAGAAGGAGAACTAATCAATATTCTACGGAAAAACGTTTTGAAATTCCTTTGCAGTGCATAACCTTGAACGATTTGAAGTCGATGAAAATAAGCATAAACCATAACGTACAATCGCCAGCGCATCAAGTTACTACAAACTGTCAAATTTTCTCATTCGATTTTACATTAGAACTTAACCATCAACATTTTATGTTTTAATAGTCATTTGGAGAAGACTGTACTTTTATTGATCTGTTATCGTTGGATTTTCTCAATTGAACTGAACCTCTTTTGTTTCTATTATGCATTTTGTTTATTTTCTTTGTATTATGGTACATCCGAGGGGTATATTGCAGATATGGTTTTATACCACTTTTATTTGTTACTCACCTACAACTTAATATTCAACAGAGAACCTGTTGGAGATGAGGCTTGGTTTTTTCTGTAATATTTCACGGTTCTCTGTTTTCCAACCTATACAGTATGGTGTTAATTATATTTATATGCTACAAGCTTCAATATTCTATTCTATTTCTGTGTTACTCCCCAAAGGTAGGGTATCTAATGGTCTGGCTACCAAAACAAGAAATCCAATGAACCCCAGAGAGCATCCGGTCTCTTTGTTTACCTGAAATTGAACTAAACCAGGCCTACAGTTAAGCTCATAAAAGATTATGAAACCATTAATTTTAATCATTCCAAAATATCATAAAGTTCAATTAGGACACCTAGCTTCAACTTTTAGAATAACTGAGAAACAAAAATGGTTTAATTCAAATAAATTGTATAAGTTTTAAACCCCATTCTGATCATTTTCTACCTTCACAGTAAAAGCCACATGACAGCCTATTTTAACTTAAACAAAGCAATTCAATCCATTACAGACACCGTGCAGTCCTTAACAAAATAAACTACCCCACACGATACCATTCAATCCATCGGTAATCAAATGGAAACCGATACCGATACCGCACGTAAGTCTTGCCGTACGTCGGGTACATTAAAGAGGCGCACCTCTAGCCCTAATGGATGGCTGCTGGTGGAATGGAATTGCAACTGAAATGGATTGCATTCGTACCTGACAGTGTTTACGCTATTATCAAGCCGTATGTTAGTGCCCGTGCACAGCCTCAGGCGATACCATTTGCGCCACGCGTATTTGAGACACGCGCGTGCGTCAGTTGTTTAATTCGAGAGATTACCGTCGCAAGGAACTTCTTTCATTTGCTTTTTACGCAGTCACCGTCGCAAGATGTATATCGTTTGGGCATGTAGCTTGTAGGCAAACATTACGTGGTCATATACAGTCGGCAAATGAGCTAGTTATCAGTTACAACTCCAGCAGAAGAAATAAGAGCAGAGCAGGGAATTATAAAATGGCCATACTTAAATGTAGCCAATGGAACGCCATTACTCGCTAAAAATCAGCAGAACTAAAACAGAATACATGTTCTGCGATTTCGGCGGTCTCTCCAGTTCTGGAGCCATAGCGCTAGATGGCGCGTTTCTTCCTGTCTGCTCCGACTTTCGGTATCTCGGTTCACTCGTGCAAAGCGATGGCGAAATAGATCGTAGTGTAAAGCACAGAATTAACACGGGATGGATGAAATGGCGGCAGGTCACGGGAACAATCTGCGACTCCCGCATTCCCCTTAAACTTAAGGGGAAGATTTATAAAACAATGGTTAGACCTGCTGTCTTGTATGGATCAGAATGTTGGGCCACAAAAGGGATGAATGAAAGGCATTTGCATGTGGCGGAGATGAGAATGCTAAGGGGAATGTGTGGTGTTACGCGAATGGATAAAATAAGAAATGAGTATATAAGAGGAAGTCTGAAAGTGGCGCCGGTGACTGAAAAGTTGTGTGGTAATCGGTTGTCGTGGTATGGGCATGTGATGCGGAGGAATGAGGAAAATGTTGTGAGGAAAGTTTTGAGTATGAATGTGGATGGGTATATGAGTAGAGGAAGACCAAAGAAACGATGGATGGACTGTGTAAAGAATGATATGGCAAGAAAGGAGGTGTCGGATGAGATGACGAGTAATAGAGAAGTATGGAAGAAGAAGACATGCTGCGCCGACCCCAAATGAATTGGGATAAGGGCAAGAGAATGATGATGGAACGCCATTACTCGTCTATGCCATGTCTGTCTGTCACTAAGCTAGATGTTTTAATTTGTTTAACAGGCCCGTTGGAACTTTCTTAGACGGAGACTCTACCTACATTACATTACGCCAATAATCTCTGAGGGGTTAAGTATAGGTGTACCCACATAGACATCTCGAGGTGTCTAATAGTACCTACAACCACTTTTTTTTTGGGTGAGCCTATTGTCATCAGCAGGGCCCAAATCCAGACTCCATGGCTGCTACTGAGAAATTCTTGATTGAAAAACCCAAAAACCACTTTGCCCGTCCCGAGAATCGAACCCAGGACCTCTCGCTCAGCAGTGTAGACCTATTTGTGGCTAATAATAAAAAAGTTGGAGTTTCAGTCTATTTCTGTTGTCTCACTGCAGAACTAAGTGCAATATATGACGTGCAAATCTCGTGTTTGCAGGTTCCTTGACCGCTGGCTGCTAGTACAACGCACTTGACCCTTTTGAAGGACGTCGCAAATAAGGTCAATGGAAGTCCTTCCCGGCGTTTCCTTACTTCCTTTTCACATGATTGATCACTGAAGCTGTTGTAAAGTATGTATAGGTGTGTCTTTACTATAACTGATATCTTATTTTATCGATATGGAGCATCCAATTTATGTTATTTCTTTCCCATCGTGTTTTTTTGCAAAATCAATTATATTAACAGTCATTGTAAATAAAAATAAATCAGGTAATTTCCAATTTTTTTAGACAGGATTTAAAACTGGCATATATTGAACGCTATGTAGATGTTCCAGTGCGAGTCGCGAGTGCGTGACAAACGAAGTGTTGAATTTAGCTAGTGAAATATTTCGGAGTATTCTTAGTATGTTTGTAAAACATCGCCCAAAGGTACACAACAGTATAACATATTCAGGGTTTGTGTAGCGAGCGCTAGTTTCCACCCCACCCGACTAACGAACCTATATTTGTTTAGTTCCGCCGCGACTACGCGACTACGCGTGGAACGGGGACACTGACATTATAAACTTGTGTATAGACAGAATGGAAACACTCATGTGGACTTTTCATCAATCAACTATGTTCGTTGAAATGTCTAAGCTTAAATATCCTTATACATGTATTCATTTCTGAACAACGTTCTCGTTTTATTCTCGAAACCATCTCTTTAAAGTACACTTCTGAAAGCGATAATTTAGCCACATTCTTAAACGTTTACATGGAGTTACATATAGAAACCAATAGTGTCGGAGTGCTCTGTCTAACCGATTAGAGGGCTTTGTCACTATGGTTTGCCTTAGCGGATAAATTCGAAAATGTACCTTTACTGTGGTAAACCTGTGCTATTTTGTAGAAAAATCTTTCGCTAACGTAAAGGTGGACATCGTCGTCGATTATCGTGTGTTTTTATGCATTTTGTTACTGAAGTGTCGTGATGTGAGGGTAGGTTGAAACCTAGGTTTGGTCTACTGCAACATATACCACGTCATCGTTAAAGTGTAGTGTGTAAGCAAACGCCATAACTACCTGCTACTCATATCTCTGTATTATTATGTAAGTTTGACAGAGTACCTTGTAACGTATATGCTGTGCGCTGCGGCTGCATCCCCTGCGCGGCGGTGACGCCTGCGCGAGACGTGTTGTGCAGCGACAAAGCGCCCAGCAGGTCTAGCTCGGTGGCTGCAACAAGGATTACATGGTCAGTGTTATAGACAACATAACACGACAGTTAAATGACCTAAAAAATATGTCATTGATCGAATACCAGGTAACTTTAACTCGCATGCAGTCTCTTAACCCATAGCATAACTTATCACATTTTTTTTGTAGAAACACACTTGTGTTGCGACTCCCCCTAGATAGATGGTGGAAGACCTAAAAAAGATGGCTGGGACAGACGGACTGCAGAAGGTGTGGGATAGGACGCTGTGTTACGGTTTGGTAGAAACCTAAGTCTATCTGCGATACAATGAGTTGATTGTTGATTGAATCAAAAATGAAAGCTAGTTCTTGCTTTTAGCATGACTTAAGTGTAAGTGATTGTAACTTAACTATTGTGATGAAAACCAAGACACGTTTTGAACAATAG
Source organism: Noctua fimbriata (assembly GCA_905163415.1). Lineage (NCBI taxonomy): Eukaryota > Metazoa > Arthropoda > Insecta > Lepidoptera > Noctuidae > Noctua > Noctua fimbriata. The sequence continues at coordinate 18,351,700 of LR990931.1, read as the reverse complement.
GTTAGACATTTCGCGTCTACTTATGTGAGCTCAAAACCCTATAAATAAGTACGGCTCGTCTCATACATATGGAAACTCTGTAAACAGCTTATTCGCTGGAAAATGTAATGTATGTTACTCTCGTAATATATTGCTTCGTACATTATTTACTTTTCAGATGCAAGACACGTTTTCCATTACCATCGATACATCTCACATGACACTACAGTAAGGATTACGAGAATATTAAACCATAAGAGTCATTAGGACATATCGGCGTTTAGAAAGAGCTGTGAAAGGCGTAATTGCTTCTACAAAGCAAGTTTCCTAAAAAAATACAAAATTAGCAAATTAGGCTGAAAATCTTCTTGAAAAAGGCTGAGAACTTTCTGAACGGCAAGAAAACATCATCATCTGCCTAACCTTTTTCCAACTATGTTAGGGTTGGCTTCCAGTCTAACCGGATGCAGCTGAATACCAGTATTTTACATGGAGCGACAGCCTATCTGACCTCCACAACCCAGTTAGTACTGGATAATACGGTACCCCTTATAGTAAGACTGATTATCAGAGTTGTACTTTGACCTGTAATGACTGTCAAAGATCTACAAATGACAGCCGGGACAACGGCTTAACGTGCTTTCCGAGGCACGGAGGAAACTCGTAACGGGTGGTCATCCATCCATGTACCAACCTAGGCAAGCGCAGCTTAACCGATTGACCTGAGCGGCTGTTATTATTAAGCCACGAGTTCCTGAACGGCAAGAAAACATAAGCTTGACCCAAAACGCCAACCTTCGTAGAGTTTAAGCTCGAAAGAGGTTTCTTAGATTCTACAACATTAGTTTTAGTATATGCGACACCTGATACACGTGTCTAGTATTGGTATATAAAGAATCTATGTACAAAACTTCAAAACTGTATCATGAAAAATCACAAAGTTATAAGCTTGTTCCGTTACTTAGTTGTCCGCACAAAAACGCTGTCACCACGCAGGGCGCGCCTCCAGCTTCGTCTTGCGCTCATTGATAATTATAATTTGGCAGTAGGTACCTAAATTATTGCGATAGGTACTCAAAGTCGCTCGGTATCCAACTTTTATTTTTTTTTAATATTTTTGGGAAAAAATATAAAATGGTTTAAAAATTATTGGAATCGATTCAGTTACTTATTCTGAACAAACTGTATTCAGGTTTCGCATATACTAAAAATAATGTTGTATACAATAGTATGCGAAGTCCGAAACTGAAATTCATCTACGGTTCCTACAATCATTTAAGCACCGTGCAATATTTATTTTTAAACGACACATAATTCTCCCTTGTTCGGTTGTAAAATATCCTGGAATTCATGACGGAGGCTATAAAGTCTCTCTACGGAAAATGATAGATCAATATACGTTATTGTTTTCTATGTTATGATTTTTTACGACCTAATAAAGTGGAACTGGCCTACATTCATACAATCAATAGGAAAGGCGGAATCCAAAATATTGAGGAGGCAGCCTCGAGTGTATCGATCTGTGTAAACACGTGGTTCAGTCAAAAATAATGAAGTTGACGTAGCCTTGTTGGATAAGAAATAATTCAAAGTAAATTATGTGTTGACAGTGACATGTAGGTTAAACTATACAAATAAATAAAATTGAAGTATTTGTTTGTAATTTCACACGGTACTTATAACAAAAAAAAACTTTTTTTTACTTTTTGGTGTTTTGTCTGTGTGTTTGTTCCGTCTAATCTCCGAAACGGCTGGACCGATTTTGACGAGATTTTTATAAGCAGATAGCTGATATAAGGAGTAACTTATGTTCCTTTTATTTTAGAAACAGCATTAGGGTTCTGTGCAAAAAAAATGAAAACCCTTGAAATTGATTAACAAAATCCGATTCAAATAGAGAAGTAATATGTTTATAATAATGTCACGCGGGCGAAGGTCGCGGGACACAGCTAGTCATAAAATAAATTACCTACAATATGTTAAAGATAAAAACAAGGCATTAATTCTTCACACTGATAACAAGAGCGTGATGGAAGCCATCAGTCAAAGCAATCAGCTACCTATCACCCCGCGCCGGTAATTGGTTTAAGTTCACAGAAAGAGGGTTGTATTATAATGTAATTTCGCTAATAGTTAGTGATGGGTGGAATAATTTTCACATTAAGAGCCTGTCTCGGAACAGATACTGTCAGATAAAAAGAGAATATCGTATGAAATTATCTACCAGACGAGTTAGCTGCGACTTATCCGGTGGCGTTACAGACCTTGAGTATGACGGGTGTAAGACTACCCTAGACGAAGCCGAAATTTATTTGTTCTCCCAGTCATTGTTATATTTTTTGTCCTAGACCATACCGCGGACCAGGACACAAGGTTTTTAATCATATAACTTTACTTTGAACACCTCCACGACCCCCGTACTATTCAATGCATTCATCAGCAAAATATTTAGAGTGCGTTGTAAGTCCTACCGTAAAACGTGATTTTTAACCCCAAAAAAATCGTTTCCCAGCAATATTTTTTGCTTGGTTGACGGCTTCATGATGGGTCCCGTTACACTTTGTATGTATACTTTGAAACATACACATTTGCTTTACCAAAACTTGTACATTTAAAAAGATTTACAAAGAGTTTTAAAAAAGGTTTATTAAATTCCTGTACCTATTTCCATAAACCCTACCACGTGCCCATAAATCTTCTTTATACATACTAAGGTAGTATTTAAGCTAATTCCTTCGTAGAATTCGGTAGCGCAGGTATTTCAGAGGTAACAGCCAGCAGAGTGCCATCTATCACCCGGTAACCCGGTCACGTAGCGCTACACCGCGCACCGACCGGTTACAACTGCGTAGCCCAGTTAGTTTCGTAGCACCGCGCTACGAAACTAACTGGGCTACGAGATTTTGCATGATATGAAGTGACTACGAGATTTTTATACCGTACTGTACAGAGCTGGTCGCAATCGCGACTGCTGAGCATGAGTTCCTGAGTTTGATTCCGGTTTTTCAGTCAGGAATTTCTCAATAGCAGTCACGAAGACTGGATTTGTGCCCGGTTGATTGGCTCGTCCACTATTACATGGGACTTAAACATAACTGGCGAAATGCGGGTGTTTTATTAGGTACACCTCTGCCTAAACCTTCGGGGATCACAGGCGTGATGTTATGTAATAGAGTAGTATTGGCTCCAACGAACGCGTTGTAGTTTCAAACCCAAGCAGGCACTTTGTATCATTTATTTCATCAATACTGCTCTCAAAACGGTGCAAGAAAACATCGTGAGGAAACCGACATGTCCTAGAACATGACTCCAACCCGCACTGGGCCGGCGTGGTGGATTATGGCCCACTCCGTCTCATAGAGTGGGAATATTAGGTATTGGCTGATACTGCTACTTTTTAAAATTATTTTGCGTTTATTATAAAAGCTGGTTCCCTCGTACAAGGCGAAGTTGGGACAGAATAGGTATTGTCTTACCTTCCAAATATTTAATTAATTTCGTGCGAACAATACCGGTGCCCGGCCGCGCCCGGTAAGCGAACTTTTATGAAAAGGCAAAGTTGCTCTTTTGGGTACTCGTTACAAAGTTATGATAAGCTCCGTATTTAATTTTTGTTTAAACTTTAGGCTTTTGATAATATAATGTTATTATAAAGAGGTAATTTTTTTTGTAAGGTTGTATGTACGGGGTATTTTTGAATTATTAGAATTATATTGAATTTATTAAGTCGACTTTGAATAATTTTATTATATTCTTGAATTTATTTACTGTTATTTGATTTTTAATTGTGTTTCTTTAATTACGAATGTTTTTTTACTTTTATTACTATAATTTTTGTTATTTCAAACACAATGTAAATTGTTTGTGAATAAAATTGAATTGAATTGAATCTTCGGAACTATTGATCCAATCCAAAAAAATCTTTCACTAACGGGAAGCTACATTATCCGAGTGTTTTAGGCTGCATTTATAAAATTCCCGCGAGTACATTCCGTACATTACGGGAGTGAAGCCGCGTGTATAAAGTTAGTACTAAATAGCACTAGTGGTAGAATACGGTTGAAGATTGCGTTTTGCAATCAGTTAATTACGATGAGTCGGCTTGTTTATACCAAACCACAACTACAGATAGTACAAAAAATACGTTATAGAAACAAGAGAAATAGAATTATTTTTTTCTTTGATGAGCGGTGTCTGGATTTCTGCCTAGTTGTTGTTGCAATAGAGTCGCCCAATGGAACTTGTACATAATAACTAGGGAAAATTGCAATACCGATACTACTAGGATTAGGTAACATCTTGTCATGTTATATTCTGAAAATATTTTTTTATTTTCCTTTTGATTTATATTATATTTCATCCAACATAACAGTTATAGTTAGTGTTGACTTTCCTTCATTGCCAAGCACGTGTCCTGTCGAAAGAGCTTAGTGCCACGCGCTGTTTCAAGTGCCACTGACACTTGTGAAGTGGCCACCGTTTATGTCACTGCTTATCCCCTTTACAGGGAAATTGGGGCGATATTTGCATAACGCCCCAATTTTCCATAGGATAAGCCGGTTTGGTGGTGTAAATGGTCATCTTTTTTTGAATATCAACCCAAAATAAAACTTATTAATAAGAAATACAGGTAGTGAATATACTAGTAATTCAATTTACTACTTGTGTGCGTTTTTACTATTGCCGGTCATTACTTTCTATTTTTGAGCAATGACATAACTGTTTGATAAGATTCCATGGTTGTTACTAAGAGCCTTCTGTTTATAACTCAGAGTTTGATTAAACAATAACAATTGAAAACTATACAGGGTTTAAACAGACCCTTCACATAGCCGTCAACAAAGCATACTGAACATCAAACTAAGTAACTATACACAAAAATTGGGAAACGACTTTATTTATCGGGTGAAAAATCACGTTTTACGGTAGGACTCGATGGAAAATACTCAAAGCATTTTGCTGATGGATGGATTGAATAGTACGGGAGACTTGGAGGTGTTTAAAGTAAAAATTACATTAAAAACATGCATTAAAAAAAAAGCTTGTGAAAAAGTTGAAACTTTGACCCCCCCAATATCTCCGTAACTAGAAAGTTCCCAGGTATGCTCTAGAACAAAAAAATGATCGCATAGATGGGGAGAATAAGTGCCTATCGGCTTCGTTAAGGGTCTATTTACACCCTCTATGAACAATCCAATTAGTGAAATTCTGCAAACATAATTTGACCACTCTGAAGATATTCAAACTAATAATAAAAAGTTATCAACAAAATAACATTTTATTTAAAACGTTGAATCCATTTTCAACATTTCCACGTGAACACGGCTCTCTTAATTTGTTGTTGAATTAACAAGCGCCTCAGATTGTGTCAAGAGCCCTCTCTCCACAGAAGCTCCAATTTGTGACGCCTGTGTCTCACAGCTGGTTTTACACTTAAAATAACACAGCATCACGCCAGTTTTTCACAGGGGGAAGACAGAGGTATATATTACCTAAACCCATATTGCACCAGTTTTCAATTGCAACGCTAGCCTTTTACTTTAAAACAGGTACAAATCCACATTCCCGGACGCTGCGCTCATTCCCAATGAAACATAACAATATCAATACCAATCTGGGGATCGACACCAGATTAGTCTGCTATTATATGCATTGGTCACCTAGCTCTGCAACAACGCATGCGACCACCACACCGAACATACTATTTCCAAACGCAGTCACAATTTCACAAATGAAACAGTGCAAGGTTGGAAATAATATATGAGCAAATACTTCAAACAGAAAATAAATCATTTGTGATATCTCCAGACCATTAGATGTCTAAAGAGGAGAAGTTAAGACATTACCGGGAACAGTCATAAATTGGAGGAAATGCCGACATCATCCAGGAAATATTAGTCTGGGGATAAAGTATACTTTTTCAATTAGCTATGTGTAGATGTCGGATAGATTCACTAATGGTGATTAATCTATTTGAGCTGTCCAAATAAAAGCTAATTTGCGATGCTGATACTGGAGATAGCATATTTTTAAAAGAAAAACCAACCAATCAATTGTGAGTCAGACTCGCGCACCGAGGCTTCTGTGAAATCACAGAGCAAAACATTTTCAAAGAATTTTATTTATTTTGGAAGATATAGCCTGTCAATTTTATCTATGTACAAGCTCGAGTCCGATGTGTTTACCCATTGGCAGGTTCTCAGAGGCAAGGGATGAAAACATTGACATAACTAACTATTACTTATTAACGAAAGTCAAGTACCACGTTTCTTAAATCCTAGCTCCAAAGATAACGGACGTCCATACAAACTTTTATATCCTATTTAAACCCTTCAGCTGATGAATTTAGATAGAAACTCAGGTTTTAGACCCAGCGGTTTAGGCTGTAGCTAGATCGATTCTTTAGACAAGTTTTCTTCACTTTCTAGATTAACCAAGCCTACAGTTTACAAGATACCTACCTAAAATACCTAGATAAGTGTAGCAATACTATGACACAGACGTGATCAACATTGTCTATATCGCGGTTCCGTCAAAGCGCCAGCCTCGTCTCCGAGCCGGGAGCGGGCGCCGGCGGCGCGCCGCCGTGTCGCCGGCCCGTCTGCCCTGCCGCGCCGCCACAGATACGGTCCACATAAAAAGAGCTGCTCCAGATTGCCTCGTAAACTGACGCTGTAGACTCTCCTTGTTTGCTGCCGAGGGCCGACCCATAACTGTTATTCACTTGTTTAGCCATCAGAATAAACGGCTTTTGTCTTTTATCAATGCAAATAATAGACTTGGTTTCTGATTGTGGTGCGCTCTGTTGGTCTAGATTTCTAGAACAAGTGCATGTGTCACAAGTTATTTTCTTTTTCCTCCCGATAACCCAAGACTCTGTGCGCACTTCGCCGAGGGTAAGCAGGGTAAAAGTAAGCATGAACTCTTAGATACCTAATTGGATTATGATTATTCATCACTAAGCACACATAATTTTAACAAGTCCTCGCTATATTAAAGGAGCAAGCAACACAAAAAACTCTCAACTACGTTTTATGTTCCTCAACAATGCCTCAGTTCCTAACATACGGTTATACTCCGCGATCGTCTCCTACGGCTCGCTGAAACTGCTGAAAGCCGTAAAACGTATTTTCCAGGCGATCGTAAACACTTCGACTCCCACACTAGTTTATAGTACATCGCTACTAGATACAGTAACGACCAGATAATGCTACATAACATTTCCACAATGGCACAGAACTATCGCCCTTATCCTTGGAGCCTTAAGGAATGAATTTGGTAGAAGGAAAATTTTCGGTTTACGAGAAATGCAGTTTCGTGCAACATCAAATGCATTTTATGAGTCGGAAATTGCGATTTGCATTAGTAGTTGTAAGACCGGACGATAACGTTTTAATACATTTTAATTATGAGTCGTTTTCTTATATACGATTCGGTACTAGCTGTAGTATTTAGTATCTTTCACGAAGGCTACGTCATGGGATGTTTCCATCAGATTTGTCTGAAAAATAGTTGTGCATGCACAAAACGAGAAGAAATCAGTTTTCTCTGAAAAATTGAACAAATGGTCTGCTAGTTGTGGTAACTTTTCACTAATAGCTTTTTATCTAAAACTAATTATAACAAAACATCACGCTTGTAAACCCTGAAAGGTTATTAATAGAAGTACCTGCACTACACCCACATTTTGCTAGTTACGTTCAAGGCCCACGTAATACCATCAACCTGGCACAGATCTAGACCCCAAGCTGCTACTGAAAAATTCCTGATAGAAAAACGCAACAACAACAATCAACATTCATTCCCAGTACTAATAAGTACGAAAATACTTAAAACTCGTCCTACGTGAAAAACTGTCATATTTGGCAGTTAAAGAGAATTGTTAACTAATGATGGGCGTATCAGCGTTTAGCGCTTAGCGATAAATTAAGCCACGACTCACCCACGTAATGTAATTAGCAACACATTAAGATTTTCAACATTAAATTAAAAACGCGTCACATATTTAACGAAGCCCCGAGCATATTAATCAACGAAACTGTTACCGCCTTGGCTACGACCTCCAAGTTCTAGCGACACGCGTCTTCCGCATAACGACTGCAAAGAAATCAAATGAAAGAAAAAATATGTAGATATTCGCACTTAACAAGACTACATGCAAAATAAGCATTCCTTCCAACGGCCACGATTTTGCGCTATTTCTTTCAAAATAAAAATTCCAATTCTCAGGGATAGAGATCCCTGAGAATTGGATTTTTTTTTGTTTTATTATCTTATTTGGAAGAATCTCTATTCTTCCAAATAAGATAATAAAACAAAAAGTACAATGAAACAAATTACTTAGAGACGCAACTTGTGGAGTGACGATTAACTCAAAAGAAACAAATAACGCACACGGGGCTTAACACAAATCGCAACTTCTAGGGTTGTGAACGGGGCGTTATGAAAACTCCTTACGTGGAAACGTGAAAACCGTCCGGTATGCAGACAATATCAATTATTTTTATTAATCGGCCGCCCTATTACTGTTTCAGACCACGAACCAACGTTTAAGCTACGTTTAAGATCGCTGTGCAACTCCTAATTAATTAAAAAAGCTATATTTTGGGCCGTTAATTCGATTGTATGGATAAGATTAGCGGTAATGGTGCCCTAATTGAATGGAAGGGAGTCACGTAGGATTCGAGTTAGGACTTCTACGGAATTGTAAGGTCATTGCGTGACTTTAAAAAAGGTAATACGTTAAAGTTAAAAGAGATGTGGTAGAAGCGTTAAAAGAAGTATTGATCGTCTGGCGGCGAGATGAGCCGACGACATTGTGGCCAGCGCGGGTAAAACTTAGATGAGGTTAGCACCGGAGCGTGGGATGACCACCAACAACGAGAGGCCTAAACCCAGAGGGTCAAGTCGGGCTGTAGATGATGATGATGAAAGCGTTTCCAGCATTCATATCTCTGTTCGAAACTTTTAGTAACCCCTGTATTTTTGGCCAATATTGGAAGATGAAATGACTTCATTCATATACAGGTATACAGTGTGTCGCGGCTTGACGCAGCCCTTGCCACTGAGCTTCAAGCCTTACATACACACGATACGAATTACATTGAAATGCTCTTGATCGAAATCGAATGTATTGAATTCGGCTGCAGGTAGGCTAAATGGAATTTCTGTGTCTGACACACAAACGCTCTTTAGGAACTGAACCTCGTAGACTCGTTGCCATTTCGACTGGACTGTATTGACACGCGTTTCAAGTCGTGATACTTGTTTTCGACAATTTTTGTAGAAGACTTGTCAATAACATAACGTATGTCAAAAATATTTACACTTCAATCAACTTATCTGTGTGGCGGGAAAACACAGAACTAAAATAAATGTACCAAGTTTGACATGATCTCTGAAAAGACACGCACCTCTGATTTTTCGGATTAATTGTGGTTTTTTTATAATTAACACTTGCTTCGGTGAAGGAAAACATCGTGAGGAAACCAGCATGCATGAGGCATGTAAAGACAAGTCAGAGGCCCGTGGGCGGCATAAAAACTCTGGCACCAGGTTAAGCTGTATACTGGTCTAACACCATTTGAGTTCATCGGCACGTGCTAACCACACGATAAAGAAAGAAAATTTGACATATCGATGCATTTTTTTTTGACAAGCAGCGCCACCTTGAACTTAAAGTGGTCACATTATATCATCCGCCTACCTACCTTTCTTGACAAGATTAAGACTAAGTATATGTACCTAGTAACCTATAGGTACCTACAACTAGTTTTCACAACTTGCTTAAGTGTTAACGAAAACCCAAGACCGTACACAACATGTGGAGTACATGTTCTAACCCTCGATATAATGGCAGGGTTACAAACACATCCTATCATTACTGAAACCCAATCCCGCGGATAATATTTATCAACTAGTTAATAAGCACTCGATCGGAAGGTGATTAATTAATGAGAGTCTTGTAACCGGAGACGGCACGCGCTGCCAACCTGCCTGGCCATATGGCCAGTGGCAATACTGGCAGGATAATAGCCGTAATTATGTAAAACCTCAAAACACAAGGGGTGACATACACGGATGCCTTGAAGGCATTTCTTGGAACACTTGTGGCCGGGCACGCGTCTTTTAAATTATTATTAGCGCTGGCTCGTGCCCGCGACTCCGTCCGAGTGGAACTCGGTTGTATTTTGCACCTTTACACCCTAATTACAAATGTAAATGATTTGAATCAGCTAAGTTATCCGATTTAAAATCATGCATGAGGATATACATATGTGTGGTTTGTACGATTCGTAATGTTCGAATTTTGTCTATGGCTATTCTGTAAACGAACAAGAAACTAAAAAGAAATCCGAGTTTGATACCGTCTCAAGGAATAAGGAACCTGTCCTGTCGGACACACCACAGTTTAAACAGACTTCAACAAAAAACTAACGACTTCACAGTATTTCACCAACAGTTTAAACTTAAAATTACGTAAGTTTAGCTGACTCATCCACCATAAAACCCAAATATGGCCAAATTACGCTAACGGTACAAAAAGTAAGGCTCAGTGGGCTGTATTGTAAGGGCTAGACTGCGACATATGTCAACCGACGCGGAGCGTGCCATGCGCCCCACGCTGTCATAAAGTCATAAAGGGTGGCTTACATGGTCAGATACATGATTAATAAAAATTTGAATGAAGTTTTTGAGTTTACTTCAACTTACATTCAGTATGTGTAGGCAGTAAAACAGCTCATGATCTCCAAAAGCAGCTCCATCAGCTATTTCAAAGAAAAATATAGAGCTCTCAAATCGTCAACGTCTTCGAAATATCATAACTGTCAAAATCATGCATTTACTAACAATAGAGTAAAAAAAAATAAAGGAGAGACTATTCCTTTTTGGGGACTTAGCTCATGTCTAGCCCAAAAATGTTGTACCTACTTAACATAACATCACGCCTTTAATCCTCGAAGGGTTAGGCACAGGTGTACCTCTTATTGCGTTTTTGCCCTCGTAACTGAAAACACAGTAATTTAACTTGAAGTGACTGTTTCAGTTTAAGTTACTGTGTTTTCAGTTACGAGGGCAAAATCATATCTTGACAAGTGTCTTATTGGTTATGAGTTTTATTAATCAACATCATCATCAAAAATGTTAATGGGCCCTGCACATTTTCTCATGTAAACCTCGCTTATAAGTTTAATTTTGTATGTTTAGCTAAGCTAGCAGTTGTAGTCACCCTCGTTTCACGCTAAACCTAAATAAAACAGTCCCTCCGTAACTCTTTTATAAGCTGGAAACAGCCTTGACATTTAGTTTGGTATTTATTGATCTAAGTCTACACTATCTATTGTCTAGCCTGTAATGTAGTAGATTAGTTGCACGTTATACGTTATACATAGTAAATAGTTGTAGTAGTTTGTTCTAATAACGTAAGTGGTTGTGTACTTGAATCAATCCATCAACACTTTATCACGCGTATCAATTGACAGCTACAAAATTGTCCTGGGCCTGTAATAAACATGTCAGTATCTACAGTACGTAGGTATTTCATTACTATTTTGTGAATTAGAGCGAACACAACTTACTTACAAATTACATAAATACAAACAGTGCAAGATAAATAAAACCTTGTGAAAAAATTATATTATCTTTTCATATCATAATATCATATATGTAGTTCCGGGAAGACAATCTGGGTATCATCATCATCATTTCAGCCGAAAGACGTCCACTGCTGGACATAGACCTCCCCCAAGAAGGGGGGTTTTGCCATAATCGCCACGCTTGGCAGGCGGGTTGGCGATCGCAGTATGGTTGTTATAAAGCACAGGGAACGCTGCTGCCCATTCTCTGGTAAGTCCCTTAGTCGCCTCTTACGACACCCACGGGAAGATATGGGATGGTGCTATTCTTTACGTCCGGACACCATACAGAACTATAACTATACTAATCTGGGTAAGTCCCCGATTAATATAAATATTAAACAGATTCCCTTAAAAGCAGACTTCAATGTTTACTAATGGCTTGAATAAATAAAATAAAAATACCGAAAACATTCGACCCATCACTTAACCTAATTACTGTTGGAACAAGAACTTCGCTTAAAATAAAACTGTCATAACAATAACTCATTACGAAAGAGGCGATCAATCTCGAGATATCTTCATCAGCAGAAAATATATCGTATGATGTGATCACCTGATCATATCATACGATGTTTCTCACCTCAGCAAAATTATAAGCGACACCTGTGCACAAAATACTTGTTATAAATATAAAGTACTAAGTAAGAATAACTGATGACTTCGTGAAATGTTGTCTAGTCAAAATACTAGGAAATCGTACGATTATGAATGACACATATTATAGAAACAAACTGAGATATATACCTTTTTATTCTTCTATCAAAATTGTAGATGGAGATTTGATATGAAAAACCGTAACTTCCAAACATGTGAACATAGCGTTGTTTTATTCGTTGTAAAATAAAAACTCTTATTTATCTCGGTTAACAATGCATAAACCTACCTACATCAAATTGATGAATTCAAACATGTTGAGCTAATTTAGTGTACAAGCAAAACACGCAGGATTTTGGAATAAATTCGGTTAATAAGCCGGCCGTGGTCGAGGGGTGGCCGGGAATCGAACCGGTGCGCTGACAGGTGGCCGACACGCGCTGCTGCCCGCGCCCGGTGCGCCCGCGCAGGCTACCGTGCCCTACCCGCGCTGACACTTTGTAGGTGCAAGAATTTCTGGATCACTATGAATATTGTCTGTATTTTGGGGACCTTAAGTATAACTGGTATGATTTCGATACAAAATGTTTGTCGGCAATGTAGGCTTTTCTTAATGCTTATTTAGTTTTATGACAGAGATAGGAGAAAAAAGCAAAGTCGGACAAAGTGTTATTGGGTTTTTTCATCAGGAATTTCTCAGTAATAGTCACACAGTCTAGATTTGGGCCCGGTTGCTGGCAAAACTCGCGCCTTATTACAAGGGACTTAAACATAACTGGCGAAATGTGGGTGTACTGTTAGGTAGGTACGCCTCTGTCTAACCCTTCGGGGATTACAGGCGTGTGATATCTATTATTTTGTAACACATAAAATCTTGGGCATGGTATGATGTCTTCGAGAACATTCTTTATTGTAGATCCATTAAAGGCACTTTTAAACTGTCAAAGCATTAGTCAGAAAGTTGACCCTATTGATCCGCTCGAAAACGTATGAACATCTCTGTGGAGAAGAACGGGCAAGAAATTCCATGGACACTCCTTATCAAATTAGTTATTTCAATATTAATCCTGGGTATGTCTATTAAACCTCATAAACGCAGAATAGACGTATTAACAAGATATTATTTGCTATTTTAATCACAAGTTTCAGCTTACAATGTCTGCTGTAACGGATGAATTCAGTTAAAAAATCTAAAACAATGCAGCGAATGACATCACTTGCACTTGCACTTGAAGTTCAGAATTTCAACGAAGTTCATTGATCCTGTTTTTCTCAGAAAATCCGCAGTACAAACGATGTTATCCTGTTTATGAACGAACCAGTCTCTATAGTAAAAAGGTAGCTATACCTTGACTCCATAATATAATCAAATCATGGCGCCGTCCAGTATAATAATCAGTTAAAGTACATTCATAATTCACCACAATGTTTCTTTCCACAATTCTAACGCTGTATTTGAAATTCTGATATGGAGTGTCCTTCACATACCCTTTGCAGCTATGTACTCAAATGCTTACATACAACATCCGGTGGGCTACTGAGCCAATATGTTATTCCCAGTGTTAGAATATGGATTTGATACCTAAGTCTAAGCTTTGATATCCTTTGTAAACATGCATGTGCAGAAAATGGCATACCTACGATACATATTTTACTTTAAACATTTATTGTGATATTAATATACGCTTGACCGGTAAACCAACATCAATATAATCAAGATTTTGTAAGAACATTTTGATTTTAAAAAGTGTAAATCCATGGAGTTTCTTGCTCGCCCTCTATTTTTCATAAAGATCTACGCCTTGAGAAAGGAAACTACAATATTTGAAATAAAGGTTTTGTTTTTGAGTTCGAGACTGACACCAGCTTTGAGAACCTCGTAAAGTCCTCAAATTGATATATTCCTAGGTGAACCTACTTAGTTATAATCCGATTAGCCGTTAAAACTGAACTAAGCCCATCTACTACCACATATAGTAAGTAATGCTTGGACAATTTAACATTTTCTATTCCTAGAGGAACGCAGTCAACGAAATAAAACTTCTTGTTAAACAAGATTCCACCTAACGTAATAATTAACAGCAGCCCAGAGCCTCTCTGTTACCTTTTCACACCTTAACAGCTGACCGAATTTCGATTAATTCTGGCACACAGGGAGACCACGACTTGGGTTAGGATATAGGATACCTGCTTTTTATTCAGATAGTAGGTATTTTCCCGTGGGATAGTTTCCTAAGAACTCGCAGGCAAAGCCGCGATCTAAAGCTAATTTATAAATATCCGGTACATTAGCAATTAGTGTTGCTAATTGGCCAGCGCGTTAGACACATAATTCCCGCGCCACTGTTCATAAGTACGGGGATTATCGAGAGTAAAGCCTGCTCGCAATATAAACATATACTCAAGTGTACACATACGATAACGAAAGTATGAATTAACCTGTAGGTATATGTACTATACTTACTAATACTATAACCTATTGTACAATCAGCAAAAAAGTACTTACATTATACGGGCATAATTTAAGTACGATATTAAATATCAAAGACTTCTTAGCGTGTTGAGGGCAATCTAAATAGAATCAGCCCAGAATTAAACGACGAGTATGGCACCTTCAGTATCGTCCAACAGTCATAAATATGAAAGTGATTGTACTTTACAATAGCTTAGAACACGGTAACAAAAGCAATATGATCAACATTTTGTCCACTCAGCTTAAGCAAAACATTGAAAAAGTTGACGCAAGTTTAATTTTTTTAATAGATATAAGTATTTACTATGCCTCTGTATCTATCTCTTTTGTGGACTCTACTACCATGCAACTCATAAAGTCATTTCATCATCTAATGCACCTTATCCTGTATCCTGTGTTATTAACAATATTATTAGAACTTTACATTAAACAGAACCTCATTGTACAACAAAAGCGAACTTGTGCAATTGATCGTAAAGACCAATCTGCAATCTTGAACGTGCATCGTTCTATTTCGAATAACCTTCGATAAATTCGGAATGTCTTTGACATTTTGAACTTGACAGTGGTGGCGGGCGGGGCTCGGCGTGCGTCTAATCCTGAGTACACAGCACGAGAGATAAGAGCCCCGCACGTGTGTACAGGCCGCTATTATACGACGTGTACACACTGGTCGCTTCCTGCACCTTGATATCCACACACTGGGCCATTCGACGCCTCATTCAGACTGCTTTGGAGACCCTTGTGGATGAAATCATAAAGGGATTAGGTCTGTCTGATGATTGTACCCACAGTTCTTTCACTGTTATAAGCTCTGATAGCAGCAACTCAATAGCATCCTTCTTGCAATAAAAATAAAGAACACAGTAATTTTGACAGACTAGTCAGTGGCCGCAACAACCTTATTGAAAAGACCACCAAGCTCACAGTGATCTGAGAGAAGAGGAAGAGTTTGTGTGTGCTTAGACAGGAAGCAGAATCAGAAGTAGAATAATGGTGAAAGACTGTACCTGTATCACGCAAGCAATGTCTGGATAATATTGACATAACCGAGAGTAACCAAGTGTTGCCAAGTGTTACCAAGCACGCAATTACGTCAACAAATGTTCTTTTTAGTCCAAATTAAAAAGGCTAAAGCAAACTATCAGAAATATCGCGTGGCCGTCGGCTATAATATAATACAGAACTGTAACAGCAAATAAACTAACGTTCACAGATCGATACCGAGTTCAATGTTACTGTAAGCGATACTATTTGTTGCGAGATCTTCGTTTGCTGAGTTTCAGACTGTATTACATGGACATTTCTCGATAGATACTGCTTTTGTACGCGGTGACGCCCGTAAAAGTATTAGTTTAGCCCGTAACAGTATCTAAGGCAAGGCAAGGCGGTCGGATTACGCGAAGGTAAAATAATATCGGTATAAAAATATCCTATGTGTAATATCCTACTCAGGTATTGCTATACACGTGTGCCAAATGTCGTCAAAATTGATGCAGACGAAAAAGTAACACTGATAGAGTACATTTATAACATTAGTATGGATTTGTGGACCCCAGAGAGATATTAAACCATGATCATTATTGCTCAGTTTTATTGGCAGCCAAATAAAAATGTAGCGGTGTTGGTATTGAGCAAACATTTGATACGCATGGTCTGAGGTGAGTACCGCGGCTATACCGAGGGGTGGCGACAACCTGTCGACGTCGGCACGGCACTGCAACCCTCTGTGAACAGGGGTACATTCCGACCCTCACCGCCGAGCCAATTGGCCGAACTCATTGCCACGTAAAAGTAAATTTTACAAGTATAATAAATCACTTGGATACAATAACAGTCATTACGCAGACTCCCCTTTTTATTTTCAAGTCATTTAGTTTTATATCTTCAAGGAAATATCGTTTACAGTAAAGCAAGTTTATTGCATCAAGAACATTTTTCAACAAATAGGCCGTACCTACATTGGAAAACGTAAATTAATTTGTTTTCTAGGTATGAAAGGCACACATACCCTTGTAAAGGAATAATGATCCACGCCGACCACATGTTCTAACCGTATTTAATTAAACAAAAGACGTTATTAGCAGACGTCAGCTGTTTATCTACCTCTAAATCTTCAACGAGTCAAGCAAACGCATGTGCGCAATATACTACAAATTATTGCACATTTATAGCTACATTTTGTTCTGTTCAAATGAGCTCTGAGCCTACCTCTGTTCTACTATGTCAACACCCCTTGAGACATGGCTACTGTAATTAAAGACACCACCGAGATGAAGAAATATATGAGCAAAATCCTTACGAATATATGTACATTATTAGGTTTACTTAACCTACATATTCCCCTAAGGGAGAACCTTCCTCTGCCTGACATGTTGTTTTGGGCCCTTTTCCTTCCGACGCACTGTATTATACGCTACCAGTGAAGCTCAAGTAACGGCAATAAATTGAATATTAAGGGCCAATTTCGCCAATGACGCTGAACGCTATCAAATCATCTGAGCCGGGTTCAACAGCTATCTGTGCCATAATTGTTTCGGTATATGGACATTGACAGGTCTTTAACGGGGATTACAATCCTGATCGATTTCAGTTGTACTGGTGAAATTGACTCTTGAAGAATTAAATTATTTTGTATTTCCATTAGGAATTTCTCAGTAGCAGCCACGGAGTCTGGTTGATGGCAATAGGCCCCTATTACTATTAGGTACACATCTGCCTAGACCTTCGGGGATTACAGGCGTGATGTTATGTTATGTCGTATCGCTCATTGGTTTACATGAAACTTAAAAAGAAAACTGGCTAAATGTGGGTGTTCTATAGATACAACTCTGCCTTCAACGATTAAACGCGTGATGTTATGTTACTTTGTATCAAGGAAGTGCTGTCGACATATTTTAACGTACATAAGCTTCTGTAGATTTCAGGGAAAAAATAATTAAAATACTACAAACGAAATCCCTGCCGTAAAAACCCTCTTATGGAAAAAGGACTATGTTCCTTTTAAAACAAATGTCTGGCATTTTCCCTTCAGAATTTTAATTAGCTACACCTACACAGGCTACGACGCCACGTTCCTAAACGCAATTAAATGAAACATTTCAAACATACATAGAGCACCGGTGGCCCAGTAGGAACGGCCGCGACTTATGAGTTTATGGTAGAGCTACATTATGCAAGTTTTAACAGAAAAAGGGCAATACCTTTTAATGATTTAGATCATCAAACTGGACAACTTTCCCTAAGAAACATGGGGAACAACCCTGTGTATGTTTAATTTATCACATCAACACTGTTCTCGAACTGGCAAAGGCTGGCAATGTAGTTTACATCTTATCTTTTAAAAGAAGAATCATCAAAATCGGTTCATAATTGGCGAAGAAATCGCTATACATAAACACAAAAAGATAAAAAAAAAACTGAAGAATTGATAACCTCTTCCTTTAGGAAGTCTGTTAAAAATTGGTTTCGTTTATAAAGCTTCATGTGTTAGCCTTATATAAAATGGCCTTAGATCATGTAGTTCTGAACATTGCAGACAATAGTGTTGCGAACGACATTAACATTTAGCCACGATGGCTATTATGAATATTACGATACAGACTGATATATAGCGGTGACCATACACCGATAAAACTATTACCACGTACACGCATCATAAGCCATATCGGCAGGACAGTAGAGAACGACACAAAATGGATTCATTTTTCGACCAAAATCGAAAACGATTTTCGGCCTTATTTGTATTTTCCACTAAAAACCTAAAATAATCTGTATTCATATTTGGTTTGTAGTGATTTTTTTAATGCTCGGATTTATCCGTAAACGGTTAAATTCTAGGTACTTAAATCACAAGAAAATTGACTTGATTTTTCCGAAAGGTAAATCCTATTAATAAACGATCTACGATATTTCATATTACGTTGTAAGCATCAAAAGCCATTTCTCTCCATTTTCTCTGTTGCGGTTTTTATTTATGCAACCATAGTTGTAACGGTGGATTTTCCAAGAAAAAAGTAATTTGCTGGAAGAGTATTTTTTTCGGCCCCTGCCGGAAGTCATGGGTTTTGCCGGCCGAAAATAAAAACCGCCGAAAAACGAAAACGAAATTCGGTCGGACTCTACAGGACAGACAAAGACACATTGGGGAATAGACGGGTTGGCCTTGAACCCTCTGGGGAGTAACACTCGCTCCATTTAGTGAGCGACGGCAAACGATTCAGTTTGTGGACTCTTCGCACATCATTATATCGATCACCTTATGTGTGACGTCAGCTGATAAGATTAGCACGGAAGCTTATGGGCCGTTTTTTGATAAGATAGTGCTAATTTACCTACAGGTATTTTATTTAAATCTAAACATTATAAATGCGAAACTAACGCCTGTCTGTCTGTTACCCTTACACGCCATAAAGATTAAGAGATGTCTATGAAATTTAGCTCACAGGTAGAATGACGTGGATACTTTTCGTCCTATAAAAAATATTCCACAGGAACGTATCGATCTTCACACGGGCAAAGTTGCGGGCTAAAGCTAGTTACTAGTTATTGCATCAGCATTGAATAATGTCTGCCTACCAAATCCATACAGCTTTTACGCTAGGTGGTGCTGAAAAAGTGTGTATATTTTGTAACATAGGGGAATAGACATGCTCTGTCTACAGATAGGTATAGTCGTTTTGCGTACAGACAGAAAAACAAAAATGATTTTCTCTAAGAATGGTGGACTCCAATGTGCTAGCATAAAGATAAAATATTCCAAGACAAATATGAATTAGATTCATAGAGCAGCAAAATAGAAAATTATTCAAGGTAGATAAATAAAGGCAAAGTAAACAGCGAGGCAACTAGCAAGTAAGGTCGACCTAATTGTGGGCTCTACCCGTCCATAATTTAACTGTAGGTTGTCATATATTACCTACCGTCGCGCCGTGCCGTTTTACAACTACCCACCTGCTGTATGAAAACTAAGTTGGTCACATAATTGTTTTAAGTAGGCAGTTTATTTTCAGGCTGTAGCATGCGTATGATCAGCAGTTAATAAGCTTTGGCTTTTGAATGTTAATTGCTGAAAAGTCAACTTTTAAGTTCCATCAATTGCACAACTATGCATAAAATGTGTCGCCTATTTTGCCGTCGGTACGAAACCAATACTACTAATATGTTTAGGATACTACAATACAGTTAATTGCGTGTGGTTGGTCGATACTGTACTTTTGGGTGGAAGCCGGTCGCCTGGTAACGGGATGGTAAATAAACGTAATTTTTCGGAATCGGCAATTAAGCTCAAGTTTCGGCTATAAAATTTGAATTTCATTACGATATGTTTACATTTTGATAAAAGAGAGTTATATAATTCCGGGTACACATTAGTGTAACATAACGCGTAATGTAACATGAATAAGCCGTCCAGACCTAGGCAATTCAACATGAAATGTAACCCAACCACAAGGCAAATTTGTTTCAGCGTGTGGACGAATTTCGGCAATGTGTAGGTACCCAGCATAAGATTGGTTACACCCGTCAACGTGAGTACAACAGTTTTTCACAATTTGAAATAACAAACGAAACGAATCTGATTGAATTTCGTAACTGCAGGTCCTGAGTTGAGAATTCAATAGCATCATCATTTTAATTGAATTTTTTGGGGCCACGATCATATTCATCTTACAGATATTTTAAAAATAAAAGCTAAAGAATCAGGCAATAAAATAGCTCTCCCGTCTTAAAGAAAATGCAAAGTATTGCTTTGAATATTTAATCTAGTTAAAATGCGATATGGCTATGACTTTTAAAGTTGAAACTTTCCAAGATGGCCGTGAACTGAGGTCAAACTATAGATTTAGTAGAAGCGCCGCATTGCGCCCACTGCGCTGCCTGCAATCTCTCACTGCGTTATCTTACTGCCAACAACACATTATTATTGACTAGTATTTTAACACTATAAAAATAACAACATCCTTGGGATGCCAAAGGGTAAAGCCTAGGACCTTCTACTCCACTCCACCAACTGCAAATCAATCTTCATTAAAAATCTTAAACTCAATGAGTTACAAACAAGTCTTAGCCTAAATCGATGATTTTAGAAACATAGAAATTTGTATATCGATTCCTAGCACTAAGGAAGGATTTATAAAAATTCATACCTTAAATTAAATAGGGGATGAAATTGTCTTTATTACGACATTTTCTACGGTTTCTAAAACCGGAAAAGAATAACTCACAACCTTGAAAAGGCAAAGCCTTAAAACTATCTACTCCACGCCACCTACCGATGCTGCAGTTCAATTTATATAAAAAAATTAACTCCACGTGACTGGAGTCGCAGTCGCAGTCATAACCATAATCCGAACAGCCTGACAAATAAAAACAAATGAACAAAAAAAATAGAATTCCATAAAACAGCGAAGGTTAACTTACAGACACAGTGATTACAGAACTTGAAGGAGCATTCAATATGCATGTAAATTGCTGTCGTCGAGTACTAGCAGC
Organism: Noctua fimbriata; assembly: GCA_905163415.1. Classification (NCBI taxonomy): domain Eukaryota; kingdom Metazoa; phylum Arthropoda; class Insecta; order Lepidoptera; family Noctuidae; genus Noctua; species Noctua fimbriata. The sequence continues at coordinate 18,330,523 of LR990931.1, read as the reverse complement.
CAGTCAAGGTTCCGCACTGACACCTGTCCCTCCAGCCTGTCGGAAATAGACCGCCATTACGTCACCGGTCAGTTTTTCCAAGAAAATTGTATTCAGGGTGATTTTTCATGGAAATCTTAGGGAACGCCGGCGCGGTATCATGAATTTCATGAAATATTAAAAGGCAAGTTCGCTACACTTAAATGTGTCAATGCCAAGGATTGAATAAAATAAACATACATGCATTAATACATATTGCAGATTATTATAATCTGCCCCAAGGGTTCAGTGGTTACGTTTAGTGCTGAACCGCTGGTACCGCGCACCAACCACTTTTGGGATTATGTTGTGGGTTAAGTAATCCCTGTAGGATTACACTGTGTTACCATGCAATTTATTAGCAGCAGCAATCAACGATTACTGTTACCCTTTTGGGCATAAATTGGCGAGATAAGTGGCTAAAAATAAAAGGGAAATAACTTTAGGTAAAACACCATTTTTTTACCTAGTTTATCAGACCGTTATTCGAAGTGCAACATATTTTATTTCAAAATCTAGATTTTAATAGCACACTTGCCTAAACTAGACTTGGTGATACTCCTTGTGTCATAGAACCAATAGTTAATTAGGTCGACTTTAAAATTAATGGTAAAGTTTATTTGCAAGAACTAGAAGAGCTGAAGAGGAATGTTGTGTAGGTTAAGAGCTTTTGAATTTCAGATTCTGAGTACAGCAAGTGTGAAAATATCTAAAAAAAAATTTGGTACACCACAAATATTATTACATGTATGCTAAATATTGTCATCTACTAGCACGACTGTCAAGGTTTTGACATAAATAAAGTAATCGATAACATAAACTGACGTAGTTTTAGTAAATATGAGAAGGAAGGAAGGAAATGAAAACAATTTCTTTTAAAGGTATTTCATCACAACAGGTACCGAAATAACTGTTCTAGTTTCCGTTGATTGATTGATGCGATACCTTATTTTATTGAATACCTGAAGTTTGGTGACCCACATTTGGGTAGGAAACATGTCAATCAAACATAAAAGACGTAGGAATAACCGAATATTCGAAAACAAGTGTTGGCCTAGCACGAACGCAGTAATTAAATAAACATTACGTTAAATCGAACGACTTTAAAATTAAAACATTTCTTTCGTACATTTTATTTGAACACAAATAGTAGGCACAAAGGAAATCTTTTTAATATCTGCAAAAACCAATAAGCTATAGCATCGGTAGTTAGAATTTACGTTACGATTACTTCGCACGTTCGTGTTAGGGCCTCTGCGTCTCTGGTAATAAAGTCATGACGAACAGTAACTACAGTAAGTTGGTCAAACTGCCAAAGTTGCGTAACAAGAAAATTATAGTTTGTGGCCAACTTTGTAATGTCTGTAGACTCGGTACAGTTGGCCCGAGCACGACCTACCCTCTGAATATTTTACTGGTTTCTACGTAATAAATAAATTTCCGTGTAGCAACAGCAGTAACATTTTCCGCGGTATAAAACTTGAGGAATTACTCGCATTATGGGATGTTTCACCTTTGAGAATAAAGAGCAAAGTTCGCGTAAATCGGAAAACAGGAAATAGTCCTTCCGGAATTCGTTTCAGATATTGCGTCGTGTTTATAATAAAAAAGTACAACGCGTACCTACCCGGTTAAACACATGCCCTGAATGAAGATAAGACAATAGAATACTGATAAAAAGTTCAGTTATTTTAAACCGTGCTACGGTGCTACGCGGCGCCGGCGGGCGCTACAAGCGAGCTAGGCTATGAATGTCACAGTCTACTTGCAAACAATGTAGTTCGATACATAAAGTTTTATTCTGGCTTAACAGTGCTATGAAGAAAAATATTGTCGTATGGAGTCTACCTGGGACCAATTAATGGTGGATACGTACATAATAATTGGCTTGGTTTCGAATAGTAACTTCTGAATCGGAGTTTGCACTTGATTTTCTGATCGGAATATCTAAGCTCCATTTAATCTACTATGTTTATTATGTTCTATGTAGACTACAAGATAAGCTGAAAATTTTAAGTGAGCACTTCATATAATTGTTTAACACAACATTACCATAACGTAGACGTAACACTCAGTAGTATAGTTAGTGCTGTAACGTGTAAACTACCAAATAAAAGCTACAAAAGGCCCTCTCATTTCAATCCCTACGAAAGGATGCAGATCCTACGTATTATATTGTTCATGTAGTAAACGCTATTTTACCTTCTCTTGTTAAGCCCGTTTTCAAACCATCTTCCATAGAAAATAATAAGAGGTCGATGTTTTTTCCCCTACGCAAGAGAAGTGTTTATGGTACTTCCGACACAATTTAGTGCATTGTATGTATATTGTATTTAATAATTCCTATATCTTATATTGCTTCGTGTGAACTAGGGATTCTGTTCGTATCTGTGCTGTGGCGCGGACCGCAGACAGCGCGCGGCCATGGGGCGGGCGGCACGCGATCTCCACTTTTCATTTTATTATTCAACCGAAACGAACGATGAACTTTCAGATTTTACTTTCTTTTTACTTTTCGTTTGGTTACTGTGACGTTTGAGACAGTCACTCTACATAAATAGAATGTTGCATCAAGTTATCTGTGTTTCATGCTAAACACGAAAATGGATGGATAGCCATCACATTTTCTTCGTCCAAACAATTTAATTAAAATAAAAACTAAGTTCATAAGAACGGGTTCAATGTTCGTAGATAAAACTGAAACATTTGATTGATATGGCAAGGACTGCGGTTGCGCCACCGCTACAGGTTTGCGATGGTTTCAATTTAGCATTTTATTGATATTGAAGACATTACGGGGAGGGTTCCAAATATAGGCATGCCGTAGATTCGGAAAGAAGCCGAAGAAACGTTCCCTGTTTCTATAATAAATTATGAATATCTGACGCAATTTACTTTAGGAAAAGACAATAAAGGGAAATGGTAAAATGCGGAAATTGGCAAAAGAACTTTACTATGAATATAATACTTAGATACACGGTTTAGATAAATTATATATCTTAGACTTAGCAACACACACTTAGATACAATAAATACTTCGTTTTATTACGGCAATAAAAACTATGACGGTCTCATATCCAGTGCGGGATGATGTTCCATCGATTAGGTTCGTTTTATGTTTCGATGGAAGAAAACACAGTGATTATTCAGGGAAGCAGTAACAATACAAGCGCGATTAAAATCTGTCTCATTTTTTTTTGTAATTATACCGGCTGTAAAATGAAGAGCCTGCTTGAAAGAAATCGTAAATTAAAACGTAACAGTTCCTGGTAAGAAAGGTCATTTAACAGAAAGTTTAAAGGTCCGTAATTTGCATACTGCATATTGATTTTAACTAGTTATACTATATTATGCTAAACAAACACACAACCAGGATAAAAAGCACTCAGTGTCCAGGCCATGGTTTATCCGTCTGCCCAATATCAACGAAATCCTTTGAAAAGGTAATCGACAGACACATACTTTTTTGCATATACAATATTAGCATGGATTATGGATAGCTTATTTTACAAAAACTTGCCTATTGATAAGTTTTTGTTGTATTTCGCTCCAGTTTAATGGCTTTACGGAGAGGGGTGACCTATCATGTGTCAATAAGCAAAGAGCGGTCAATACCGACACGTGTAAGTATTTGTTTTCGACAAATGTTCCCACGCCGAAAGTTTTCCGAGAAACATGTGTAATCTTTTCTTCAATAGAGATTATTATACTGTTTCAGAGTTTATGTAATAAGCAGACTCTTTAAAGAAAATGTAATTACTTTTCAATTGGCTGGTTTTTTGATAAAGACAACGGAGGGATTTTTGGTCACAGAAAGATTCAAATACATCTGTATGTACCGCAGAGTCTGAAAATTTTCAGTTTTGCACAAGAGTTTCTTTTGTAATAGAGGTAAGGACTTTAGAATGATTTCTGAAAAAAAATCTAAAGTTTTTCTTAACAGGGTTATATAGAGGATTAAGTTTGTATGGGAGTTCGTAATATTTGACGGTGGAATATTCTTTCGGGCATACAGCGGCTGCTTTAAAAATAAAACATTAAATACTTTTCTTAACTGTGCCGATAATCTTTGTGGATTTCCGAAAACGACCACTTTATCGGTCGGCCATGACCAGAATTTAACGTCCAGAAAAAACCATATCTCCGGGATATGGTTTTCTCCCTATCCCATGGAAACTACGAGAGTAACTACTAGGTAATTAATGAGCGATCAATTAACCACACTAAACTTCCTTAATTGCATACAATTGAGATATGCATAATCTTTAATATGGGGTTACACGTTTACGACATGAAAAAAAAATTGTAACTTGGCAACTTTTGATTACATAATTGAAATTCCCATCGCAGAAATTCCCTTATCTACCATGCTACTTCAACGGGTTATTCCTAATCCATCGATAGCTGGCTACCTTTTGACCTACAAATTCCTGTTTGAAACATACGATTTCTGGTAGATTACGTAATTCAATAATAATAATATTTAGGTACCTATGTTATTAAGAGGTAAACAAGCGGCGGCCCATCGGCCGACCCGACTGATTTAACCGACTTCTAAAAAAGGAAAGTTATGTTTTCCACCATCTTTTTTTTATTTTTTATACATGTACACTGATTACTCCGTGATTACTGGGCCGATTTACGAGATTCTTTTGTCATTTGGTAGAGGAAGCCCGCGCGGTTTATTAACTTAGCTGGAGAAGTGTTAGCTCCTTTAATACGTATTCTTTCGTCTTGTCCTATGTAGAAGACATGATGGCCCCTGAATAGCTTCTAGTTACAATGTCAAATAGATCCATACCTTTTTGTTTTTTTGCAAAAAGTTTTTTTATGAATATTAATGTCGTTATTCAAAGTTTATTCTGTGTATTTAAATGCTATTGTGTGACATATTGGAAATAGTAATATTAATGTCAATAATTGTGTGTACGTATTTGTAATTATGTTAAATAATTTAAATTTATCAAGAAATTTTCAAATTGGGATCTGATGCTGAAGTTGAAGTTTACTGAAGTTTTTTTAATTTTTTTGTTGATATAATAAATAAAGAATAATAATTACATCCACGTGTACTCACGTTTTTTTGTCACTGACTTACATCAGTCGTGACGCGTGTCTTATCGATCATATATACAAGGAAAAGAAATAAAATATTTAATGAATTCTTTCCTAAAATATCTTACTGTTGCCTAACAGCAAGCCGTAAACTGGGCAGCTATTAGTAGGTATGTTTTAATTTAACGTAGAGACTTACGTATATATGAATCTATTAAATAGCTCCCGTTTTGCGGCGGACTACAATACTGATAACGAAGGATTATTCTCTCCAAATAGATTTAGTTGATAAGCATAGCAGCAGACTTTACTATTGCTACGATAACATTATTGATGTCATTTGTGATTATGACCAGAGAATGGGGAACAGCATCCGAATTCTGAAGGCTTAGACAAGTAACAATCCTGTTCAAAGCGTTTCTGCAACTTTCTACAGGATTTAAATAGGCTTTTCGATAGCTAATGTCAGTCCCATACATGTTTGACTTTTCTATAGCTTATGCCACTCCCATACTTGTTTGACTTTTATATCATCGTTTTCGCTGATAGATTGTCACTGTCCCTCTGGTGATACGACTCACAAACAAACTTAACTTTCAGAAAAATCTAAATATTTTCTTTCACATAGGCCTACATACTCACTTACAAAAGATTGAGAAAAGGTGCACGGTTCGGGTTGGACGTTTCCTATGGAGAAGAATCGGCAAGAAAGTCCATGATTCCTCTTTCAAAATTATTTGATTTTGCAATGTTATTATGTCACAGCGTTAGTACGTAAGTATGGGAGGACAGCGCAGGCCCGACAATAAGTCGTTGTTTACTTCACAAAACCGTAAAACAAGATTGGAAAGTTAACAAAGAAGAATACATCCTTAACAACAAAGACATCTTTAAAAGTCTTTATATCGCTATAGTTCACCTTGGTAGTGATAAGGAGACAACATCTTATCCCAATGAGTATTCACATCAAGCGCTTGGAAACTTGGCAAAACTATTTAAATAAATGCGTGAGTATTAAAGCATTTTTTTTTGAAATTTTCAAGAATTCACCAAAGCGAATATCTTAAAAGCAAGCCAGGCGAAGAAAAGAAAAATTAAAAATCATTTTCATTATGAATTTGTGAAACATTCGCACCGTGCTTGCTGTGCGGTGTGCATTCGTCGCCAGAAGTTGGCAACGGAACTTTGGCATAAATAACTATACTCTTTGTAACATTTTAAATAGCTTGTTGCCAACTTGTAACCTACATTGTACTCGTAGTTAATAGTCGTAACACCACACACTTTTGACAAAGATGCATTACAGGGCAGCTCTCCGCTTGTAATCCTGTATTTGTATCTAATCAAAAAATCTCTAACGTGTAAACAATCATTTCTAAATAACTTTACCAGGCTATGCTATTCTATTTGCTAATATCCGAAAAGTACTCTAACAAAATGAAAATGAGAACCGACTTAATATTTTTAAAAAGCTATATGTTCTGTTAAAATAAAGACTAAGTAAAGAAATTAACGAGGCACGCATTTATTAATGCTACTCTTTGTCAAACTACAGTTAGGTACAGCTTTATGAAAAGCCAATCCAAATTGAATTGCGAAAAGTTCCTAACAGACTTCTGTTTCTTAAATAATCCTCAGCGGAAATTGCTACTCCTCTAACAAGGAGTAGGTATGGCCTAAATTCTTGATTAGACGTACTAGCGCGAAGTTTTCTTACAAAGCAATGAAAGTTGAATGAGGTGGCTCGAGGCGGAGCAGGTGGGCCAGGAGGGGCACCGACGAGATAGTGAAACTTCAATGAGAGGCTTACGTAACTGCAGACTGAGGAACAGAGGTGAGGGAACAACACAGGGGTAATCTTATCAAAATTTAATAAGGAAATCTTGTTCAGGAGTATACTTAAGTGTGCTGTATATTACAAGTGGAAAATTAAAGAGCTGTTTCACTCTCCGGGTACTTTTAACTAGATAAAATGGAACAGAATTTGAATAAAATAATTAACCCGGATAACCGGATCCGGAATTCCAGGATTCCGGAATTTATCCAGGAAGGCAATTAAATAGGTAAGTCAACGGAAGGGTGCATGCTATGTTTCCGGAAGTCGTGATTTTCATGTTGGGTTGTTGACCTTTAAAATTAAATGACTAGTGTGCCGTGGATGAAATTGTTTTTTTTTTATTTAGGAAATAATTTGTTTAGACGATTAGCCAAGACTTGCATCTTGGCGAATACTACTGCTATGTGTACAGAGGAATTCCGTGAAGACCATATTACTGATTTAGCTGATTACTCATTTTCTGTAATATAACGAAGAAAACTAAATCTCACCACGATGAAATCTGTACGATAGTTTATGGCGTGGTAAAAATATATCAGTAAGTCAAAATTAACTTAATAATATTTCATATACATGGGCACTTATGAAACGTCAAAAGATAGGTGCACGGTTTGGGTTGGTCGTTTCCTATGGAAACCAAACCATGGAGTCTCTTGCCGGTTCTTGGCAAGAAACTCCAAGGTAGTTACCATTTAAACACAAACTTGGTCAATTGAAACGAAGATAAACGGCGAGTTTAACCAAGAATTTGACGTATCGGTCTTTTAACTTATATATATATTTATGATAAAGTTTCTTCGGAAACTGGGTCGTTAATTTCAAAGTCGGGCCACTAACTTTATATTAAAGAAACTTTATCTTTCCAATCGCTGTGTCTCCTACTCTGTATGCTTGGAATTCAAATCAGGACATCTGAGTACCTTGCAATATGCAAGTAGAGTAAGTACTATTTGCCCTTAGATATTGAATATAGAAAAAAAGTCGTAAAGGAAACTACGACTCGGTTTATTGATGGAAATACAACGCCATTTTTCATGTCAAACTAAAGTTAGCAATTCATGCTTCGCATTTTTTACTTGCATAAAAATTGCCATTGGAAATGCGAAAAACATTTTGAATTATATTTCCGGGGGACACGCCTGACATTGATATAAATGATTATTGTGTATTTATTTATACTAGACTTCTTATTTCATGATATTCCCGCCCCGGTTTAGCCTCAAGAAATGATCTGAATAACTGTGAAAACTCACGTTTACAAACTCAGAAGATTTCACCTGCGTATGGATTAGAAATATTAAGTCTAAAGGTTTAAGTTTATTCCGTTTAAAAATCCCATTCCTTTACAGTTAATATTTGGAATAATGATCGATGTGGCTGAATGTGCTTTCTTTTATTCTCTTTTGTCAAGGCAGCTAAAAGCTTTTCATCGCTACAATTGCCACGAACCCGGAATTTGTCGAAGAGCGAACTCTAAGGCCCCTTTCACACGGCGTTGATCGGTACGATATTTTGGGTCACATGTTCATTTCTCACTGTATTTTGTTTATAATGATTTGTACTGTATGATTCCAACTTTTGACCGCCTTATAAATATCATTGCCGTGTGAACAGAGCTTAAGGCTATGTAAGAAGTTATCAAAGCTACCGCATTTTTGTTTAATTAATTTCAGCCATAGGTCCGATATTTACCGGCACCACACTACACGGCACAGTTTGTGGGCTTGTCTTGTCTGCTTGTCGCTAATTCGAGTGTCATCTTTGATATTACGAATAAACCAGAGATTCAAGTGGAGTTTAATGACCAATATTAGCCACATTTCAAGAAGGTGCAACTTAGGGAACAGGGAAAAAAATATTTTTTTAAATGACCTCACTCTTAGCGCAAATATTTCAATTTGAAAATCTTAACTCTGATCTCATCATAAAAGTGCTTTTGTACTTCGCAAGGCGCACATAGAGTATGTATATAAGCTTGAATCATTATTTAATCGCTCATTCAGTACTTTCAAAGTTTATATTTCTTTGATAAATTGACATAAAAAAAGTTTATTGCTCGACTACACAGGTGCAACATGCAACAAAATCAAAGATCTTTCATTAGAAAAGAATTTGAAGTGCAATCAGTTTCTTTTTTTTCTTTTACATCCTAATTGTTTTAACTTGAATATAAAACCATAAACGTCAATTCTCCGTCATTTCAACAATCTATCTTGGTTTAGTTGAACCGAGCACAACCCAAAGTGATCCCATATTTTTAAAATTATTAACTTACGCGTTGAAGTCTTTTAAAAGGGATTAAATTTTAAACTTAAAATAAAAATATTTGCGTAGTATTTTTAAACTAAACGTTTGTCATAATAATACATCAGAAAAGATGTCCAATAAGTGGTAGTGATAAGTGCGGCTGGCTGTGTATTCAAAAGTCCCCTAAATTAGTAATAATAGTAGAAGTGTAGTTGACAGTGGGTGTCTGTGGGCACCTCGGCAGGTGTCGGCTCGTCTCGCCTGCACTTTAATCCTGACTTCCTCCTCACGGTGGCGTGATCATGATCAATATTGACGCAGATGTGACACTGTCCGCCGCATTACGTAATAATATCAACGTTTGTTTAGCAATGGTCGCAGCACGGACGAGCAGCTCAGCACTGCCGGCTGGCGATAACCCCGCCACTGCCGCCACTGCATGCGACAACACACTACCACATTATATAATAACCTTCTCCTTAATCAAATACTATTCTAACACAAGCCTACATCAACCCCTCACTAACTTCCACCCGCAACGATTTAACATAACCTTAAGAAACTAAAAAACAGACACCTCAGACCAATTAAATTAACTTAATCGAAATTATGCATCGAACCTTCACGCGATCGTATTAAAAATTTACTATAGGGGGTCGCTCGTTAACAAATCACACACAGAACACTACCGTACTTATGAAACTGCTACGAAAAGCATGTAACGTACGCGACACCGGGGGAAAATCGTGAAAAGTCATGTGTCGACGAAATCAGCCGTTCTGGAGGTCACGACGTGCGAAACAGCTGATCGGGTGCAAGGTCGAGCGAGGAGCGTGGGTAGAGTATGATAGGGAGTACTCACCGGCTGCGGTCATCAGCCACCACCAGCAGCAGCAGGCGGTGACGAGCGCCCGAGCGCCGGCCATCTCAGCGGCAGCGCATGACACGCGCGCTCTCGCCGGCCGCCCCGGCGGACTGAGCGCGGTCCGATCGATGCTCGCTCGCGCCTCTCGGACACGCACCCTCCGGCAGCAGCCCCGCCCCGCCCCCAGGCCCCCCTCCCGCGCCCCCCTCGCGCCCTCCCCCGCCCCCCGCGACCATTTCCCGAGTTTCCTCGGAGAGCGCGCGCGCTGCCCTCTTTTCTGGCGGATCGCTGACCGCCCCTAATTGATTGGGCCCGTTCACTTGCCGAACACGTTTTAGGTCAGTTCAGCCGCAGAGCCTCGCGTCCCGTTCTTAGGAGCTTCATCTTAGCTGTGGTTCGGTGAAGAGTTGTAACGTAGTGCGATGGAATCCGTACTGAACGTGGAGCCAGTTAGAGCGCGTTATCAACATATGATATGTAGAGAAAACTTTAGTACAACCTGGATAGAATACAGTTTTAATGATTACCTACTGAGATTTTTTGGAAATAACAACTTTAAATCGCACTGCCATATCTCTCGTTGCAGCATATTTCAACCAAAATCTTTTTTCGTCCAATAGGTGTAAGTTATGTGCGCTGTTTTTTTTATAATTTTGTAGTTGATAACAATTGTGCAATTATTGTTTCCTTATCTAATCGTGAAACGCAATTTCACTAAATTATTCACTTAGCAAAAGGTCACTGTAGCGATAATGACACACGCCTATTAATTTTAACATATCCCAATTTCCAATAGCTCATAGTGTAGATACTTACCGACGGGCAGCTTAGTTTACGGGATTACAAGTATTTACGAGATAGCGTGCCTGTGTAAATACTTACCGGTTACCTAACCAACTATGGGTAGCCTTAGGTGGCAGTCAGGAATTAATGATTTCTGATCTTCCATTTCTTTATTCCTGTTAAATGGCAAAACTAACACAGGTCTCGATGAGCAGCCATATGAAAAGGGATATGCTCATATGCCGGCTGTATATCAACATTCTTCTTTGCTATACTAGTATTATAAAGAGTTTTGAATTTTTTGATAAACGAGATAATCTTCAGAACTCCTAATGATGGAAGGCTGTGTTCAAAAGAATGTTTTTCACGCGGGCGTGTACAGTCGCGGGTATATGCTGTCAAGACATAAGCCAAGTAAGGTGGCGATAATTAGCAGTGAATAATCTCTAAAATTATTGAACAAACAGAACAGTGATAATGTGATTTTTACGTCATTTCAGTGTCCTTAGAATAAGAGAAGATAACCCTTCTACTACCGTGGATTACGAGCAACAAGACGAATCCATTTGTAATCATCATCATCATCATCATTTCAGCCGAAAGACGTCCACTGCTGGACATAGGCCTCCCCCAAATGTCGTCACATTGACCGGTCCCAGGCGACTCGCATCCAGCGGATCCCTGCGACCTTCACCAGGTCATCGGTCCACCTAGTGGGAGGCCTTCCAACGCAACGTCTTCCGGTTCGCGGTCGCCATTTGTAATGCGCAGTTTTAATAGCATCTGCAAAAGTAAGTGCGCTGTTAGTCGTCCCACAATAACGCAAGCTTCGTCGAAGACTTCCACTCATTCCCATCAACTGTGGGTTATCAAAAAGGTCTTTAAAGTCAACTATTAGAACTCGGTTCGAACAATTTTTCAGACATCCATTCGATGTAAGAATCAACAGGAAAGATGAAAAATAAAACACAGTTAAACATTGACACTTTTACGCAATATTTTACGTTCTGAATACAGTCATTCTGAACCGCCAGCCTCTGGTGTTCCTTTCAAAGCACCTCTGAGAAGAACAGAATAACCGAAACAAACTCAGAGGTCAATGTCTCTTTTAAAGTGCAGACAGAAAGTATTATGTCATGGTGTTACGTTACGCCAGTACAATGTATGTAGGGTAATGTCTCAAATGGGTTTTAGAGCATTGCTATGCAGTTTTCAGTGGCCCTATCCCAACAGCTGGCTAAGGATTTGCCACCAGTGTCATTTCTTTGCAGGGTTTATCTGCAAAATAAACTATCGCTCGTCGCGAGAAGCAGGGTGGCTCGGCTCGAATCACGGTTACAAAACGGGCGATTATTTAAAAAAGAAAAAACTGCAGCACCTGTCATAGATACCTACTGTTCACCACCAACTACGATCCTTGCAAACCTTAATATACTTCCTTTGATTCGTCCATATTCTGGTATACGCATACGCTGGTTGCGACTAGAACAAAGCCTGATTGATTGACCAACTCTGCTACAAGCTTTAAACATAGAAATTAACTGCAAATGAACACGATTTGGTAAAAGGCACGTTTTCTAGTCTCGACTTGAAGTGACTACGACGTACGAATTATTTTCTGCACACGCAAGATAACTGTGAACTTTCTACTTTTTCAGTATCTACGTGAGATCGTTTCTCTATAACCTTCGTATACTCCTCACCTGGCCACGTAAGCAGGTTGTTTCGTGTATTTAAACATTGTCTGGTTCCCATTTCGGCAAACGAATCATAATTTAACAATTGTATCAATATTGTGAAATCCATTTCAGCTGTAAAACTCTTGAGGATGAAGTCGTTCTGAAAGTTATGCTATGAAAACACTTTGATAGCTATAGCAGTGTCAGTATTAACCAATCGCAGTCTGTGTATCAAAAATGATTCCTGAAGAATACGCTAGTGAATCATTTAACCAAAAAAAGCGTATATCACATATCTCATGTCAGTTTAGTTACTTGGAAAATTGTCTCCTGAATTGGAACCCGGCATAGTGCGCGATACTAAAGCGGATTCTAGGCAACTACGCCCAGCCTTCGCAACAACTGGCCTACGCCGCGCCTAAGCCGAGTCTACGCCGCGGCTACGAGCCTACGCTCTTGCTACGAGCCTACGCCGCCGTCGCGCCTTCGGGTCTACAGCAAGCCTACGCCACGCTTATAAGCATATAATACGTTCGACGAACGAAGTTAATGGACCGATATCTCAGGAGCTCGAAGCTGCCCCACGTGTCGAGCGATCGTCAAGGATCAGTATTGTCACAATGAAACTGCAGCAGGTCGAATTTTACTTTTCTGTCAGTTTTTAGGTAATTATTGAACCACGTAATCTTACTCTTACTACTATTATAAAAGCGAAAGTTTGGTTGTATGGATGTTTGTTACTCAATTACGCCAGAACGACTGAACTGATCTGGATGGAATAGCACAGAGACTCCTTTTTTTAAATTTCTACGCGAACGAATTCGGCAACAGCTAGTTAAGAGTTAGTACTAAAATAAGTTAGCTCGCGGCTCAAAGTAAGGCATTCAAATATGGTACGTACGATAAGTAAAAGTGATAAAGAACGGGAACTGATCACTTCCGAAATTTTATTGTTCGAATTTAATTTTACCTAAAAAACTATTGACCGACGTCTTTTTTGCTATATGCATTACTTGACATATTTTTAGATCATCGAAGTATCACGTGTCATAGATATTTTTTTACCGAACTATATTTCACCGATATACAAAATAACTTTTTGCTAATGGCCGAAGCCTCTTTTGAACTTTTTTCATTTGCCAAATGATTTATTTGCGATATTTTCACCACCCCGAAACAACATTTTACGGAATATTATTTGGTCACAAATACAGGGTGTAAACAGACCCTTCACGAAGCCGTCAACCAAGCATTCTGTACATCAAACTAACTTTACGCAAAAATTATTGCTGTGAAACGACTTTTTTTTTTGGGGTGAAAAATTACATTTTACGGTAGGACTCGATAGAACGCACTCAAAGCGTTGCGCTTATATATGGATTGAATAGTACTAGGGTTGTGGTGGAGGTGTTTAAAGTAAAAATCTTCCATTAAAAACATGTATTTAAAAAAAAACTTGTGAAAAAGTTGGAACTTATATCTCCGTAACTAGCCTTCTAGTTAGCCTCTCAGATATGGTCTAGAACAAGAAAATTTTTGCAAAGACGGGGAGAACAAGTGCCTTTCGGCTTCGTTAAGTGTCTATTTACACCCTTTACATAGCCGGTTACTTGGTAGCATTTTCAATATTAAGTTAAAATAGTGTCGTAAAAAGTCAATATGTTGTGCTACAAAATTTAATGACAGAAACGAATCGCTGCAATACCGACTTCACGCAGTCTTGTCTGCCCTACCCCTAGAGTGTAATTTACGCCCGCGTAGGCGTGGAGGGGTGGGGCAGCCCACGAGCTGAGGAGCAGGTGGTTTGAAGGCCCGTCGCCGCGGCTGAAGCTGGGCGGCTTCGCCGGTCAAGCAAGCTGAAGATGCGATGGTGAGCGTTAAAACCATCTGCGACGATAAGCTCGCGTGGGGCCACCCAAACCACGCAGCGCCGAAGTTGTGACAGAAACAATGCTTGCTGCATGATGCATGCTTGTTTTCACGCTGCATGCTTGCTTACATGCTGCCTGTATGCAAACTATGTAATTAACAGCAAATGTAATTTATGATCATGGAATACCGACGTTCACAATTTTTTTTTATTGTCTACCCACCTTAGAATGGTGCCTGATAAAAAAGTAACAGCAAAAATTAGAGATGAAATAGTGTGCACAAACTTTCTAGGCGTTTGGTGAAATAAAAATATGGTAATTAAAACAGTGGTATAATGAATGTTCGAACAAATGTTATTTCGGCTAAGTGTAAATTCGGTAAAAAGTTAAAGAGTAAAAAAAATCTGACTCAACTGATACAGTGGCAAACGTGACTTCCGTGAAGTAAAAAATAAGAAACGATAATAGTTGAAAAGTTTTAGCTGAAATGAAATTCGGTCAAATATTTTTCGAACTTATGATAGGTAACCGTAAAGAACGCATGGACGTAAACCTTTTTTTTTTTTTTTTTTTTTTTTTTTTTTTTTGCGCTGAGAAATGCTTTATGCATGCCCGTTCGTCGGGGGACGAGACGGGGTATGTGGGACTCCTGTCAATGACAGTATACCCACTAAAACTCAGCGGTGTTCCCTCGCACACTTGCGTCGGGGGGCAACGGGATCTGATGCGACTTCCGCTGCCCCGGACTAGTGCCGGCCCGCCTGACCTGCGGGCCTCGTCCCGGGGGGGAGTGAGGTGTAAAACTCCCCCCGTTACGTCTGAGAGAGGCGCGCGTGGAACACTACGCGCCGCCGTCTCGGGTCCAGTGTGATCGGGGGCGACGGATGTCCCCGAATCCGTCGCCCCTGGACCTATTTAGGGGGGCCGGAAGAGGGCGTTGTCCGCCCTCTGCCGACGCCCGGTGCGTCTGCTGCGGGATGGGCGGGAGCTCGTCATCTCCCTCTCCCGTTCCGCAGCCTCCTTCTGCGACATGACGGTTTCGCAGAAGGACACCACCGCGTCCCAGGACTCTGCGCTGCCGACCATCGAGCGAACGACGGTCGGCAGCGACAGGTCTCCTCCTACCTCCGTAACGAGCGCACGGCGCGGCTCATCCCACGCGGCGCACTCGGCCAGCGTATGCCGCGCCGTGTCTTCCAGACAGTGGACGCAGTGATGGCACCGGGCGTCCGGCTCCCTGCTTATGCGACACAGGTACTTCCCGAAGCAGCCGTGCCCCGAGAGCACCTGCGTCGCCCGAAACGTCAGGGAGCCGTGCTTCCTCCCGAGCCAGTCGTCGAGTACTGGCCGGATCGCCTCGACCGTGTCGAGGCCGGCGGTAGGGAGCTCTAGCCTCCCCCGCCATTCCGCCACCATGACCTGTCGGAGCTGAGACCGGTACAGCGTGATCTGTCGCTGCACCAGCCTCTCGCCCCGATCATTGGCTGCCTCGCGCCACTGGTGCAGTGTCGCGAGGGTCTTCGCCTCCAGGTCCCACGGCGGGGATCCGGCCAGTACACAAGCCGCCTCGTAGGAGATCGTGCGATATCCCCGTATGACCCTGACGGCCATCGCTCTCTGCGGTCTGCGCAGAACCGCGATAGTGCGGGCCGTCAGGTCTGTCGCCCAAATCGGGGCCCCGTAAAGGGCCATCGATCGCACGATCCCCACGTACAACCGCCTACAGGCGGTGCTCGGGCCCCCCAGATTGGGAAGCAGCGTTGACAGCGCGCCCGCAGCGCCCATCAACTTTGGCACCAGCCGCTGAAAGTGGGGGCCGAAGTCCCAACGGCTGTCGAGCACCAATCCTAAGTACTTCATGGTTGACTCGACAGCGATCCGGACCCCACCGACCACAATGTGTGATCCCAGCGGCGGCGCCCGTCGGGGGCCATGAAAAGCAATGGCCTCCGACTTGTTGAGGGCCACTTCCAGCCCCAGGCGTCTTATGCGGCTCACCACCTGTGAGACCGCAGCCGTAGCCAGCAACGCTGCCTCCCTGTACGAGCTCCCCCGAGCCGTGACCAGCGTGTCGTCCGCATAACACGTCAGGTCCACTCCCGGCGGGAGCTCGCACCGCAAAACCCAGTCGTACCCGATGTTCCACAGGGGTGGGCCCAGAACCGACCCCTGCGGAACACCGCACGACATCTCGCGACGGCCCGTGCCGTCGCGTCCCATGTAGGTGACACACCTTCCAGACAGATAAGCCCCCACAATGTTGCGGAGGTAGGAAGGCACCCGATGGTATCGCAGGGCCTCCCTAATGCAACCCCAGGGCAGGGTGTTGAACGCGTTGGAGATGTCCAAGGACACCGCCAGCACCACCCCACCCTGGGACACCGCTTCCTCCGCCAGGACTCTCACCCTCATGATGGCGTCGATGGTGGAGCGCCCACGTCGGAAGCCAAACTGGCTGTCGGCCAGGTTCGGCCCCTCTGTACACAAGTGGCTGACGAGGCGATCTGCGATTACACGCTCGAGCATCTTGCCCGCCTCGTCCAGCAACACTATGGGCCGATAAGCCGACGACGAATCCGCTGGGCGCCCCGCCTTCCTGAGCAGGACCAGTCGACCAGTCTTCCACCTGCTAGGGAACTGGCCCCGCTCAAGGCACGCCGAGAAGAGTCCCCTCAGTGGGGGCTCCAGCTCCTTCAGGGCGAGGACTAGAGCGCGACCAGGCACTCCGTCGGGCCCCGGAGCAGTGTTTTTTGCCCGGAGCCGCAATATGGCCGCGCTCATCTCCGCCTGTGTCACCTCTGGGATGGTTTCGCTCACTTCTTCTTCCGACTCTGCAGCTGTGGGCAGAGCCATCGACGGTGGCTCGTACTCGGCTCCCTCAGGGAAGAGAGCCGAGACCACTCGCTCCAGAAACTGCGGCTCTAGACCTTCCGTTAGCGGGGGCGCCCACGGCCGAAGTTTCCCTCGGACCGTGCGGTAAGGGCGCCCCCACGGATCCCCGTCTAGGGTCGCCAGCAGCTCCTCTCTGGAGCGCGTCTTTGACTCGCCGATGGCCAGCCACAGAGCCTCCTTCGCCGCGCGGTACACCTCATACAGCGCGGCTTCTTCGTCGGGATCCCGCAGACGTCTCCTCCGACATCGCGTGTACGGGCGTCTGGCGTCTGCGCACTCGACGCGCAGCCGCTCTACCTCGACGCACCACCAGTACACGCGGCGCCTTGCGGACAGAGAGGAGACGCGTGGCATGGACGCGTCGCAGATTTGCGTCATCGCGTCGCTAAACCACTGCGCCTCCCGTTCGACGTCGACGGGACCGACGGTAGCCGACTCCCGGATCCAGGCTTGGACGATAGTGGCTTCCTCGAGAGCCTCCCTGTCGAGGCGTTTCAGCGCCCAACGCGGGCCGTCTCTTCGGGGGGCCGATTGGCTACGACCTTCAGCGGTCTGGGTGGAGACGTCGAAGCGTATGTATCGGTGATCCGATAGCGTCTCCACCTCCGCTTCCACGTGCCAATCACGAACGCGGTGCGCCACAGCGGGACTAGCGAACGACACGTCCACAATGGATCCGCCCCGCTGTCGCACACACGTGTAGGCCGAACCCCGATTTAAGACAGCCAGGCCCGTCGTAACGGCCCACTCCTCTAGCACATCGCCTCTCGGGTCTGTGACCGGGGATCCCCACGCCGCAGATTTGGCGTTCAGATCACCGAGAAGCAAAATGGGCCGAGGATGAGACCGGCCGACGACGGCTCCCAACTCGACAAGGAAACTCTCGAAGTCGGCGAGACTCCTGTTGGGCGAAAAGTATGCCCCGATCGTGACGATCCCGTTCACAAGGGCGGCAACCCAACCGTGACCCCGGGACACGTCGACAAGAGTCGCGCCGATGATGGCCACCAGGCCGTCCATATCCCCTGCCCAGTTATCTCGGGGGGGGACAAAATACGGCTCAGCGACCACCGCCACATTTACCGACCACTCCGCCATACTCAGGACCAAGAGATCCTGAGCTCTGGTGCAGTGGTTGATATTCGCCTGGAGGAAATGGAGCGCCATCACTGGCAGTCCATTTCCCCGGCGCCTCGTCCAACCACAGGCCGGGAGTCGGCCGAAGAGGTGCTAGGGGGTGCGGCCCCCGCAGCCTTGGTCCAACGCTTGCTGCGCTTTCTGGGCGCGCCGCAAGCGTTGCCGCCAGTTCTGTGCCCCGCAGACTTTCCTGCAGCCGCACAGAGGCTGCAGTTTGGCTCCGCGGAGCACTGGGACGCCTTATGGCCGGGCTGACCGCAGCGATAACACAAATCGCTGCGGTCTGCTTCGCTAGTGCACTGGGCCCGGACGTGCCCTTTCTCCAGGCACCGGTAACACTGCATGGCCCTGGGTGCCAGGAGTTTAACTCTCGCTGACACCCAGCCCACCAGCAGACGTCCCGCGTCGGCAACTTTCCTTGCCGCAGCTACTGGGCACCGCACCCAGATGGTGCCCAGCCCTCCAGCGTTGACGCGGATTTCGCCCGCCCGCACATTTTCTGGCGAGCATCCACCGCTCCGGGCTATGGCCACCACCACCTCCTCCGGGGAAACAGAGTCGTCCAGCCCATCGACGCGCACCTCAGCCGTCTTGATGGGTCTGGACACCCGGGCCTCCTCGGGGTTGAGGACGTCCCTCAGCTTTGCAGCTAGAGAGTCCGCCCTCTCGGCACTGCTGGTCCCCGCCAACTCGAACATCTTGGCCCCCGTGGCTGCCGTTCTAAAACGGAAGCCATCCGGGGTGCCAAAATCGGCAAAGACCAGCTTGCCTCTCGCCTCCGCCAGTACCTTCTGGTACGTCACGCCTCTCTCCTTGGCTTCGGGCTGCAGCGTGACTACTACAGCCTCGGAGCGAGGGACGCGGATTTTCGGGGCCTGCCCCTTGGAGCCCGGTGCGTTCTTGGCCTTGCGGCCCCTCTTCCGCCTCTTCTTGCGGCTTTCGGCCGTCTTCCAGGCACCCTCGTTTTCTTTGGGGGACGAGCTGCTCCTTTCAGTGGCATTTCTCGTCCCCTTCACGGCCTTTTTGCCCGCCTCTGTGGGCTTTTTGGGCGCCTGCGTGGGCTTTTTTGGCGCAGGTGGCGCTTTAGCCACCTGTGCCCACGTTGGCCCAGCTGTTGCTGGAGCGGGCTCCGCCTCCCTCCCTCGCTTATCTGCCGCCAGCGGCGGACGAAGGCGAACAGGGGGGTTGAGCCTGGGCTCTAGGCTGTCCAGGCGGGCGGTCATTATGCTCAACAGCCGGTTGAACTGGTCTTCCCCCAAAGACCCGTTCTGTGGCAGAGCACGACTGTCCGCAGTCGTCGCACCCTGCTGCCGGCTGAAGTCTGCCCTCAGGGCGCTGACCTCCCGCTGGAGCTCCTCCATCCTCGTTTGGAGACGGTGATTTTCCTCTCGGAGCTTCACCGTCTCCTCCGAGATCGTGCGGTCAAGGAGGACGTCCACCGCCTCCTTGATCCCGTCCGCCGCCTCTTTTAGGGCCCGCGTGAACGTCCCCTTCAGGTTGCCAGATTTCGTGGCTACCTTCAGGACGACGTCCACGCCGTCCAAAACTTGGCGGCTAAGGGCCTCTGCCGTCAAGCCTTCAGGAGCTGCGGCGGTCTGCATCCGCCTCTCCCTTGCCCGTCGAGCCAACTCAGCGACCTCGTCGGTCGCGATGGCCTTCCGGCCCTCTCTCCTCGCGGCACTGAGCTCGGCCTTTGTGCTGAGCAAAGCGATGGAGGCCTCGGCATCACCCTGCTCCACATGCATTGAGCCGTCGGAGTCACTAACTCCGCTGGCCATCGGCGTATCAGGGCGCTTCAGGAAGCGGCCCCGAGTATCACGTGACGGTGCCGGAGTGTTTGCTCCGGAAGGCAACCCGCGTCCTCTGCCCCTCCTGGTTGTCGACACCTTGGGGGCCGGCAGGTTCTCCTCGCTAGAGGACAAACCCGCCGAACCCGCGTCCGACCCACAGACACGCGGCCGCTTCCCCCAAAACTTGGAGGGAGCGGCCGCAACGGCTTGCGAAAGGGTGGGTGTGTTGTCGAAGGTAGACGACATACCACCCACCCTCTCCAAAACCACGCGAGGCTCCGCTGGAGCCTCCGCTCCTGGCCTCAGTGACGCAGTGCCAGAGTCCGACACTGCGTCCGCCGCGTGGCGCTCGACCCGTCCGTTGTTAAAACTAAAAGAGATGAGGTCTTCAAAAGACCTCGATCTCGAGGAGCCTCCTCGGCTCTTGTTGCCATCGGCAAGCGGATGACGATTGTTGCCCTCCCCAGAATACGAGGGGCATGACGATCCCGAAGGGATCGTGGCGGATTCTCCAGCTGCTGAGCAGCTGGTACCGCCCTGGGGTAATCTCTTTACAATTGTCTTTTTCATGGTATTTTTTTTTCCTTTGAAGGGTGTGGTCCCTGTCTCCCTTCTTATCATCATTTCCCCCCCCCCCCCCTTATGACTAGTCTATCGCCCTCACAGTCACGTCTGATGGGCAGACGCGTACCAGAGGGCGACAATATTACATCCCAACATATGCCCCGCAACGATGGTCCGTCGCGTGGCATATGAAGGAATATCCCCGACCCCGATTCACTCCCCGGGGACCCCGAGGAGTGAATCGCCAATCACGTACCGTCCGATGAGCCCGCTCCGTGAGCCATCGCACGGTACACGATGTGTCCCTCCCCATATTCACACTCCGATGACTCGGAGCGTGAATCGCGCACTGCCCGGAACGACGGACAGGGCACCCCTCGCCAGAGTCTGAAGCGACTCCGGCGTGTGTGTCTCTCTTAGTCTGGTCTCTCACTTGGAATGGTAAAACTCCAAGATCATTGAGACACTCAAGCCCCACCACGACGACAACGTGGAGACACCCTCGGTGGGGATGGACGTAAACCTACGTCAACTAAGGACCATTACTTCCAGAGATATACGAGTACCTCAGCGCTGACTACGCACTTACACTACTCTTGAATAGGTGATGCGGCAGCATCATAATGTGGTAGGTCCGATACTTGACCTACAAGTGAGTATTTAGTTACACTTGAACTTCCAAAACCGCCCACATTGTATTGCTATTAAACAAATGCGCTTTCAATGTGAAAATTGTTCTACACTATTTTAATTTTCTCTCTGGCAACGGTACTGATCAAAGAGTAGAATACTTTTATACCAAACGGAAGTACTGATAATTCAAAATGATTTATTTGCATGAAATATGGTACATTAAGGTCTTACAAAATAATAAATAAAAAGGTTTAGGTTAAAAATAAAACATGCAAACTAAATATTAGATGATGTTATTGATACAACGGATGTCGGGTTCACTTTACACAGTCAGTGGTGATGCGTAGTCCACTCAACCGGCAACCTAGACGGTCGCCGTATAGTTGATGATAACTCGACTGACAGTTGAGCGGATCTGGGGTTGGAGTGTACGTAACAGGGCACTAGGGAAAAAAGACTTAAAAACATCTAAATATAAGGCTAAAAGCATTTTGGTGTTTTTTGTCTCCAATCAGCCTTTTGTCGTAAAAGTATATCGAAGGGATCGATACAAAATGCAATATTACTGTACTAAGAGAATTTAGGATGCAAGAGCGAGCGAAGCAAGCTCGGAACTTGGGGCACCCCGATGCGGACAGGTTAGGTTCGAAGGGGATGGCGGGGTAAAACCCGCCAACCCCTTCGTGCTAGGTTACTTTAAACCCTGGAAACACAAATAGGAGCCCCGCGCGGGGGCTACATCGAATACGCTTTATTATTATTGCCATTCAGAAATAGGAGGCCTCGCCTCGACTTGCTAGTGGCAGGATCGGCACCTACAATGATACCACGTCTGCCACACCCAGGGTAGACGCGGTGAATATACCGTATGAGAAAGGAGATGTTCCAGAAATGTATGGAGCCTGGGCCAGCACTATGTACAGTATATAAAAATATCGCTAAAAATACAGTAACAGAATTTTATTGTTAATTTTCTTTAATTTCACTTCGTTTCAATGTAAATTCAAATTAACTTGGTCAAGGAAAGCAACACAACCTAAAATTAAACATAGTGGATCAGTTCAGCAGTATGTGAAAAATGTCGTTTTAACAATGACACTTGCTTGACGTGTAAAAAAAAACAGAAATCATAAAACAAAGCCGGGGTCAGCAGAGAAGCAATCAATCAATGTCCGTAGTAATAAACTGGGTCGCAAAACAAAAACAATCACTAAAAACTCCGAAACACATCCAATTCAAACTAAAAGCAAGGAAAGACTCAAAGAAGTACCTTCTTAAAACAGTCAAAGTCGTCAAACGTCATGTCAAACACAACGTCATGGCTGCCCTCAAAATAAGCTTATCTTATTAAAAAACTTTTCAATTGATCATTTTTATACGCCTGTGCCTTTCTTCAAATTAATTTGTTAGTAAATACTAATAGTATGAAATTCCCCTATTTTCTTTCTATTTATCTAAGTAGTATAGTGGTGGCCCAAATTCAAATATCTACTTTATATATTTTTTTTGTCTTTTTTTCATAGTGCCGTCTGAATGTGACTATTAAAATAGGATGAGGTTCCAGGAATAAATCGGTGACTTTGTTATTATTTTTAATATTCTTTTTTCAAAATCAAAATATTTTATTTCACATAGGCCTACATGGTCACTTATAAAACGTCTACCAAAAAAGGTGCACGCTTCGGGTTGGTCGTTTCTTATGGAGAAGAACCCACAAATAACTCCATGGTTGCTCTTTTAAAATGATTTGACTTCACAATATTATCATATTACAGCATTAGTACTTTAGTATGGGGGGACAGCATAGGCCCGACAATAAGTCGTTGCTTACTAAACAAAATACGTAAAACAAGATAAGAGGTTAACAAAAATTAACACTCATCTAGGAATCTACATGGTCTACACTGTTCACAAATTCACAAACAATGGTTAAAAAGAATCTATACAATATTATAAAAGACTAAATTAAACTTTGTAACACAAATATTGTCATCAGTGCTGTAACTATTCTGAACAAAAAGTGTTTAAATGATTTGAGAACTATTGTAAAAAAATCTGAATAAAAGGAAAAGAAAAAATAAGATTGTGACGTTTATGAACTACCAGGGAAGCCGCATACGCAGAAGGAACTTACAACGTAGTCCTTGATTTTGGAATATGCTTTTTTTATAAGGACACTTTTGATGTAGTTTGTAAACTTTCCATCGGTTAGTTTTTTTTATCTATATATGTATGTATTTAGAAATATATAAGTATGTTTATCAGTTGTCTAGTACTCATAACACAAGCTCTGCTTAGCTTGAGACTAGACGGCGTTGTGTGATAGTTGTGGAAAAAAAAAAAAAAAAAAAAAAAAAGTTCTATACCTGACCTTGGCAACTTGTTATAAAAACGTTTACTGTTTGGGTATTACAATTTCGTGTTTACTGCATGTATTTATATTATGGAAGTCGCTTTTAATTTAGAGGAGCCCTCGGTTTTTGCGGACATATAAAATACATTCAATGATTGGATTGATTGCACTCATTGCACACAGACGTGCACATCAATGCAGTATTAAAATAAATAAATTAACGGTTGCGAAATATTCTGACCCAGTTTAAGTGTATTAGCTTGATATAAAAATCGTGTAGTAAGTGATTTCTACCCAAAATAATGGACTAACTGGATTCTAAATAGTTATTATGAACGAAAAAATGGACAGCAGCCCCTTTAATCGGAGTGGGATGACACCGAGACCACCTCAACAACCAAAGCAGTAACAAGAAGAAGCTGTTGAACCATCTCCACTCCGGAGATTCAGAACTGGTTGGGGACCATTGAGCAGCACCTGAATGAGGTCTGTTTTATTGCTTCAGAGGGAAAACTTAATTCTAACGTGAAGCAACGAATTACCAATCTCTGCCGAAAAGTTGGACATGGTGTTTCGCAATTAATTGTTCAATACCAGTCGGTGAAACAAAGAGCCCTACAAACACATGCCGCCATGAAAACTATGACCGAAGATCAAGACCTAGCGGACTGTCTTACAGAGAGGAACCGCACGATTCAAGAGTCCTGTACGAAGCAGGGTGCAACTCCTACATCTTTTGCCGATGTAGTGAAGAAGGGGTCCAGCAGTTTTATATGCCCTAATAATCTCAGCTCCGTGGCGTTTTCCATGCGACAACACAAAGACCAGTGATGAAACCGAGAACATGCTACAAAAAATCATATACCTTGTTGAAATGAAGCTGAAAGTACGAGGCGTACGTAATAGGAAAAGGAGGACTTATCATCAGCACTGAGACCAAGGATGACCTAGACAAGCTCAAACAAACAGTCCAAGTCGCTTCGTCAGGCCTTACCGTCGACGAACCTCGGAAACGCAAACCTCGGATTATTGTAACAGGAGTTCCCGCATCAAGGGCTCAAAATGAGGTTAACAAATGCGTTTACGACCAGAACATAACGGACAAACTGCCTATGACCCTAGACACATTTCTGATCCCAATTAAACTAAGGCAACAAATCTGGTAGGAAAGATGCTGAGAGCTGTAATTACATAATAGAAGTTTCAGCCGTCATTCGCAAGGTCCTCATCACAAAAACAGATTGTTTATGAATTGGACGTCCTGCCCGGTAGGAGACTTCACGCTAGTAACGAGATGTTACAAGTGCCAGCAGTACGGTCATGCATCCAAGACATGCAAGAACGCTGTCCCGGCTTGTGGCCATTGCGGTGGAGAAGGACACTCTAGCCAAGACTGCGCAAAAAAAGCTGATGATCCAAAATGTGCTACGTGCATGCACTTTAAAAAACTAGCCAACCACAAGACAGGAGACGCAGTTTGTCCTGATAAACTAGCTGCCGAATACAGGTATATTAACTCGATTGACTATGAAGACGCCTAAGAGCGCCACATAATCTTAGACGTCATTTATTGTTGTTATTTTTAAAAAGAATTAATATTAATTTAACTACCGACATAGATAACTCATTTTTAACTGAGTCAAAGTCATGTGAGGTTGAGGACTGCAATCAATTTCTTTCCCAATATCAAAACTCACTAACCATACTAACCCAAAACATACGAAGTATTTATAAGAACATAGATAGCTTTAACATTTTTCTTCATAGACTTAACTTTAATTGTGATATTATGGTTCTAACAGAATGCTACTGCCCGGCAACAATACCAGGACACAACTTATTGTACACTAAAATTAACCACAATCAAGACGAAGGTGTCTTTGTCTTTGCTAAGGAATCATTAAAGATCAAAGTCGAAGAACCTGATCTACAAAATTGTATTAGTAACTGCCTTATCATCAAAATTGCTGCAACCACAGCGATAATTACTATGTATAGATCCCCTTCCGCAAGAAACTTAACCTCTTTCCACAGTTCCCTAAACCAGATCTTTCAAGCACTTTGCCCATTTAAGAATGTAATACTAACAGGTGATATTAACATTAACATAGGCTCTGAAAACTGCGACGCAGGGACTCAAGATTACCTACTCACACATTGCCTACTCATCAGAGCGGTTCTTGCCTCGATCATATGATGATCAAAACCACTTATTCATTTACTAGCTGTGCCCGCGGCTTCGCTCACGTGAGCGCACATTATTTTGTCATTGTCAAAGCTTATGAACGAAAGCAAAATATAGATGCAACCCATGATCTATCCTAGGCTCCAACGGTTAACATCCTTACAAATTAAACGGATATAACTCCTCTTCACTCTGGGGTACCTACCATTATAAATAAGCCTTTCTAGTATCAAAACAAATCCTATGTTTACTGAGTCAAAAATATGTTTAATATACATGAAAAAAAGCATAACAAATGGGTTGCCTGATATCATTAAGTGAAGACTATTTAAAATTGCGACAACCGTGGGGCTTGACCGATTTTACTTAGACAACCGAACGTTAAGCCATCGTGTTTGTAATAAAATTACCTATCTGTTCTTTTAAATACATATTTTAATAAGAAAATAGATGAGTGGACATATAGTATCAATTTATCTATTTATACCTTACAACTCTGTAGTAGGGACAAAAAGATGACAACCTAACAGATTCTTGGCTTGATTGCTTTGTAGATATTTACTCTAATTCCATTTTGATTTCGTTTGGTTTGAAAAAAAGATTAGTTCCGTTAGTTTTAATAAAGAGTAGCCTTGACTTAACTTTATCAGGCAACCCATTCGCAATGTTAGTTTGTTCATATAAGTATTTTACTCCGTTAACGTAAGTTTTAAATAGTTGGATATTGTTTATCTACCTATTATCTAAGAACTAATCTTATTTAATACATCATTTCACTGGTCACCATTAAATATAGTAAAATGCAAATAATAGTATTTTTTTAAAATAAACTTCAGGTTTAGTTGATGTAAATTGCTGTAAATAAAATGGCATATCTAAGCCGGAGAGGTGATCTGTACCTCAGGACCTTCCTACTTCAGACACCTTTCTCTATTTAAGATTGTGCATATACCAGTGCCTGTTACTTCTGATGTTGAATTAAATAAAGATTTATGATTATGAATAATTTTTTAATATCTATCTACCGACGCCTAATATATAATAATAGCTTTCTCGTATTACAATTTTTTTTAATTATTTAATTGCCTCGGAAACGAAAATTGAAAATATTTTTTTAATTTAATTTAAAAATGTTATATTCTCAGCCTTTCCATCATGTCCTACTTTTTACATAAAATGAATGGTCACCTTATTAGAAAGAGACTAAATTAGCGTTAACCTCTCTTTTGGTGGATTTTTTTTAATGCAAGCAAGAATTGCAGTTGTACACACGGCGGCACATGAAGCTGTAAAATACCAGTATAAATTGACCTGGCTTTGTATAGATTTCCTATACAATGAGAGATCCGCATAAACTGGTTTTGCACGGACGCGACAGCCAGTCAAGCTTTAGCTTGACTGGCTGTCGCGTGCGTACGTAGTACTTATTACTTCCGTGCAAAGAGTAAAGACAAAAGGAAAAATAAAACAAAATTAGTTTTCAGCCATTCCGAGTGACTACACTACGACTAAAACCTATTTACGTAAATTATTTTTATCATAGAAATCGCGTATGAGGTTACTAACAAAATTTTAAAAGTTAATATCTTTTGCGTCTGTTGGTCGATTTTGATGAAATAAACGCTAAATAATACCCACAACAATGCTTCTTATTTTGTAATATTTAGATTTTGAGTACAATGAGGGGTTTTTACGTGATGCGCGCACAAACGAACAGACAAACCGACAAACCGACAAACAGACAAAAATTAAAAAAAAGATATTTTTACCTTCTATTACTTATTTCTCGCACCTTCCAGTGACTTTTTTGCAAAAATCTGTAATGTACAGACACGGAAAGTCTACGATTTTATTATATGTAATATATATATAGATTACGCTTGTTACTAACTCAACAATAACTGACCACCATTCTGTCTTACTATCCGTAAATTTAACGCTGCCTAAGCAAAATCGCCCCCAGACAAAGACTAAATTAAACATTAACAAACTCGAATATGATTTACGCGACATTGATTATAGCCTAGTTTACAATACTGCTGACGCTAATTCGGTTTAATCGTACTTATTAATAAAACATGTCCAACAAGCAATATTGCGTAGTACGACAGTTGTGGCAGTAAATAATCGTCTTCATAATATTACACCTTGGATTACTCCTGGACAAATTCGGTGTATAAGGCACAGAGATAAACTTCACCAGAGAACTAAGAAATACCCTGATAATTTAATCATTCTAAACACCTATAAAAGATACCGGAATTTCTGCAACGATGTCTTAAAGAAGCTTAAAAACAATTACGATAAAAATGAATTAAATAAGGCAGCAACAATAGCAAGCAAATTTGGAAGCATATTAAAAACGTCACCTACATGACTAAACAACGAGAATCAAATTCGAGGTTACTGCTTACTAATCCTTCACCTCTCCTATCCGCTAACAAAGTAAATAACTTTTTTGTTAATGTTGGGAAAACTGGCCGAACAGATTCCGAAATATTGCGCCCAACCATCTTTCCAAAAATTTAACGACAGCTATTACCTGAAATCATTTGCTATGCTGGATACTGACGAAAACGAAATAGCCCGAATCATTTCTGGCCTTATATGACTGTGCAGTTGGAAGGAAATATCAAGTACGGTAAAATCATATCATAATGAAACGATGAATGGATTGTGTGAGGAATGATATAAAAGTTAAGGGAGTAAATGATAGCGTGACGGTTGATAAAGGAGATTGGAAGAAAAAAACGTGTTGCGCCGACACCAAGTAACATGGGACAAGGGCAGGAAGATGATGAATGCTGACGAGTGGGCTCCATTTTATTTGTTAAGATATTTTATTGTAAATGTGCCCCTTTTTATAAATAAACGATTATATTTATAAATATTTACTCTAAGATATAAAGGATAGGCAGAGTCAGTATAACGATCTCTTAAAAAAAAAATCTGAGGGACTCGCGAGGACCTAGTTTATACAACATAATTTTTAGTATATGCGTTTGTTCAGAATAAGTAACTGAATCGATTCCAATAATTTATAAACCATGTTATATTTTGTCCTAAAAATATTTTAAAAGTTACAAGTTAGACACCGAGCGACATTAAGTACCTGTCGCAATAATTTAGGTACCTACTGCCAAATTATGTTTATCAATGAGCTCAAGACGACGTTGGAGGTCCGCGCGCGGGCGCTCTACGTGATGACCACGACTTTGTGCGGACAACCAGGTAACAGAACAAGCTTATAACTTTGTGATTTTTCATGATACAGTTTTGAAATTTTGTACATAGATTCTTTACATAAAAATACTCGATACGTGTTTCAGGTTTCGCATATATACTAAAACTAATGTTGTAGATCGCGCGGATTGCCCGCTTTTGTAAAATGAAAATTGAGCCAACGTCTGCTGCCGATCCCCACAGCAAGAATGCCATAAGACATAATACGGTGGAAATACGCATAGTACGTATACTTACCTAGCTGTGGCTGTATCAGTTAACTGCCTTATTTTCCTTTCTGCATACACAGCTGTGCTTAACCTACCATAAAGAGTTCTAATATGCGCGCCCCACTTCAATTTTGAATCGATAGTATTCCCTAAGCATACATTTTCTGCTACAACATCAAGTTTTTTGCCATCAAGATTTAAATTTATATCCCGTTGTGGTACATTTTGTAAAGAGAACTTTAGACATTTTGTTTTGTTCGCATTCCGTAAAAGATGTTAGCTGCGAACCATTTCGAGAGAAAAGTTAGACTTTCGGTAACCTGTAAGACATCCGTATCCTTTCTATCTATTTTAAAAATTAGCTAAGTGTCATATAAAGGAGATCATTAATGTAAACAAAAAAGGGCCGAGAATTGAACCTTAGGGCACGCCCGTCACCCATCTTTACTAGAGACCCGGAGGACGTCGCCCCATTTACATTTACTTTTTGCTGCCTGTTTGATAAATAGGAAAGAACTAGATCAACAGCTTTTCCACGCTTGTCAAAATGTGACTAATGAGTTTTACTCCCGCGTATGTTGTCGACCTACCTTTCCTGAAACTAAACTGTTGACTATGTAGAATCCCATTTGAGTTGAAGGGAGACAACATCTGGTCCAGCATGATTTTTTCATAAATGTTACTTAAGGCTGGAAGCACAGTTGTAGGCCTAAATTAGAGGGGCCACTCTCAACCCGAGTAGAATATTGGTACGACTTTACTAGGTTTCATTAAGTTAAACTTGTCGATGTCCAATTATTAATTGAATATTATGACTGTTAGGACAGGAGCAATTGAGTCAACAATATCCCCAAGAACCTTGACGGTTATCCCCCATAAGTCTTCAGTATTTTTTATGTCGACACTTTTGAATGCGTTTATAATTGCAGCAACACATTTTGGTTTAAATTTAAAGTTTGGAATGTCTTTAGTATAGTTTTCTTTAAGAAGTGCTTCAGCTAATTTAGATGAAGAGGGGGAGGGACTTTTTCTAGCGTCTCAGCGACTTCTAGCTTATCAGATATGGTTTGATAATCAATTTTCAAAGACAATTCATTCTGATCTCGTTGTTGTGTCTTTCCAGTTTCTCTGTTAATTACCTGCCACTAGGTCATTAGGTTTTTATTTTATTATTAGAAATTCGCCTTTTTCGCTCTCTGTTAATAAAAGATGTTTAATATTAGTTTAATCAGTTTGTAAGCAAAAATATCAAATCAAAAACAAGACGACAAGACAAATTGATTTAAAAGTATCGAAAATAAAGCAGTACGTACATAAATATCGATATATCAATATTTTTCACAGCCTGAATGAGTTGCCAAACTTTGACATTCACAGTGTCAGTAATGTCAATTTATCATTGTCCATGTCAACATGATGTCTAGCAACCTCTCAGATGGTGGCTGTTGGTAGCTAAACAAAATCTAAACTTGTAAACAGGTTTCGTTCATCATGTTACACAGATCCCACCAATTAATTTTTGATTATAACATATATAATGTTTAGAAAAAATAGTTAGGCTAAATTTTAACTTGGCCTATATCTACTTTAGAACTATTTTTACCAGGCAAAACATAAAGCAACCAAATGAAAGTCAAGCGTGGTTATTACGATGTTTTCGTAAATACTTGTGCCAAATACCCATCCAGCATTGCCGTGAGACACTATGTAGGTGATGTGTACAAGAACTACACGTACTCGGAGCTGTACGGAGTATGCGAGTACATCTCGCAGCAGCTTCAGAATCGTCAATGCAATAAAGGCGTAATAGGATTAGTGTCGGAGAGAAACCTCATCACACCATGTGTAATAGCCGCGTGAGTATCACCAGACATCCTCCTGTAATTACAATGAAATTAGGTAAGATTTTCTGTTGCTTATGTCATGTTTTTTTTCTTTACAGAGCTCACAAAAGTTGCACAACATTCATGTTCGTGGACCCGGCGCAGGATATAGAGGCCATAGCTAAAGATATTAATTTTACAATCATAATGACCATCAAGAACAGTGACAATGATTCTAAATCAGAGTTATGTGGTAAAAAGCCCAACCACACTGTTTCAGTTTTTGACTTGACAATAAGTTTTTATGACTTTGATGGTACAAATGAAACACACTACAAGCATGTGCCTCAACACTCGTATATAGCTATGACTTCAGGTAGTACTGGGGAGCCTAAACACGTACAGGTTCCAATTCAATGTATACAGCCTAACATAGATGATTTAACCAAAATGTTTAACATTACATCAAAAGATGTCATATTCTTCTCAACACCCCTTACTTTCGATCCATCAATGATTGAAATATTATTGGCATGCATTAATGGAGCTTCCCTACTCATCGCTCCAGATAAAGTAGATGTGTTGTTCCCAGGGAATAGAGCTAACAGTTCTGTTACAGTTTGGCAAACAACACCATCAAAGTTTTTACAGTATTCAAATGCTGATATTAAAAACAAAATTTTATGTAAAAACTCAACCCTTAAGATATTAGCTCTGGGTGGAGAACCCTTCAATGGTATCAGGAGGTTGAGGGAACTGAAGCATAGAGAAAATAAAACTAAGATATTTACATTGTATGGAGTCACCGAGATGTCATGCTGGGCCTGTGTGGCAGAACTCAACATGAACAAACTGCAAAGCGACAGAGAAGTACCGCTAGGAAATTGTCTCTCAGAAACAGAAGTTTTTATTAAACACACTGATCATTCCAATGAACACACTGGAATGATTATGTTAAGTAAGTAACTTGCTTATGATGACCTAGGCAACAAGTCAACACGTTAGCTGGGCAGCGACACTCACTCTATTTTTAATTCTATTTCAGTGAGCAAATCTAGAAAATGTGTTATTCTAAACAAGTCAAGCGGTCCTGAAGAACAAAATTCACTGAAATTTGTGGACACTGGTGACATTGGAGAAGTTAAAAGTGGTACTATATACTACAGAGGGCGCCAAGATGATGTTATCAAGAGATTTGGAAATAGAGTTAATTTGCTACTGATTGAATCCACTATCATGGAATGTCCAAGGGTGAGAACTTGTTCATGTATATGGCTACCAAAGCCAATGCTCCTTGTTGTGTATTTTACAGCAGAAAACCTCACCAGCAAAGAGTTATCAAACTTTCTGAAATGCAAACTTGATGATAAACATTGGCCTGATAAAATTGTTCGAGTAGATAATTTGCCCACAACTAGTCATGGGAAAATGTCAAAACAAATAATGAAAAAGATGTTTGAAAAAATGGAAGAACCACAATCACTTGATTCTCTAAAAAATATCCTCCTGAAAGAGCTCAAGTATACATTGACTAACAACTTCACATATGACCAAATTAAAACTCAAAACTTCTTTTCTTTGGGAGGAAACTCTTTCCTGGCTATATCAATATCTAACAAAATATCTCTGACATGCCCTCAATTTGGGAAGTTGATCCTGCCTCACCTGATGTCACACAAAAACAGCATAGAAGAAATTATACAAATAGTCCTGAATAAAATATCTGGTCGGAATAGGAAAGGTAAGAAGAACATGAAAAGGCCGATGTTGAGCAATGCAGGACAGGGACAGGCTAGTGATGTTGTGTCCAGCAAGAAAACAAGTTTGTTGTCTTACATCAACTCGATCGAGTTCAATGTGCTGTGGAGCCATGATACTGGGAAGTGTGTTGATGCCTCACCAACATTGTTTCAGTCAGAAAAGTAAGTAATGATCTACAATCACAGAAATAAATTTGTCACTTTAGGAATTTAGGGGGATCTTACGTACGACCAACGACCAAATTTGCCTGATCGTATTGCTATTGATCAATAATAATAAATAATAACAATTTGAAGGACGGCACGGGTGACATATGTCGGGCATGCCACTGTCCAGGCGAATCAATCCGTCACATTATTTCCGGGTGCTCTCGTCTGGCTAACGGAGAGTACTTGCATAGACACAACCTTGTAGCCAGGATTATCCATCAGCAACTTGCTCTAAAATACACTACTGGGATCGATCCATCATCACTGACAGGACTATTGTAGCCAATGAGCCTGATTTAGTGGTGGTGGATCGATCAGAGCTGCGCGCAATGATTGTTGACATAACGGTCCCGCATTATGAGAACCTCGTGAATGCCGAGAAAGATAAAAAAATCAAGTATCTTGACTTGGCTCGCGAGGTTGTCGACATGTGGGATGTGGACTCGGCGATCATTGTGCTGATAGTTGTATCAGCCCATGGCTTAATTGCCAACAGCCACGATCAATACCTGAGGAGGCTCTCGTTAGGCAGCTGGATCAAGGGCTTGATTTAGAAAGCGGTACTCCTGGACACGGCTCGTATTGTTAGAAGGTTCCTCTCTCTGGAGCCCTTTGGGATACCGGTGGGCTACTATTCTTTTATATATTTTTAAATGTTTTATATTACTTTGTATAGGAATATTTAAAAATGTAATTTTTATGTGTAAATACGAATAAAGGAAATAATAATAAAAAATAATTATTTCTCCGAGTAATATAGACATGTAGATTTCATATTCAGCTTAAAGCAGCCACCTTTATCATCCCATACCTACTTACTTATAGGTAGTTGCATACTTATGCCATGTGCTTAAGAGTCCCGCAAATTATGTTAAATCGCTAATAATACGATAGCCTTGAAAATGGCTATGGCTGAGGGTATGAGTTACCCAGATTTAGATATGAACTCCGTACCCGTTATACCCGCAGCCTACTTGCTAAACACAGAAAATAATGTATTATTATGATTTCTATACTGAAAAAGCAATTTAATATTTTCCAGCAAACTTTATGTGACAGTGGGCAGTCACTCCGGCAAGATCATCATAGTGGATGCAATTAATGGCACACTTGAGAGTACTATTATCCTGAACAGCAGGATCGAAGCCCCCGTCCTATGCTGTCATGATGTGAACGTGATGCGCCACTTCGGCGTAGTCGGAGGCTACGACGGCACTATCGTCTGCTTCTCGCTAGAGACCTACCAAGAAAACTGGAGGGTCAACATCGGACACATGATCAAAAGCAAAGCCGTTTACTGCATGGGTCATTTGTATGTCGCCGCGTACGACGGGAATGTGAGATGTCTTTATGTCGTGGTACGTATTTTATTGAAATTTTCCATTAGTAAGAATTAAATACCGGCGATACGCAACCTCCTTCTAGCAAAGACGAAGCCTGGTGCGTGGCCATGACTAAGGGACTAGGTAAGAAGGCATTAGAGAGACCAAGGTATCTTTGTCTCTTATCTTGTAAGGCTACTGGTCAGTGTCATCTCACTATTTGCTAATATACTGAACTTACTGAAGATTCTGTTTGTTTGAACGCGCTAATCTCTGCAAGTGCCAGTCGGATTCATAAAATTTTGTATTTGTTAGCCCTATAACGGCGCACAGCTAGTATTATAGTTGAAACGTGGATGTCCTGGGATCCTGAGATGATATAAGGGGTCAGGCAAAAACAAAACTAATTTATTCAAATTAGGCTGATGGACGTCAAGTTTACAAGGGACAATCCCCCAAAAACGACCGTCCTTCGCATAGTCTCTCACTGTTATCAACTAAAACCAAATAATTTTCTTCCAGCCCTCTCTACTTGTAGCACTTGCGCATGCTCTCTCGCTAATACTCCTATTTATCTATTTCGATAAAGTCTTTGAAATTATTTTCTAGCGTGTGCCCTAATGACGCCAAACCAAATTTAGGAGGTATAAAAGCCCGGTCACAACAGCTAATGCAAAACAGTTGGCCGGCAGTGTAAATGGTACAGGTTTAGGTATAGGACAGCTTAGGTCTATTGTTACGTAAGATACGTTTACGTTCTCTGCGTGTATGTAGGTCTCGGTACTGGCCCGTCTGATGTTGAGGTGGACCTCGACATTCTTCGACGCACACGATTCTCTTTTGTTACGTATCTACAACGTTAACTTCTATTATACTACTGTCAATAATTGTATGTAGTTTACAATAAAAATTAATGATAAGTACCTACATACATAAAAAGAAATAAATTTTGCGATAACCGTCTGCGCTGTGACGCTGGCAGTTATATCAGTTAGGTACCTACCTAATATTTTTTACTGATGACTAACACATAAATTTTGTAATATTTTCCAAGCGATGAATATCTGGTGTATAACAAAGTGCTTATAAATAAATATGACAAATTCTCAATTAATGATTGTGTTCTCTCGGGTAATTAATAATTACTTTGTTAATAATCACCCGAGGTAATACAACTCACAAAATGAAAATGAATTTATCCTCGTTAAGGAATCAGAATAGCTGCGTAAACACATAACACTGTCGCTGTTAACTCTAGCCTAGCATCCCATGATCTACCTACCGCCGTAATAAGAAATTTTATTTTACAGTCTGGTGTCCCGAAACTAACGATAAACATCTGCAAAGAACCTATATCTGCTGATCTTGTGATTGCTAAGAGGGAGTTTGTCCTGTTGGGCACACTATCGGGTGTGTGTGCATGCATCCACACCGTTACCAACATAATAGTGTGGCGCTGCGTGCTTGAAAGCCCGGTGTTCGCGAGCCCAACACTGTACGACAAAGATAAATACGTCATGTTTGCCGAAGCCGCCGGCTATATACACTGCAGAACTGTGGAGAAGGGTATCAAGGTAATCATACCTTAGTACAGATACCTGTTAAACAGATGTAACAGGTCCTGTTAATAATATGGCACATTACTCGTATTGATAACTTATCTCGCATGCTCTACGAAGCAGAATCTTATCTAAAACTGAATGGGTCATTATTGACGGCCAGCAGGCTTTGATTTTGTACCTAATTGTGATGCGAAAAAGTTCAAAAACCTTTATCTATTTGTCTGCTTGATAAGAATAGTCAATGCACAAATTTAACATATTCTGTTATTTCAGATCTGGGAATATGCAGGTGCAAAAGGAAATATATTTTCTTCAATCTATGTAAAGCCAGTTGATAGGCTGACATGGCACATGGTGTTTGGTTGTCACGACAAAAGTGTGTATTACCTTAGTATTAAGAATTTTCAGCCAAGTCTGCTTTGGAAGACTGATCTTTCTGCTCCAGTTTACTCAACCCCTAGTGGTCTGAACGACAAGCTGATATTAGCCGTATCAACTACTGGAAAACTATGTGTCCTAGAGGCAGAAAATGGAGTTATATTAGAAGAACTCAGTTTACCAAATGAAGTATTTTCCACACCAGCTGTATATGACAACTACATATTTATTGGTTGTAGAAATGACCATGTGTATGCAATTAAATATATTTTGAACTTGTAAGTTGTGATTTTATCTAGTCTAAAAAATAAATTGGTGATATTAAAATTAATTAAAAGTTTAAGTATAAATTGCCTAATAAGCATAAGGAAAAATATTGCTTTGTTGTTATTGTTTTGTTTCAAAATAAAACACGTCTCGTTATTATTATAACTTTTATTCATGATCTTACACAACATATAGGTATAGTGAGCATTCATAAATTTTGACTTGTTACAAGTATGATATGGTTACAGAATCAAATGAATACCAAATTGGAATGCATAACATCTGGTACAAATAACCTACCACTTGTGCAGATCACATAGCTTTGTATACTTAAAAAGCAGCTTTAAATAAAGTATAAATTCCTTTAAATAATATTGTATTTTTGGCAATAAAATGCATAAAATCAGTTTTGGAACCACTGGGAGCGTTGTACATACATTAATACTTGATCTAAAGCTCTTAAAATGATAACCCAAAATCCCTAGAGTATCGTTATTGATGCCAGAACAGTTCTTAAACAAATATAAAATTAACAAGCAATGTACATAAACATGATATTATCATTAAAACATAATTCACTGTTCCTCTTCTCCCAGTTCAACTTTTACTTTGGAGAAGTCAAAGTCTTCACCTGTTCCATACTTGTATATCTTAATTACATCTAAACAAGTAGTCTCAAAGTGTGTGGTAGCATCATAAGACTCTGAAACAAAGATCTGGCTCTGAGTGCCATCATCAAGGGGCTCGTAGTAGTCTGTCACCGACACAAACTTCTGTCGGATAAGCCCAAGCAGATCCAAGCCAGGCTTGATCTCACTCTCTGGATCATTAGTTTCAACAGTGGTAGACACCATAGCAATGAACCAGCCCTTAGCAGCGACTTGGTGTGTGTATGACACAACAGAGATATAGATGTCAGAATGCCTGCCTACTTGCTTCTGAGGAATGATAATCTGGGTGGACAAAGCATCCTTTGTGTTTGGTATAGGATGATCCAATAAACAAATGCAACGGATCACCTGAGCCTTCTTGCGGACACGGTCAGGAACGTAGCTAGGGTCGCAGTACACTTGTTTGCACTTGGCTATTTCATTACCAGAGCGTACCCCGACTACTTTGCCACCTTCTCCGAGCACTATCTCATCTATAGGTTTGTCCAGCATGTAGGTGCCTCCATAAATAGCAGAGAGACGAGCAAAGCCTTGAGGCAACTCCCCTAATCCATACATAGGGTACAAGTATGGAGACTTGCCATATCTTGCGAGTGAGTCAGAGTACAATTTAATACGGCGGATGGTTTGTATAGCTGGTTGTTGGAGGTAGTTATCATTGAGGTAAAGGGCCAGAGCGTGCCCAGTGAAGTCTTGCGTGTTCTTATCAAGGCCAAACTTATCATACAGTGACTGCATGTTGGCCGTACTTGGGTCCAAATCCTTCCAGGTCTTCGAGTCATCCTCCTGGAAGTCTTGAACATAAATAAGGAAGTTTCGGAAACGTCTCTTTTCGAACATCCCCATCAGATCCGATGCTAGCGCCTCTTTCTGGTCGACAGGCACTTTTGAAATCTTTCCGCCTTTGTAGACATAGCTGCCCTCCACAGACTTGAATTCCAGGTATCGTGTCACGCC
Source organism: Noctua fimbriata (assembly GCA_905163415.1). Classification (NCBI taxonomy): domain Eukaryota; kingdom Metazoa; phylum Arthropoda; class Insecta; order Lepidoptera; family Noctuidae; genus Noctua; species Noctua fimbriata. The sequence goes on along the minus strand of LR990931.1, from coordinate 18,292,212 downwards.
CGTGTGAATGAGCAGTTTCACAAGAAGCCCATTTGCCATCAACAGCTTGGGAATCAAATCTACATTCCAGTCGCGACCTCGGCCGTATGTTTCGTCGGGAGCCGGTGCGTTGAACTTTGCGAACAATTCTTCTAACGGGGTAATTGACGCAGATTCACCACCGTAGTACTTATTACGATCAATGTGCAGTACCTTTTTTCCAGACACGGAGAGCATTCCACTTAGGATGCATTCCTTCAATCCCGTTCCCAGAACTATCGCGTCGTATTCTTCATCCATGTTGAAAGATTTAGAAGAAGATTTTCCACTAAGAAATTACAACCGGGTGGTAAATGTCAAAATGTCGGAAAGAATATGGCCGACATCGATGATGACGACGTGTGAGCTAATGTTGCGCAGGTAAATATTTACTAAACAGTCGATAATCTTTTTTTTTACTGGCAACTGATTTCAAAATTATATTATCAAGCTTAGTTCAGTCAGGAGTTTAAAAAATTATTATGCTTGTCTTTTTTCAGTTTTTCTTTGTCTAAAACACTACCAATAAGACTAAAATATTATCAAAATTGAACAAATTCTTTATTAAGTCTGATTAAAGGTTGTTTTTATACATTTTGAAAACACTGTTTTCATAAATTACAATTATAGTAGCAGATAAAAATTTGTTTAGTTTGTCAGGTTGAAATGGAACTGGGCTGGTTACGTCTACCGCATGTCGGAGGAGCAATGGGCAAAAATTACCACTCAGTGGATAACAAATAGCAGGAAACGACAACGCGGCAGGCGCAGAAGGAGATGGCGGGATGAGCTAGACTCTTTCGCAAAGGATTGGCTTACAATCGCACTAGACCGCAAAATGTGGAAGGAGAGAAGGGAGGCCTTTGCGCTGCAAATAATAATCATTTTCTGCACATACACACCCACTCGCTCAATCTCAAAGCTCATATACTTCCATCAGGCACGGCTGGGGCTTTGGTCTAAGTAATTACTCTTTGTTGGGCTGCGGGAATGCATTTGAGGCCGTATTTGAACCGCTATTTTCAACATACTTACTACTAGCCCGTGCCCACAGAACATTAATACTCTAGCGAGCCAACGCCGCGTCTTACTTGACAACGACTGATGTCATTAAAATTGTTTAACTTATGAGTATGACCACCATCGATATGTGAAACTTGATACATACATGTATCAAGTTATATGTCCTGTGTTTGCCCGCTTGCACATACAAATTGGTTAAAGTCATAGGTTAAAGTGCTCCTATTTATCCAGCGCATCTAATGCCTAGTACACACCTAGCTTTATATGACAATACTGCAACAAAAACAACAACTTACTGACTGCTCTAAGACTGGATCCATAGAGGAATAATCTATAGAAACGACATAGCCTGCGATATACCGCACATTTTACTACTACCGTGCTGTCGTCAGCAAATAATACCATCGGATGCTTTATTTCTCTAGCAGATCATTTATATAAGTTAAGAATAGTGGAGGTCCTAATGCACTACCTTGTGGGACTCCGTATTTAATAATCCTACTACTAGATCTATATCTTCTACCTCGTAACCAGTGCGTGGGCGTTTACGTGTTATTTCTAAAATCTGCTTACTGTTGTGTAAGTAAAATACACTGTTTGTATCTCTAAGAGACCTAATATTCGATTCATGATGTTATGCGGCAAAGTTGGTTCCATAAATAAAGAGTTCAAAGTGTTCGAATGAATGGAAATTTCTTGTGTTACGCTATGATTTGAGTTCGATACTTGGTTAATAAAATATTCGTTGAAGTAGTTTGATATTTCAGTAGGATTCGTGGAAAGGAAAGTAGGCTTTATTCTTGTTAATTACGATCCATGTCGTTTTAGATTTATTTTGTGATGTTTTTTTAGGTGTACGTGAAAATGAACGTGTGTGTGTATGTTTTGAACGCATTTTTGTTCTTGAGAGTGGGCTTAGTTCTATATTGCCACAGAAGCACATGTTTCCTTTTACTGCATTTTTTTATTTCCTTTGAGATCTACTTAGATTTTTTAGTTAATGACTTAGTAATAGTTTCGTAAGGAAAACAGAGATCGTAAAAGCAGTGAAATAGATCCAAAAAATAGATAGAAGCCTCATTATAATCCGAAGTATTGTAAATGTCTGAGAATACGAAATATATACGAAAAAAGAATTTAATGCAATTTTTAAATTTATCCAAATATTCTAGGCAGTAGTTCCTTCGTCTAATACACCATAACTTAATAGTACATGTTTTTTAACTGGGCATCTTAAAACGTGTGTGGTGTGGTCTGATTGTCCAAATTCAATCATTTCCCCCTTGCAACGTCTGATATTGCACGCGAAATTATTAAAACATGTCCCAGTACTTATTCTAGTTGGTTGAGAGAATTGCAGTAGTAAATTATAGTTTAAAAGAATATATTCAAAATGACCTTGGTTTTGTCCATGTTCATTTTAAGACCCACTCGGAAGCTCTACTGAAGTCATCGAGCATTATTCCGAGTATATATTTCATGAGAATAGACATTATATAGGGTAAAGCAGATTAGTGAAGAATCTAAACTAAGGTGACAGAAAATTTTGTTGAGGAAAAATGTAATCAGCGATTCGCTTCTTGCTTTCTCCATAGCAGTTTCCTCTATGAGTGGCTCAGATTGGCTCAGCATCACCACAACACCGTACATAAGCATAGGGTGCGGATTAATATTATGGTTTAAAGAGAAGCACTTATTTTGTTGTTGGCAAACCCAAATATGTTTTGTCATGTTTGGCGACCAAGCAAGCAATGAAAGAAATGTCATGTGTGTCAGTCAGTCATTGAGTTCAGTCAGTTACTTGTCTCGTGTTTTTGCTTGTTTTAAGTTTCGTACTCTGTCGTGTATAAACGCTAACGCTCGGTGGTGGTCAAATAATTATTTTGAAAGTTCTAAGAATATGTATACACGGGCTACTACAAAACTTATCTGTTCGTCTAGTGACTATTGAAAATAATTAAGTTATTGATGTGTGATTCTGTGAACGGATGACTTCCTACCATATGTTTGATTTCGTACGGTACATTCTCTCTAAATCACGTTCAACAAAAACATCTAAACAGTGTGGCGACACAATAGTTTTAAATGAAAGGTAACAGTGGGGTGAACACCATTCAAATGAATAAAAATGTCAACAGAAGGCAGTGGAGAGACACCTTCTATCGTGCCATGTTTACCCGGGGCACCGGAGCAGACTTACTTGTTTCCGAAAGCGAAAGGACACTCGAGGTCTGTAAGTCATGGAGGCACTCCTATGCTCGCGGGCAATCCCGGTGTGCCACGGCCATCGCTCAAGTCGGCGATGCGCGGGCACCAGCGCGCGCTCTCGCACGGGCAGATCGGCGAGGGCGGGCGGCCCAGCAGCGGGCCTGGCCACAGCCGTGCCGGCAGCCGCACGGACTTCATCCTACCGCCTGGGCACCGCGACCGCGAGCCGCCCGCACCCAGCGTTGCGCCGCGCCTGGGATCTGTGCGCATCCACTCGCGCCAGGCCTCTCGCTCCGACTCCATCTACACCATCCGGCGCACGTCCGACGTGGGCCGCTGGAGACGAGCTGCATTCTGGCTACTGCGGCGCCAGCAGCCCAGCATTGATAGCAGGCATCTCACTGTCACCCCTAACATCCTGGTGCCAGATAAAACGCCACCCAAAGAACACCCCAATGGGAATAGATGCGACAATAAAATTAGGACTACAAAATATACTTTACTATCATTTTTACCCAAGAACTTGTTTGAACAATTCCACAGGATTGCAAATGTGTACTTTATATTCATAGTGTTGTTGAACTGGGTGCCCGCAATCAGTGCATTTGGTAAAGAGATTGCGATGCTGCCCGTGCTGTTTGTGCTTGGTGTGACAGCCATTAAAGACTTATTTGAAGATCGCAGAAGACACAAATCAGATAAAAGAATAAACAATTCGTTTTGCAGAGTCTTCAAAAAGTAAGTTCTTTTATTTATATGCTTAATCCAGTTAGTATTTAATCTATATTTGTTTCCACTTATAAAAGATTTTTTCTGTGAATTGGATATGGATCATTACACTCTGAATGAAGATGTGTAAAACTCAAATTTGATTTTATGTGGTTGAAGATGTGTAAAACTCAAATTTGATTTTATGTGGTTGAAGATGAATGTTACCCTGTTATTTTTCAGAAGATGACTATCATTCAGGCTAATACCTGATTCCACTGTGTTTTATAGTGTATGGATTACCATACACTATAAAACAAAATTCATAAGAAACATTAGTTTCTTATGAATTTAAGCTGTTGACCACTTGTGTAAGTTAATTACTTGCAGTTATTTTTAACCACCCTCAGTGACCCTTTTTATGACAAATTACAATTGTTGAATATTATTTCTGAGATAGTTAAAATAACCTAACTCAAAAATGCTCACAATGTATTAAAATATTTAGTATAATTAAAAATAAGGCTATGTCATAGTTAGGTATTACAATAGATACATGATACAACACTACAGCAAAAATGATTGCAATAAAATGTGACTTCCTTTGTTTTGAATAACTTAAGTGCATATTTTGTCATATTTCATTTTCTAATATAGTTTGTTGTGAGAAATATATTTAAGAGTGAGGTAACAAGCGGTCTCTATCAAAAGGTATTGTGTATTCAGTTACTGGGTTGTGGAGCTCGACAGTTTCTTCCTGAGCTTTAAAAGTTAACACAGACCAACAGCCACCTTGGCCCATGTGATCTACTTGAACAACTATGTGTGAAACCAATCCAGATAAAATAGTGCATATAAAGCTACACAGATGAAGATTGGTTGTATGAAATATTTCGCTGCATCTGAAATGTGATATCTGATATGTCAACAACATTTGTTTGCATCACAATTTAAAAATTAAACATTAACACAAATAGTAAATAACACTTCTTTCTTGGGCAGTTGTGTAATCAGTGCTCATAGGTGTCAGTAAAAGTAGATAGTGTTGACTAATAATAACAGAATACAATAACACGCCTCGACTTGCGCTGGTCGATTTTTATAACTTTTGTGGGAAGGTAGGCAGTGAGCATACGGCATACCTACACGTGGATTACGTAGGCTTTAAGTCACTAGTGAATGGAATAATTCTAGGTAGGTAAACGTGATTCATTGGTGAAACGCGAAAATACGTTTTCGAGTTGGGTCGCCTTACTCGCCTTGAACGCTACAAAAATCTCTAATTAACGTGCTTCGTCCATAAACTACTAGCCAGTAGTTTATGCCATCTACCCTACGTATTTTAATGGTAACCTGTAGTTCGTACAGTGCCCAGGTTCGCACGAAAGGGGTTCTGAATTTTCAATGCACGCAACATCGAGAATTGAAAATTCAGTGCACGGTAAAAAAAAAACGTCGCGATAAAACGGCCATGCGACTGCGAACTTAGTCATTGGTTTATTTTGATCGATTTCCAAATGGAAACAATACAATAACTAACGTCTATATACTCAAAATAAGCTGGAATTTGGTATTTTTGTCAAGTAATTTAAGTAAAATGGATTTCCTCCTGATTTGTCTGTTGTTAGGGAAGCTAGGTACCCAGTATCTACTTCCTTGGGAATATTATCGCACTAGCCGGAAACCCCAGAACGTAATTACGAACATATCGCACGCACAAGGTACTGTAAATAATGCCTTCTTATCTTAAACATTGTTAATACTCGGTATTTATTAGGTTCCAACTGCAAAAAATGTTCGATAACCTCTTAATAGTCGACATTTTCCTACTGATATGACTAACTGAAATGGAGTAGGTATAACTACCATTTTATAGACGCACATAGTTTAATCGCTAGGTATGTAGTAGCCCTAGCCAAACGCAAGCCGGTCGGATCTAAGAAGAAACGAAAAGAAAGGGAATACCAATCGGAAACATCGTACTGGACAGCATAAAACAGGAGAAAATTTGTACCCCAAATCATAACCGACAAAGATTCATCTGTGCCTGATGCACCAATCATCGTTAACATAGGTTCGGTCACCAGCGACAGGAAGGTAGCTCGAATTCCTGCTCATCAGGCCCAAAAAGCAGATCACGGCTTCGCGATCTAGGTGAAAAAAAGCCAACAAAATAAAAGTTTTAATTAAAATTGGCAGAGTTTTGTAAAGCGTTTCTAGTAATTAATCAATCAAGGGGTCTATAACCCTGCTCTGTCCTCAGGGTTGTGAAGGTTTACGAGCTGATTTCGTTACAAACGGTCGACATCAGTAGGGAATACATTCGAGGACGTGTCGAAGGACTAATAACCAATCAACGTATATTGAGAGTTAACGTGGTTAGTAAAGCAGTAATATATTTTGGCTACAGATTCAGAAACAATAGCTTGCTGGCCAATGCCGGCGCTTGTCAACTTTCGTCCGGGAAAATACGGGGATAACCGCTAATGTCATTGTGTTTGTGTATTCAGAGGGCAAACTACCACAAAACAACATTTGAAGTTGTTAAGTTGTTAACGTAAAAGACCATCCATCTTTCAATCATTGGTTATTTGAACTTATCAAAGTGAGCACTTAACCGTTTATAATTCCATTTAACCTACGATTTAAGTGTGGCCATTAACTTAGTTTATATGTTGACATTTTGTTTGATTGTTTTTTTACGTTTATTTCTTGGGAAAAGGGCCGTTGTTAAGTGGTCTCCGATACCTAAGGAGTTATGGACCTCACACCTGAGCGTGATTACTTTTAACAAAGAAATTACTGTTATCGTGCTAAAAATCGTGCAAAATAATAAAACGAATATGTAGTAAGTTAACGATTTTTATTTTGATCCATTGTGATAAAATATACACTCATTTTGAGAAGTGTTCATTTTGAGAAGCGCACGTTTTAAAAAGTGCACAATCTGCGTCAATTTTTCGTTGGCCAATTCTATCAGAGAGTTATCTTAGTTGTCTGACATAATTTTCCCCATTTACGGCACCAATCTGAGTTCTTTGGGTTCGTAGATAGATTCCTTTATCGTACGTAAATAAACTCACGACTTATTCCTATGCGGGTAGGCAGAATCTACAGAACGCCACCTGTTATGATCCTTGGGTTCTCTATAAGCTTCCTCCTATTCCAAATTATAATTTCGGAAACATTTATGCCTTGACACTACATAATGTAAAAGCTACAATCTAAATACAGGTGAATTTGGGGCCTGCGTGTCGTAATTGAGCTTAGGTCCTCAGTACCATGTCCATAGCGCAGCACATAAGTAATTCATTCGACGTACAGTAAATTTCTTATGATGTTTGCTACACCAAGCGGTTGGGCGGTTCGGCCACTCCGATTCATAAATTAGCTATTAATATTACACGCGTATGATGGAAACTGAACATGTTTGCCGTAAATAATCGAATATTTATTTATTCGATTAGAGAGTTTATCGCTTTTCTATTCCGAAATTTGTTCCATTTTCTTTTTGTTGTAGTGATTTTTACGAAAGAAAAAGTTTCAAACATTCTGTTATTATGTGCGTAGTCCTGAACAAAGTTTATAAGATCCTAGGGGAAAATTACGCAGAATAATAACCCCGCTAATTAGGCACATTATGAAGTTTACCTTGCGATGTAAACAAGACAATTTGATCAAAAAGCACTTGAGTTTATGGCGGAAAGAGCACTAATGAGGTACGATTTAATTGATTTTCCATGAAGACTGTCTTGTATAACAATGACCATAAAATCATGATTCCTGGTAGCGTTTAGCAATGAATAAACATAGAATATCAATATATTCCGTACAACAATGAATTTTAATGGACCAGTCCATATTATTTGCTCGCTCAACATGAAAATGTCAAATATGATGTGATATTGTAGTGATTCAGGTGAGCTTGGTTAACTTCCGTGTCATGTCATGGATAAAAGCACATGTAGCCAGACAGAGCTATAGCTACAGGCAATTTGAAGCACGTGCTGTCTGATTGTTGAGACGTCAAAATATTTCATACATGACATACATCCCATGTAATACGGGGAGAGTCTATTGCCACCAACTGGGCACAAATCCAGCCTGCGGACTGCTACTGACAAATTCCAGACGGGAAAACCCAAGAACAGTTCCCACTAAATAATCCAGAACCCCATGCTCAACGGTTGCGCATGCGACCACTGGACTAACGAGGTTGTCAAAATATTTAATGTTAGACAAACATCGATGAAATTCAGACAGCTTTCAGGCGCGCACCTCGTTGACTGTAATTTCAATTGATTTTGTTGAGATTGCTCGACTGACAGCCTCAAGGTCGCCACTCGCAATCATTGTAGTTTTATATTTATGACGTACACTCTGGTTAGCAAATGTTTCCTGATTTCTTGATACACGATCTATAATCATGTCAAAACTAACACAGTATAAGCAAAACCCCCATTAAACGTATTATTTCGACGTAGATTATAGTGCTGCATGGTTATTTTGGCGCGTGGCCGTAGTCAGAACGAACGCAACCATCTTGTTTTTCCAATACAATTTCCACAGACAATTTCGCAAATGTTTACCAATTCGCCCTCCTGACAATGTCATTCAAGCGCCAAAAGGATCTTACAGCACTATAAATATAATACATAATGATACGTATATTATGTATTATTTTAAACGTAGAATTACAATGTCACTTATTTAGTTACCTCACGACACTTTCACACCTACTCCGTGTTGATAACGATTGTTGGGAGTTAATTACTATTGACACGCAAATATTTTTTTTAAATACAAACCCAGGCTTTCATCATCAGTCATCACATCACGCACCGACGAAAAGAAAATTTACTAATGCAATCACAGATCATATCAATCGTTAGATGTTTATCGTACTTGTTCACGTCATCTTCGTTCTCCTTCCCTTTTCACAATTTATTTGGGGTTGGCGCAGCATGTCTTCTTCCAAACTTGTCTATTAGTCGTCATCCCAGCAGTCAATTTCCTTCTAGCCATATCACCCAATATGTACGTTTCTTTAGTATTAGGTCGAGTGAAAATGTGATGAAAAAGTGTGGTTTTCGGTATTAGTGGGCAAGTCGATACAAATGTCACTTTCAACTAAAATCAAACGATATTTTTTTAAGAGGTAGAGTGAATCCAACGATTACAAAACCTCTGAATACAATACAATAAGCCAAAGCAAATCGTCTACTAGAAAACCTTCATTGTTATTAATGGCCACTCGTTAATTAAGACACGCTAATTTATTCTGTTTTCTCGTTGCATCGGTGTTTTACGTCAAATTGATTAGATCGTCTTTTCCATGGTGGAACTGGGCGTAAAGTAATTTAGTCAGGGTTTAATCGACGAACCCACAATGACCTGTGTGGATTCGTGCTCTACAAGGTTCTGTCCTATAAAGATGTGTTCACTCGTATCGACGCAGGGTCACACCGCCAGCTAGCGAGCGAGCCGGGTGAGGCATCGTTTCACCTCTTTTCATACATTGGTTCACACCGCGAACTACCGAAACCGCCGAAACGAAGTATGAAAAGAGGCTCGCCCGGCTCGCTCGCTAGCTGGCGATAGCGCTTTAGCCGGAGCTAAGAAAGAGCGTCACAGTTCATGTCCTTGCAATAAAAGCGAAAAGCCGTCCTTTATTATTTTTCGGTTCGCACAACGTGGCTGGACACCCTGTCGGACTATTGGCTTTTTTGCATAGAAAGCTCTTCCGAGTCGATATGTTTTCAAAATTATTTAGTTGTCAGCTCATTGCGTAATACTAATGTAATGTTGACAGTATGCAAACATTTTAATTAGGAAACACGTTTCAATGATTAATTTTCCTCTTCAAACCGCCGAGTCGATGTAGAGATATTTTGCACTAGCATTAGAATCGTTATTCATAGTCTAGTTACTGCAATGTGAAGTGAATGTTGTAACCTAGCAACATCCACACATTACGTAAGTCATGGAAAGATTTTTTCGCAAACTGCCTACTTAGTACTTGTTATGCTTAATATTCACATAACATTCTTCCATAAAACTAAACACAGTTGTTGCAACCATATACAACATTATTTTTAGTATATGCGAAACCTGATACACGTGTCTAGTATTTTTATGTAAAGAATCTATGTACAAAATTTCAAAACTTTATCATGAAAAATCACAAAGTTATAAGCTTGTTCTGTTATTTACACTGTCGGACCCGGGAATCAAACCCAGGACCTCTACACTGCAGTAATAGCGCTTGTGAGCACTAGACTACTAACGAGGCAGTTGCTACAAACTTTTCTGATGAGAAAATGTTTAGGATCCACGATAAAACATTCGCCAAAATGTTACGCTATAGTTAACATTTGAGCAAATGCCCTGATTTCATGCACACTCATTATTACATTCTTATTTTCTGACATTTATCTCTGTTCAGTTCAGTAAATAACTTACTGTACATAAGTGTATACCATGTTCGTATGCCATGTTGTTGTATGTATGTCATGTTTCTAACTTTGCGGCCATGTATATTGCGTTCGCATTTTAGTTTTTAACTAAGACACGTTTTTGGCAAAAAGTACTTAAAGTTCAGTTTTTGCTACAACTTTAAAACTTTCAGTAGCACTAGCCATTCTGAAAACAATTGGAAATAGCATAATTCGGAAAAACAATTTTTCATAGACATTGAGAACAAGCATTGGTCTGTCTCAGGGTTTATAGACCTCAGCTAATAATTCTGACTGACTCATAAACAACATTATAAATGGTTTATTAGATCTTTCAATAACTCCCTTCAAATGGATAGATCATGATTGTTAAAGGAAATATTATGGCCGGAGTACATTAGCGTCGAACTATGACTATTTTATGATGCAGTGGCATAAGTGGAAGCCTTCATGAATGCCCATTAGTGGGGGACAGTGATTACGCTCCGAGTGAATGTGGAATGAGGGTGTAGATATGTACAGTCGAACGAATAGACAGGTTTATAGGACACTAGCTAGCGACAGCTTGTAAATGTTGTGCATTTGTTCAATAGTCTAGTCATTCACATTTAAGCAAGTGTGTTTTGGTTGTAAATATAATATTGAAATACTCAAAATGAGTGCAGGACAGATTGTCAAAATAAGTACAATCAAATCTATAAAGTTCTTTCCTCAAGAGAGACCATTTTCAGCATTTAACTTGCAATATCGCGCATTATCTCTCAATATGTATAAAATGCCTGGAAGACCCTGCGCATCGTAAGTGTTTCTGAGATCTATGTATTTATTTATACTCTTCTTCATGTTCCATTTTTGTTTTTTACTACCTAGTAAAATAAAAACTAAACTTATTTCTTAGTTATAACCAAATTAATTCGTAAAAGTTGACAGAATTTGTACATCTACTACTACATTAGTGAGTATTCCATCATTGTGGCCCGTGTACTTAACGCTTTTGTAGACTGTACCGTTTGCCCTGGACACGCAGCTCCTCTCTAACTGGGTCATTGGTCAAGGTCTACCGGGACGTAAACACAATGTCTTTCCCAAAGTCCTCGTAATAAAATGTCTGTGTGCGTGCTTCACGGGCATATTATTACAGTAAAACTTAGCGTCGCGTTTTTAAAGGTTACTGTGAAAACGTTGATACCGTTTGTACGAAGTTTAAAGTTGACGTTGTTAATAATCAGAATGTACTTTTTGGGTTTTCGCCTATAATTTATGAGTCAACCGGTATTTAGAGTACTTAGGAGGACGAGGTGATACGACATGTTTTTCCAGTTAAATTTTTAAACCTAAAGCAATCGGCTTGGTTCAAAATATGACGTATGATGTATGTTCTGATAACGGTATCAGTTAGACGATGGACGCAGATTATCTCAATGGGTTGATTCACTCCGTACGGTAACGTATTTTATCAATTATGATAGTATGATGGTACATAAAAATCAAGGTAAGATAAAACTCGATGTGCTTCGAAGAAATCCCCGAGCGATGTATCTGTTTGAATTGTTGGAATGTTAGTGAGCTCATACCGAATGTTTATTTTGTTGCAATTCTTCGATGTTTGCTCAGATGCATCTTATTCTTTAGTTTCATTGTTTACTTTATGGTTCTGATCTCATGCAATCGTTTAATGGACACCATAAGGACGCTCAGCATTTTAACCGACTTCTAAAAAAGGAGGAGGTTACGTATTCCACCAGCATCTTTTTTTTCATGTATGTACACCGACTTCTCTGTGATTCCTATTTCGATTTAAGTGATTTATTTTTTCATTTGGTAGAGGAAGCTCGCGCGGTGGTCCCATATCAATATTATTGCTTCGGTACTTTATGAGTTATCTTCTATTATATGCATTTTTTCTTCTTCGTCTATGTAGATGATGTGCTAAACTTCTAGTTACAAAGTAAAATTGATACTTGACAAGGATTTGTGAGAGATACCAGAACTAAAAAGGATAGGGAAATTGGTGGCGAAAACGTCAATAAAATAAACTATAGTCACCGACTTCGAAATTAAAGTAATTTTCCACTTTTTGGTGTCTTTTTTGGAAGTCGGTAATTTTTTTTCCAAAAAGTTTTTTGTTGATCAGCGTATTCGAGACAGTCACATAGACACAAGCTCAAAAAAAAAAAGAAATCGCGTTTAGAAAGTAATATTTCAACTACTAATTAACTAAATTGGCAATGTATCTAATCGTTACGCAGTCGTTTGTTACATCTGGACATAGCAATAAATAGCGTTGTTTTATGTCCTTTACATGTGCAATTAAATCACCAGCCAAGTTTAATGTGGTATAAATACGGAATCGGAAATTCCAAGGTACTTTGTTTTGTGTTAAAACCAAACCCCATGTCGTATTACTGAGAATGGTGCATGTAAGCCATTAAATAATAATAAGGAAAACTTAATAGATCCAGTTGTAAAAGAAATAGCAATATATTTTCACCATCTCTTTCGCGTATGCAAACTTTTTGACAGGCCCCAGTTATAACGCGCCAAAAACTGAGGCCAACCAAAACGGTTTCTATGGAAAGTCGACACAGTTAGGGTGTTACCACACCAATCAATCAATGGTAGAAATGACGACGATCGATCGTTTGGTGTAGTAGAAACTGTCGTTCGACGTCGACTTATCCATTCTACCATCGATCGATGGCCTCGATCGACGATCGATCGATTGGTGTGGTAACACTCTTAGGTAGTATCACGTTAATAACAGACCAAAACTACCGCTATCCCACAAGGGTAGGTACTACCAAATTCACTGACGGTCTACCAATTTTCACCCTTATTTTCTAAGTAATAAAGTACATACGATATCAGCGAACCCAGGCATTCTCTATCTACCCTATCTGCCCTATGTATAGCCGGGTGTGCATGCCATAAGTATTGCGTGAGTGCATTTATATTTTTTTGAAATAGGTTTCGTACCAATGCACGGTGCAGGTCATGCAGGTCATGCACACTTGAAGGCGATACAATCCATAACTGTCGTGTCTGCGTAGCTTTTTGTCCTCAACTGAGTGTTTCCTTACTTCTAAGAAATAATTACAAGTGGCACGTCAGCTTGTGTTAATTGCTCAAGAATACGCGTACGTATACAGGACACTATACATATACAATTCTCGATATTAAGTACAACTGATTAATTTTAAATCATTTAAAACCGAAAAAGAGAAAGGGAAACCTTTCCTCCTTGGAAAGGTTGGGTTCTGTTCCAGACATGCGCAACCGCACTCTTCGAGATAAATTGGTATAAATGGCATGCTTCAAAGTAAAATCGCGTTATTGAAAACAGATACAATGTTCTTTATGATTTGTATTGCATTTTCATTGTAATTTTTAGCGTTATAAGCGGACTGAACTTCCGAAAGACCAAACAAAAGCTTGTTGTGAATTTTAATTTGATTTGTAAGGAACACCTCGGTATGTTTGTTTGACTCGCACTTGACCGGTTTTTTTATTGTTCACATGTTTATGTTTTCCTTCTTTCTATGTAGGGCGACGTTTTTCTAGAAGTACCGGTCTTGGCAATTGAATTCTAGCAGTAATATATGAACACATACAGGTGCCTAGCAGTTTACAAGGAAAATACATATAACAGGAACATTTTGATTAACACGTCAAGCGTATTGTGGCGGGCTTTCCGTAAACAGGTCATTTTCAACCGCTATTTACTCCATTATAGAATTGAATTGTAAGAAAGATATTTAAATAAAATGTAATTGTATGACTGAACAGGAACTGTCGGTATTATTGAAATTGGCCTTACAAGTGTTTGTTAGAAGGTTGCAGGTCGAAAAGGCTAGACAGACTAGATATTCTGAGGAAACTCCTTCGAAATGTTCTATGTTCGTGATAAAATTACTCGAATAAATATTTTTATACTAGGAGGGTGCGTCATCCACGCATAAAATAAAATACTTAAAGCTAGTATGTACTCAGTATGTGGGTAGTGTGACCTCGCAACACTTGTGCAAACTTCGTGCTTGTGAACGTCACCTCATGGAAATCGACCGACACAATTTTAGGGTGTTGATGCAGAATAAAAAGTCTGATTAACCACAACCCATCAAAAAAAAATCCAAACCAAAAAACCCCTCCAAACCATCCATCCTCCTTTCCAATTTTTGCATCTCATTAAAAAAATAACAGATTTGCAGAGTATCCGATATATTAAAAGAAAACCGGATATTTTCTGAATCAGACGTTAGCTTGTTTTATATGCATGTATATGTTTCCTGCTATTTGTGGTAGATAAGTGTATACATATTATAATGAACAAATAAACATTACAAATTAATAGCTCCTAGTATGAACATTTACTTTTATTATTATTATTACTGCGGATCGGCGTGTCCTACGAAGCGGGCTTTTTGTTTTCAACGTTGCTGATGACGTTTTGTGAACTGGACATTCTGGGACTGACATTGTTGTTGACGCAACACTAATGTCAGCCCGGTATCGTTATCGTAAAATATTTTAATAGTTATAAATGCATCCTCGCTGTCGAACGTTAATCACTGAACTATAAGCTTACATATTACGCTTGCTAGATAGTGCTAAACAGTTATGTCTGTTAGTATGTAGGGCGTTTATCTACTTTACATTTTACGTGGAAGAAACATTCATTGGTTACTAAGTCTTTATTGATTATTTGATATTATGGTATTGTTCCGTATTGGAGTTTTCCTTAATTGCTTCTCTTGTTCGCGGGTTTGCCACAAGCGCTAGATGATTTTGACGTATTTTTTTTATTTAAGCACATCTTATCATTTTTGGTTTGTATCAAAGAGTGCTTTACCAAAATCCACAAAGTGGAATTTTTTTACATCATCATTTCAGCCGTAAGACGTCCACTGCTGGACATAGGCCTCCCCAAAGTGTCGCCACACATTGACCGGTCCCGTGCGACTCGCATCCAGCGGATTCCTGCAAAATTTTGCATTTTTTTTACGCAGGTTACTTATTCGTTTTGTATATTAGGCAGGTAGGTGTCTACGTCAAAACGCTTATTTTGCGAACGTCACTAGGCACTATTCATCATCAACATACACATTACGCACTAGGGGTACTTTTCCTTTTTTGCGGTCTTGTTAATCCGCAGTACACACAAAATACTAAACTATTCTAATAACTCATTAGGCTAATTGCGTTATAGTCTTTAGCCTGCAGTTGTCTCATGACCCCAATTTATTTGTTGGTTCATCTAACAGGGTATGAGGATACTCTAGGTACTAGTACTCTTCCAATTAACCGTTTTATAGATAAGGGTCGTTCGTTGTAGTGTTTGTCAACACTTAAAGGGACAACTTTGTAGGGCACGCTGTGATTACGCCAGTGGACAAATCGTTACTTAGAAAACTGACCGAGCAAAGAACTCATAAGTGGGTGCTTTAATACATAATCGATGATTCACCTGCAATCATTGTAATCAATTTTAATCGACTGACGGAAACAATAGAATTATTTAAAACTTTTAATTCCAATCAATATGGATAGTAACCGTATCGTCGATATGATATCGGTCATTCTCAGCAACGACTTATTGAACAATCATGTCTTGCCTGTTTAAACTATTAATATGATGATTGTGGTAGATTTACCAGCAGAAAATTTCGGATAGGTAGGTACTAGTTTTGCGACTGAAAATTATTGTACACGTTATTGTAATTGTACAGCCAAGACCTTGATAGTTGAGCAGATTGGCTATGAAATTTGCCGCAACTGAAATGCGCCGTTTATACGAAAAATGCATTTATTTAGATTTTTAAGTGATGTAGAAAATAACATGTTAATGAGGAGCAGTAAATTTTAACTTCATAACATGTCTAACATTCATGAAAAAAATGGAGGGAGCGGTCAGTGAATAATCTTGAAATGGTTCGCGTGAATTTGGTTTACGTTTTCGACATTTTTACACGAACTATTTCAAACTGAAGGACACGGGTTAGCGAACTTCTGAATATTCAAAAAAAATTATAATAACTTTTTAACTACAAAAAAATCTTAATTTCTTATAACTGAAGAATGCCTAACACATTCCTTAAATGTATTCTGTAAATCTACTCGTAATCGGCTCGTACTACTGTAACAAACTCTAAGCACATGGTTACAGACTCGAGACTGACCCCCTTGACAAGTGACCCCTATGTCGTCTTTCATAAAGCCGTTTACCTCGATACCCAGATGTAGAAGATATACAAGATCATTCTAATACAACCAGTTATGCTAAAACTGCATTTTCTATCATGCAAATTGAGCACTAAAATTTCGGAATTCTACTTTTAATAATATTTTACCCGTTTTTGGAGGAACGAAGGCTAAATAAATGTACAGTTGTTTTTCTTACTGAACTGGTGAGCCTTGTTAATATTAATTTTATAATATCAAGCTTATTATGTTTGGCAAGCTAAGCAGAGCAAGCTTTCTTTCAGTCTTTATAGAACACATTTCAAAATTAAAGTATGTAATCGTAAGGATCATAGCCGGTGACGTTCTGTCATTTCTGCCTGTTCCCACCTACGTGTGTTGATGTATGTATTTAAAACTTCAACAAACAATTAAAATCGTATCAAAAACAGTCGATATTTACAACCAGTATAATTAGCCAGTAACATCATTCAAGTTCAGACACTACGTAATTGTTGTTATAGTATTATGAAAAGTAATTGAAATAAGTGATGGGTGTTAATATGAAGCCTAACTAATGAAACCACTAATTGCGTGCTTCGCTCCGGCCTTGACTGCGTGACCTTAGCGGCCTACGAACTAAGGCCATTGGCATTTACTACGATATATGTAAAACAGTTTTTGTCATTACTACAACAAAAACATTGTGTGAACTGAATATTAGCCTTGATACGGAATGCTTAAACGTGTTTTGATTTACCGTTCCTGCATTCTCTGGGATCCGCATCCTAACACAGGTCTGACTGTCTTGTAACAGGGTTGCATCTTTCTAGGTTGATACCTCGTTGAAATGCAATAACCGATAACGTGTCACCATACGACCTCTATAATCAGTGTGCTCCAATCGGGGAACGGGGGACCCCCAAACAATAAAAAATATCAACGCAAATCCAGATTTTTGGTTTTTGTGCCAGATTTTTATGAGCACTTTAAGACACGAGTCCCACAGGAAACTGGCATTTTGTTGGAGGCCCTCGGGTCTGAGTTAAGAATATGGTATGGATCATGCAAGTATCCCGTAGTGACATGATGATATTCTGTACTAAGACTTGTAGTTGCATTGTACAAGTATGTAAAACATCGGGGACAAGATTTTTCTACCATTTTCTACGTAAAAAAAAAAACAATTAATTTTTAATTTATTTAAATTTTGTGGGTGGGATATGGGTGTGTGCGTGTGTGCGTACACACCCATATCCCAACCCACACACAGTTTCTCACACTCATGCATAGACACGACATTCATCAAGATGTCATTTATCTTTTTACTTTTATAATATTTCTGTTTTTGTTAAATTCTTTTATGCAAATTTCTTTGTGCTAGAATGAAAGAGGCTGGCCTCCACGACACAGGGAACCCTAGCGTGGACACCAGAGACCTATTTTTGATGTAATATACCTCTGAAACAATAAAGTTATTTGTACTATTTATGATTATTTTATCATCGATGGTATGATTGACATGACCTTCAGAATTTAACAATATATAATATAAATTAACTAATTTTCCCGGTAAATAGAGATTAAACTATTTATTTTATCTTGACTGTGGTTAATTAACACTTTTAAGTTGGTACGTGGTTGGTAGTTATATTTTAAAACCTATTTATTTGTAGAAGACCCGCTTCCTCATAAAGTATGATAGCCACGTTATTTTTGCCTGCTGCTAATTGTGTATTGACTACATGTTAATTGTTTGTGCTCGCTCGTAGATGCTAATCACTTCACATTCTCTTAATATCTTTCCGTTGAACACAACAGCTTCTACAATTGCGTTCATTTGTAACAAACTTCAGGGTTGCATCGCAGTTTTCACTGACTAGAAAATTGGTTAAAACGCAGTCTTATATTTAGAATCACTATCAAATGCATTTTTTTTATTCCTATGCACGCACATCGTTTGCTATCTAATATATAGAATAGACGTTTGCGAAACAGTCTTTATTTTCCTCAATGTACTAACAACAACAAGAAGTTTTGTGTAAACAACTAGCACCTTAATCTTGAGCATTTCTATGATTGCATGGCATCCATGACCCGTACAAGTCACCAAAGACGTCACAATCGGATTGAAACTGGACGGTTCGACCCGAAACTGTCTGTAAGAACCCTGTCAAACTATTGTACAAGTGTACATAGCTGGTGCCAATGTACTTTAACATACACACAAAAATCGGGGCAAATACTTTTATTAATGCGTCATCGGTGAAATTTTCGTGTTATTTACAAGGCGTGTCTAGTCCAAAAGCTAAAATTTAAAATCTTTAGTGTGAAAACAGCTATAAACGGTCATCACTCCCCACACCCTTGGTAAATGTATGTATATGGCGGTCACTGCGACCTTTGTCGGAGCTATGAGTCTGTCGGGCTATAACTTTACCTTGGCGCGCGTCTACGCCCGTGGGGATTTTGGGAAACAACATCGGGATAAAACTAATCGTAAAGCAACGTAGCAGACTGCGACTGCCACAAATAATATCATCATCTGCTTAGCCTTTTCCCAAACTATGTTGGAGTCTGCATAGTACTAGTATTTTACAAGGAGCGACTGCCTCTCTGATCTCCTCAACCGAGTTACTAAGGTAGTGGGTATCAGCATATTCCGTGACAAGACTGCACTGACAAAAATTAAGATACTTAACCAAAAAAGAGGGTAGTAAGAATATTTGTAAGAATTGAATAATAACACTAACGCGTTTGTTGCCCCGAAATTGTAGTGCAGGAATTGCTTAACGATCCCTATGATCTTTTCAAAGGTTCTTAGCCTCGTTTGGGGTTGTTGCGACGTCTCCCGACTGAAGTTATCTTCAGATCAACTTACCTTCGCTCTGACTCGGTTTCCATCAAGGTGGAGACGAGCGAAGAGGTGCGGGGACTTGGAAGATTCAAATCAATTGAGTGCATTGTAACGAATGTGATTGATCGATTCTCGCACGTCTCCTCTCCGCTCTGGTCGTCTTCACTTTGGTGGAAACTGGGCCTAGTGATCCCTGTGCTCCTCAAAGATTCTTAGTCTCGTTTGGTGTTGTCGCGATGTCATATAACATTATCTTGATCAGATCAATGTTACCTTCGCTAAGCATTCCAAGTCCTTTGACCGTTCCTCAAAGTCCGAGTCGTGATGTTCTGACGTCATGTCGCCGCGCCCATGTTGTTTTAAGTGTAGAAACATAATGCAATTAACGATAACTTACTAACAAGTGGGCGTGGTATAAGGACCTCCATATAAGAAATGGAAACTGCTCGAGGAGGCGATACCTTTTCGGTTGAATGAACGGCGTGTTACGTATGTTATGGAAGACAATATTAATATTATCATTTATGACTATTGATAACAAAAGGTGACCGCTTCGGATCAACAATAAATCGTGATCGAAGACTGCGGGTATTCTTATGTTGATTGTCTGCTGTGAACTTACGTAGTTTTCCAAAATCCGGTTGATCTATAGTTGATTGTTGACTGATGACTGTTACCTAGCGGTGGGTGGTAAGTGTACGTTTGTATAGTAATTAATGATGATGACTCATGTGGTAGTATACTTCAGGGTTGTTTCGCTGTATTCCGTCTTCAAAGCTGATGGTGTCGTTTATTACATAATATTGCCTTACTCCCCTTATTAATTTACTGTCTTACTATCCTTCCAAATTTTGCCTGGTATATATGGCTTTTACTAATACGATCGCCGTTGTCTTCAATAGCTTTGTCATCATCTTTCAACGAAACTAAACTAATCACAGCGATCACAGAACAACTAAAAACTTCATGAAATTAACAGACAATTCGATACAATTCTCTAACCACAATTTAGAGATAATATACTCTCACCCAAAGTAGGTCAACCCCGTGATATATGAAAAGACTATAAATAGAGGTAAATGTCCTTGATCTAGTTCTACATTATATAAATGTTACCGAGCATTATTCCATGCCGACCTATATACTTGGTACAAGCCATGGATCCATCCATATTTGACGGCACGGTTGACGCAGTGGCTAAGCGATTTACTGTTGCGCTTCGTGTCGCGGGTTCAATTCCCGCACGGAACAAATATTTGTATGGCCTACAAGTAGACGTTACGGGTCTGGCTGTTTGTATATGTTAATTTAAATGTTTGTAAACGCACCCATGATACAGGAGAAATTTCTCGAGTGTGGCAACGTTTTTTTTAAAAAAAATATAGAATCTACTGGAGCTTATTACCTGAAACTGGGTGTTGGTTGGTTCTGACAGGTTTGCGTCAGAAATATGGCAAACTGCAGATATTCAGATTCAGTAATGATTCTTTTGATCATTGATTAGGTTTGACCAGAGCTTTTACACCTGTTGAATACGATCTGGCAGCACGCTACCATGATAAGCATTGGTCAGTGGTCTATACTAATATGATTTGAGATTTTGATATCAGTTATGATTCAAATCAAGATTCTTGCTTGAGCATCGTTCAAAAATTTTATAGAAATAATGGTTTTGCAAAATGGACAAATCCCATGTGTCCTATTAGTTTCCGTCCTAGTCATAGGGAATACAACGAACACAGCAATTACTGCAACAATATCGTGATATTTATTTTAAACATCATTAATTTATCTGCGCCAAATATCTGAGCGTAGGGAATGCCTATACCCATTAACAACATAATTAATTACGCGCACTTTCCTTCCTACTATATAAAATTCAGAACAAAGGAAATAGAAATCATAATTACTTCCAAAAATGATGCCCAAAACTAATTACACTAATATCAAAGTGGACACTAGAGTATTAATTTCTATTGACCTTAGAGCCACCACTGTCACGGAAAACTGAACCTTGAGTCAACCCAGACAGCATTGCTAATAGATTTTTTTTCCGTGTCTGTACATTATGAACAATTGATTAACGGAATTGATTGACTTTCTATCAGTATTGGGTATCTTAGTTAGTAGTGCACGCTATCCCGATACACAATGTATTTCGTTTGTAGTGTAATCTGAATAAATAAACAGCGATGACGAATTGTTTGTTCCTCGATTTGTAGCTAGCATGTCTGCCTGAAAGCATTCACCTCTAACCTCCAGATAATGAAGTGACTCATTGTGTTTTCCCTTTACGACTTTGATAGTATACGAGTTTAGTCTTCGCTTGCACACGTGTTGTATGTGACCAGGTGGAGTAAAGGTTTCACTAGAGGGCAAAGTATGTTGCCCAGGATGTCCCGGACGACATTCATCATTCACATTTGATGCAATGTTTAATATCAACATTTTTAGGTCGCGTTAGGATAAGGATCATCATGTAGCACCCAAAACACACCGACCCTGCATTTGTTCATCTTTTAGGCCTCGAACTCTAGACCTCGCCACTAAGCATGACGGTCATGTTCTGTCAAACGCTTTTATCTCTACGGTCTAGATGCGCTATAAATGTGATTGTGCCGATGCCTATTGTACGACTGTGAATGTATAAAGTGCCTGTTCGGCATCAACTATAATATTAAACCTGATGACCTACTCTAAAGATAATAAGTCCGACTGATAAGCAGTTGTCAGCTGCTTATCACGCCGACGCTCATGAATGTGCTTTTGTCGTAAAGAGATGTATGCATCCCACCCATTTAAAATATAACGTTAATAAAATTCATTATAACGTTACTCTGATCACGATAATTTGCACTGATTGCATTACAAAAACGGTGATCTTCACCGTACCGTACTAGACTAGAATATTCATGACAGTCGTCGCATGCGCCAAAGAGAATGGTGACCACGAATCACGATGCACGGTCAATGTCAATCGATACAGTTGCGTGTACAGCGAAGCCGTCGTCACCAACGACGCGA
This sequence comes from Noctua fimbriata, assembly GCA_905163415.1. Taxonomy (NCBI): domain Eukaryota; kingdom Metazoa; phylum Arthropoda; class Insecta; order Lepidoptera; family Noctuidae; genus Noctua; species Noctua fimbriata. The sequence continues at coordinate 18,269,742 of LR990931.1, read as the reverse complement.
CATATCCGGGTCACCTATAAGCTTTTTACTGTCCGGTTCATGCCCAATTATAAAATAGGAGCCTAATGTGCCACAGCCGTCACATTAGGCTCCATTACTAGAGACGCATTTCAACCTTGATCTTGTTAAACTGTAGACAATTCCGCAAGTTTTTACGTGTACTCGCTCAACATCATTGTGTGTTCCACTTTCGCTGAACTGCTAGTTTTGTAACGGTTTCCAATCACCGTGGTTAATAAAGTAGCTATTAACAGTAAACACTGGCTCCATTTAAATGAAGACCATCCATTAGCTCCTGTCTACAAGTCAGATTCGATGCGCAAAACATTGTCTGAATTAAAAATTGGCGCTAGATTCTGTCACGCCGAATTGCTTTAATTTAGTGCACAAGTTGTTGAAATCGTTCTTTAAATGGCACACTTTATATGAATAGTATATTAACGAGCTGAATGGCTGGCGAAGGTCTTCCGAGGCGGGGACGACACGGGGCAAACTAATAAAATGTATATTGACGCTTACGTTTATGAGCTCGGCGCCATTGGCACTCACTGATTTTCATGTAACGACGGTCGGGATGGTACGACCTTCAATAAACTTGGTGCGGTTATTAAAAACCAGAGGGATGCACACAATAGTGTCTTCGTGTTCAAGGAAAACAATTGGCCCAACTCCAATATTGAACCAAGATTGGTCAATCTATATGCAGATTCATTCATCACTGCTTGGAGCTAGAATGGGAATAAAAATTTCGCTGTCGAAGATATAAACAAGCTTTGCATACAAACTTGTGTGGAGTACCTATTTTTAAATTCATTCGTATAAAAAGAATGACTTTGGATTGAGTTTACCTAGTTATTGTTACACTTATAGCACAATCTCTATTGTAATAGTCGGAACTAGTTCCAAGTCCCTGAGGTAGCTGAAGGTTGGCCAGCATCCGGTTTTAGAGCGCGGTACAATAAGTCTCGCGAGGCGTATGATAGCTTGGAGCTGTTTTTTCCGCGGGTGCGACTTCGTGAATCCGAGGCCAGTCGAGATGTCGACCGGCCTGTTACTTCCTGCTGGTTACTAAAGCGTTCAAATGTTAACTGGTCCCCACCACTGGACCCTCAACCTTAAAAGATACACGGATTTCGCGGCAATGACCGAGCAACATTTTACTTCGCACATAGGTCAGAGAGTTCGTCAAAGTGTACTAGCCGGCTTTTACCACTTCTCAAACATTTGTTTACGACCAGCTGAACTTATTGCTTGAATACGGTTCTCTCGTGAAGAAAATTTGCTCAAAGTGACGTTTGGCTTACGTCAACAACGTTAACAATACACCTAACTCCATTAATAGTGTCACAACGGAACATTAACTTTCGACTTCACTGAAGCTATTGTTTGCGGGGCAAAAACCTAAATCTGAATAATGGCTTAATCATTTATATCTGACTTTCCGTTTCATTTATTTTCTGCTCTTGGTTTAGTTCGTTAGTGGAGGCAGAATTTAAATTGTGCAAACTTATTGTCATAGCTATGTTCTTAGATTTTCCTTAAAGAATTTAATCTGCATATGCTGTTTTATTTTGTTGAGTTTTAAACCCAAAATTGCCATTGATTGTATAATTTAAAAAAAACATGTTTTCCTTCATTCACCATGTAGTAGTTCCGCGAAATCGTTCCGCATGTGTTTGTATCATGAATTTCTCCCGGCCGTGCGCACGCGCAGGCTCTCGTCAGAAAAGAAAGCGAATAGGTAACGGTACTGCGCGACTCAGCATAATTACGAGTATTTTGTTAAACCTATGGTGCTGTACCTTTGTACCTTATTTTACCGGTATCTATTAGTTACGTGTAACGTGCTTAGTTCCGCATTTGTGAAGAAAAACCAATCGCAACTAATATTATTAATGTTAAAAGGGTTTGTTTATTTGAACCTAACAGATTTGGATCGAATTTGACACACGGATAGACCATGCACTGTGTTACTTAGGATACTTTTATTCCAGTAGGACGTTCCTGTGCTATAATATCTGACTTCCACGCGGGCGAAGCCTCGGGAAAACCTAGTTGGTACACGTAACCTGCTGCCTAGCCTTTTTTAAGTCGGAGTCGGCTTCCAGTCTAACCCTACGCAACCGAATTTATCTGCAAAAGCTAGTAAACAAAGAAATATGTAATCGTGATGCAATTTGGCCAAGCCTCATTAAAGGCATTAATTTTCCTCAAGTCCTTTTTTTATTAGCTGTGTATGGACAAACGTGAGCGTAGGTTTAGTATGAAATCACGTCATCTAAGTTTAGAGTCAAGGTGCATGCCCAATGCCCAGTAAGAAGTCATCGTGTGGGCAGAAGGTTAATACGATCCAATTTCAGTTAAGTCAGTTAATTTAATCAAGAGGACAATATGTACGGCAGTATCACAAATATAAATTTTGTGCGAATGTACTGTACTGTCGTTTATCAGTCTTTTACCTTTGATTTTGTGTCACTGTTAAAATATCCTGTATTATCGATACAATAAGGTTGCTGTTGGATTGTCTCTGTCAAGTCTGTCAAAATCACAATGTATTTCCGTTAATATGTTTGTCAAGAGGAAATTGGGTTGCAGCTCTCAGACGTAAAAAAATCTGTAGAAGTGTACCTACATTGTCAGACTCATCAAGCTATCTCTGTCAAATTCCTTTAATAGATTTTCAACTTTATCGCTAAAGCTAAAGGTTGATTTGGAAAATTTGACAGTTTCGGGTAGCTTGATGAGCTGGCGTCTGTATAGTAGTAGTACTAAGTGTCACTCAAGCATAAATAGTTAAATAAATATCAAAGTGTTTGCTACAAATTGCTATGTCTGGCCAGCAATAAAAATCTAAAAAGCCATTAATTGAAATCGACGACGAGTGCGGAGTGACGTGACCGCATCCGTGCCATGTGACCCAATATAAGCGAAAGTGTCAAATCTTTGAGGCCCGTAAGCGGCGCGTACGCTTTTCGGCGTAAACTGTGTTGGTGATTTAGTTTACAAAAATGTAAACTGTTACTTTTTCAATCATAGTGGGCATTCTGAAATCAACTTTATTTACACCTTCATAGAGTGAATATTCATTTTAGTGGAAATATCATCTATTAGAAACATGAACTTGAATAGACTATAGAAGATTTGTGCGATGGATTCACGCGCAGCATAAGTATTAGGTAGCTTCATGTACAGTCAGGGAAATAGATATTTTGTCAAATCGACTAACAATCTTAAATTGTTTATGTATTCATATCACATGCCCCTTCTGTATCACTTGTATTAAATGACGTATACAACAGAAAATTGTTGTAGTCTGTGAATCTGCTAAACAATTAATTTCCTGGACTGTACGTTTTATTATAAAATAAGCAATTCATAATGAACCTTAATATTCGTGTGCAGGCCGTTGAGTATCTACCACACCTCATAACTAGGTTAGTTTTCATACATCATGTAACTTAAATCATGTAAGAATTCTGTTTCAACTTATAGTTATTATCTTAACTCACATATAAATGTCCTCAATACAAAATACCTATATTATTCTAGATATTTTATGTTAATTCGAAAACCGTGAACCCATTTTATCAGTCTCGGTTGATCGATTCCGAGACCCGTTTGTTTGAAGCTTCATTAGAATTTTATTACGCACAGTCAACGTTATAGAACTGTCGATTGTACCAATTTGTTTATATTCTAACCAGAGCTATAACAAGCAATTACAATATGATCCAGCTGTTGATTGATTGCCAATTCACCTAAATCGTTTTGTTGACAAACATTTGCCTTGTACTTTTTTCGATGATTGTTCAAAAACATCGTCTTTATAGTTCAATCATGAAGTTTGGTGACATAATTAAGAGTATAGCGAGCTGTTGTAGCTTTGCTCGTTTGGTAGTCGGAAATTATTCCCACGGGAAAGTCTTACCGGAATAAAAATCCAGGTCATGCTCTATTTGTTAGCCAAATTTCATCAAAATCTCTCAGTTGTTAAAAGGCGTGACAAATAAATACACAAACGAACTCACTTTCACATTTATAATATAAGTTAGGATGAGGATAAACGCTTGGGTCGCAGTCAAATACTAGACAATTTAGATAAAAGAAACGCGTTCAATGTCGCAGTGCTCGAGCGTCTCCCCCCCGCCTGTACACAACAATATTCGCAGAACGTTGTCTATTGGAACTCAATTCATTTAATAAAGGTTCACGCGCTGGTGTCATGGTGGAGATAAATTATAGGGCCATAGTTCACATTAGCAATTTGTACGGAGAACTAGTGGCAATTGACGTCCTAGATTGATTTCTTTCGTGGATTGCAGTTTGCAGCCGTAAAAAAATCTTTTGGTGCTTGACCAGATTAAGAATTAACACCGCCGCCATCTTGTTTCCTCAATTCACAAAACATTTAACAAATGTTTACCAATAACGCTCCTCTGTGAACATCATTTGAACGCCAAAAGATCCTTGTAGCTCTGCATATGCTTTTGTTTGAAACCAATTCGATATGTTTTTTATATCTACGTGGTCGTTTAGTTTCTTGGTCAACCACATAAACAGGATTTAGTGCCCTTTGAAATGATTAGTTAATGCTTTAAGGCTCTCACTCAAGTAATCTTATAATTTTACTAAAATATTCGCCTGAGATTAATCGCTTGCTAAACCGGTCAAATTAGTTACATCAGATAACCCATACGCATTACCGCGGGTCGTTCAACACATAACTTTCTAATGGTGGAAAGTAAAAGTGAACCATACAGCCGAACCACAAATGGAATGATATAAAATGATGTCGAATGACATCAGCATGGTATATGGTCCAAGACAAAATATCGCTCCATTTTAAGAACGAATAAATTGAAAATGAGACTAAAGACGACTGCGAAATTAAGGCTGTCTAGACTTCTAAAGTCAACGAATACTACTAATAAAACTGTAAACGAATTCGGAAAAACTTCTAAATATACTACATCATGATCGAACTCATCCCATAGTAGAAAGGACTGTGTTTAGGTGTTACCACACCAATCGATCGATCGCCGATCACCAATCGATTAATGGTAGAAATAACGACGATCGATCAATTGGTGTAGTAGAAACTGTCGATCGACGTCGACTTACCCATTCTACCATCGATCGACGATCGACGATCGATCGATTGGTGTGATAACACCCTTAGACTTAGAGTAGCTCAAGTCGTCAAAATCGGATTGTGATAGGAGCTATTACAATTTTGATGTACAATAAAGTAGTTTATATCTACCTAGCTTGTGGTGGCGACTGGCGATGGCACGGGTGTTGTCGATTCTCCTTAAAATGCTTGAGTTCAATGATGCCGATAAACTCGTCGAGTTCGTGAATGCTATCAGTTTTGGATTGTACCTTGACAACGACCATGACTCATATAAAGGCCCAAGTTCACAACACTAACTGATTTATTGAGGCCAAGCCATGTGCACGGTGGGATTTCCCATTGGCCAACACGATGAAAAAACATCCTCCTCCATTTAAGCCCTTTAAAAGAAATCTCCGTTTTGATCACCTTCGTTATTTATGTGCGTAACGTTGTCTGTCCAGGAGTGAATTAATAAAAAAGATGCAATTTTCTGTCCTGAAAGCCAAGATCTATCTCAAAGTACTAAAATGGTGGAAAAACTGCAAATATAAGTTTACTGTCAATAAAAAATGAGTTAAAAACAGTCTAAGCCAACAACGGCTTTACAGCGTTCATCTCAAAACAACTTATCTTTACAATCTTAGATTAACCGCCAATAAAACTATCCTATAGAATTGTCAATATTGTCAGAAAAAGCAACTTCAATGCAATGTGCTCTTTTCACTTAGTGCCGTTATTGCCTGAATCGCAATTTATTGTTTCAAGAATAATTATCGTGTACTTCTCAGTATTAGCGCCAAGGCTAGAAATAATTTAATTAGTTAAAATAAATAAGGCTGAACGTAATGCAACACGTGTACTGATGGAAATGAAACGGGCGCGTTGTTCTTTATTTATTGTTCTTTAGAATGTTTAACTTGCATGTCCTTGCCAAATCTCCGATACTTGAGTCTAGCACGTTTTCTGTATCAACAAAACTTATAATGAACAAATTCATTGTATTCTGTTGATGCATATTCACAGTATTTTCTGCGGGTCTTGAAAAAGAAACCCTCTGTAAGTATAATCGCATTTAGGACTGGAAGAAAGATACAATGTTTCGAAGACCCGAAACATCAGTTTGGGACATAGACAGCTTCACAGTTTATTTTTTCAATACCACACATTTTAAACGACAATGAACGTAATATTTACCTACAAATATTGACAGTCAACAAAGTCTAATCCAAACTTATCGTCACTTTCACAATAAAATGCACTGCACACACACATGCAAATGTAATTATTGGTATGTACCTGCAGCGTTGCCGTCAATCTTGAGTTTTATAGCTACTCAGTTATTCATAGCAATTTTCTATAATTATTTGATGACTAATTCTTTACCATGAACATTACCTTTAAGTTTCTTGTCATCGATATTGTTTAAACTAAGTAAGCTGTAAGAATAAACGATCATTCAATTACTGCTTAAAAAAGTAAAGCGATTTGTAAACTATGCAAATATTTGTTCACTGTCTATAATTAGCTATTAGCTGAAGACAAAAACTCGTCCGATTCCTTGCGCAATAAGTGTTGGAGCTCTCCGGTGACAACTGCTGAACAAAGCTTATAATAGTGCGTATTTAAAAAAGCGATCTTTACTAATGTGGCTGTAAGAAGAGGCAGACTGATTGTAAAATATGGAAATATTGTCTGACAGACGCTAATGATGTGGTTAGGAAGGAAACAAATTCTAAGACAACGGTTGAACGAAATGTATTGTAAAAGAAAATTGTATGCTTGACTGCGCCAATCTCAAATATATTACATTGTACAATAAGGGCAAGAGGATGATAAATCGAACACAATCAAAACATTATATTTCGACGCGGTTTACTTATTACTTAATTGCTATGTGTCATACCATATTTAGGTACATACTTATTTTAATTAATCTTTTCAAAGAACTATAATAATATAACGATTAATCATTCTATTACAATATTTGAAACTTGTGGCAAACTGTTGGAAAATGTAGCTGTGTGGGTTATCTCAGATTTGCATGCATGGAGGTATTGATCGGTCGACATTGAGTTTAGACAGACCGAGGCTGTTTTCTTTTAAAACTGTAGAAGGACAAACAGACGATAGTATCAGCAACTGGTAGACATTGAAATACCGGCCTCGTGAGGTTACAATCCCGGAAAATAAATATTTACCAGTATTCGGTAGGTTAATAAGGGTCGATGAAACAGTATTTTCTGTAATCGGTAAATTTATAGGTCGACTGGCGTGAAACATACAAATAATGCGTCATCTACTCTGTTAAAGGAAAAGGATTCCGCAAGGCACTATCTTTGGCCCCGTTAGAACCCACATAATTCCTATGAGCAGACTGCAGAAGTGCATTATGAGGCGTTTGAGAAACGTCTGTACAGATAAGACTTGGTACTCAGGTGTATTAAAGTTCGTCTTAGCTAGGTACTGGATTTAGCACAGATTGTACCTAAAGGGTTTAAATAAACCCTTAACAGAGCCGAAAGGCACTTGTTCTCCCCGTCTTTGCGATATTTTTTTTTGTTCTAGACCATACCTTCTAGTTACGGAGATATTGGGCGTCAAAGTTCCAACATTTTCACAAGTTTTTTTTTAAATATATGTTTTTAATGTAAGATTTTTACTTTACACAACACCACGACCCCCGTACTATTCAATCCATCCATCAGCACAATGCTTTGAGTGCTTTCCATCGAGCCCTACCTTAAATTTTGCGTAAAGTTACTTAGTTTGATGTACAGAATGCTTGGTTGACGGCTATGTGAAGGGCCTGTTTACACATTGTGTATTCGACTTAAGCGTTTGATACCTTGAACAAGTATGTAATTTGTAATGCAATAAAATATAATGTACGTGGGTGATACATTTTTTTCTTTACAAACGACATAAGCAAATTGTTTCGCCAAATTGCCGTAACTCTGTACAGTATGTAACAATCAAACCATTTAACTAAGCTTGCAAGAACCATAAAGTTTATTTTCAATCGGAAACGATCAATTAACGTTTGAACGTTTGCACGCGTTCACGAATATTTCGACTTTTTGTAAAAATTAAGCGACATCATTTTCGAAGAGTACGTTTTGTAATTACACGAGATTACCGACAGGTTGTTAAGGCCAATAGTGAACGTTTCGACCTTCACATTGCCTGTACTGACCAGCCATGTCGTCACTACGGCTTTCGCAGACTTAACCGACTGTGGAATCTTGAAGATTTAAAGAATACTTAACTTGTTTACGCCTTGCCCTATAAAACTTTATTAGAAAATAACCTATCAACCTAGCACGTTTGGGAGGCTTCATAAAAAATAACAAGGTTGTTTAAACAAATAATAATGAATCCGATTATTCTGTAGACACAAAATCGTCCGATAAAGATTTCTAGATATTAAACTAACAGGATTACAGTCGGTACGCTTACATTTCGATGATATGTAAATAGTGGGCCTCTGTTTGGTCAATATCTCATGTATTTACTTTGAGAGCAAAGTTAACGATTTGTAGTATATTATAACGGCCTACGTTTTGCATACGGCTATTACTTTGATATCTCTTATTCTAATATCTGATTAATAGTATCAGATTGTTCCTATTATAGTGATTCCTCTTATTGCTCACCTGTCGTCATTATCTAATAGAAATTCAATCGTGGTGCAATTTCTCAACTTAAATTTTCTAAGATAAACTATGCGGAGAATCCTTGGCATTATAACAGCTTTGATTGTCGGCACCTGAAGACGGTAGGCAGAAATGTTTCGTTCAGTGGGGAGAGATAAATCGTTCATCTTACAAGACAGTCGCCGCACGCCATCCTATCACAACGTTATTGAGCTGTTATACAATCATTTTTATTATGTTTATTGAAGAATTTTCCTTTAAAGGGTTTTATCTTACATCTTTATTCTTGTGTTTGTGCAGACTTTATCAAATGTTGGTTCGGATTTGATACTCTTAACGCGGAAACTGATAACATACGTAAAAGAGTTGTCATGAGATCTGTAAAAGGACTTATCTCTTTCGTTGAGTATATGGAACTATACTGTGATGCACGACTTCTACAGGCGACTTCTACGATTGTACAGGCTTTCTTTAAACGCAGTGTCATGCTTCTGGGGGTTAAAGTTTTCTGCTGTGTCATGCTAAATTGCGACACTACCCGATGAAAACGTATATGACAGATGCTTTCTTATTCGCCGTTTCAGAGTTGGTCTCATAGTAAAATTTGTTTATATTCATGAGTGCTTTCACCCCATAAATTATTGCAAAATTATTCAGTGTCAGCTTGTACAGTACCTCTTGCTATACCACTACGGGGCATGTCACAAAGCAAGAAGTTAATTTGATGGATCATAGGGATGATAAAACTAGTGTTCGGTAGCAGGCTTATCTCTGAGTCAGACTAGCCCATCCTCTTAGGACTTGGCTGATTCATCCATATCTTTGATAACGTCCCATTTTAGAATTGTTACGTTACATTTGTTTTTTCTTTATCGGCTGACTAAATTGAGATATCTTATAGTTTTTATGAAACTATCCTTGATTCAAAACTTTACATACCTTTTCTTTTAAATCTCATAAAGAAATCCTTGTTTTGTCGAATATTTTGGTAAAATATCTATAATGTAGCAACCAGTAAATAAATAGTAGCAAGTGTGTTTAGAATAAGACGTAACGACGTAAGCCCCTTTGGCATTGTTTTTCACGAAGTCTTGGAACTGCTGTGCAAACATTTGTAACTTTCGTACGATGATTCATGTCTGTACCTTTTAGTAGTTTACAAATTCGTTTGACGAGGTTTACATCATCGATAAGACAAGATTCGATAAACAAGCAATTTTACAATTTCCGTCTTGTGCTTCTGTGTTGAAGGCTGAAAAAGTTGCCATCTGAGATTGATATTTTTGTATCCATGTGTCAACATTAAATACGATACGTATCGTTTACACTACAACTTTATTTGTAGTGTAAAGTATCAGTGACTTTGTTGTTATTTGTAAATAAGAAACGTCAGTCAGCAAGCATGTCTGATCGTATACTATGGAATTATATTATAATTGTTTTCGAAAAGGTCTTTTCAATAGATGATATATAGGAAATCAATGCTTTAATAACATGCTTCAATGACTCCCTGTTAATAATTCAATATTCCATATACGACACATTTTTTTTTCTGGAATGCCGGACCCACAAGTGATTTCTCTGATATTGGCTTCGGTGATCATTGGATGCTCTGCTTCTGTGGATGCTCTACTTCATTTCACGTATCACTTCTAACTCTAGAACAATTGCATCCACCGTCTAGTTGTTTTATTAAGCCCATAATGCTTTGTTTTCTCGTCTAAATAAACATCAAGCTCAGTTAATAGTTGCATTGTGTCGATGACACAGATTCCCAGGCGGCACTCGTTACTCCACCGAGTACACCACTACACTTCTAATATTATTGTTTATAATTCATAATGGTATTTATTACAGTATTGTTTCATTTCGCTCTAACGTCTCCCAGAACTACGGTACTTTTAGCAGTAGAAGGAGATCTTTGAAAAGGGGAATTACAGTTCATATTTCTACTGTTGCTGTGTTCCAGTTTAAAGGCAATGAAGGCTGTGTATTTTGTAATTCCATGCTTATCATTAAGCTTCTTTTCACACGCGTTGGATGAATCGCTGGCGCCAGCGACGGGCAGCCGGTGGCTAATGTATAGATCATCAACATCATTTACTTCATGTTCTACTCTCTGTTGAGTACAAGCCTTCTTTATTTTTTCAAGCTACCCTAGTTTTGTTTTTAGCCTCATTTAGATCTTATCCTTAGTTATTTGTTGGTTCTCCACCGATCTGGTTGTTGACCAATCAGCACTGATTCAACGGTCTCTAGGCAAAAATTATTTTGCTAAATTTGTACCGGTACGTACCGTAAAAGCTTCCATGCTTACTAATACGTGGCAGGACTTTGTTAAAAGGGGCTTACCCGGATCTCCTCGGCTCCGTTCTGCCACTCAGCATTAGCTCACTCAGCATTTATTATTATTTAGTTTTGTCTACGGTATTTGAGACGTGCTCTATGGAGTATTGTTTCGGAGTGCTATTATGACTCATGTTACGGGTCACGGCATCGGCCACACTTTCCAATGTTACCTCATTGTTGTTTGGCCACAACAAACATTTTTGAAGATTTGTTACTATTGTGTTACTACCGCCTTCATTAATAGAAAATAATACAGTATGCAGCTTTAGTGAAAACTAAGCTGCATGCTGCAATAAACCATAATTGTACTGAAATAATTATGTTATTGCTGCGTCAAGCAAAGGTATTGAAGAAGCCTATTCTGCTACCTAATAACTATACTAATTGTATCCGTTTTTTAATTGAAAGTGAACATTATAGATTTTTATAAAAACTCCAAGTGAGGCGTGACACAGAAAGTAAGACGTCTTCAGCTATACTACTGCGATACTACAATAAATAATAATTGAATGAGTGTACGCGTGACTGTCAGCAGCAATCTCATTGTTATTCTAACAAACAACAACATAAAGAAAGACGGTAATGGCGGACGTCAACGTTTATCGCGAAATGATCTGTAAAGTTCATTCAAACCGTAGAAAGTATTGCTTGAAGCGGTATCATGCCACAATCTCTAATCGCGACCTGTTGCTTGGCTCACGAAATTGGCCGAACGAGTTGCAAGTAGTTGGAGTTACTTGGAGTGTCAGACAGCAGTTACCTAGTTCTCACCGGTACATTGACTGTATAGTAAAGTTCGAGAAATATCTTTGTGAATTTTATGGCGGCGCTGCAGGAGCAGCTGTCAGAAACCTATCAATCCTTTTTCATCTTATAGAGCAACAAGAATATTTTGAACTTTGCATTAAATTGACAAAGGGCCGCTGTTGCTGTTACTGGTGAACATTCGTTAAACTATTTTGAGAGCTTGAATTAAAAACACAAGATGACGCGATAAGTTCCTTTTGGGGGCCACGAGGCAAAAGATCCTTGTACATAGTACAACTATTGTACCCTTTTTCGCCATGTGCCCCAATAAGTATGTCGATGTTGATACACGTATACTTTTACAACGCTTTTTGACAAATAGCACTAGTGGAATTCACTCACTCTAACAGGTGTGCCAACACTAACTGTACTTACAACCGACGTACTTATGTGCGTCAATGACGTACTTGAGCGTAATCACATTTCACTACTGCTCCCCGGTATCACGGTAATACGCGACATTATAGGCTGATTGGCTGCAAAGTAAATTGTCTACGCGTGCAGTTGTGGAAAGGCAATTTCAGTAACATTGATGTAAAACGATTGCATTGCGTAATGCGTGGATATTGACGTGCGTGACGATGACGATAAATGATGTAACTTACCTTTGAGAATTTGTCTCGCGCGGTAGTTCTACGTCTTGACGTAATCGTAATAGTCGTCGACTCAAAATACTGTCTTGGGACATATTGCAGCTGGTCAACTGCCACCCAAAAACAACCCAATTGACATGAATACTTGAACTTGTCTTCGATAGTATCTCAAAAACAACCTTATTGCTGCTAAAATAATGTTTACTGTAATTTTAAAAGAGATGCAAAAAATCTGAGGTAAAATAACTATAAACGGGCTGTGGTGAAGTCAGTGACTTGATGTGTAAGGGTATTGTGAGGAGGTCACCGATATAAAGATTGGGAAATAAACAAACGTGACGTTGATACTTCTGATTAGTTCACTATTTCTAATCCGGAGGCGTGAAAAGAGAACAACAACTCACAAATCTGCGAAAAACACGTGTTGAATAAACTGATTACCTACTGCATCGCACGAAAGCCTGTTGAGCTGTTCATAAAACATTATTGATTGTTTCTATTTCTGTCGGGCAGATCATCGGAGCGGTACATTCGAGTGAAATGGCAAGATGTGCGCGTCGGGGACCTGGTCCACCTGTCGAACAACGAGGCGGTGCCGGCAGATATCGTTCTGCTCCACAGCTCCAGCGCCTACGGCTTCTGCTACTTGGAGACGTGCAATCTAGACGGGGAGACGAATCTTAAGCAGAGGCTAGTTGTGCCGGGGTTTAAGGACAAGGTAACAAAGACCGACTGAATCTCCTAGTTTTCTTAGAATTACCAAACTATTGCAATTTTCCGCATGTAAGTGCAGGCGGCTCAACGTAATAAGATGAATCTTTCATCGCCTTGTAAACTTGATTGGTGAAACAATTTAATACGGTTAGTTTTCATCGGATAACAATCCCTAACAATGGAACCCGAAGGTTTTCTTTCCGTTACACTTTAACCTACTACAGAACCGCTGAGCAAAAAGGATATTACTGTAATTATTTTAAAGATTGAAAGTTTGTTTTAGAAGTAATTCAAGTTTGTTTAGTTAGTTTCTGCTCCCGAATGAGATTGCGAAACTCAATATCTCCAATATTTTAAATTCGTCCGAATTTCTATAGTGTCAATAGGAGCATCATAATGCTGTTTTTAGTTTTCTGTTTGCTATGCGTGTATTGCAAACCAACGAAAAAAACAGAGCGTGGGAACACTTTCTCCAATACTCGTGGAACACGACAAAAGACGTTGTAGTACCGCGTCCCAGTTTACAAAATCGTTTGTTTGGACTTAAATACATTGAAGTATAATAAGTGAATTATATTTTTCAGCAAGCAGAGTTTAGTCCAATGAAGTTCAGAAGTACTGTAGAAGTGGAGCGACCATCTACAAAAATATATAGGTTTACGGGTACCATCTCACACCCTAACGGAGCGCGAGTGCCGCTCACCTCGGAAAATCTTCTGCTGAGGGACTGCACCATCAAGAACACCGACTATGTGGAGGGCATCGTCGTGTACGCCGGACACGAGACCAAGGCGATGCTCAACAACGGAGGACCAAGATACAAGGCTTCATCCTTAGAGAAGAAAATGAACACAGATGTGATATGGTGTGTCTTAGTGTTACTGTTTCTTTGTTGCGCCGGCGCCGTCGGCTGCAAGATGTGGTTGGACCAATATTATATTAACTCGTCATACAAATTTGCCCCGTTCATAACCATGGTGAACAAGCCAGCTTTCGAGGGGCTGCTCATATTCTGGACTTACATCATAGCGCTGCAGGTGATGATACCCGTGTCCTTATACGTGACGATTGAGATGACGAAACTGTTACAAGTGTATCACATACACCAAGACATTGATCTGTACGATCCCGACACGAACATGCGGACGGAATGCCGCGCGTTGAACATTACTGAGGAGTTGGGTCAGGTGTCGTACCTGTTCAGTGACAAGACGGGGACGCTGACTGAAAACAAGATGGAGTTCCGTCGGTGTGTGGTGAACGGCGTCGACTATGACCACCCCAGTGGTCCTCCCGCCGAGCCTTCGACTGACTTGCCGCGTCTGGTCACTCCCATCACCAACGTGTCACCGAACAGACGGATGCTGCAATTATTAATCGACAACAACGACACTCAACACACGCAGATGGTAAGCCACGACTCATTCCAAATCATGGAGAAGGCAACTGTGAAACTAATAGCTCTAGCGTAGCTAGTTCCAATAATCATCATTGGTTGAAAATCCACTAAATTCGTTTGATATTTCAAAATAGCGTGACCTCATTGGTCGGATTGGAAATTAGTAATACTCACTTCAGCTAATGACCTTTGACAGGCCTTTCCCTAATGTGCAATATATGTTTTCGTTGTTTACCGTAATAAAATTCCAGGTTCGCGAATTCCTGTTAATCCTGGCCGTATGCAACACAGTTGTGGTGAGCCAACCACATGTGGACACCTCGCAACTGAGCGCGTCCACGTCGGGCGAACACATCCCTTCGGAGAGGCCGACCAAGACCAACGGAACCCTGCGAACGAACGACAAGTAAGTAACTTGTAAGTCAAACATTTTAACCTTCTCATTAATATATTTTAGTGTGTTTCAGTAAAGACAAGTTTTAAAATGAGTGTGATCAGCTTGAGCCGGTGAGAAAGAAAAAAAGACACCTCGCTTTGTTTTGTTTCGGACAACGCCACTCGTACCGCTTCGGACTATTCAATTTTATTGCGTGGACATACGCTCTTTCTGGCCGGCTCGAGCACACTCCGCATAGATATAGTGTGGTCACTCCTATAATAAGTAAAAATACCCTGAACGAAGCTGAAAGGCACTGGTTCCCCCGTCATTGCGATCATTTTTTTGTTATGTCTGAACCTGGAAACCTTCTGGTTACGGACATATTTTTCCCAATTTTTTATTTTTAAATTAAAGTTTTTAATTTACTTTACTTCCAATACCTCAATTACCCCCGTACTTTTCAATGCATCCATCAGCACAATGTTTTGAGTTACATTGAGTCCAAAGCGTCTGAAACGGTCGTATCCCAGCAATATTTTTTGCGTAGATTTACTTAAACTACTCAAAACCAAATAGGGCCCACCATGTTTTTTTTGCTGCAATTTTAAAATTGAACCTTAGTATTGAGTTTTTATGAATATACAAGTTTCAAGTGAGCGTTCAGGAATAGTGTAAACACAAACAATAGAAACATTTATTTCGTTTAATAAAAACACAAAATAAGTTTTTAGGAAAAATTACACAAAATAAAGGAAAAACAAAATCTTGAAAAGCACAACTATTCTGGAAAACAATATGGTGCATAAAAAATATTTTTTAATAACGAGTGGGTCCTCCTCTGCTCCGTATGCACTCTCTGAGCCTATCTGGGACACTTTCAATTCACCTGAGTCACCTTTATTTTCGGTATTTGTTCCCAACAGACTTTCAGGGCGTTAATGAGCTCCTGCTGGCTATTCACATCACTGTAATATCCTTTCAGGCGTCTTTTGAGCTGATCCCATAAATGGTCGATGAAGTTGAGGTCGGGACTCATGGCTGGCCATGGCAAAACAGTGATATTGGCTTCAGAGAGTGCTCTTTGTGTAGTGCGGGCTGTGTGTGGGCGAGCATTGTCATGTGGCCGGATTACTTGCTAGATGTAACTGGCGACGGTTACGGTACCTTCATTCAGAATTACCAACTCTGTTTTGCCGTGTAAGCTAATTCCACCCCCTACCATAACACTGGGACCCCCAAATCGGTCTGTTCCATGGACGCATGGTTCAGAAAAACGTTCCCCTTCTCTTCTCCACACGCGTATCCGTCTGTCGTCACTGTAAAACCTCACTTTACACTCGTCCGTAAAAAGCACATTCCTCCAGTTATCCATGGTCCATTCCAAATGTTCCCGGGCGTACCTTAAGCGTGCTGCATGAGCCCTCGTCAGTTTCAGTCGAATAGCACGTACTCTGGAGCGTTTTCCATCTTCGTGAAGCCGATTCCGAATAGTGATCGCTGACTTTCGTCCCTGTGGATTGCCGTAGTCGAGTTTGTAAGGTCCGAGCTGTTACAGTACGCTCCTGACGTGCGGTTAACCTTAGGTATCGGTCTTCATGGACAGTTGTAGCCCTAACTCTTCCTGTGCCAGGTCTCCTTGCTACACTTCCGGTCTCCTGATACCGTTCCAAAACGTTTCGGATCGCTCGTCGCGATACACCGGGGTGAGCCACAGATCTCTGAGACTGTCCCTTTTGAAGCAAAGATACTGCTCTTGCAGCGGTTTCCATGTCCATATGTCGGCGAGAACCAAACAAAATGGTTAAAAACGTGTTCCACAACAGCGTTTAGTGTAGACTGAAAACTTAAGTGACTGAGAATTTGTTCATTCGATGTTTTTTTTTCGAGTACTTCACTTTTTCAGCTACCCTCTTGAAACCAATATGAATGTTGTCGTAATAAACATTGATGAGGGCTCCTAAACATGACAGCTTGACGGTTTAACGCATAACTTTGTCAACAACTACTTAGATAACTTTATTTAGACCAACGTAGTGAATGATTCGAGGTGGGCCCTATTTTGTTTTGAGTAGTTTAATTTGATGTACAGAATATTTGGTTGACAGCTTCGTAAAAGGTCCGTTTACACCTTGTATATGAAATGGACCAGAATTGCTTAAAGCCTGCCGCAGTAGACGGTCTTCGTGATACTACCCGCATGATAATGTGATTGAAGGATTGATATTATTATAAAGTGTGGTTATCAACCCTCTTGAAACCATCCTTTAGTAGCAAGTCTGTTTCGGCGTGTTATTTGCTGACCACCCAACGGCGAATTAACACCTTCTAACCATAGATTTATATTGCTCCATTCGTCCTATCGCGCCCGAAATGATCACGTTTCAAAAGGCATTCTACTCTATCAAAGAATACCTAGACGATATGCAAAGCTAAGTAGATTAGAAACTTAATTAAGAAAATTTTATTTTTAATATTTGTACACCGTAGTCGGCAAAACATAGCGATCTCTTTATATTTACTTACATCTTTTACACCTATGTTTAACAAATAAAAACTTTAACTTTGACTTCTGTTTCGTTGATAATGACATTTGAAGAGTGTTGTCTCGCTCTCTCACTCGATGTGCAATCTCACTCTCATCAGTGTCACTACAATAGGTACTGTATATACAGGTCAGTTTTTCCTAGACCTAAATACGGTAAGGGCATCTAATGATTTAAATATTTTCTTCTAACGAAGTAATAATTAAAAAGAAGTGGGTAGTTGTTAATTAGTATCCATTTACATAATCCTTGGCTTGTGCTACTACTATAATAGCCCTTTAATAAAATAAATTGATAATAAAGCTGTGCATTTATCTCAGTAAAGGCTTGCCACTAACTGCCTGTCAGATATCGGGTACCGTCAATAAGTTGCTTATAAAAATCGAGATTTCAGATCTAGATTTGTATCCAGCCTGAAGGCTATAGAGCCTTCTGGATACAAGGAAATATCAAAAACTGTCAGAAAATACAATCAGAAGAACTTCATGACTTGATGACGATAATCTGGTCAATCTTAATAGGAGAACCAGCGCCCGATCGATCTGACCGGCGTAAGCACAAAAACGAATTTGTGTTTGTTTAGTTTCAACGATTTGTTTTTAATGGGAAGAAAACTGACAAATTAGTTCCGCGTAGACTGCGCTAGTCTGGTCGCCGTTTGTTTTCTTTTCATTCAAGACCACTTGACATGATTTTACATTTTCATACGTCATCATCAGCTACGCTCGTCTGACGGAGTCCCGGTCTACCACGCCGTCCCCGCCGCCTTCCACCGGCTCCCCCCTCAAGATCCGACTGCCGAAACTCATCACAGGTAGCAGGGAAAACACCTATCACGAAACGCCGAGCACTTCTGGGGAACCGAGTGTGAGTATCCTATCGCTCTATGTCTGTAATGCTTCATCATCAACCGTCAGCCTACCTATCTCTTTTTATTTGTCTTGTTTTATAACTCGTTAGTCAATCGCATTTAGAATTTTTGATTGTGATATGGGATTCATATCTCAAACAAATATTCTAAATGCGATTTGACTAACGAGTTATAAATCAAGTCAAAGGGGATAGAACCCATCGGGGAAATCCACCCGCCGCCATTTTGTTTTTTTTTTTCGAAATCGCGGCACACGATGAATGTGGTATGTATGGGTAGAGGACACATAGACGAACAAAAAATGTCAAGTAACACGGTACCCCAGTGTTACGTTACCGAGATATTTGAAGATAAAGATCGATATATGAGTATAATATTTGTGTTTATTATGAGTGTATTTAGTGGATAAATAATTAATTGTAGTAGTAGTTTTCTCGTGCTCCTAGTACTATGTAACGTACTTACTCTCTTTCAATAAACAGTAATAAATAATAATCAACCTGGAAACGATTATTTGGATACAATGTGACGCCTATAGACACGTAATAAGTCTATTTTTAATGATTGCCGTTATACTCATATGTCGATGTTTACCTTCAAATATCTCGGTAACGTGACACTTTGGGGTACCGTGTTACTTGACATTTTTTTATTCGTCCACCTGTCCCCTACCCATACATACCACTTTCAACGTGCGCCACGATTTCGAAAAAAAAAACAAAATGGCGGTGGGTCGATATGCCAGCTTCCATACAAAAAAGTTCGAATCCCTTTCTAATTCGATCAATTCCTCTCTGAGCATACCATTTTATTAACATTAAACTGACCAAGTGTACTTGCACCTAATAAAAATGTTCATCACTTGAATCAGAATAATCTCGTTACTTTCTACGTAGCCATTACTATCGTATAATATGTCCAGGTTCCAAATATGGTTTACGTTTTCGTAAGTCAACAGTACTATGCACCATTTCCTCTTGATCTTTATCTTATATTGTTTGTTCAGCTGATTCGCTACGAAGCGGAGAGCCCGGACGAGCTGGCTATGGCCGAGGCGGCGCTAGCCTACGGCTTCGAGCTGCGGGGCCGCAACCCTGAAGAAGTGGAGTTGGGCATCCGGGGAGACCTCATCAAGATGAAGGTGCTGAGGGTGCAGCAGTTCGACGCCAACAGGAAGTGCATGTCGGTGGCCTTGAGGCAGCCTGGTGGGCAGGTAAACATTAAATATTATTGTTATTACTATTGACCTCGTAGAAGGTGGCGGGACGAGCTCGATTAAACCAGCCATCAGTGCTGGATTGAAAGAACTGCAGGTCATGGGAAGAAGCCTTTGCCCAGCACCAGCAGTGGGATGACACAGGCTAACAGTATCAGTATAGGTTTAGGTTGCATTACAATTGTTGCACCGTCTGAATGCGCATATTTTTGCGGGCTGGCGGTGCTGCATTTTGCACAAACCTGGATCTAGTTTAAGCGGAATCACTACATAGTATAAAACAAAGTCGCTTCCCTCTGTCTGTCCCTATGTATGCTTAGATCTTTAAAACTACGCAACGGATTTTGATGCGGTTTTCAGTAATAGATAGAGTGATTCAAGAGGAAGGTTATATATATATATATATATTTTGCAACCGTGCGAAGCCGGGGCGGGTCGCTAGTTAAAACTAAATATTTGTACACAACATTTTATTGTCATAGATTTCCGCATAGTAGCGCAGTTTCCTTAAAGCGCTACCTCGAAAATAAATCGTAGCTCGACTGATCTACTAAGCGAGCGAAAGTGATGCAATTACTTTTGAAACGCAAAAGAACAGATGGCTATAATGCGCGTGCGCTCGGAATAAAACAAATTTACTCCCTTTTTAACAAAATAAATGAGTTAAATTTAAAACTTCTTTGAGTAAGTTTTGATATGATAATTCTCTATGTTTTAAAGAAAATTTCATTGTATAACTCTTAAGCGTTACGCCGTGATGTCAAAAAAAGTAAAATAAAAAAAAATAACTTCGCAATTTTTTTTGTATCGAAAAAAAATTATTGAATCATGTATTTCATTTACATGATACTAGACCAAAGAGTCAAAAAACATTTACCAAAATTTTAAATCCCTATTCTACATACTTAACAAGTTACACGAAATAGAAAAGCCACATTTTTTTTCAATATATCACCATAAGTTACTACTGTCCTTTCAATATTATTTTACCTCTGATTTTGGAGTATAACGATCTTTATTGTCGTTGACATAAGGTAAGGTCAGAGATAAATAACTGTGAAACGATTGTAACATGTTTACTTCCAAAAAGCGTCATTAAGCAACTGCTTGCTGCCGATCGATGCTATCGTGATTGTGTAAACTGACATGTTTTGAGACAATAATTGTGATATGTGAGGTGACACATTTGAGGCGATCAATATGACTAGTCGACGTCGGAGTCGGACTACTGAAATCTGGTGGCACATTTTATACAAATGCAACGTCGTTAGTGATTTATTTTTATTAAAATACCTTGTTTATTGTATCAGGGAACGCAGTATGATAATTAAAGCTCCCCGACCTTAGTTGTCATTAATTGAAGAACCTCAATTATCATTAATTAAAACAGTTTTTTTGGTTTTAAGAATTTTAAATTAATTTCAAAATACGTACCTACCTACCTAAAGCATCAGCGACGATATTAAATAAAACTAATATCGTACTATACACAAATATGACTCTGGCTTCGCCATTGCCTCGACCTTTGCGGGAATTGGCAAAAAACATATTTTTGGCAGAGCAGTACGAATGTGACACGTTTATAATGTAATAGTTTCGATGTCACGGACACACGGACAATTCTGGTGGCGTGAGAGCGTGCTGGCAATTTGGACTGATGCCGTAACTACATAATGAAGTAGGACTGTGTAGCCCCGCGCGGTTTTAAGGCAATTTTGCACCAATGGTATGAAATCGGCTAACTATACATAGGTATAACCGAGAAAATCGCGGTTATACCATGTATAGTTAACCGTATTTTGATGTAAAAGTTGTTTATAATGAGTACAATGACCTCTTACGAAGTTGAGATTAATTAAAAACTTTGCTTATGACTTTAAAACATACATCAAAAGCCGGTTATTGAAATTGGGCTGATCAGCATTTTTTTAACGTCAAAATTTTACAAAAGACAAACCCTGAAAATGCCGACCCTTCGCCACTTGCTAGTGTTTTGACTGGCAAGACGTGGCATACTAACATGTATTTCTATATCAGTTGATCCCCCCATCCGCCAGATCATAATATACGTGAAAGGCGCCGACACCACAGTCCTAAACGCGCTCACACCGACGCGCGCCGGCTCGGCCGAGGCCGCCGCGCTGGAGCGCACGAAGGAGCTGGTGCTGGAGTACTCGCGCGCCGGCCTGAGGACGCTGGTCATGGCCAAGCGGACCATGAAGCCCTACTTGTGGGAGGAGTGGCTCGCGGGACACAGCCGGGCCATGGAGATGGGAGAAGGTATGTTCTTTGAAAGTTCGGATGCCAGTTGAAGCAACCAAATGCTCGAGTGGAGACTTCACATCGCCAAGCTCAGGCATTAGCAATCTTCTTTTCGAAAATAGAAATGAACTAATGAATTCTTAATTACTCGGTTTGATGTCTATAGTGGTCGCCATTTCGCAAGACTCCGTAAATACCAACTTCTTTATTCGTTCGAATGAAAAAGAATACATAGCTTCGTAGTTCAGATTCGTGCAAAGAGTGGTGAGTATGACCTGTATAACCACTACTTGCAGGCCGCGACAAAAGAATCCGCGAGTCCATCGCGCGCCTGGAGAGCGCGCTGACGCTGGTGGGCGCCACGGGCGTGGAGGACCGGCTGCAGGACGGCGTGCCGCGCACCGTGCGCGCGCTGCTGGACGCCGGCCTGGTGCTGTGGGTGCTGACGGGCGACAAGCCGGAGACCGCCATCAACATCGCCTACTCCGCCGCGCTGTTCTCGCAGAGTGATCGCCTGCTGTACCTTATATCGAGGGACAAGGTATGTTGACGACCCAAGGATGTACGAAGCTTTTTATAATTAACAGGTGGGACTTCACACAGTGAATTTTCGCCAATGAATTAAAAAGGCAGTCGAAAAAACATAACATAATTAAATAACGTCATGCTGTTGTAAAGCATGAGCGGTTAGGCACACGTGTAATTATGGTACATGCTCGTTTCACCAGTTATGTTTAAGGGGGAAGCGCCAGGGTAGTCTTTAACATAAAGCATTAACTTAGCAATTAATCCCAGTCAATGACTATTTCACGAAACAGTCTTTCAATGGGATTAAATGAACTTAGAGGATTATATTAATGATTATGACTCTATAAAGCCATATTTGTAACGACCGCGAATGATATTTTCATAAACATACAACCTGATACCAGGCCCGAAGGCACCTAAGAAGCCGATGCCTGCCGGCTTCACTTCGGTACATGGCATCACCACGGTGTCTAGGTGTCTACTGTAGTCAAATAGTTTATTACATACACATCTGTGATCACAGTACAGACATTTAATACATCATAGGATTGAAAACATTACAAACATGCCAACATTTTTCATGCCAACAAAGAAAGCAACAGGTAGCGCCAACTAGGCCTCGGGTGTCAAAATTCAGAATTAAGATCGTATGTACGCGCACACGTGACTTCGCGGCTGGTAGTACCGTTTTATAGGGAACTAAGTAAGCCGAAGATTATCGAGTTACGACAGGGGCAGAAATAGAAGATATAAGGGGTCGATATTGTACTATTTGCTAGCAGCTAGATTTTTATGTTGTTGACTTTTTACATAAGATTAAATCGCTTATTTTTTTTTAATTGCCTCTGCATTTTATTCTTTACTTTTTTTCGTTTAATTGTGGTGTCATTTTCGTGGTTTTCGGGGTCGCTGATAACGAAAATGAATTCTGCCTAATACTGACTTGCAAATTGCAAAAAACGTAAGAAATTTTTAATTTCGCGGGTCACCCTGGCGCTTCCACCTTAAGTCCGATGCAACAGGAGGTGTGTCTATGTCCATCAACTGGATACAAATACTGACTTCGGTCTACTAATGCCAAATTTCTGACAGAATAACTGACCCCAGCTCAGCGCTACCGCTCGCTCGGACCACTTTATCAATAAGGTGTTCAAAATAAAGTTAGTAATGTAGGTATGTATGTACAGGAGCACGCCGAAGCCACGATCAAGAACTACCTGGAGGGCGGACTCGGCGCCGCGGGCAACGGGCGCGCGCTCGTCGTGGACGGCCGCACGCTCACCTACATCCTGGACAGGAGGTCCGGCCTGGTAGCGCCCTTCCTGTCGCTAGCGCGCCGCTGCAGCTCCGTGCTGTGCTGCCGCGCCACGCCGCTGCAGAAGGCCTACATCGTCAAGGTACCGTAACACGCTCTCCTACACCCTGGACAGGAGGTCCGGCCTGGTAGCGCCCTTCCTGTCGCTAGCGCGCCGCTGCAGCTCCGTGCTGTGCTGCCGCGCCACGCCGCTGCAGAAGGCCTACATCGTCAAGGTACCGTAACACGCTCTCCTACACCCTGGACAGGAGGTCCGGCCTGGTAGCGCCCTTCCTGTCGCTAGCGCGCCGCTGCAGCTCCGTGCTGTGCTGCCGCGCCACGCCGCTGCAGAAGGCCTACATCGTCAAGGTACCGTAACACGCTCTCCTACACCCTGGACAGGAGGTCCGG
The DNA here is from genome assembly GCA_905163415.1 of Noctua fimbriata. Classification (NCBI taxonomy): domain Eukaryota; kingdom Metazoa; phylum Arthropoda; class Insecta; order Lepidoptera; family Noctuidae; genus Noctua; species Noctua fimbriata. The sequence goes on along the minus strand of LR990931.1, from coordinate 18,245,607 downwards.
CCTGGTAGCGCCCTTCCTGTCGCTAGCGCGCCGCTGCAGCTCCGTGCTGTGCTGCCGCGCCACGCCGCTGCAGAAGGCCTACATCGTCAAGGTACCGTAACACGCTCTCCTACACCCTGGACAGGAGGTCCGGCCTGGTAGCGCCCTTCCTGTCGCTAGCGCGCCGCTGCAGCTCCGTGCTGTGCTGCCGCGCCACGCCGCTGCAGAAGGCCTACATCGTCAAGGTACCGTAACACGCTCTCCTACACCCTGGACAGGAGGTCCGGCCTGGTAGCGCCCTTCCTGTCGCTAGCGCGCCGCTGCAGCTCCGTGCTGTGCTGCCGCGCCACGCCGCTGCAGAAGGCCTACATCGTCAAGGTACCGTAACACGCTCTCCTACACCCTGGACAGGAGGTCCGGCCTGGTAGCGCCCTTCCTGTCGCTAGCGCGCCGCTGCAGCTCCGTGCTGTGCTGCCGCGCCACGCCGCTGCAGAAGGCCTACATCGTCAAGGTACCGTAACACGCTCTCCTACACCCTGGACAGGAGGTCCGGCCTGGTAGCGCCCTTCCTGTCGCTAGCGCGCCGCTGCAGCTCCGTGCTGTGCTGCCGCGCCACGCCGCTGCAGAAGGCCTACATCGTCAAGGTACCGTAACACGCTCTCCTACACCCTGGACAGGAGGTCCGGCCTGGTAGCGCCCTTCCTGTCGCTAGCGCGCCGCTGCAGCTCCGTGCTGTGCTGCCGCGCCACGCCGCTGCAGAAGGCCTACATCGTCAAGGTACCGTAACACGCTCTCCTACACCCTGGACAGGAGGTCCGGCCTGGTAGCGCCCTTCCTGTCGCTAGCGCGCCGCTGCAGCTCCGTGCTGTGCTGCCGCGCCACGCCGCTGCAGAAGGCCTACATCGTCAAGGTACCGTAACACGCTCTCCTACACCCTGGACAGGAGGTCCGGCCTGGTAGCGCCCTTCCTGTCGCTAGCGCGCCGCTGCAGCTCCGTGCTGTGCTGCCGCGCCACGCCGCTGCAGAAGGCCTACATCGTCAAGGTACCGTAACACGCTCTCCTACACCCTGGACAGGAGGTCCGGCCTGGTAGCGCCCTTCCTGTCGCTAGCGCGCCGCTGCAGCTCCGTGCTGTGCTGCCGCGCCACGCCGCTGCAGAAGGCCTACATCGTCAAGGTACCGTAACACGCTCTCCTACACCCTGGACAGGAGGTCCGGCCTGGTAGCGCCCTTCCTGTCGCTAGCGCGCCGCTGCAGCTCCGTGCTGTGCTGCCGCGCCACGCCGCTGCAGAAGGCCTACATCGTCAAGGTACCGTAACACGCTCTCCTACACCCTGGACAGGAGGTCCGGCCTGGTAGCGCCCTTCCTGTCGCTAGCGCGCCGCTGCAGCTCCGTGCTGTGCTGCCGCGCCACGCCGCTGCAGAAGGCCTACATCGTCAAGGTACCGTAACACGCTCTCCTACACCCTGGACAGGAGGTCCGGCCTGGTAGCGCCCTTCCTGTCGCTAGCGCGCCGCTGCAGCTCCGTGCTGTGCTGCCGCGCCACGCCGCTGCAGAAGGCCTACATCGTCAAGGTACCGTAACACGCTCTCCTACACCCTGGACAGGAGGTCCGGCCTGGTAGCGCCCTTCCTGTCGCTAGCGCGCCGCTGCAGCTCCGTGCTGTGCTGCCGCGCCACGCCGCTGCAGAAGGCCTACATCGTCAAGGTACCGTAACACGCTCTCCTACACCCTGGACAGGAGGTCCGGCCTGGTAGCGCCCTTCCTGTCGCTAGCGCGCCGCTGCAGCTCCGTGCTGTGCTGCCGCGCCACGCCGCTGCAGAAGGCCTACATCGTCAAGGTACCGTAACACGCTCTCCTACACCCTGGACAGGAGGTCCGGCCTGGTAGCGCCCTTCCTGTCGCTAGCGCGCCGCTGCAGCTCCGTGCTGTGCTGCCGCGCCACGCCGCTGCAGAAGGCCTACATCGTCAAGGTACCGTAACACGCTCTCCTACACCCTGGACAGGAGGTCCGGCCTGGTAGCGCCCTTCCTGTCGCTAGCGCGCCGCTGCAGCTCCGTGCTGTGCTGCCGCGCCACGCCGCTGCAGAAGGCCTACATCGTCAAGGTACCGTAACACGCTCTCCTACACCCTGGACAGGAGGTCCGGCCTGGTAGCGCCCTTCCTGTCGCTAGCGCGCCGCTGCAGCTCCGTGCTGTGCTGCCGCGCCACGCCGCTGCAGAAGGCCTACATCGTCAAGGTACCGTAACACGCTCTCCTACACCCTGGACAGGAGGTCCGGCCTGGTAGCGCCCTTCCTGTCGCTAGCGCGCCGCTGCAGCTCCGTGCTGTGCTGCCGCGCCACGCCGCTGCAGAAGGCCTACATCGTCAAGGTACCGTAACACGCTCTCCTACACCCTGGACAGGAGGTCCGGCCTGGTAGCGCCCTTCCTGTCGCTAGCGCGCCGCTGCAGCTCCGTGCTGTGCTGCCGCGCCACGCCGCTGCAGAAGGCCTACATCGTCAAGGTACCGTAACACGCTCTCCTACACCCTGGACAGGAGGTCCGGCCTGGTAGCGCCCTTCCTGTCGCTAGCGCGCCGCTGCAGCTCCGTGCTGTGCTGCCGCGCCACGCCGCTGCAGAAGGCCTACATCGTCAAGGTACCGTAACACGCTCTCCTACACCCTGGACAGGAGGTCCGGCCTGGTAGCGCCCTTCCTGTCGCTAGCGCGCCGCTGCAGCTCCGTGCTGTGCTGCCGCGCCACGCCGCTGCAGAAGGCCTACATCGTCAAGGTACCGTAACACGCTCTCCTACACCCTGGACAGGAGGTCCGGCCTGGTAGCGCCCTTCCTGTCGCTAGCGCGCCGCTGCAGCTCCGTGCTGTGCTGCCGCGCCACGCCGCTGCAGAAGGCCTACATCGTCAAGGTACCGTAACACGCTCTCCTACACCCTGGACAGGAGGTCCGGCCTGGTAGCGCCCTTCCTGTCGCTAGCGCGCCGCTGCAGCTCCGTGCTGTGCTGCCGCGCCACGCCGCTGCAGAAGGCCTACATCGTCAAGGTACCGTAACACGCTCTCCTACACCCTGGACAGGAGGTCCGGCCTGGTAGCGCCCTTCCTGTCGCTAGCGCGCCGCTGCAGCTCCGTGCTGTGCTGCCGCGCCACGCCGCTGCAGAAGGCCTACATCGTCAAGGTACCGTAACACGCTCTCCTACACCCTGGACAGGAGGTCCGGCCTGGTAGCGCCCTTCCTGTCGCTAGCGCGCCGCTGCAGCTCCGTGCTGTGCTGCCGCGCCACGCCGCTGCAGAAGGCCTACATCGTCAAGGTACCGTAACACGCTCTCCTACACCCTGGACAGGAGGTCCGGCCTGGTAGCGCCCTTCCTGTCGCTAGCGCGCCGCTGCAGCTCCGTGCTGTGCTGCCGCGCCACGCCGCTGCAGAAGGCCTACATCGTCAAGGTACCGTAACACGCTCTCCTACACCCTGGACAGGAGGTCCGGCCTGGTAGCGCCCTTCCTGTCGCTAGCGCGCCGCTGCAGCTCCGTGCTGTGCTGCCGCGCCACGCCGCTGCAGAAGGCCTACATCGTCAAGGTACCGTAACACGCTCTCCTACACCCTGGACAGGAGGTCCGGCCTGGTAGCGCCCTTCCTGTCGCTAGCGCGCCGCTGCAGCTCCGTGCTGTGCTGCCGCGCCACGCCGCTGCAGAAGGCCTACATCGTCAAGGTACCGTAACACGCTCTCCTACACCCTGGACAGGAGGTCCGGCCTGGTAGCGCCCTTCCTGTCGCTAGCGCGCCGCTGCAGCTCCGTGCTGTGCTGCCGCGCCACGCCGCTGCAGAAGGCCTACATCGTCAAGGTACCGTAACACGCTCTCCTACACCCTGGACAGGAGGTCCGGCCTGGTAGCGCCCTTCCTGTCGCTAGCGCGCCGCTGCAGCTCCGTGCTGTGCTGCCGCGCCACGCCGCTGCAGAAGGCCTACATCGTCAAGGTACCGTAACACGCTCTCCTACACCCTGGGCAGGAGGTCCGGCCTGGTAGCGCCCTTCCTGTCGCTAGCGCGCCGCTGCAGCTCCGTGCTGTGCTGCCGCGCCACGCCGCTGCAGAAGGCCTACATCGTCAAGGTACCGTAACACGCTCTCCTACACCCTGGACAGGAGGTCCGGCCTGGTAGCGCCCTTCCTGTCGCTAGCGCGCCGCTGCAGCTCCGTGCTGTGCTGCCGCGCCACGCCGCTGCAGAAGGCCTACATCGTCAAGGTACCGTAACACGCTCTCCTACACCCTGGACAGGAGGTCCGGCCTGGTAGCGCCCTTCCTGTCGCTAGCGCGCCGCTGCAGCTCCGTGCTGTGCTGCCGCGCCACGCCGCTGCAGAAGGCCTACATCGTCAAGGTACCGTAACACGCTCTCCTACACCCTGGACAGGAGGTCCGGCCTGGTAGCGCCCTTCCTGTCGCTAGCGCGCCGCTGCAGCTCCGTGCTGTGCTGCCGCGCCACGCCGCTGCAGAAGGCCTACATCGTCAAGGTACCGTAACACGCTCTCCTACACCCTGGACAGGAGGTCCGGCCTGGTAGCGCCCTTCCTGTCGCTAGCGCGCCGCTGCAGCTCCGTGCTGTGCTGCCGCGCCACGCCGCTGCAGAAGGCCTACATCGTCAAGGTACCGTAACACGCTCTCCTACACCCTGGACAGGAGGTCCGGCCTGGTAGCGCCCTTCCTGTCGCTAGCGCGCCGCTGCAGCTCCGTGCTGTGCTGCCGCGCCACGCCGCTGCAGAAGGCCTACATCGTCAAGGTACCGTAACACGCTCTCCTACATCCTGGACAGGAGATCTGCGGAGTTTCGCTTGACAAATAACAAAACAAAAACAAAATTACTGGTGATTTTTAATAATTAATGACTGTAGTTATAGTGATTACTTGAGGTATCCGTCTAAAAAAACTATTTTTTTGTGTTAACCTCACAGACGATATGAGTATCGATAACTAAACGCGATGGAAGACATATTTCAAGTTCACTGCCTGCTACTAAAAATGTTTCAATTGCTTGTTGTTTATCCTCAGGCGGTGAAGGAAGAGCTGGGCGTCACGACGCTGGCCATCGGCGACGGCGCCAACGACGTCTCCATGATACAGACCGCGGACGTCGGCGTCGGTGAGTACACTTAAGTTCAACTGCCTCTACTTTCAGGAAGACAACGTTCCAAAAAGTGACGCGTGGATAACGCTAGCTGTGTGTTACTTTCAGTAGTAGTGGTACATGGTTCTCTTGGCTCCTGGCCATACTCAAAACGAATTTTAACGTTTGGTTCTTAGAATACAATTTACCCAGATATGAATTATCTGGGTAAATCAATTTGAATTTCGCGGGCTACCCTGGCGCTTCCTTAAAACCAAAAAATCAAAAACATGTGATCCACCAACGCGGATTGGGCCAGCGTGGATGATTTATACGGCCCACTAGTCTACCTTCAGAAAGGGTTCCTGTGTCCCAGCAGAGGGAACGTTCTAGACAGAGAATGCTTCAAAAGGCAGTGTTTACATCCATTACCCTTGTCCACAACCACCGACCAATTAACATTTTAATCACTTCATCTACTTCAATCAAAGTTGTCTATTTACTTCGTTAAAATGTCTGTCTTAAAAATCTGCGATGACGTGCGTTCTTCTAGTTAACACATCAAGAGACTTTAAGTCCATGATTTAATTCAATATCGTTGTAGTGCGTGCCAGTTACTCGGCGCAATAAAATTAATAAGATAGAATTGCGGCAATGATCCCGTAACCTTGAGTAAAGTGGACATTTTTTTTGTATGTGTTATAAAACTCGAATCACCAATGAATTTGGAGACGGTCACAGCACTACAGTTCTTTCACAGTAATTTTGAACTTTAAGTTCGTTGTAATAAGGTTGCTGTAGGGTTGCAAATAAAATATATATATATTATATACAGGGTGTAACAGAAAGGGTATAGTCATATGAAAGGATATGCTGCAGACGTAGATCGTAAATGCGAAAAAAAAATCAGCTGTCGCATACATTTGGGTCGAGTACGTATTGAAATTTTGTATGGGACAGCTGATAATTTTTTCGCATTTACGATATTGGACTCAAGGAGAAAGTTGTTGAGTTTGATGGTCTGCATACCCTTTCATATGACTATATCCTTTCTGTTAAACCCTGTATTAAAGTTAAAAAGCAATTAATTAAAATTAATGCAAATAAAGTTTCTGGTAAAACGAGAGTTATTTAACCTCTGACTACTGTCTACTGTCTAGTGACTACTGATTTTGGACGGCACGGTTGGCGCAGTGGCTGAGCGATTGACTGCTGCGCTTCGTGTCGCGGGTTCGATTCCCGCACGGAACAAATATTTGTATGGCCTACAGGTAGTTGTTCCGGGTCTGGCTGTTTGTGTATGTGAACTTAAATGTTTGTAAACGCACCCACGATACAGGAGAAATTCCTAGTGCGGGGGGAAAAGTTAAAAAAAAAAAAAGTTGTGACCGCTTGGTATTGCTCAAACCTCCAAAATCTCTCTTGGTCCAGTCATCTTGACGCAGACTAGGTAAGGCTGCACTACCTCGCCACAGCTGCAAACAATTGCAAACTATAGTTAGAGTGAAAAAAGCTATCTTAAATTCTCAAAACACAATCTATGACAAAAATATACCTACTTGAAATAGTGAAACCGACGGCACATTGAAACAGGTGTTTTGACACTACCCTATGAGGTAATAAGCAACTACTAGTACGGTTTTTAAACTCTAAAAGGTAAGAAATTTATCAAAAAAATCCAAATGGAGTAAAAATGGAATTAGGAAAAAGTATAACTATGCGTCCAAGTTACAAACAGAACAAAGTGTAAGAAAAAAACGGCAATTTTATAGTTAAAGACCTATTACAATATGAGAATATACTCACATACATGTGTTTACTATTTTTTTAATATTGTGTGTCCCCAGGTATATCCGGGCAGGAGGGCATGCAGGCAGTGATGGCGTCTGACTTCGCCGTGTCGCGGTTCAAGTACATCGAGAGGCTCCTATTGGTGCACGGACACTGGTGCAACGATAGACTAGCTAGGATGATACTCTACTTCTTTCTCAAAAATGCCGTAAGTCGTCTTTACTGTTGTTTCATTTTATTTTATCAATTAACACGCTCGCCCAATAGGCTTGAAACCGAAAATAAATATAATAATATTTTAATTGCATCACCGTAACTCTAAAAGCGGTGCGGACAACGATGAGTCCTAGAACCAAACAAATTAACTAATGCAAGTAAATGTCTGTGTCCACAGACGTTTGTGTTCCTGGTGTTCTGGTTCCAACTGTATTGCGGCTTCTCGGCGAGCGTGATGATCGACCAGGTGCACCTCATGACCTACAACCTCATGTTCACCGCGCTGCCGCCCATCGTCATCGGTGAGTTACAGATTACTTCAAAAGGCCTTTAAGGGGGAGGCTCCAGGGTGACCCGCGAAATTCAAGTTTTCTAACATTTTTTTGCAATTAACATGTCAGTGTCATGTAGTATGTTGAATAAAATATGATTCGTGGCCGTAACAAATATGTGGGTCCAGTGTCCACAAGTAAGCCAGTTTGTGTCCCCCAGGCGCGTACGACCGCCTGGCGCCGGCCGCGCTGCTGCTGGAGCGGCCGGGGCTGTACGCGGCGTCGCGGCGCGGGCTGGCCTACCGCGCGCACTCCTTCTGGGCCGTGCTGGCCGAGAGCGTGTACGTCAGCGTCGTGCTGTTCTTCACGGCCGCCTTCGCCTTCTGGGACTCCACGGCCGACCTGAACCTCTTCGGCCTGTCCTGCATGACCAACTGTCTCGTCGTCATGACGCTGTACGTCGCTATTGAGACTAGGAGTTGGGTGAGTTTATTTGCTTTTTATTGTTGGTTTTTAAATAAGAAAGCGAAAGAGATTTATTTTAATTATTTATATGGTCTACCACGTTATTGCTTGATCACATCGACAGTCGATAAGTCAAAGTTTTTTAATACATTAACGGCCGTTTCCTATAATTTACTTCCGTATAACTGTTAGTTAATATGCCTATCTCTAGTAGCTATCGGTGTTTCGATATACAAAATTAGCAAGGAATATCCTATCCACGTCACCTACCTGTCTCTCGAATAATCGAACGCTTACCATAGATAAGTTGAATAAATAGAAAAATAAAAGAAAGCTTTTCTGAAACGTTTTGTTTCTTACTGTCAGTAAGCTAAATGTCGAACGATTACTGTTGATTGCTACCTTTCTATTTCGGAAGATAATCAAAAGTAACCGAGCGTATCACGCAGTATGTGTTGTACAATTGAAGACAAGAAGTGTTATAAAATGGATTTGTACTGAACAAATCCATTTTATAACACTTCTTGTCCGTGTCGAAAAAAACCAAAAAATTTCCTCGGCGCCATCTTGGATTTTCATTTTGACCTCATTTTCGTTATCAGTGACCCCGAAAACCATGAAAACGACACCCATGACGGAAAAATCAAAGATTTTCCTTGGCGAATTACGAATTTATAATAACGTAACTTGAAAATGTGAATATTAATTAGTACAGATATTTTAATGAAAAAAGTGTCAAACGATAGGTTTATATTTAAAAACAATAACTCAAAAGGATTTAGGTCGATATATTAATTAATTTAGGAAATATGATGAAAATTGTAAATTGTAAACGAAACGCTTCGGAGGGATGCGCCTACTAGCGGTTACAGGTGCAGATAGCACCGTTTACGTCAGATAGACGTTTGACAATAAAGTTATAGAAACGGCAGTTACAGTTCATGTCACTTTAACTGTTTATCTGAGACAGCAACCTCTAGTTAACTGTTAGTAAGTTATCTATTGTGAAAATGAGTCAATTTTGTGATTATTTATCAAATGTTTGTCATAATTCGTTATATTATAAAGGACCAAGGTCTATTTGTGTATTCGATAGATAATTTTAGCCGTAAAGTTTCAATTTACTGGGAATCGCTGTCAAAAGTTTTAAAACAATAACGAAGTCAACGAAATTATTTATAATATTTATTTATTTTATACTTATTCATCAATTGATTACATGCAGCGTTTTAATTACACATTCGTAAGTTTAGACTGAAGTGTGTGTGTGAATGCATGGAATGATGAGTTAGGCAGTAGTAATTTTAGTATTATAAAGTAGTCTTTCACAGTCATATTATCTCTGATAGCGGCAACCCAACGGCGACCTTATTGTAACAGAAAGAAGATCACGAAGATCTTAACGGGCTTGACTAGTAACCAACCCAACGGCATCATTTTTGCAATTATAATAAAGATCTCTGTAATTTTGTCAGTGAGGCAATTTCAGAGGTAATATAACTATGAAAGGACTGTACAGTCAATCGCACGTCTGCGGTACCAAATTTGACATCGACAGCGCCATGTCGTAGCAGCAAGGGTGATTTTGGTAGTGAACTTACTTCTGATATGCGGTTGTCTGTACGATTTTATAGAATATACTAACACGAGTGAAAGTGTATAACAGTACTTGCAATAAGTGTTTGTTAAGTTTAATTTTTATATAATACGTAAATTCCATTTAATATGTAATTTCTATATAACACGATTCTAGCGGGGTTTTTAATCCTCAGATTAACTTTTACCTAAGGCATAGAGATGATGGTTTGTCAGATTTTGTACAGTAAAGGCTTGCGCACATCTTGGCGGGCTACACCGCATTGCAAAAATGCTTCTTCATCGCTTTAGTTACTTTTTATGAACTATCACATTACAGGCGGGCCGCGACGCATTTTTTAGTATGATAACGTTTTCTGCGGCCCTTTGCTAAACAATGTACATCAGTCGTAATTATTCTTCAGTTAAAAGTAATGTCACGTTTGAAAATTCAGGCCAATTAAAGAGTACAACAAATAAAGGACAACGCCCATTTCCCAGACGGTGATCCACCTGTTGGCGCTGTCGGGCTCGTTGTTGGCGTTCTTCATCCTGACGCTCTTATACCAGTCCATCCCGCCCACGTTGCTGAACCTGCCCTGCACGTACCACAGCCTGCTGCACACCATCTCCGAGCCGGTCTACTGGCTCGTGCTCGTTGTCTCTACTGTGGCTGCGTTGGCGCCTAGGTGAGTATCGCTTAGCGAAATTTTGATAAGACTTTATTTTATATTTTTAACTCTTAGTAGTTTGATAATTAAGGTCATGTTTGCCTTAGAAATTCTTAAATCTATACAGATTGTGACACCACCTACGGTTTGGCCGGTACTCAACATTTTTACTAAATATGACTGTTATGAATAGAATCAAAACAGGTGTTAGAGTTAGGGTGTATGCTGAACAAAACAACAATAAGATGAAGTAGCAGTCTCTATGATTTTGTGAAAATACGAGAATATCCTCCCAAATCAGTAGGAATATGGAGAATACCTTCTTATTTCCGACACCTGAGAGCAACGTTTTGCACTTTACCGCCATTTTAGATGTCAAGCGTCATTCTGCCCCCGATGTCATAATTACAGTAAGTCAAAAAAATTTAATTGTGGGAAATCGCACTTTTGTTTCGAGATGTTTAAATTGGTGTATCTTGATGATTATAGCAGATAGCTTAAATATTTAAACGGATAACAAAAGATACATTTGTGTAGATTAATAATAAATATAATTTTTCTCGAAAATGGCAGTATCACATTGTACAATCGCTCTGATCAATCCATCATCACTGACAGGACTGTTGTAGCCAATAAGCCTGATATAGTGGTGGTGGATCGATCAGAGCGGCGCACAATGATTGTTGACATAACGGTCCCACATGATGAGAACCTCGTGAAAGCCGAGAAAGATAAGAAAATCAAGTATCTTGACTTGGCTCGCGAGGTTGTCGACATGTGGGATGTGGACTCAGCGATCATTGTTCCGATAGTCGTATCAGCCCATGGCTTAATTGCCAAGAGCCTCGACCAATACCTGAGGAGGCTCTCGTTAGGCAGCTGGATCAAGGGCTTGATTCAGAAAGAGGTACTCCTGGACACGGCTCGTATTGTTAGGAGGTTCCTCTCCCTGGAGCCCTGACCGCCGGTAGCTCGGACCCTGTTCCCGATACCGGTGGGCTATTATTTTTTATATTTTTTAAATGTTTTTTTATATATTTTTTTTAAGGAATATTTAAAAATGTAAAATAATTTGTAAAAATTTAAATAAAGGAAATAATATAATTTATTTGTTCAATATTGATGGCTTTTTTAAATCTAATGAATTGTATTTATAATTACCACTTCTATCAGCCCAACTAACACTTTCTTAAACATATTTACAGTAAGTCGGTAAGATACTGTAATTATATTTAACAAAATATCCTGTCGATGTAAGTTACTGTAACTATGTTTACTACAACCTCTTTGTCTAGCCCACAAATCCAGCGACTTTTCTCGCAAAATTCGCGTATTTTGGAAATAAGAGGGCATTCTAGCAGGGTCTGCAATCTAATTCCGTACATTGATACATTAAGTTTTGTAAATAGTATTAGGCAATTAATTTAAAGGTTTTATGAATAAAAAACAATTTGTATAATAAAAAAAAGCTTTATTGAGCCGTCAAAGTTGCACTGAAAGTTAACTGAAATTACTTGCAATAATCTTTAATCCTAAGTATGAATTATTATCAGTTACAATGTCGTTTTTCCTCCATTTATCAATACTATAAACAACAGGTTTATGATAATTTTAAATTCCAACAATCCCTTCTATCTATCATTAAAAGTCTAGTCTCACTAAGTTGTACCTAAATTAAAATTAACTTATTTGAGATCATTCGAATCAGTCTCCTTAATACCTAATTATAACAAACAATGTTTGTCTTAAAAGCATAATCACATTTGTTAAACAAAGTGTAAGTCTTAAAAATAATAATGTTATATTACAAATGAGCAAAAATCGTGAAAAAATATGATAAAAATAAAATATTTTTTTCTTATCTTCAAGATCTGAAGCATTACAATTTGGTATATTCAGCCAAAATGCTCTTCGTCGTCGACATTAATTACTGTAAATATGATAGTGAAAATATGAAATATAACATAATTTTAATACAGTAAGTCTACTTACTATCATTATTTTAACGAATGGTTGAATCTTCTCGACATTTACTGTGATTGTGCTTATCGTAACTTCGTTAATAATTTAGATTTAAAAAAATAAGAAAAATGATCCTTACAGGTCTTGATTTAAGGATCACAGTACTGTAAAAAAAATCATAACACCAGTAACACGACTTACTGTAATTATGATATCGGGGGCAGCATTGTAGTCTTCATCATCAGCAAGCTCCTTGTGTCATAACTGTGTTTTCTCCAACATATAATACCTGTTTCATTTTTATGCAACATAGTCATATATGCATTCGAAAACACAGCAATGAGATGAAGACCTGTTTGATATCTGCTGGTCACAAGAATTGGGTAGGGGTGATGCGATGCCCTCCTCAAACTCTGAGGTTGCGGAAAAGCTTCCGAAGTCCTCGCGCTTACTTCCGGTAATTGTTCTTCGTCCGGAGCAATAATTCCGGCTCGCTCTATGCTCTCGTTATAGTTACTTACCGGATCCATTTTTCGAAAATACACTGCTGTTTCACAACAAAGGCACTAAAAACACTTAACGCTTATTTAACACCTTTTTTCCTGGTTAAACCATTTTCTCCTCTACGAAGTTCACTCGAGAATCACAAGCAGAGTTGAATCCTTATACCAAAAGATTGCAATGACACTTGGCAGTTAAAATGGCGGTAAAGTGCGAAACGGCGCCACTAGGTGTCAGAAATAAGAAGGTATTCTCGATATTCCTACCGATTTGGGAGGATATTCTGGTATTTTCACAGAATCATAAAGACTGCGTTCTTCATCTCATTGCTGTTTTCTAACACATATAATTATTCAATTTCCACCTGTGACTCGTGTCCTGTCCGTGCAAGCTGACGTGTGCCCCCCGCAGGATCCTGTTCCAGTGCATCCGCAACACCGTGCACCCGGGCACGCTGGGCCGCGCGGTGGCCACACGGCGGCGCGCGCGCACGTACGCCGCGCACTACCGCTCCGCGCCGCCGCACGCCACGCTCTACCGGTACGTATAGATATGGTACCGCCAAATTGTAACAACCGTTGGATTATAATCTATCTCGCGAGATTATAATCTGTCGAAAGATTGTGAACCGTAACATACTGTTTACAATTTAACGCATTACTTTTCGTTAGATTATAATCTTTCGAAGTGAAACCGTCGAATTGTGAAATGGCATGCGACGGAACGCACCTCGCGCGCTGATCGGTTGAAAGTCATGTAGGTACCCCGCGCCACAAATACGCGGATTTGTTTGTTAAATGTTTTGGTGATTGCAAATTGATTTCGTGTTGAAAATAAGTCAAAGCAAGAATTAGTTACATACAATTGTTGTGGAAGTAAAATGAATCTGTAATTGAACAAAGAAGTGCAATGTGAATGATAAATAAGTTAGTGTTAGTCACCGAACGTAGCCTAAGTTACATACATTTTTCGTGTTTTTATGTTTTTTATGCGTATGAACTTATGTGATCTCATTTGATAATATTTACAATTTATTGAGCCTGTCCATTAAAAACACTGTTAGTTTACATTCGACAACAAACGAATTAACAAGTTTATGTAATTACCCATATTAGCAAATAAATGATTTTGAATTTAAAACAAATATGGCGGCGCAGGGCACATGACGTTCAACCGATCAGCGCGCGAGGTGCGATCCGTCGCATGCCATTTCGCAATTTGAAGGTTTCACTTCGATAGATTAATCTACCGAAAAATAAAGCGTTAAATTGTAATCAGTATGTTACGGTTCACAATCTTTCGACAGTTTACAATCTCGCTAGATACATTATAATCTAACGGTTTTTACTATTTTACGGCGACATATACAACGAAAAACAGAAAAAATAATTTTATTCACAAACACAGATGAGATCTCAACTCCAGCCCTAACACGCGAGATCGTGAGTTATCAATCTCGACCGGGGGAGTCCCCCCCCCCCACTCACTTACTTAATCCACGTACTTTAACTAGATCTCCGACTAACGATGCATGTAACTCCTCAGGGCGCGAGACGAGGACGGTCTGCAGAAGCCTGCGCCGGAAGTGGCCGCCATCACCTGAGCTCTGCGCAACACCTCCACTCGTTACACTGAACTAGGCTGTGATCTGTCGATAGACCTATTGTAATACATGTAGACTATATTGTGCTTTTATACTGCAAAGCGGGACCAACGCGTCCGAGAGACGCGGCCGGCGCGTCCGCGAGACGCAGCCGACACGTCCGAAGGACACATGAGGCACGTCCGAGGGACGCAGCCACGTGCGCTCGGCGAGACTTAGCTAGCATTTATCTTGGCTCACATTTTTGCAAATTGAGTGAATTTATGTCTTTTCTCACATAGTGCAAAAATAGTTTTCAGTGAGTCAAGAAAATAATTATAATGTACTACACAACTTGAATCTGAATTCTAAATACACTATTCTTGTTTCTTTGTAAATATTTCATCGCAAGTGTTCAAAACGATAACGTATAACCTACCATATCATCGAAATGACTTCCGATGTTGTTAGTTACCATAATTGTATGTATAACATTATTATTTGTGTAGTATTTATAGTACATAGTACTTACGCGCCGCATCTCGCGGTATTCTCATAGATCTGCCAACGTTAGTGACGATACACTTGGTGCTGCTGACTAACTATCAAACCACGGATTCTTAAGAGCGTGCGGTCTACGACCTACCCTGATCAGATAGCAAGGAAACGGACACTTTTGACGACCCTTCGCCTAGAAGGATGAGTGAAATTAAAACATTCTTAAATATATATTTTTAAGTATTTTAGTATTTTTTTTAGATAGGCACTTGATTATTATTTTATTATAGTTAAGCCTGTACTGTCCCGCTGCTGGGCAAACGCACTATCAAAGCGGTGAAGGAAAACATCATGAGGAAACCGGCATGTCTTAGAACCGAAAATTCAAAGACATGTGGCGTCGGCCAACACGCACTGGGCCCGCGTGGTGTACTACAGCCCACTCCCTCCAACAGAGAGGAGTCCTGTGTCCCACCAGTGGATACTGGCTAGTGTTAAAAGCTAATCATGAATATATTTTTGAGGTTTCCAGTCACTCGGCACCACCAGGTATTTCGTTTATTAATTTAAATCAGTATTTTGCATGTCGATGTTTTGGACTATGGATTTAGAACCGAAAGACGCTATTGGTACATTATTTATCTCATGATCCATACCATAAGCATTGAGGTAATTCCGTAAAGTATAAACTGCCTTAAACAAGTTCCCGCGTATTTTAAATCTATGGCGAATAACATCGTGAATAAACGTAAACATCTAACTATACTTGCATGTGAACCTATGTCATGTCAGTGATTGCAATCTAAACCTTATGTCAATAGTCATAAGACGCGCGCTCGTGACTCACAACGACTATAACCGCTTCGTGTTACTGTTAAGACAGCAATATGTTACGCTGCTTACTATTTTAACAAAATGTGTTCAGTCGGAATCTTGATATTTAACCAATTAAATGTTTAGATGTTGTATTCTGATTAAAGTCTCGTGCGTGCTGGCATAACACAATTGTAAACACCAAGACACGTGGCAGTCGCGGTCATGAATCGTGCAAAAAGGATGGTGAATATTTAGTACGGAAAAGTCTCATGTCATCTCTTTCCCACGGTATGTGACCGGCCCTACCACAAACGTTGGCATTTAGTTAAGTGCGCTGTACAATAATATTAATTATAGATCAATCTACGGTTTACTACGTCTTAACTATGAAGATTCTTTAGTGGAAGAGAGCGCAGAATGTGCGCTGTCTCTTTTCTAAATTTCGTGCAGCAACGTTTAGACCAGAAGATAGTATAGCCGTCACCCATGTTATAAGGTTTTGCATCTGTGTAAGTGGCCATCCAGAATTTGGTAAGAAAAAATGACATTGACAATAATTTCTCTAATATCCCGGGTAATCCCTTTTCTCAAATCGATTCTCAGCCCACTGAAAATTATTCTTACACACAAAAATGCAAGCCTTACGACTATTCGAAGAACGCAGCAATTATTTATTGTAGTTAACACGTTGACTAACATAGGGGAAGTGTCAAGTGGCTCGAGTTAGTTCTTAGTCAATGTTGAACTGTACTAAACGCCAACGTTCATGTAAGGCGCGGTCGTGAAACGTGCGAGTAGACCAGCTCACACTGAGCTGTGTCGTCTTGCTCCCTCTTTACGACCGCGACCGTGGCGTTTAGTAAATAGACGTTATTGTTTGTATGTCTGTTTATTATATACCTGGTATGTAGTACCGTGTTTTGTGGCAACGTACGACACGATTGTGATTGTTGATGAAATCTTGTATTTTAGTAGGTTACTAGTGTGTGATAACGGTTGACTTCCTTCTCAGAATATTTATATTTATTTATAGAGAAACGCTGCCTTGCCTGAGACTGCACCCGTTATTGGGGCATATTAATCGTAGCGGGGAATGCACACGGCGGAGTGGCGCGTTCACGTTCACATGTCCGTTATGACATTGTGACTAGTCCTGACATTGGCGAGAATGCCGGAGCTTTAAGTTCACAGCGAGTATCGATCCGCAACACGGATCAACAACTTCTCTGATTGCATCTTCGAGTCTTGGACTACCAGACATCCTACACACATAAGGTCCGATTCCTTATTTTACGTTTAAGCAAGCATTTTGACATATTTTAAAATGTATTCATATTCAATACGTTGAATTGAGGTATAAAGGGTTAATATGCTATTAATAAACCTACCCATTTCCCGTTGATCCCGCGCAAACGTCAATTCAATTTAGTTAATACTACAAGTGCCTTGAGCGCTTTCGCAGTGCATTCCTCGCCATGTACCGACGTCGTGTAGATGATTCCTAAAGATTTAACTATTTTTACTATCGTTTCTAGTTTTGTACATAGAAACAAATATATTTCTATATGAATGAGATGATTGTTACGTGTACAGTAGGATATTTTTATATGAAACAAATCTTTGTGTAAATAACTTGTATGTTCTAAGACTGTTGTTTATTTTAGAGCTTTTAGTTTGTTCAGTTAAATTTAACTATGTAATAGGGTATTGTGATGAACACATGTATTTTCCAGTCATTTTTGTTCATGCTGACCAACTTTGAAGAGTTCGTTTCTGATTTTCATTCTTGCCATGTTTTTTACAAGGTTTAGTACAATTTCTGTATGTCAGTACTTGAATGTTTCCTTAGTACTTTCTCGTTTCTAGTGATGCGAATTTAAGCAGTGCGTTTATATTGCCAGTTTAAAAATTATCAGTACTTATTGTGTTGTTTATTGGAGATATTATTAATAAAGGGCTGTTTTACATGTTCCGGGTAGACACTACCTATATATGATGTTACCTATCAGGTTACTAGAACTCGGAGGAGGTGAAACAAGCCATTATAGTTTAAATTTTACTAGTCTTATCAACGAAATATAGATTTTGTTAGAATTTTTTTAGTATTATAAAATTAAATCTTCCATGAATGTATATTTAAAGGCATTTTATCAATGTACAGTACTACGAAACTAACTACGCCTCAACAATTTCCATTTTCCAGTGTTCGAACAACAAAATAATAATACAATCGTCCTACATTCAGATTTTCAAAAGCAAATGAAAAATAGCGTTGATATGTCTTAGTTACGTAGTACTTTATGCATTTAATATGTTGCTTATTCCATTATATTAGAAATCATGTTGATTCTTACTTATACTAATACTAATATTGTGCATTTAGTTTTTGTGATATTATCAAAACAAAAATCTCTTTTATAGTCGCTATATCAATATGTAAGCACGGCAATGACTAGAAAATACATCATATAGATGTGTTGTTTTATAATAATAACAAATTATTTAATTTCATTACAAATATTGTTTTATTTTTCTATCATGTCTTTTGAATTTGTCACCATTTAAATATAATAGTGGTTTGTGCAGTTAACATTGCTACAACAGTTTTTATAAGCGAGTATAGAAAAATCTAAAAACGTGGCAATTTCATGTTTACATGAAGTTCTACATACTTACAAAAGTTACACAAATAATGGACACAAGCGAATCTGGTATAGTTTTTGCACTCCCAACTGTCAAATCCGCTAAAACGACGGAGCGACTGGAATATACAAAGTTCTGCCTTATACAAACATGTCGCAGAGTGTTTTCACCAAAGTTTGAAATTAATAGAATTGTAAGTATTGTACTTTAAAACACAAAAATCTCGTCTCTATCTAACCCTTAAAAACATTTGTAACAAAAATATAATTATGAATTTGTCTGAGAACAGCATAACAAAATAACAACGATAAGGTTTAGGGAAATATAAAACAGATAATATAACATTATGTTGAGAGCAAAATGAAATGAGGTTATTTCAGAATCAACAATAACAAAACATCAAAATTGAAGGAAACTGGGCAATTTCGTGTAAACAACAGAGATACGACTATGGCGTTGGTTCTCACCTATTATTACTGAGTTTCCTTTCTTCATGAAGGTACCTATGAAATACTTATAAATATACAATAAGTAAATCTACAAAGTAGAATAGAAAATGCCGAGAAAAGAGTTTGACTCATCTAGCTTTGATTATTAAGCTGTATACCCCACTTGTAACATGTTCGTGAACACATCTTTCTTTTGGCGCGTGGCCATAGTTGGCATGAACGCCGCCATTTTGATCTCCCAGTACAACTGCGCCCTCCTAACATTGTCATTCAGGTGCCAAAAGATGTTTCCCGCACTGTAGTTAGGCGGTTCGCGGAAACATATGCTCCATATTATGCGTAGCATTTTAGTCACAGTTGAGAGTTTTTAGCGTGTTTCTCTACACGTGGGGCAGCTTTAAGCACACATGTATGTACAAGAGAGGTCTATGACCTTTGATAAGATACAAACAAGCCGCAATTCACGGTACACAATGAAGCAGCTTGATTAAAAACATCAGAGAGTAATTATCAAAAATATTTCAATAATTTGTCGCATTTTAGCCAGACCCCTAAGTTCGTTAATCTGTCAGTCGTCAGCTTGTACAAAATAAGCAAAATTCACTAAATATTTTTGTTAAAAAGAAAAATGGCTCGAATTATCTACTAGATATTAAAAAAATTGTAAAAAAAAATGCTGCTTCACAAAACGAAGCACATAATGCACATAGTGATAACTTAAAAAATAAATTAAAGGCAGTATGGTACCTACAGTACAATTTGACCATGTGCTTACGTATGACATTTATTAATCTCTGGGCAAGATGGGTCTGGCTGATCTACATAAGAAATAAAGACTATTGCACAAACAATTTCCTAACAAAACTTTTGTCACTAACAATAAATTATTATTCACACCCAATTTCTGAACAAAATAAGTAACTGACACACAGTTCTTCAGAAGCCGGGTGTAAGTTTCTTTAGCTACGATCACAATATAAAATCACAGTATAAATTGCAGAATGGCGTTGACGACGTCGACCGAAGGTTCGTTCACGAGTACTATGTCGAATTTGTTGAGATAGTTTTTCAGGTTGCCTTCAGCGTTGTTTCCTAGGAAGCCTACTTTGACGACGACGTCGCAATGCTCCATGCCCTCGGCCATGCCCGCGTCGCCGATGTTGTCGCCCATCAGTATGACGTTGGAGCGCTGCTGCACCATGTCGTAGTACTCTGTGTGTTTGATCGCTGTCTCGTTCTTGTTGTAAGTGTGAATGACCTCGCCTTTGATGCCGACTATGTAGTCGTTTTCGTCCATGGCTAGGAAGTTTGATACCACCTAAAAGTTTAAATTGGGTGTGTTAACCTTTTGACCGCCAGTCTCATATACGTGACAAAAAAGCGCGTGACCTGTACGCCAAACGACACAAACATGTGGCAAAATGGTAGGTGAAATTGTGGCTTCGCGTGGAGGGCACGCGCGTGCGTTTATGATGTGGCGGTCAAATTAATAAGAGCTGGAGCTTAACAATGAATACAGCTATCACTATTTCCAGTTACCAGATTCCATACATTTCTGAATTGAATGGAGAAAGTGACAATGATCTAAGTTTGGATTGGGTAGGTGCACCATTAAACAATAATTAGAAGCCTTGGAAACCAGATAAATTTTCGATTTACTGTAAAGTTAGATTATATTATATTTGCTATGAAATAAATGAATAGTCCAGTCATTAAGTTGGTAAGTTAGCGACGTGACGTCACAGGTTACTATTGTCTTACAAAATGTATGGGGAACATGTTTTGACAGTCACTAAAAGGATGTCAATTGACTGGTGGTGCAACTACCGTATTAGGATATTAAATAAATAGTAATACGAGCTATTCTTACAGCCAAAGTCCTATGTTCCATGTAAAGGGTTTTGGTTTCCGCAGTTAGTCCTTAAACCCCAAAGTTCTATCGTCAAGGTAAGGCAATGTGAGCCTGGATTCGATTTCCAGGTCAGGTAAAAAGTAGTCAATAGCAACCCAGAGTATACAGTTAACGGCACTAGGCTCGCCCCCTATCACATGGGACTCAAACATTACTGGCGACATGTACGTAAACATAGAGAACTATACCCCTGTAGGTACACATCTCGATGTAGTTACCTTGACATGAGGCAACAAGAAGTTGCCTGCTTTCATAGCAGCCAGCACTGACTCCCCGAGCCCTGCTGAGAAAACCAGGATTGGCACCTGCCGAGTCTCGCTCCATTTTATCATGTCTTCCACACCCTTCCTGTAAAAATATTACAGTGTGTTCATATGATACAACTAACTTAATGATTCAATTATCTGATGCATTATGTAGAGCATAATAATAAAGCATTAAGTCCCCCTCTGTATGCTTATTTTTATTTGTGCACCAGCTGTTGCCCGTGACTTCGTTTGCGTGGAAATTTTGATGTGTATGTGTGAGCAAATAAACGAACCTATGAGCTATTCTTGGCTATAATCTCTGTGCAAAATTTCATCCAGATCCGTTCAGTCATTCTGGCGTGATTGTGTGACATACATCCATCCATCCAAACTTTCGCTTTTTTATAATTGTCTAAGTAAGATGTCTTATCTTTGTATTAGGGTTAAGTAAACAAGTAGTAGTAAGGTAACTAAGGTAAGTTTCTTAGAAGGATATCCTTCTAAGGCTCCTATGAAGATGCACATTAACATTATGCAAATAAGTTTCATTCTCAGATGAAGTGTGAATGAATGAGCTGAGCTTGACTTAAGGCTAAGTTCATTCTAGAATCTGATATTTCAACAGAAAATATTATGTGTTTTTACTTGATAGATTGTTTCAACACTTGGCATATTGTCAGGACTAAATTGAATGAATAATGGTGACATTTGCTGTATTCAAAAAAACTAATGTTAATTCAAATATCTATTTTACCTGAAACATTCTACCATCCTGTGAGCTCTATCCATTAACTCATTCCTTGGAAACTTCACACCTCTGAAAAATACGATAAAAGCATGTTAATCAGGTAGTTAGTAAGTAAGTAGCAAGTTCTTGAGTATTCCTTATTCCCAAACTAGACTAGATTTGGCTAGGCTGTGACTATTCATGGACGGACTGTGTGAATGCTGATTTATGGCTAGAAAGAACTACTGAGATGATGAATAATAGACAAGTATGAAAGAAGAAGACATGCTGGCAGTTGCGCGTGAGCAGCCGAGTCGGACGCACACGTTTGGAACGTCGGACCGTAATATTACTATCGCGCGGCATTTTTTTTAAGACTACCCACTTAATAATTATGTTAATCTTAAATGGATGAAATAAGTAATGTGAGTACGTGTGACTCAAGTGACAATGAAACGCAGAACATAGTTATGGGAAGTGAGCAATCATTTAATACTACGTTAATGGAGGAGGTGAGGCAGAGTGAAGAGTGTGATCAACGAGTTGTGGAGAAGAGAGGGCGGCAGGATGATGAGGAGATCGTGGAGGAAGATGGTTTTGTAACAGTAGTTAGGGGGCATAAAAGACCAAACAGGAAAAACTCGGTAAACAATAATTTGGTGACGGAAGATGATAAAAATACTGAAGAGGAGAAGCATATTATATGTGTGACTGGAAAAGAAACTTTGCCGAAACAATTTGGAATGGCGAAGCTGTTACGATCATGTAATATTCCTAATATAATTAAAATGGTGTATAAAAGTGCATTCAGGGTTTTGATTCATTTCGAAAATAGAGAAAGTGCTACAAAGTTGATGAATTGTGAAAAGATGACCAATTTAGGTTATAGAACACAGATGACGGATGAACTCAATTTATGCTATGGGACTCTGAGGCAAGTAGATTTGGAAACGGATGAGAAAGAAATTTTGGAAAATGTGAGTTGTGAGAATGAAATTCTATCAGTTAAACGACTAAAAAAACTATCGGACAATGGAGAATGGATTGATTCGGAAACAGTTCGGATATGTTTTAAAGGTGCTACTTTGCCACCGTACGTATACGGCTACGGTTGTAGGTTTAAAGTGGAACCCTATACGTTTCCAGTGTCACAGTGTTCCAGATGTTGGAAATTCGGTCACCTATCGAGATCTTGCCCAACTAATAAAACAATATGCCCCAAATGTGGCAATCAACATCCAAACTGCGAAACAAATGAATATGTTTGTGTTAATTGTAAAGGACCACACATGGCAATGTACAAGAAGTGCCCTAGTTTTATAAAAGAAAAAAGAATTAGAGATATTATGACCAAAGAAAATTGTACATACAGAAAGGGATTGGAATTATATCTAAAAGAGAAAGGGACTCGAAAACTGAACATCACAACAACGGACACAGAGAGAAATACGAATTCGGAAAGCTTAGATAATGAGAATGCAAATTATACACAGATAAGAACATACAAGGACGCAGTGACAGGAAAATCAAATGTTCAAAGTTTAAGTGTTGCATCTGGTAGTATGACAAACATAGACAGCTTGAGAAATAAAAATAACCAACAGAGATATTTACCGAGGAAGAAGCAAACTGAGACCAGCTCTATTAGTAGTAATACGAAAAAAGATAGCCGCAATATACAACGAGAAACTACGAGTACATGCATAGAAACTGACAAAGGCGAACTGCCAGAGACAGTGGATACAAGCTCTAACATAGATTTTATTAGTATATATCAAAAAGTTAAAGATATATGTTTTTCCGACAAAACCTGGGATGTGAAAATACAGGAATTAGTCAAAATTATATTTGATGTATGTAGTAAGTAGATTATTCCTTAAAGTTTTCAAAAGTGATGATCAGTGATGAATAGGTAGTGCCTATTAGCCTAAACTTCGAAGAACAGAGACAAGAAACGGAGACTTCCTTAGGACTAAATTATTTCCGGCACATCTGTCTCGAAATTTCGAGACAACAATTAAATACATTAAAAAATGTGTTATTTGAAATAAGTAATTCGTCTATATTTATCTAAAGTTTGTCTATAAATGTGATAGTTTGTATCGATGTCCATTACTCAATTCCACTGAAAATGCTGATTTAGGTAGTGATATAGATTAAGGTGTGGAATAGCACATATGCTACTTCCTATTAAAAAAAAAGTATAGTTCCCATGGGATACAAAAACAATAGTACACGCGGGAAAAGCCTCGGGCATTAACTAGTTAAAAAAAAAAAGTAAGAGTCCTTTCACACCACCTATATTGTCTGGCGATTTTTAGAAGATTTCTATGCAAAAAAAAAACGAAAGAAAAAATGCTCAAAAATCGCCGGTCGATATCGCTCTAGGTTAATTAAATAATTAATGGGCTCTAAAGGAAAAATAAAACACATAGAATATTGTTGTAACAAATATATGTATATTTATATTATTTTAAAATATGACGTAATTGGAAACCATGAAACAAAATGTACAGAAGGAAAAATTTAAGAAACAAATTTATGTTTATCTATCTTTAAATGTCTATGTCATATTTATTTTACTGACGTTGAGGGATGCAATTTTTACTCAAATCAAAGTACCTTTGAAGTATAGCATTTAGGACAATCAGTTTTAATAGAGAACTTGATGCATCAAAAATTGCTAAGAATTTGAAAATCTTTATTTGTGTTACAAATACCATAAAAAATAAAGAACGATTTTAATTTAATCATCGTGATTCGATTCGTCAAGTTCAGTATCAGAACTGAAATTTTCTTTGTCAGATGAATCATCTAAGTTAAAATACACAATCATATTTTTTTCTATATTTTCAACTGTCAGGCGATTTCTTTTTATGTTAAGAACCCATTTATAAGTTGAAAATGACCTTTCAACATCAACTGAGGTTAAATGCGCGTACATATAGTATGATCGCTCATCCCTTCCTGCTGTTATCGCTTCACATATGTCTCTAATTTTATCTAAACCGGGATTTCTGTCCATGACATTTACGAGTTTATTTTTTATAAGCTCAGATGAACACCAGCTAAGCACAGTTCTCACGTGATCAAATATTTCAAAGGATTCCGTTAGAGTTAAATTCGATTTTTGTAATTTCTTTAATCCAATTTGTATATCTTTAAAATATTCCTCAATGTAGTCCAAGTCCGATTTCAAGTTTTCCTTTTGAAGAACATTTTTGGCACACCTAATAGATAGCGCGTCGGAACTTCTTAAATGTAAAGGGACCTCATTAATATTAAGATCATACCACTTTGTATGCCTACATTCTGGCAAATAAATGAATTATTTATTTATTTTAAATACCTTTTTTTTAATGATAAATTCTTTCTACTATAGAGAATGCTAAAATGATAAAAAATTACCGTTTTATTATTTTAAAGACAAAATGCCTTTTTTACACTTGAACTTTAGAAATCTCATTAAACGTAGCCGAGAGTGAGCTAGAAAGAAGATATTTACTTCGAAACGTGTACGGCTTCTTATTCAAACATTGTGATTTATTGTGTATTACGATCAACAAGTCATTTACAAAAAGTTCTCCAAAAAAAAATTCAGAAAATTTTATGGTTGTAACGACTATGTATGTTATTTATTATGATATATCTAGTCGCAAACTTTAGGTAAATATAGACGAATTACTTATTCCAAATAACAATTTTTTTAAATGTATTTATGTGTTGTCTCAAAATTTCGGGACAGATGTCTCGGAAAAAAAATATTCCTAAGGAAGTCTCCGTTTCTTGTCTCTGTTCTTCGAAGTTTAGGCAAATAGGCACTACCTATTCCTATCACTGGTGATGATGTATGGAGAAAAATTATATTTATGTTTAACAATGGCTAACTATAATAGAAATAAGTTATCTCTTAGTATTGTACAGTGGAATGCACGTAGCTTGTTGCCAAAACGTAATGAATTTGAATTATTACTATTGGAACCGGATAAACATTTACATGTAAGTGGATATAATACTTTTAGAAAGGATAGATTGGATGGTTATGGTGGGCTAGCTATTTTAACACATAAATCATTAAAAGTGCAACAGTTTAACACCAATATCAATAATCCTGGTATAGAAATTATGTGCCTAAACCTTTTGAATTGCTATGAAATTAAAAATATAGTGTTAATATATTGCCCTTCTTCGGTTCGCACTTCTCTTTCTGACTGGGAACAAATATTTTCAGTATTCTCAAACAATTGTATTGTTGCCGGAGACTTTAATGGACACCATGTAACTTGGTCCTCCAAAACTGACGCAAGAGGAATACAGCTATATGATTCGGCTTTAGACTCGGGGTTTATTGCCCTTAATGACGGTAGCATGACAAGGGTGCCTTTGGTTGATGGAGTTGCACAAACTACTTCTCCTGACATTACATTTGTATCCTCCGATCTATCCGTTTTGTTGGACTGGAAAGTTATAAACGAGAATTTAAGAAGTGACCATTTGGTTATAAAATTTTCGTACAAATATAATAGCTGCTTAAATCCGGATGGTATAGTTAAAAAACGGAACTTCAAACTAGCGAAATGGTCAGAGTACAGTAAGACTCTAGAAAACTATTTGATACAAACTATCGTTCCAAGAAATGTACAATCCTTATATGATAACTTTATAGAACAATTGAACAAAGCTGCGGATGAACATATACCTTTTAATAAAATTTGTAATAATCCTACAAATGGTTTTCGGCCAAAGTCTTACTGGAATCCTACTCTGTCTCATCTAATAGCACAACGTAGATTAGCATTAAAAAAATTTAGGAAACATCACACACCAAATAATTTAAGTTTACTGGATCACAAAACGAAAGCTGCTAAAAAAGCTATCAGTCAGGAGAAGTTAAAAGACTGGCAAAATTACTGCAGTAGTTTCAATGAAAAAACATCTAGTTCTGAAATGTGGAAACGTATGGGATGGATTAAGGGACGTGGATCGCCCAGGTCATCTGTTTCAAATGAACACAAGGTACAACTCTTGTGTAGGCTCGCTCCGGATTACGTCTACCCAAAACACCATCAATTTAAATCAAATAATACAGTACTAGAGGACAAGTTCACTTTACAAGAAATGATTAATTGCTTTAAACGAAAAGACACAGCGCCTGGGACTGACGGGATTACATATTCTTTGATATTTCATTTGTCTCCTATTAGCAGAAAATATTTACTGGAATTGTACAACCTCATTTTTAGCACTGGGATTATCCCAAAACAATGGCGGAATATATTAGTAACACCAATACCAAAATCCTCATCAGATAATAATAGTATTAAATTAAGACCTATCTCCTTAATATCCTGCATATGTAAAATCTTTCACTCTATGTTGACAAAGCAGAGTGGTATATTGAAAAAAATAAGTTGTTATCTCAGTATACCTCTGGTTTTAGGAGAGGCCAATCTTGTCAGGACTGTCTAGTTAAGTTAGTTAGTCAAATCTACACAGGATTTTCACATAAAACTCCAACAGTAGCTTGTTTTCTTGATGTTACGAATGCCTATAATAATGTGTTAATAGATGTACTGGTGAACACTTTAGATGAGATAGGGATTGGAAAAAAGTTTTGTCAATATTTATGGATTTTTTTGAGTGAAAGACATTTTATGATAAAAGATGAAATAGATAAAAACAATTTTTTCATAAGATATACAGATAGAGGATTGGCTCAGGGCGACCCAATTTCGCCCATACTTTTTAACATCGTCACAATTATGTGTTCCAATGAAATTCAGAATGTTACTATGTGCCAATATGCAGACGATTTTGTCTTGTATCGAACGTCTAAAGATTTCAAAGAAACCCAACGAGCACTTCAAATAGTGCTGGATAGGTTGTGCTATGTGTTAGATGAATTGGGATTAGAACTATCGGCCGCTAAATCTAAAGTGTGTATTTTTAGCAGAGGTTTTAGAAGATCAAAGGTAGAACTTAAAATAAATAGTAATAATTTAGATATAGTTATCAATTATAAATATTTAGGTTTATGGCTCGACAGGTCCTTACGCTGGAGTAAACATAATAACACAATTGTTGGAAAAGTTCAAAGAAACCTTAATTTACTTAAAGTTTTAGCGGGTAGGTCTTGGGGATTGCATCCTCAACATTTAAGACATATTTATATAGCTCTAATTAGAAGTCGCATAGATTATAGTTGTTATTTGTATGATGCGAGTGCGAAATGTCACTTAGATAAGCTAAATAAATTACAAAATCAAGCACTGCGTATTATAGGAGGTTTTGTCAAATCCACTCCGATACATGTCATGGAGAGTGAGCTGTGTGTGGTTCCACTGTACATACGAAGAAAATATTTAGCTTATAAGTTTTGTCTGAAAGCCAAATCCATAGAAAATAATATAACAAATACTCTATTGGATAAACTCCATACTCTTCGACTGAATTGTTACTGGCGCAATAAGGTTATTCCTATATTAGCCGTAGCATATAACGAGGTTAAAGAAATTGAGGTAGCGTCTTCCAACCCTTTATTGATGTTCACCCTAAGAACATGGGTCACTAACATTAATGTGAACGAGATTATTGAATGTAATTTAGAGGCTGTAAGGTCACCGAAAGGGTCTTATGATTGCACTTTACTAAAACACGAAGTGACCAAAGAATTATGTACAAAATATAATGGTTGGGTTACTATTTTTACAGATGGGTTGAAGAGTGTAGATGGACGCGGAGCGGCTTACTATATATCTTGTAATAACGTAGATAGCTCAAATAATAACTGCTTTAAAATAAGTGAACCTGCATCTATTATGACGCTGGAGCTCATTGCAATCTCAGAAGCATTGAAATTTGTCACAAATTGTCATGACAGAAATATTGTTATTTGCTCTGATAGTAAAAGTTCACTACAGCATATAGCTCGATGTGCCTCTGGACACAGAGGTGCTTCGGTAGCATATGACATTCTTTCTAAGATAGATGAACTTAATCAAAAAGGTGTTCAGCTGATATTGCAATGGGTCCCATCGCATATTGGAATACAGGGTAACGAGAAGGCTGACATGTTGGCGAAATATGCAGCCAAACACGGAATAGAAACTAATATTAAACTTGATTACTCGGAAATATTGACTAAATTCAAAAATGTTTGTTATGATCATTGGAAGGAATACTTTAACAAAATTTCAGTAGAAAAAGGAATCTGGTATAAAACCATACAATGTCAGCCTCTCCGTGTGCCCTGGTTTATTAATATTAACTTAAGCAGAAAATTTGTAGTCACAGCTCACAGACTTATATCTGGACACATTCCATGTAACAAATACGCCTTCTTGATGAAAAAGAATACCTCCCCCAACTGTGAAGTGTGTGGAGTTATAGAGGACATACATCACTTGTTGATGGAATGTGTCCGATATGAGGCTGATAGGAGCAAGTTGTTCAGGGCTCTAAAATTGAACAAGAACGACATAGGTACATTTCACCGATGACTAGCTAAACCGAGTTCAGATGAAGCAAGAAAGTTGTTCGACTTTATGGCCCTGATACATTGATCTCTTTTTTATATTGTTTTAGGTTACGATGGGACTGACATGCGCTGTGCGTCATAAAAGTCCCTAAAATTAAAAGAAATAAAAAAAGAAAGACATGCTGGACCAACCCCAAATTAAGTGGGATATGGGCAAGAGAATGATGAGACTAGATTTAAGTAAATGTTAGTCACGGCCATTGTCACTACAGTAACCAAATATTGATTAAACAATATTTTTTAAAAATCCCCCAAAAGACATTATCAATTAACATCACTCATTATCAGATTACTTAAATACATAATTTAACATTGTAGAGCCTTGTAGCCCCCAGCAATTCACACAACCCACAACCACCAACAGAAATATTATTAAGCCTTCTTGTCTTACTTAAGGATATTATATTGTATTGAAACTGGGTGGTGGAGGTCAGACAGTCAGTGCCTACTCATAAATAAATAGTAAGACTATAATTGAATAGTAGATTTAGGCAGTTAGACTAGAAACTGACCTGAACACCGTCAGTATAGTTAGAATAAGGCTAGGTTTATGATAAATAAGAAATTCAAGGGGTACTAACTTGAGCAACGCATGTGCAGCCACGTACCAATCAATCATGTGTTTGGTTTTCTCTTCTATGCTCATGACCGGGTCACATTCAATAGGCTTGTAGATTCCCGAGAGCCGGTTATCTTCATCTTTGTAGTGCTGCGGTATTGAGGGACACTCACGGAACATACCTACAATTGAACACATAAACAACATCCCAAGTAAATCACCTTGTGCTTATATCTATTCATCAACAGATGTATCAGTTCCAGATGATAGGAAACGATAAAAATCAAGTTTCTTGAATAGCCTCTAAAGTAATCGTAAAAATCTCATTCAGATTCTAATAGCAAGTTGACTTACCAAAACTTGTGAGCACAGTGTTTCCATTGTCCAGAGTGTGCCTTGTCAGAGTGTGATCGAAATCTGTTACGATCTGTAGCTTAGCATGTCCATCCTTTATCATCTTATTTAATTTTTTTAACAATTCGTTCTCATCCCTGATGTGGACGTTCTCTTTCTTGAGTTCGGGAACATCGCCCAAACTCGTCAGAAATTTCATAGCTACAACAAAGAATTAATCAGTAAGCGATAGCAACTGTTACGTTAATATTTTGTCAACTACTTCTATCAACAAATTCATGTTTAATCTACGATACACAAAAATCAACAGTTGCCAAAGCAAACGATTTTTAAATGCTTACCTGCTAAAGGATAGGTTACTGGAATCTGTCACAATAAATACGAGTGATAAATTATTTATTTAATGTTCACGCTAAGTAACAAATAGCGTTATTATTAGAATAATAATAAGAGAACAAGCCGAACAGCCCACGTACGACCTTGACGACGTAAAGAGAAAACTGGGGTGTTGACATCTGACTGACTTCTGCCAAAGTTCTGTATCTGTCAGCTGTCATTTCATTGTAGTCTATGGTCAGATGTCAGTGACAGTCAGTTATTATCCGAATTTTTGTAGAGCATCTCTAGTCCCTACGCAAGTTAGCTAGTTCCCAATACAGTGCGACACGGATCATTAAAAACGGCGCCATAAAGAAGGAGGCTCACCTGCGACACGGTATGACTGTCTTTTTTTATATCGCCCAGCATGGCAAAGACTGCCGAAGAATCCTATTTTAACTTTATTTCCAAGATGCGATAATGATATTAAAATAAGATTGTAAAAAATGTGCAATTAATTGTGCAGAATAAGCAGTTTCTCTTTTCTTCGTATTTCCAACAACAAAAATCTTTTGCCTTAACCGTTAGCCATTGCAGATTGCCAGACTTAAATCACGCCGTTTTCCCATGGGGATAGGCAGAAACCACAGAAAGCCACCTGCTACGATCCTTAGCCCTCGTCCACAGAGCGAGCCTAGCGCGGTTGCGACGATGGGTGCGAATTATGAAACGTATGAAACCGCCGTTTACGTCTATAGTGTAGTGAATAAGGCGGGCCTAGCGCGACGGGTATGCGAGCTAGCGCTCATAGTTTTCAAACGTGCGCGCTAGCTCAATGCGCTAGTCAATGCGCGGGTGCGGGGGTATCAAACCAATTCGGTCTTGTCGCTTGGTGTAACCGCGTCTTAATTTTTTTTTTCTTTGTAAAATGGCGGTAAAAACTGTGTGTTAAGTGTTTATTTCTCTGTTTTTATTTATTTCTTCATTCTCCAATTTTTACAAATATCGACAAATTCAAATCTGTGTTTTACAAAACTTTAACGTCTGCGACGTCTGAATTTTATGCTTTTAAAGGCGAGATATCGGCGATAACGTGATTTTCACCGTTTCAATGAAGTGGCCATGGGGTTTTAGTCTTACAGCTCCTAAAATATAAACCTATGATTTTTTTCTATATTTTTACAAATCCAATCTGTTATTTACCTAAATTTCAATTCTCTACAACGCTTAGTTTTAAAGATCTCCGTGGCCACGCGGTTCTCCACGTTTCAATGGCGCGGCTACGTTCAAACCCTTCTAACTTTTTAACCATAACTTTGACAAATTTATGGTTTTGGGAATCAACTTATACAAAATCTTGGCAGTTTTTTATTTTTAAAATCGCCGTGGTCGCGCCATCGAAACGCACACCATAAATTGGCTCGAGCGAGTCGAAAGCACACTGTGCTCGTGTCTAAACTGTATAACTCGCGTTTAAACGAACAGTTTATACTATACCAGGCCCAGAGCTTTGCCGGTGTGCCCATCCAAGTAATTGGATTTTATTAGACGTGAGGCATAAATATTGGATTAGGTATGTTGATTAGGTATTTTTCGATGCGAGTCCGTACCTAATCCAAAGCGTCGAGGATTAGGTATGGCACAAAATATTCGTACACAGTCTACACAGAAGATATTCCGTACCATAACATGTGGGGTTAAGTTTCAAGTTTAATTAGCACTGCCGCTAGCGCACTCTATGTAGAATACCACTGGACTAGTTAGTGCTCTAGCGATGGATGTCGTAACGAGAATATACGTCGTCGTTAGGTAGTGTTATTTTAAGATGATATTCTCGAAAATAAATAACAAAACTTTTACGTCTTTTATTGAAAATAAATGTGAAAAAAATCAGAAACTCATGTAATATTAACGGTGAAATGCATGTTAATATAATAATGCTCTGGTCTTTATACATAGTACACCAGTTTTGATTTTAAGCCATTTTTCGGTAAAAAAGACAAAAAGATATGTCGTTTGAGTTGTTTTAAAAGAGTAACTCCTACAATGAACTTTAACCTTGACCTAACTTTTCGCAGTGCAAGTGCATCATGCGTACGTGATACATTTTATCAATAGTAATAAGAATCAGAAATGGAACGTCCATAACTCCATACTCCATGCCGAATATTTCTTACCCAACAATCCACTTACAATACATAAATATCTGTTAACAGGCCAGGCCAGCGGCTTACATTGAATAAATATTCGGATTAGGTATTTTTAAATACTGGGATTAGGTACTGTTTATACCTAATCCGAGCCATGTCTAGATTTTATTATATTTGCCTACATTTGGATAGCTTTTACAGCTTCTTTAGTATATAAAGGAATTACAGGGGGACGGCGCGAACGCAGTCCCCACTACCAAAAATTACGCATCCGAGTTATCCACATTAGGGATAATCGCAAGGGTCAACCTAACCGCAGTGCAATGGGAAGGCCTCGCCCTGGGGGAACCGCCTATTTGATCACGGTTTCCCCTATGCCAGGTAAGTATGATTTCACTACAGTACCGCGCTGAGGTCATTCGACAGCGGAGAATCTTAACACCGCCATTCAGAATCGTGACGTAATTGTACAGCGCCATCTAGTTTGGTTTTCGGTCAACTAAAACGTGCGTTGTTACAAGACAGCCAAAAAACTTGAATATTTATATTCAAGTTCTTTCGTATAATTTATAAATTATACAAATATAATTGTCAACAATTGTTCACAAAACAAATAAATATAAAATATATTTTTTGGTGCAGAAAACTCGTGCGCGAGTCCGTTTTATACAACATAGGTAATTATTATTTAATTCTAGATCCTTGTTTTTCATCATTCTTAGTTCAGAATTAACTTTACTTAGTATCCTAAGGGCAGGTAACTTATTTAAAATAGGTAAAACAAGCTTACTGGGCACCTAGATTTTCTGCACAAGACCTAGATTTCAAGTTGTTAACTTAATATCTTGTGATATAGGCATTATAGAGAAAATTCCAAAAAACGCACTACCTACTAGTCTGTACATTCAGTAACGATTCGCCAAAGTTGTTAACAAAAATAAAGCAATGAATGAACGTAAGTAATTACAAAAAATAGAAATGCGTTATGAAAGAACCTTATAGTTATTATACTACACACACGGAAGCGCACCGCGTTCCGACCGACATCGATAGTCAAAGAAAGATAGCGCTATTCCGTCTGATTTTTGCACTCTCCTCAAATTATAATTGCGGGCCCGCTTCGCCGGACCCTTAAATTCAATTTTTTTTTTAGAGAACTTTGCCTTTCCCTAGGAATTTCTCCTGTATCGTGGGTGCTTTTACAAAAATTCTTCTTCTTAGCGTGTCGATGGCAATCTAAATTGTATCAGCCCAAAACTGAGCTACTAGTTTGGCGCTTTCGGTAGCGTCCATCTGTTCCTGTAGTGTACAAACAACAGGACACGCAGGACACGATATTAAGTGCCCCATCGTTTGTAGAATAGCACCACATTTACACTGTAGGGCAGAGTCATTAATGAATCTCCACCTGAGCAGGTTTTCCTTGCTGCGACCAACCTGGGTCCGGAGTCTATTTAAAGACTTCCAGGTCAGCCATGGCCACTCATGTCCAGGTGGAAGATTTTCAGCAGGTGGAACGAATGGGTTAGGTAAGGATGCACTACCTCGCCACAGCTTTAGTCTTTCCGTAGACCGCTCGAAACAAACATTTAAACTCACGTACACAACAGCCAGACCCGGAACAACTACCTGTAGGTCATACAAATATTTGTTCCGTAATTCGTGTAATTCAGCGAGGGTAGATGCCGATCGTCATTTGCCTTTCTGCATGAGACGAATGAAAGCCGAAAAAAAAAATACCTGTAGTAATTCAAGTTGACTTTTTGTATTCCTCAAATAATCCCGAATTGAAAGGGATGGCCCAAACGAGTATGTCTAACAAACTAGATTTGCAAACCTAACTATAAATACGCCGACGAGATACAAATCAAATCAAATAGGATGTTATAATAAAATGGTTAGTTTGCGACATTTTACCTACTAAATAATAATAAAGTTAGTTGTGTCAAAACCACTGACACACATTTAAAATAAAATAACTATCATAATAACACACAATTCCTTACGTACTAACACACAATTACCAATGGCAACATAATAATCTAAATGTTTAATTATTAACTTAAATCTACATTGAAAACAAAAGAAACAGCTATTTTATCAACATCTAAACCAATGAGGAGAATAAAATTGTTAAATTAAATGTAATATTGTAATAATCTAAATGTCAATGTTGTCCTCCATAAACTCAGCTAACATTTGTGAATTAAAAATTGTTTCAGTTTCTTTTTAAACATATTTATTTCCTTTATTTATTTCAACCTGCCGGTCCAAGCTACCGGCGGTCAGGGCTCCAGAGAGAGGAACCTCCTAACAATACGAGCCGTGTCCAGGAGTACCGTTTTCTGAATCAAGCTCGTGAGCCAAGTCAAGATACTTGATTAGCTTATCTTCCTCGGCTTTCAAGAGGTTCTCATCATGCGGGACCGTTATGTCAACAATCATTGCGCGCCGCTCTCGACCCACCACCACTAAATCAGGCTTATTGGCTACAATAGTCCTGTCAGTGATGATGGATCGATCCCAGTACAATGTGATACTGCCATTTTCGAGAACTGGGTCGGGCACATACTTATAGTACGGCACTTCCGATTCCACAAGGTTGTATTTTAGAGCAAGTTGCTGATGGATAATCCTGGCTACAAGGTTGTGTCTATGCAAGTACTCTCCGTTAGCCAGACGAGAACACCCGGAGATAATGTGACGGATTGATTCGCCTGGACGTTGGCATGCTCGACATATGTCAACCGTACCGTCCTGAAGGACGGTACGGTTGACATATCATACATATGGTACGGTTGACGTATGGTACGGTTGACATATGGTGGTTTGGTTTATTGTGAACAATAAATCTCCGGTAGTTATTTATCATCATAACTTCATCCATAATTGCACAGACAAAACCTTCGGTTTCTCCGAAGAGCTCCCCGGAAGAGGATAGGTCTACATCGGGCCCATGCAGGACCCGGAAAAAGCGTCCGTGAAGCTTTTTACTCTGCCATACCTCCATGCGGTCGTTAGTGTCAAGCACTACAGGTTTGCGCCAGTTCTCTTTAGCCAAGGAGAGCGGGGTGAGGCGCTTGTCCACCGTGACCACATCTAGATGCATCCCCACGTCGGTTTCAAGGAAATATTCCCTGAGACTGCATATCTCACGATTGTGCAGTCTTAGCGTTTAAAAACCCTCGACCCTCACACCTCCGTTGAAAGCACGTACGTACCTTATTTCCGCCTGATAAAAGACTTTTAAATACTTTTTCAGGAGGCCAAAGAAGCGCTCCTTCAACGATTGCTTCATGTCAGCAACATTGATGCCCAGCGCTTCCGACATACCCAAATACTTACAGGTTTCGGTTGCTGAGACAGATCTAAGATTTATGGAATCCGAGAGCTGGGTTCCCACAGATTCCACAATCTCCCCTCGTTTTACATGCATGACCGCACATTTGTCCACACCAAACATATTATTATTAAGATTTAAAAAAAAAATTAAGGCTGATGACGTCATTAAGATTCCTTTGCTCATTCAACGATTTAAATTGTACGTAAGTGACACTATTGAGAGTTGATTTTATTAATGGCATTCACATGAAGCTAATAGCTCGTTCAGACACGAAATTATTTATTTATTTTAATATTATTTATTCATCACAGCTTTCAAAATTAACAAAAATATAAAGATTAATTAAGTAATATTATAATATTATGTTAGAGATATTCCCAAATCAAATCTAAATTATGGTTACCCTGCTGGAACATTGTATGAGACATAATTTTTAAGATTACACGCGTTGAAAACTGTTCTGAGGGTAAAACGATATGTCATTCTAATGAGGTTAACATGCCGAATAAATGGATGTTCACACCAAAATCCTAGAACTTGGGGTTTCTACGTAAGTTGACTGTCTATTACTAACCCTAAAAACTTTGTAGTATCCGTTTTTGTTACTCAATGTCCATTGTGACTAATATTAACCAATAGTTGGTGTCGCCGGTGACTGAAAAGTTGTGTGGTAATCGGTTGTCGTGGTATGGGCCTGTGATGCGGAGGAATGAGGAAAATGTTGTGAGGAAAGTTTTGAGTATGAATGTGGATGGGTATATGAGTAGAGGAAGACCAAACAAACGATGGATGGACTGTATTAAGAATGATATGGCAAGAAAGGAGGTGTCGGATGAGATAAATAATAATAATAATAACCCCACCGCTGTATCTCTACGTTGACGTCGTGGTGGGGCTTGCGTGTTCCGATGATCCCTAGATTTATGCCGGTAGGGTTTACTTTGCCGAGATAGGTCTAGGGTGAGGGGCCAGACCAAGAGAGATACAATCCAAGCCAAGGTCGCACACGCCGAGGGCTGCATGGCTAGGGGAGAGGTTAGTCGCTAGTGTGCCAACTCTGGATAATAGGGGACCTCCAGTTTTATTCACTCTTGCCACAGTGAACGCAGGGCTCTGCTGTGGTCGACTTTTTAAGTCCCTAGCTACTCGTGGGATTAACATGAATACTAGATCTAAAACAAAAAAACAACTCCAGGCAAAGCTGCCTCAAATATATGACGAAACTTCACAACCGTCTTCGTCATCTCCTTCATCACTTTTTCCATCAATTCCATCATCATCACAATCTTTCCGCGTCACTCCGACGCCTTCATCCTCATCAATCAGCATACAGTCAGTGGATGTTGTACAGGAGACAAATTTTGTCGACGATACTGTACCCGCCGCTAGAACTGCAACAAGTCGTAGGAAATGGAGCACTGATATGAATAAATTCATCCTACGCACATATCTTCACCTCACTCATATGGAAACCGATAAAAATGCATACCTACCATCGCTTCACACTAAGTTTTTAGAAAAATACCCAGATATGCAAGTAGGCCGACAAAGAATAGGTGACCAACGAAGAGCCATCATTCAAAAGAAATTATTACCACAAGAAACAATAGATCAGATTTATGAGGAAGTCAGAACCGAATTACAAGTAGTCCATACTCAAATACAGCAAAACTCCACACAGTCAAAGACACCTATTAACACACAGCCCGGCCAGCGTATGAAATGGACGAATGAATATAATGAAGCCATAATTAGAATATATTATACTAGTACAGAACTAGAAACAAAT
Source organism: Noctua fimbriata (assembly GCA_905163415.1). Taxonomy (NCBI): domain Eukaryota; kingdom Metazoa; phylum Arthropoda; class Insecta; order Lepidoptera; family Noctuidae; genus Noctua; species Noctua fimbriata. The sequence goes on along the minus strand of LR990931.1, from coordinate 18,208,159 downwards.
AAAACAGCATATAGAAAACATTTACATGAGGGATTTATTAATATATATCCAGAACTAGCTCATTTAACTGAGCAAAGATTATCAGATCAAGTAAGAGCAATCATAAATAACAAATATATACACACTAACAGACTAGAAGAAATAAAAAAACAAGTAGCTACAGAATTAAGGAATATCAATACCAACACACAAAATATAGAACACATAAATAACGACTTACAACAACCTGATGAGAACATTCACTCACTAAGTACTCAATAAACAAATATTTACACCCCCACAACAAGTAATAGAATACTCTTAAATAATAGCTCTGATACTAACATAGTTTCTCAAACACTCACAAATACAGTCGACGAAAGTTTCTTAAATCACATAGATATAGGGCTATTTGAACCTACGCAAAATAACTTGGATGCTGCTCCTGAAAAGAACTTAGAAATCGAAGCCACATTTCAACAAGCTCAACAACTTTTTTCTGATACACACCCCACTAGTAGACCATACATTCCAAAGCAAAAGACATCTAAAAAGTTCTCCGCCATAGTTACTTATATAAATTCTGTCATTCTCCCAAATAACGTAAATGTCGACACCGAGTTTATCAAAATGCAGACCACAATTTACTGTGCAGCATGGACGGCAGCTACATGCAACGGAGCTAAAATATCAGACACACAAAATGAAAGCCGCACATACATAAAGAGAAAACCAAAGTGGCAAATCAGAATTGACAAAAAAATTCAAAGTCTAAGATCAAACATAGGTAGGCTAACACACTTTATTAATGGTAGCAGAAGTCCAAAACTAATAGCAGCAGTAGAAGAAATAAAGAAAAAATATCAGGTACATGCACAATACGAAGATTCAAACACACAATTAGTACACTTTTTAGACACCCTAAAACAAAAACTAAACGCAGCTTCCAGTAGACTCAAAAGATATTTAAAATGCACGAACCGCAAAGTGCAAAACACAAAATTTATAAATAATGAAAAAATATTTTATAGGAATCTTGCAACAAATAATAGAGACACCACTAACCAAAGCCTTGAGACCCCTAGATCCGAAACACTACGGGAATTCTGGGCTAATATATGGGAAAACCCAGTAAATCATAATCATCAAGCGGACTGGATCAACGAAATAACACCAGAAATCCCAGAAATGGAATTTGAATTCATACCAATAGGAACATTTATAGACGTCATCAAACGCACACACAATTGGAAATCGCCTGGCACTGACAACATTCACAACTACTGGTATAAGAAATTCTCGTGCATACATCCTTTCTTACATAATCATTTAAACACATTCATCCACTCACCACATTTACTTCCATCATACATCACACACGGGGTAACTTATATGATACCTAAGGATATTAACGATACTATAAATCCAGCGAAATACCGACCGATTACATGTCTACAAACTATTTACAAAATTTTAACAGCCTGTTTAAGCGAGGTTGTTTATGAACATTTAACCAAAAATAACATTTTATCAGAACAACAAAAGGGTTGCCGTAAGAATAGCCAGGGATGCAAAGAGCAATTAACTATCGATGCAGTTACAATGAACAGTGCTATTAAAAGCAAGACAGATATCCACACAATGTTCATTGATTATCAAAAGGCCTTTGACTCAGTTCCACACAGCTGGTTATTAAACGTCTTGAGCCTATATAAAATTCACCCAACACTAAAAAACTTCTTAGAAATTTCCATGCAGAATTGGCAAACCGTCCTTAAAATTAATTCCTCCTCCTCAACTGTAGCTACTGAACCAATCCACATAAAACGTGGAATTTTCCAAGGAGATGCTCTGAGTCCGCTGTGGTTTTGTATGGCACTCAATCCACTCTCACACCTTCTAGATAAAACAGACGCTGGATACAAACTAACAAACATTAACACACAGTATACGCTTACACACCTCATGTACATGGATGATATCAAGTTATATGCAGCAGACAAAAATGCACTCGTCGTATTAGCTGACACAACTCAACAATTTTCTGATGATATTTGTATGTCATTCGGAGTTGATAAGTGCAAAATGTTGTCAGTTGTAAAAGGAAAAATACAAAATAATAGTTACACGCTCGGGTCAGGTCAATTAATAGAGCCAATGGATGAACAGAGTACATATAAATATCTAGGTTTTAAACAATCTAGGCAGATACATCAAAAGATGACTAAACAAGAACTGGTCAATAAATACTCACACCGCCTAAACCTCATTTTGAAAACCAACCTTAACTCCAAAAACACTATTAAAGCAATCAACACATTCGCAATACCCATCCTCACATACTCTTTTGGAATTATACGCTGGTCAAACACAGATATCAAAAAATTACAACGCACTCTTAATACATCTCTTACCAAACACAGAAAACACCATCCAAAATCAAGCATACACCGACTTACTCTACCGCGCCAAGAAGGAGGAAGAGGCCTGATTGACATACACAACTTACATAACAAACAGATACATTCACTCAGAGCGTACTTTCATAACAAAGCTGAAAGTTCAGCACTACACAAACATGTAACGGAAAACGACACGAAACTTACGCCCCTTAACCTACACAATAGAAACACTCAAATTAATGAACTGCTCATAAGCACACCAGAAAAAATTGCCGCATGGTCTGCCAAAGCCCTCCACGGGAGACACCAAGCCTACCTGAGCCAGCCACACGTCGACAAAGCTAAGTCGAACGAATGGCTCAAACGAGGCGAACTGTTTCCCGAAACGGAAGGATTTATGCTGGCGATCCAAGACCAAATAATAGCTACTCGTAACTACAGGAAGTACATAATTAAAGACCCCCATCAGCCAACTGACTTATGCAGACATTGCAACACTGTCTCCGAGACCATACAACATATTACAGGAGCTTGTAAATCGCTTGCACAGACTGACTATAAGCATCGACATGACCAAGTTGCCGCTATTATACATCAACACTTAGCATTCAAATATAAACTCATAAGTGAGATGAAACCATATTATAAATATAAACCGGAACTAATACTAGACAATAACAATCAGAAAATCTATTGGGATCGGACGATAATAACAGACAAAACGATACATTTCAATAGACCAGATATAACCCTTCACGACAAAGTCAATAAAACAGTTTACTTAATAGATATAGCTATCCCAAACTCCCACAACATTCAAACTACAATATCGGAAAAGCTAAGTAAATATCAAGACCTCGCCATAGAAATAAAAACCCAGTGGAAAGCACAAACCGTCCACATTGTCCCTATAGTGCTCTCTTCCACCGGCATAGTACCAAAATCTCTTATGCAAAGCCTTAATACTTTACACATGCCTCCACACACACTTCAGCTGCTCCAAAAAGCCACAATTCTTAACACCTGTCGCATCACCCGGAAATTCCTTACTTCTTCTACAATATCATCCACATTCTCCATTTAAACTCCCCCTACAAACTTGGCTCCGGCCCGTGGGTAGGGTTTTTGTACTCTCTTACGAGAGAAGAACATGAAAGAACTCGAAATAATAATAATAATAATAATAAATTGCAACTGATGGAGCTACTGAAAGTAACTGAAACTTTCAGTAGCGCCATCAGGATGGAATTTGGTGTGGACAAATGTGCAGTCATGTATGTAAAGCAAGGGGAGATTATGGAATCCGAGGGAATTCAGCTCTCGGATTCCATACACCTGAGAACCCTTTCCTCAACCGAAAGCTATAAGTATTTGGGTATGTCGGAAGCGTTAGGCATTAACGTAACTGACATGAAGCAATCGTTGAAGGAGCGCTTCTTTGGACGCCTGAACAAGGTATTACATAGCCTTCTTTCAGGCGGAAACAAGGTGCGCGCCTTCAACGGTTGGGTCATGCCGGTTTTAATGTACTCTTTCGGCGTACTCAAATGGACTCAGACCGAACTCGATGCCCTGGATAGGAGAGTTCGTACACTGCTTACCGCAAACCGGATGCATCACCCACGATCATCGGTGATGAGGCTGTACATACCGCGGAAGTGCGGGGGTCGAGGGTTTTTAAACGCGAAGTCCCTTCACAACCGCGAGATGTGCAGTCTCAGAGAATATTTTTTAAAAGTCGAGGTGGGTATGCACCGAGATGTGGTGGCAGTGGACAAGGGACTCACCCCGCTGTCCATGGCTAAAGAGAACTGGCGCAAACCTGAAGTACTTACTACCGATGACCGCAAGGAAGTATGGCAAGGCAAGGAGCTTCACGGGCGCTTCTACCGAGCTCTTCATGGGCCCGATGTAGATTTTCTAGCGTCCGTGTCCTGGTTACGTTTCGGCGATCTCTTTGGAGAAACTGAAGGTTTTGTCTGTGCGATTATGGACGAAGTTATGTTGACGAACAACTACCGGAAATATATTATGAAGGACGGGACGGTTGACGTGTGTCGGGCATGCCACCGTCCGGGTGAGTCCATCAGACATATTATTTCTGGTTGTTCTCGTCTGGCTAACGGCGAGTACTTGCACAGGCACAACCAAGTAGCCAGGATTATTCACCAGCAACTTGCCATGAAATATAAACTTGTGGAATCTGAGGTACCGTACTACAAGTATGTGCCCGACCCAGTTCTCGAGAAAGACCATGTCACGCTGTACTGGGATCAGTCTATCATTACTGACAGGACTATTGTCGCCAATAAGCCTGACATAGTAGTGATAGACCGATCAGCGCGCCGCGTAATGATAGTCGATGTTACCATCCCGCATGACGAGAACCTCGTGAAAGCTGAGAAAGAGAAACAAATAAAATATCTCGACTTGGCCCACGAGGTTGTCGACATGTGGAATGTGAACTCGGCTATCATTGTGCCGATCGTCGTGACGGCCAATGGCCTTATAGCCAAGAGCCTCGACGACCATCTTTCGAAGCTCTCCTTAGGCGGTTGGATCAAGGGCCTGATTCAGAAGGCAGTACTCCTCGATACGGCTCGTATTGTGAGGAGGTTCCTGTCTCTGGAGCCCTAACCACCGGTAGCTTGGACCCTGCTCCCGCTACCGGCGGACCACTATTTTTTATATTTTTAAATGTTTTTTTTATATGGTTTTTTTAAGAAATGTTTAAAAATGTAACTAATGTGTAAAAAAATAAATAAAGGACATAATAATAAAAACGTTTATTTATCTCCACAAATTACATAGTTATTTCAGATATAGTTGACAGGTAGTAGGGAAAAAGTTGTAATTTGTGGGAGATCTGGAGTCTAAACTAAGCCTAGGCCTGTATTTTAGAACTCCAGGCCCCCCATTACATCATAGAGTTATTGTCAACGTAGAAAGCATTGCGAAATTGGTGTGTATATGTATGTGTGTGTGTGTGTGTGTATGTATATAAGTATGTATAAATTTATTACACAATAAGTATTTATTTATGAATATATATGTGTATGTATATAGAATATACAGATATAAGAATATGACTAAAATCTTATCTACCAAATTATGTACGTAAGTATGGGCTGCCTAGCCTACTTACATTACTTAGCTATCTCAAGTATTTTTTCTGTTTCCGTATAGTTTAGCTTCAATAACCATTTGATAACTTTAGTTTTACATTCAACTTTACTACAATTTGATATATTTATAATTTTATTTAGTTTGTTATACAATTCACCTCCACGGAAAGGGAAGAATCTTTGCGCAAAGGAAGTACCAACCGCAGTCGTCCTACATACTGCGAAGTTTCTCCTGGAGAGACCTATGCGTTTTCTCCCTTCTACGGGTAGGTTTGAGTGTTGGAGAAGTGCAGTAAGCAATATGTACAGCTGGCGTACAGTTAGCACCTGTGCTTCCTCATAAAGTGCTACGGTGTTGAAAAGACGTGGTTTTGATAAACTAACTTTTAGTATCATCCTTTGGGCTCTTTCTACTGTTATCAGTTTGGTTTTACATGCCCCGCCCCATGTGGTAATGCAGTAGCCAATAATAGATTGCACCAGAGCCTCGTATACCATCCTCATCGTTTGTTTGTCTGCTACGTCACGGAGCCCTTTAAAAATGTAAGTAAGCTTCCGTATTCTGTTAGATAGAAAGCCAATGTGGTTCCCAAAAGTTAAATTCGCATCAATTTCGATTCCAAGGTATTTAAAACTTTTTGTAGGATTAATATTGGGACAATTACAGTTTGAAGTTGGAGGGAAATTACATTTATGTGCGCGGATATTGTAAATAGTGCGGGTGTTAAGTTCAAGCTGATTGCGAATAGAGTATACAATGTATTTGGTTTTATCCTCATTTAAAGTAAGGGAGTTAGAGAATAGCCAGTGACACACAGTGTTAAAACCATTTTGCGCGAGAATAAAAAGCTCATTCCACGAGTCAGCGAAAAAGGTTAGGGCAGTATCATCTGCATATGCGGAGATGCGACAATTATTAATCTGAAGGGAACAGAGCTCATTTATATAGCAGAGAAAAAGAGTGGGACCTAGTATACTGCCTTGTGGCACCCCAAATTCAACTGGCAGTTCGTCACTAATGTGCTCTCCAATTTTAACTGATTGGGTTCTATTTTTTAAATAATCCGAAAGTAAGTCCAGTGGAACACCTCGAATACCATGATCTTCCAGTTTTTGCACAAGGCGGGGTACAGAAACAGTGTCAAAGGCTTTTGCCAGGTCGAGAAATATAGTCAAGCATTTGTTTTTACTATCTAATTTATTTACTAGAAAGTTAACAAGATCAAGTACTGCGTTGTCAGTTGAGCGTCCTGCTCTGAAACCGTATTGTGAATCAGAAAACAAGTTGTATTCTTCTAGGTATTTTGTAAGCCTATTGTTGATTATGCGTTCGAATATCTTTGATTGTGTTGTTAGGATCGCAATTGGCCTATAATTGCTAACACTGCCTCTGTCTCCCGCCTTATGTATCGGATGTACCACAGCTCTTTTTAATGCGAGGGGAAATATCCCAGAAACAAAACAGCGATTTATTAAGTTGGTTAGAACGGGTGTTATAGAAACGGATATTTTCTTTAATACATCAGCACTGATCTGATCCCAGCCAGAGGAGCAGTCACTTTTTAACAGTTGAAGAGTTCTTTCAACTTCTTCGATGTCCGTGGGTAGGAGAACAAAAGAGTTTAGTGGGGGGTTAGAGACTTTCTTAACGCAGGAGATATGGGGGGGAATAATGTTTGATAGTCGTTTCCCAATATTTGAGAAGTATTCATTAATATTGTTTATTGATTCTTGAGGGGTTTTATGTGTGGTTAACAGTTGTAGTGGTAGCTGCTTTTTATTATTATTGTTGGTGATTGTTTTGATGGTAGACCAAAGCTTTTTAGAATTATTTTTAGACATTATTATTTGATTTCGCTCATATTGTTTTTTAAGTTTCTTTAGTAGGTTATTGCAATAGTTCCGGTATCGCAAGTAGGAAATTTTCAAAATGACGTCTTCAATATTAGTTTTTAACTTTTTATGCATTCTGTCTCTGGTCCGTATGCAACGTAACATACCAGTAGTTATCCATGGTTTAATTATAATTTTTGTTCTAGGGATTAATCGTTTTATAGAGTTATTTGCAATTGATAATTGAATAATATTAATGAAATTGTTCATGGCGGTGTTTAAATTTGCTTCCTGATACAGTTTGTCAAAATTTAAGTTGTTACAATCGGATTTTAATTTGTCTATATCAATTTTGAAATTTATTTTCATCTTCATGGATTTAGGTTTAGCCACGTGGGTCTTGATACAGAATAAAACCGCTTCATGATCCGTGATACTAGTACCTAAGGAAAACGTAAACGCTTCTAACTTGGTTTTTAGTATCACATGGTCCAAGCATGTCTTATCTCTGGTGGCAGTATTGATAGCAGGGAGAAGTCCATGGAAGGCAATGGTTTCTAGATACGAGGTGGTCGCGGAACCGTTTCCCAACATATCAATATTTATATCCCCGACCACGATGATATTTTTAAACGACGACACGGTCATTAGCAGGTTATGCAATGAATCAAGGAAGGTATCGAGTGATTTAAAACTAGGAGGCCTATAAATTGCGATTAATATTGTATCATTTTGTATTTTTATCATTAAACAATTAGCTTCTGATAGGAAAGGTTCTTCCACAGTGCATTTTAAATTATTATTAGTGTATACGACTATGCCGTCGTTTTGATTGTAGTTATCATTAGTTTTATGTGAGTTGTATCCTTGGAGCAATGGTAAATTAATAACACGCGATAACCAGCATTCGGAAAGCACAATTATATCGCATGATAATTTCAGCCTCCCGAGTAAAACGTGTAATTCTTGAAAATTACAGTTAAGACTACGTATGTTTTGCTGTAGAACCTTTAGGTAATGTATAGGATTTTTGAGATATGAGTTGCATTGCTCGGGTTCACATGTGATTGGGACAGAAATATCAAAATGGTCAATGTCGCTCATTAGGTTACTTGTGGTATCGAATGTTGTAGTTTACTGATTTTAGTGAAGATAACTTTGGCATGAATGACATTAAATAAGGTAGCTGTAGTCTATTTCGAGATGTAGGAAAACAAACAATATACTCGTACATGTCTTTGGTAACGCGAGTTTTGGATTGTCGCGAAATACTAATGTATTTAATAAATGTGCATGTAATATTATATGTATTTATTGTATTATAAGTAAATATTTCATTGCATTCTTTAGAATAGTAGTTGTATGTAATACTGTAAACTATGGAAATATAGGTTGGTAAATAGATATATTTTGTGAATATGTAGGAAACGAGTAATAGATGACGAGTAATAGAGAAGTATGGAAGAAAGAAGAAGATATGCTGCGCCGACCCCAAATGAATTGGGATAAGGGCAAGAGAATGATGAGTTGGTGTCGCTGTCGCTGGCTATAATGCATTATACAAGTCTTTTCTAGATTAATTTGTAAGTTATACTCTAACCAATCTATAGTTTTCGTTAGCGTGTCATTGATTTCTTGTTCATAATTGTAGGACTCATTTTTTTTTATCATGATTGTACAGAAACCATACTGTTGGGTGATTGATACTTTTTGGAAGACAAAAGATTTAAATTCTGAGCAAACAAATATATATGCATATACTTAGTTTTACGCAATAAACTAACAAATGAACTGGTGTTTACCACAAAGTTGTGATCGCAATCTTTTCACTTCAGCGCCAATATAGGGTTACCTTAGTACCTGGGGAGAGTGGGGGGTTAATATGACGTCTTAAAGTAGCAGAGTAATTCCAGTGTGGGAAAGAGACAGAGCCATACAGGTCGTCTAGCGCTATCTCTTTCCCACACTGGAATTACTCCTGCTTTAAGATGTCGAGATCAAAAACGTTTAAAAAGATTTTTCTTGGCAATAGCTTTCACAATGTTTTCACCATCATTATTTTAATAAAATAAGTACCGTACTCAAATTATGTGGTACCTACTAATTGTAACTTAGATTGCATATAACTACGAAATGCAACCAATATTTTGGTCAGTTTTGATATTACTAAACTTATGTACTGATACTCTATGCGTCATTATTTTCAGTTATTTACCTGATCGCGTTTTTTTTTTGGTCACAATAAAGCATCTTTGAACGAGGATTGCTCAATAACACAACCGAATAATTGGACATTTTTTATGTTATTCATACGAGTGCAACTAGTACTTCATTCTGTATCAAATTCAGCCATATATGTACACTTTCGTTTATTATACGCTTACAACCGCGCAGGCAGACCGACATTTTCACATCAGAGTTGCTCTTTATCATATCAACCCATAGTAGGCCTTTTAGGATATCGTTACCAAAAATGTCGTGATCTCCCGTAATATTTTCGATAGGTAGTTAATAAAAGCTATATAAAGCGGAAAAAAGCAAATTAAATCATAGTTTCCTAATCATCATTCATCATTTCAGCCGAAAGACGTTCACTGCTGGACATAGGCCTCCCCCAAGTGTCGCCACATTGACCGGTCCCGTGCCACTCGCATCCAGCGGATCCCTGCAACCTTCACCAGGTCATCGGTCCACCTAGTGGGAGGGCTTCCAACGCAGCGTCTTCCGGTTCGCGGTCGCCACTCCAGAACTTTTCGGCCCCATCGGCCATCCGTTCTGCGAGCAATGTGCCCTGCCCACTGCCACTTAAGTTTGGCTATTCTTCGGGCTACGTCGGTTATTTTGGTTCTCTTGCGGATGTTCTCATTTCTGATTTGATCACGCAAGGAGACTCCGAGCATAGCCCTCTCCATTGCCCTTTGGGTGACTTTAAGCCTTCTGATAAGGCCCATTGTGAGCGACCACGTTTCGGTCCCGTATGTAATCACTGGCAACACACACTGGTCATAGACTTTCGTCTTGAGACACTGCGGTAAGTTGGACGAGAAGATACCACGCAACTTCCCGAACGCTGCCCAACCGAGTCGGATTCGACGATTGACCTCTTTCTCGAAGTTAGACCTACCTAACTGGATCGTTTGTCCCAGGTAGACATAATCGTCTACAACTTCGAGTGTAGAGTCTCCGATCTTGATAGGAGTGGGTGTTACATGGGCATTCAACATGATTTTTGTTTTGTCCATGTTCATTTTAAGACCCACTCTTTCGGAAGCTCTACTAAGATCATCGAGCATTGTACTGAGGTCCTCCATGGTCTCAGCCATGACCACTATATCGTCGGCAAATCGAAGGTGAGAGATGTACTCGCCATTGACGTTGATGCCTAGCCCTCTCCAGTCCAGAACCTTGAAGATATCCTCCAGTGCAGCGGTGAACAGTTTCGGAGATATGACGTCTCCCTGTCTCACACCTCGCTGTAGAAGGATAGGTTCCGAGGTCTGGTCCTGAAGTCGGACTGACATGGTGGCGTTTTTGTACAAACACTTTAGCACCTCGATGTACCGATAGTCGATTTGGCACCGTTGGAGAGACTGCAGTACAGCCCAAATCTCGATCGAATCGAAGGCTTTCTCGTAGTCCACAAACGCTAAGCAGAGAGGCAGGTTATACTCTTCGGTCTTCTGTATAACCTGCCGCAGCGTATGTATGTGGTCTACGGTGCTAAAGCCTTTTCGGAATCCGGCTTGTTCGGGAGGCTGAAAATCGTCAAACCTGCGCGCGAGACGATTCGTGATGACTCTTGAGAACAACTTGTAGACATGGCTTAGAAGTGAGATGGGCCTATAGTTCTTCAGCCGGGCATTGTCGCCCTTTTTGAAGAAGAGTACCACCACACCCCTGCACCATGCCTGCGGCGTTTTCCCCTCGAGTATGACGGAATTAAACAGCTTCTGAAGGGCCCTAAGTACCGGTTTTCCACCCGCCTTCAGGAGTTCGGCCGTAATTCCGTCATCACCCGGTGCCTTGTTGTTTTTAAGCTGTTTAAGAGCCATCCTAATCTCGTACAGGCTGACATCCGGAATGTCTTCGGTATAGTGTCGGGTCAGTCTAGCTCTTGGGTCGTTAGCTAGAGTTGTTTCCTAATAATTCCTGACAAAAATACTTTCGGTTCTAATATTTTATTTCCACGAAAGTGTATTGTAGTGTACGTCGGCGTGGGGATTTGTTACTGCAGTTCCATTATTATTACTATACTCTTTGCTGCAGTTCCTTGCGCCACATTCCGCCTCGAATGCAATAACAAAGTTTCCCCACTGATATCAAAATGTACTATTTTGTTAGTCGCCTTTCACTCATGACTAATAACCATCTAAGCAAACTCCTTTTAAAGTCGAATGTCTTGTAAAATTATTTTTGGATGCTCTGATTTTTTAAACTTTTAAGTTTAGATAGAATTAATATCATTACGTTTGCACGATATTTTATGTGAGAGTTGGTCTGTGGAACGACAGTAATTTTTTGGATCATCAGCGTGCAATAAACGGACACATGACACTACGCACGGATGCAATGTCTGATAAAACGGACGTGTTTGAGCGAGATCATTGCTGTAGGATTGCCAAATTAAAACGTTCTTTTCAAAATATTCATATAATTTATTTATATTTTTGTTATTTTTTCATCTTCAGTATCACAAAAGTATACAAGATTTACATTTCATTAGGTTACAATAATTATGCTTTCATAGTGTTGTATATTAATAAGGTTCGTACACGAGAAGAATAATCAACCCTTGATTGCGGTTATCGTATTGTCGACCTCTAATTAGTTTTTCCTCTTGCCTGCACGTCATAAAACGGCAAGGTTAATATTTCTAGTTTCTTGTAAGTGTCAACCTTAGTAAAGTTTCAATTTACTCAGAATTGTTGTGAAAAAAGTCAAAGTCGACTGTACCCACGCTCTGTTATCTCGGGTTAATTTTTCATCTCCTATTAAGATTATCGATTACATAAAATACATATTTACCAACTTTCAAAAGCACAGCCTCACAGGTCAGGCCACTGTGGGAATGTCTAAATTAAAAGATGTAAAATCCACCGCTGTGAACTTACTCACTTCATAGTAATTTTATCTCTGATGGCTGCCACCTTATTGTGGCGAGAATAAAGACGACTTTGGTTAGGAAAGTGATGCAAAATCACTTCTGTGAAAGGACTGCTGCGTTGCATGGTTCTTTTGGCACTTGAATGACATTGATAGGAGAGCGCTTTAGGAAAACATTGTGAAATTCTCTGTGGAAATTTTATAAAAAATAAACAAGGTAGTGTCTATAGTCCCGATTGAAGCGCTGAGCCTAAATAACAATGCAGTACTTAAACAGGGTGAAAAACCAAATACATACTACTAGGCAGAAACTATCTTTTTTTTAAACTTTGCCCTACACTAGGAGTTTCCACTGTATTGTGGGTGTGTTTACAAACTTTTAAACCAAAATACACAAACAGCCAGACCCGGAGCGACTACCTGTAGGCCATACAAACAGTAGTTCCCCGCGACAGGCAGCGCAGTTAATAGCTCAGCCACTCACACGTGGTGTTTGTTTTTGACACTGCATGTAAAAAAGTATAAACTATAATTGTCTCCTCGATCACAACATGGTGCTATAGTAAATTTATATTATATTGGGGCAAGATCGGTCTATGATTTTACTGTGCTTTTTCTAAATATTTTTATACTGTAAATATTTTTTTTAACTATTCATCTAAGGCTTGAGTTTTCCGATTCTGAATAATTTAAACACTATATAATTAGTATTAGGGAAATATAATTTTAACTAACCATTCATGAGTCCGTGTGCGGTTACACTATGGTGTTGTGATGTGGCGTTCATTACAAAAACGCAGTATAATGCAATATTTTAAGAACTTATTAAAATACTATAAAGTGCAAAGAAACAAAGACAAACTTACAACAGTATGAAACAACAGACTTCAAACATGAAACATAATTTATGCAAAAGAACTAACGCTGTAACCATCACTAGAATTAATGTAATAACTCAAAGCTACTAAACTAATAAAATATAAATTAATCAATTCATTATTTAACAAACTTATATTTAAATAAACGTTATTAAGACAACCCTAGTTGATTCATTTGTGGTAATTATAGATTGTTTTCACTTTAAATCTAGATGGAAAGAAACATTATAAAGTTTGCAAGATTAACTCCTTGACAAATTTTACAGTTTTTTATTCAAATTAACTAGTCAGAATAACCCAACGACCACAACTTGGTACTGGAGCTACAACTAATACATTTAGCAACAAAAACAAACAAACTTGAAAATTTCAGTATTGCAGTGAAGTTGTCTACACAATTTGTAGGTTGAATAGATCTGTTATATATTCAAAATTATATAAATATTGTTATTCTAGTATTGGTTTGAAAATTACAAAACGGGAGATGGGCTGACTACCTATGGTATAGGGCAATGTAATTTAATTACCTGTTATAAACATATGTAGTTAAATATTAGAATGTAAATTCAAACAAATACGCTCTTTGAAAGTTAAACACCAGTGCTTATTACAGTAAAAAAAGCATACAAAATGTACATACAATAACATGAGCGAAAAGAGCTATTCATTAACTCAAAAAACTTATTCACTTTATACAAATTATTTTAATGTACAGGTAACTATTTGAAATAAGACTATATTTTGTTATTGGGAGACAATCAGTTGCAAATTATGATTGTTTCAACAATTAATTGAGTTTAATTGATCCCTTGTAAAACATGACTACAGTTAAAATACCTTGTAGTGTAATTAATCAATCGCAAATGATTGTCTTCTAATTGTTAGTGATCGCAAGCCGGTTATCAGTTCATCGTCGGTCAATCATCGCTGATACGTCGCCCTTTTTTATTAGGTTTTTTCTTCTGCATAGCCTCCATTCTCATGTCTTCCAAGTCTTCCATAATACCTGGACGAATGACAATCATACATTTAGAACGTTTACATAACATGTCTTCAGGTCTATTAACCCTTGAAGGGTTAGATAGACGAGAACCTACAATAACATTACATAACATCACGCCCGTAATCCCCAGAAGGGTTAAGCAGAGGTGTACCTAATAGTAAATCCACTTTTCGCCAGTTATGTTTAAGTCCCATGTAATAGGGGGCGCAAATCCAGACTTTGTGGCTGCTACTGAGAAATTTCTGATTGAAAAACCCAATAACACTTTGGCCGAACCGGGAATCGAACCTAGGACCTCATGCTCAGTAGTCGCGCTTTGGACCACTAGACCACTAGGCAGTCATGAACGTATAATATACCCACATTTCGCCAGTTATCTTGTCCTATGTAATATGGATGTGGCTATTGCCACCAACCGGACACAAATTTAGACTCCAGGCTGCTACTGACAAATTCCTTATGGAAATACTCAAACACTTTGGCCGTCCTGGGTATCGAACCCTCAGAATTGGCGTTTGCGATCAGTACTTCAGTAGACCTACGACGATTTGTAAGTTCCTTTTAAAAATTTCAGGATATTGTGCCCAGTATGCTTCCTAGTTGTACAATCCAATATTGCAAACCATGCTCCACCTCCTATCGTGCCCTCTTAGCCCAAAACCATGCAGCCGACCTTTGCGCTGCCACCGACGACGCGGTGGAAGTGGCGAAGTTTTGGCCTAACAAAATATATAATTTGTCGTGCCAGCGATACGAAGAAGTAGAAGTACAATATTCCTATCGTCAGATAATGAAGACTTACCAATCTTTTTGCTGATGTACTCCTCCCGCTGCTGCCGCGCGAAGCTCGACTCCATCATCGGATCATCATCGTCGTCCATGTCCCGATATCTGAAATGTTTGTTCAAGCGTATCAAAAATGAGCCTAAAACATAATATGCCTCCAAATGGAACTTTTTGCTTTCGAACTTCACCAGGTGGTCAGTCTATTTTGAATGTGTGAATGCCACTTCCGATATCCGGTCAGTATTCCAGAACTTTGCCATTAAAACCCAATAACACAATGCCCGAATCCGGAACCTTATGCTCAGCAGTCGTGCTCTCGCTGTGGCGCACGCTATATCGACGAAATTAAATACAAAACTTGCTCATTTTACCATCGACGGCCCATGGTTAAATTTAAATCCATGGTTAATAATTATTGAAACATAGATAGCGTTATGATATGAATACTCAGATTTTGAAAAACATTTTAACTCTGACAATTTGTAAGTTTTCTCGTTAATCACCGAAGACTTAAGACAAGTGAAGAGCAAAACACCATGTTTTACGCTAATAAATATTATTTCTATTTCAAAAAACGTTACTAACTTGGACTTGTCGTAGCCGAAGATCTCCTTGATGTGTTTGGAGTAGTCCATTTCATCATCCCCATCATCAATGAAGTCATCAAGCTCAGAGTCGTACTCCGAATCTGACGCTAGGGCTCGACCTGTGAAACGAATATCATTATTACCAAGAACCATAATTTCCGCACACATAAAATAATGTTGCCCCTACAGAGAATATTTATCAGTATTGTATTATTGTATTGTATTGTATGACGGGCTGGTGTCCGCAACTCCACGTCGAGGCGCGTATTTTGCGTGCGGGTGGGAAATTTATTCGATCCACCCCAACTCCCCGAGAAAAGCCAGCAGTGCCTTGATGTTGCTGATAATCTCGCGGAGAGTACCTGGGTTACCGAAGTACTTTGCCCTGTATGTTGCAACCATTATATTTATCAGTATCTTCTACATAATTAAAATCTTAAATTCATTAATTTACTGACGGGCAGCACATTGTCTAATCCACTGGTTCTACAAGCTTGAAATTTTGCACAAGTTATCCTTATACACGTGTGACAGAATGAAGACTGGAGACACGGCTCGTTGGGACATAAACTTGCGAGGAGTGGTCCAGCCCAGCCTAATAACTTAGCGATTCGTTACTACTACACTTAAAACGTATTATGCTCTTTTAAACCTAAGAGGCTGAGAATGTCGTTTTAGACAAAGTTAAGTCAGTATGGAACTCCCCTTTAAAATCTCTCTTGAAGGTATGTAACTAGTAGTCAAATTCTTGGGAGTACGATCCGAAGAGGCTTTATCCTATCGTTTAGTTAAATAAGGACTAAGAATAGTTCTGTTGTGGAAGACAACTAATAAAACTAGTACTTATACTATTTGGAAATGAGACTAGAAGCCGTATTAATGAACTTTTTTTAAACAATTTGCTAACTTTAACTACCAATGTCTAACTTCTTTACCAGGTCAGTCACTAATACGGGCAAGTATGACATTACATGAAAAAGAGATATCAAAATTACCTTGGGGACTCTAACTACATTTTCGTGCAGCCACTATCAGTCCATCGCATTGTAATATTTTTCCATAATAGGTTAAATAACACTTACGTTTCTTATTCTTCTGATCCGGTTGTCCTTTTCTCTTTACGTCGCCGGGCGGGAACTGCCGCGAGCCGTCTTGCTTTCTCGCGCCATTCTTGCCCAAACAATTAATGTGTTTATCAAAATCAAATGTATTCGTTACCTTCGACTTACTTGGCCCTGCTTTGTCATTAGATGCACCCACTTTTCTATCATCGGGTCTTTTAGAAGGCATTCCTTTACTTTCAGGCATTCTTTTACCGTTTTGTTTCTGAGATCCTTCGCCAGGTGCCCTCTGTTTTGCTAGTAATGCTCTATCCTTGAAATCGTTCTGTTGCTCCCTCTGCTTTGGCACAGGTTTACCTTGGCTGCTGTGGCCATTCAAATGTTTACTATCTGCCTGCTTACTTGCTAGAGATAATTTCCTTTCATTAGAATTCTTATCTATCCTGTATGTGTTTTGGCTCTTTAAATCTATGTTTTTATTAACATCTTGCTTTAAGCTCTCTTTAGAATTTAGTTTTGATCTATCTACGGATTTGTCAACACTTTTGTTAACCTTGTCAGAAGGTCTACTGCTACTTTCTAATTTAGATTTTGCCTTTTCTAATTTTTCTTTATCCCTGTTGAGTCTGTCTATGTCTCTTTCAATGCGTTCTCTCTCTGCTTTCAACTTGTCAAGTCTCTCTCTGTCTGTTCTTTCCTTTTCACGTTCAGCCTTATCTTTGTCTAGTCTTAATCTGTCTCTTTCTTTCTGTAGTTTTTCAATTTTCTCTCTCTCAATTCTCTCTCTGTCAGCAAGCCGGTCGGAAGGTCTTTCTGGTCTTTCAGAAGGTCTGTCTGTCCTGTCAGATGGTCTGTCCGGTCTGGAAGGGCTGTCGTTTCTAGAGTTAGAGTTGTTCAATTTGTCGGAGACTTTCGGGATGCGGCCGAAACCAGTACTTGGTTCAGGCTTTCTCTCTCGTTCTACGTCTCGATGTCTATCATCTTTTGGAACTGAAATACACATACGAAAAATTTTGAATTTTGGGTTATCTCCAAAGAATAGTTTTATCAAAGCCGACTTGGAAATCTCTGAATAGACTCCGAACCCAAGTCGGCCGTTGCAAAGATAATCTAAAGATGGGGTTCACGGACGGCTCAGCCCCCGTAGCATGACCACCGTAGACAAGGATTTCTTTAACGGAAGAATCAACAAAATGACAGATAGTGCAAAGAAATCTGTGTGTCGACAGAATCTGTCATTTTGTCGATTCTTCCGTCAAAGAAATCTTTGTCTACGGTGGTCATGCTATGGGGGCTGATCTCAAATGTGTTTGCGGCGTGTCTCCACAGACAAAGGCCCATCTTCCATCTTGCGCTGAATTTTGTGCCAAACATATCTTATAAAAATTTGCCATCGACACGCTAAGAAGATCAAAGTATAATAATGCATTTCTAATAGACGCTTCTTAACGCGATGAGGATCAAAGCACACATTCGCACTACTTAAATCCTTTGGTAAACATGTCCAAAGGCGGCGCTTCTCTAATTTGATCCTATCTACGTACCTTTCCTACCGCCGCCGCCTTTCTCTGCATCCAGTCTCTCCTGTCGCCGTTGTCGTCTGGCCATTTCCTCTTCATAGTCCTTCTTCTGTTTCTTAGTCATCGGTCTCTCAGCTCCTGGTTCCATCTCAGCTACAACATCCTTTTTTTTACCAATTTCTATCGGCTCACTTTTCTTTTGTTCAGCCAGTTTCAACAGTTGGTTAAAGTCCATGGGTGGCGGGAGTGGTTTCCGGAATTTTGGCTTTTCGGGTTTAGTGTCTTTTTTCTCAGGCTCATATTTTGTTGGGGGGCTGGACTCTCGTTCTTGAAACAAAAAATCAGAGCTTTAACGATTTTGATAAAATAGGTTATGGAATCAAGCGTACTTTGCGCAAATCCGCAACATAATTTTAGGTAAGAATATTTCGTTTTATTTTCCGCTATTATGTAGATCCTGGCTTGGATGCAAAAATAAGCACTTGATTAAGGTAAGATAATGCGCTCGCATCGAGGTCGGTAGCCTGTCTTAATCCAAGTTATGGTCTACCTATCTGAAGTTCGTAGCAGACAAAGTTTAGCAATTACTTTAGGATTTATAAATCAGTATAAATGAATTATGACAAAAGAATGAAACACAAAAAAAAATATAAATGATTTTCTTTACCTCCATTTTCAGCTTTCCGCCTTCTCTTGTGAGGGACCGGATCATCCTCATGTCTCAGGGCGTGTTTCACTCTCTCTCTCGTGCCATTGAGATCCTTTTTCACAGAATTGTCTAGAAAAATTAAACAATTATGTGTTTGATCATTCAATAAAAATATAATAATGTGGCACAACCAGCTGTAGGCCAAAATAGACACTATCTGGAGCCCTGACACAACCAGAAAGCATTGTGCAAGACCTTGTAAAAGATAGCAGGATAAGCTGAACCAAAAGAATGGCCGGGTGCCCACATCAGCTCTACATCAAACTGCAAATCATGGGGAGAGGCTTTTGCTAGAAGTGGGATGATGCAGACTAACAGTACCAGAAAGGTTGCTTATGATCAAATACGATAAAAATAGCCTTAACTAAAACACAATCAGTGTATACTTTTGCTTCACTCAGTGTACAGCAGCTTCTGTTACATTAAACTACATTGCTTTAGCTCAAAATCTTGCAATTTCATAAAACATAAAAGGAGGTTCAGCAAAATTAACACACACAATAAAAATCAATTCATCAAAAATAATTAAATCACATCATCATCATCCAAAGCTAGATAGATAGGCAGATTGTTATTTTGAGTCAGTAGCAAAAAATATTTAAGTACAATATTAATTGATAGCATGAACAAAGATAAATGAAAAATAGATGGAGAAGAAAGATTTGAGTATTAATGTGCATGACTATAAGACTAGAGGAAGACTAAAGAAACAATGGATAGACTGTGTGAAAGATGATATAGCTAGAAAGGAGGTGACTGCTGAGATGACGAGTAACAGAGAAGTATGGAAGAAGCAGGATGGTTGGTGCATTGGGATAAGGGCAGGAGAATGATGATGGTATGATAATATCCACAAGAAGCCCAAAAATGAATCACTAACACATAAGACCAGAGACCAAAAGTCTTTAGTGGTGGACTGGTGGCTTATGATCAAAGCCAATCTGTTGAGGATAATTCCAATTGCTGACAGTGAATACATAGAAATAAGAATTTTTTAATTCATAAAGAAATACACACAAAACATTTGACCTTCTCTTTACAAAATTGATACAGCAAGAAGGGCTTTGCTGTGTAAAATAATGGTCAATTACATTATTACACTGTTGACAAAGACGTCTGCTGTAATATGGATTTGTGGACCTTCATTATCAATAACAACAGTGTCTGACTTTTTCTTTTCGTTTTAAACTTCAGCCGCAGCTTGAAAATTAAAGATGTGTTACTAATTTCTTCAAGAAAGTAATAATTTATTTTACCCCAGTTTAAATAATTCATAATAACTAATATCATTAACATTTTCCATCATGTTTTTGTTGATACACATTCATGTTATGATAGAACAGCCTATCCTACAAGAAATAAATTAGAGGAAGCCGGACATCTCGTGAAGTATTTACTTTAGACCTATGTGAAATGCAAATCACAGAGAATTATGTGACTTCTGTAATACCTATTTGTTGATCTACATATATATTACTAGAAATAGAATACATTTCCACTTACTTCCAACAGGAAATTTTGGAACATCAGGCATTTTACTGTATTTTTCCATCATTTTTTCATATATAGCGGCTGCTTCCTGGGACTCATAGCCATAGTCATCCTGATCCGGCTGGTCTGGGCCCTCACGAGTCACTGCAGTGTTGTCCCGGTCAATGGCATCCGCTATGACAGACTTGTTGGCTGATTTGATGACCTTTAGCGTCTTCTGGATTTTCCTCAACGCCTTAGGATCTCTCAAGGCACTCAGGTCATCGCGTTTCTTCTGGGCTTCGATTCTCTTTTGCTTTTCTTCCTCATCTTTCTTTGCCAAAAATTTTTGTATATTTGCTGACAACCTATCTCTTTGCTTCTGCTCCTTTTTCGGAGGATCGAAGCGAGCCTTGTAATAAGCATTATCCTGAAATCAAATCCAAGATAGTTGGAGTAAGTACATATTGACAATAACAACAAAGTACAAGTAGGTTCATGTTCATGTTCAAGTCTCCAAAAAGAACCCATAAGTGTTAATTCTGATTATTACTGCCCAAAGCACTCGCATTATCATCAAATTACTTATCTGATCAAAAATGTATGCGCATAATATTTCGCAAATTATGTAGGTATTGAAAACTCACAGATGACTTTTGTTGTTGATTTCGTTGAGCAGCTAATAACGTCTCGCGGAACTCCATTTTCTCGCAATTTCACAATTCTACAGAGGTAAATCTTCTACAAACATAACAACATTGCAAAATTTTCACAAATTATTTTATAAAAATCGTAAAATACGTGTCATGCCCGATTTTGATACACAATCCCACCATTTTCTGGAAACGTACTGACCGGTGTTGCCACTTGCTCGGCTACCAGAGACCAAAGACCTCTCCGCTTAAATTATTGCCAGATTTGATTGCCAGCAAGTTTAAAAAAGTCGGAGAATGGGCAATCTAACCAAGATTACTTCAGTGGAGTACTATGTAATAAGACTGATTTTACCTTATATATAACTGTGTGTTTTAGTTGTATTTAGTACATATTAGTTCCATACTAAACTACAGTGAACTACAGTGGCTTATTTGAAAAGCTCTGAATCGGTTGCGTACCCAAGTAGGCTGCTGCAAACATAATCTGGGAAAATGGGGCATTATTGGTTCCTTCAACACCGAGTGCGAGTGTAGCGCTCCGGATCAAACTATGCCCCACCTACTGGAGTGTCCCAGGTGTCCGTTTACCTGCACTCTTGATTACCGGAATAGCGCTCTGCCGCTGCAATAAACGTGGCCACCTACTAGTCCCAAACCGTGCAATATGGAAGGAACATCGATAGTTCGATACGATAAGAAGTAGTTTCATACAGCTAAGGAGAGGCCCATGGCCCATAAATGTCCAGCATTGGTCTAAATAAAAAAAGTTTGTAGAAAAGTTGTTTTTTTTTTAATGTTCAGCAGTGCTTAGCATTCTAAGATAAAGATTGGCTGAATATCAATTTAGTGTTACTCGATCAACTACTCAATGGTATACGGTCTCTCCAATTAATTTACCCAGATCCATTATGTGAACATTATTAAAATTAAGGTGAAATTAATCGACTATTTAATATAGTTCAGCACTAGTTAGTTTCTGCCATAGACAAGACTATGTTGTGACAGTGACAGATTGTACCATCTCTTTTACTCTTTTCAAAACTTGACGGAAGACGAAAATATGGTTCGTGTGAATTTCTTCGATTTATATCTGAATATTTGAACAAAATCATTTAATCAATTTGTTAAATTAAGCGTGGCTTCTTCGTTATAAGTGATATCAGTGTTATACAGCACATTATTTATAATTATGATGTGGAAACATTTTTGTAAACCCCATTTGTTGTTCTGCTGCAGGCCACCTCCAAGAAGAAGACCAGGAAGTTACGAGGACACGTGAGCCATGGCCACGGTCGTATCGGTAAGTTCTATAAAATATTTGTCTCATTATTGTTGCTAATAAAAACATCACAGGCAACAATCAACCTAACCTATAAACTGTCTAATTGACCGAGCTCAACATGCCTGCTACAGCCTATGTTTAGGGGTCCTAACAATCCCTGCATTTGCATAAACTAGTGCTATTGATTAGTTCCTTGTGTATGAATAATGGCCTTACTCATGGCTTTTGTTATTCCCATTCAGTTTACCATGATGTATTATCTGTTAAACAATGATGAAGCAAGACTGTATGTCTTGCTTCTTGACTATTTCAAATGACTTATGTGGAAAGATAAGTCCAATCCATTTTCTTAGTTTGAACTCAACTTGACTCGATTTCCATGAATCTCATTTTGAAGTTACGAATATTCAGATAACATTGTTATTGTATCATTCCAGGTAAGCACCGCAAGCATCCTGGAGGTCGTGGTAACGCTGGTGGAGAGCACCACCACAGAATCAACATGGACAAGTACCACCCTGGATACTTCGGCAAAGTAAGTTAATACAATATGCAAAGCCCATCAAGCAACCTGTAACTATGAATTCAATACATGAGTTTAGACCCACAAGCGTTGATATATTACATTGTCTCTTAAAATATTTAAAAAAAAAACAGTGAACCCATACAATTTGTTGTATGAAATAAATAGCTGCAATGTACTTTACTCTTTTTATCAGTTTTGCTCAAGTGATATTCAGTGAACAGTAACATTATGAGAAACTTGTTGTTTTGGAGAAGGAAAGTCATTCACATATTTGTAGGATAATCATCTTGTTTAAAAATCTTTCCTCTGCAACTTTATTCCAACTAGTTACACTTTAAACCAGCTAAAACAGTTGTTTTTTTTTGAGGTTTCTCTGTTTACCAAACATTATTATACTCAATATTCAAGTGTATATGATTCACTTTTCATTAATAAAAATATATGAACAGGTGTACCTTTTCAGATTTATCTAGAAATAGACCAATAATTATAAATTAAATTAGTCAATGAATTTTAGTGGTTAATAAGTAGCTGCAGTTGTGTGCATTTAATTTTGTTTAGCAATATTTATTCATTTCGAGACTAGCTCAAAATTGTTTCCTAGAAATATTAATTTTCTATGTTTATTTCAGCTCGGTATGAGGAATTACCATGAGAGGAAGAACAAGCTATTCAATCCTGTGCTGAACCTGGACAAGCTATGGACCCTGGTGTCTGAGCAGTCCAGGCTGAAGTACGCCTCAGCCACTGACGGCAAGGTGCCCGTTATCAACATTGTCAAGGCTGTAAGTATACTGAAAAATTATGACAATAATTATAATGCCTAAAACCCCTATGTACTTTTATGAGGCAGTAGTACACACCCTTTTAACCATGCCTGTATCAAACCTGCATGTCACATTCATAATTCTGGGGGTACATAAACTCACGGCTTATTTCCATGGGGGTAGGCAGAAACTACATAATGCCACCTTCTTATAATAATGGGTAATAATAAAAGCTCCGAAAAAAAACACAACATGGGCATACTCAAAATAATTAAATTTACTGCTTAAAATACTAATCTTGCGACAAAGAAACGACCGAATAAAATACTTTAAATTCCGAAAATCAATACAGCATTTGCTGACGTAATATTTTTTCACCAGATTAAATTGCGTATTAATCTTAAAATAAATAAAACAGGTATAAAATCAACGTCAAGATAAATATCAAAATGTTGCAATTAAGCGTAGTCGACGTAGCCCCGCCACGCGGGGCTCCTACTTCTGTCTGCAGGGTTTAAAGTAACCTAACCTAAAGTTGGGGTGCCTCAAGTCGAAAACTTTGTATTTTTTTTTCGCAAACTTAGTATTTTTTTCGCAAAACTTTGTATTTTTTTCGGGAATTTTGTTTATTTTTTTTCGTATAATTAATATTTGAATAAGCTCATGTTTGTTTGTTAAATACAACGTTTTTGTCGGTTAATTTTGTATTTATTTTTCGGTAATTCTAAATAACCAAGCTTAGTATTACTGTCAACTACAGGTCGTTGGAAGTTAATTTTGTTTTTCGGAAACTTTATTATTTTCCTATAATAATTATAACTTCGTCTATTTGTGTGCTAAGTAAATGTTTGCAAAGGCCATTGTAAAAATCTGTTTCACCAAATTAACTTCCTCCAACCACAATCAAAATTGCGGTTGGCACATTCGATCTACGGCAACCCATCTCTCATATCGTTTGTTGAGGTGTGCATCCAACCTTTGATATCGACGCTAATTGACTTCATTTCTATTTCAGGGTTACTACAAGTTGCTAGGCAAAGGCAATCTCCCCAAGCAGCCTGTCATAGTTAAGGCAAAATTCTTCTCCAAGACAGCCGAGAGGAAGATCAAAGCTGTGGGTGGTGTCTGCGTTTTGTCTGCATAATTTAAGTATACAATAAAAAAGTGAAAATCATTCTTGCTATTATTATTTAATTGAACCTGATCCCGAAATCTTATTAATACACACAGACACCAACATAAATTTTCAGTAGACGTTACACTAAAATACGCGCGGAAGTTGTTTTGACAGTGGTTACCGGTACCCGCGCGAGTTTTAGCGGACTGCCTCGGAGCAAGGTATTACTGCGGCAGCAGCCGCTGAGACGTCTCTAGGGTGTGACTGACACTGGCTTGGCCACTATCAGGGGGCTTTAATTTTGATAACACAAAAAAGTTTCGCCAAATATCAGAATTTGTCGGTCACCGATTCTAACTAGGGCACCTAGCGAAGATCTGTTTTGTTCCAAATTTAATCGCTAAATAAATAAATTTCCTGATGGTGGCCAACCCAGTGTCAGTCACACGTCTCTCTATGATCAGCTGGGTTCGATTCCCATCTCGATTAGTTCAGTCGCATAGTTACGGACATGGCAACGTTTCGGGAGTTTCAGTTTACGTTGTTGCATCTCAATATTTTACTGCAACTATGTTGCACAACTTTTGTTACAACGAATTAGTAATAATAGACTCAGTTAAATAAACTAGACTCAGGTCGGCCGCAGCAAGGAAAACCTGTTCATGTAGAGATTACTCAGTACTCGCTCTGAAGTGTTAAGGCTGCGTTTCCACCAGAGATATGCGAGGCGAGGCGAGGATGCGGATGCGTAGCAACGCTGTGAAACGGTGCGAAGTGTAGCGGGCTCGTTTCAGACTACTAGTTTTTCACTCGCATCCGTCCCTACCACACTTATTTATTCATATTCTTAACATACAATTTACATTTTTAAATATTTCTATATAAAGTGACAAAAAAAACATTTAAAAATATAAAAAATAGTAGCCCACCGGCATCGGGAACAGGGTCCGAGCTACCGGTGGTCAGGGCTCTTGAGAGAGGAACCTCCTAACGATACGTGCCGTGTCCAGAAGTACTGCTTTCTGAATCAAGCCCTTGATCCAGCTGCCAAGCGAGAGCCTCCTTAGTTGTTGGTCGAGGCTCTTGGCTATTAAGCCATTGGCCGACACAACTATCGGCACAATGACTGCTGTACTCACGTCCCACATGTCGACAACCTCGCGAGCCAGATCTAGATATTTGAATTGTTTATCTTTCTCTGCTTTCACGAGGTTCTCGTCATGCGGAACCGTTATATCAACAATCATTGTGCGACGCTCCAATCGATCTATCACCACAATGTCAGGTTTATTGGCAACAATTGTCCTGTCAGTGGCGATAGATCGATCCCAATACAACGTGATATTACCATCATCGAGAACTGGGTCGGGCACATACTTATAGTATGGCACTTCTGATTCCACAAGGTTGTACTTCAAAGCAAGTTGCTGGTGGATAATCCTGGCAACGAGGTTGTGTCTATGCAAGTACTCTCCGTTAGCCAGACGAGAACACCCAGAAATAATGTGTCGGATCGATTCTCCCGGACGGTGGCATGCCCGACATATGTCAACCGTGCCATCCTTCACAATGTATTTCCGGTAGTTATTCGTCATCATAACTTCGTCCATTATTGCACAGACAAAACCTTCGGTTTCCCCGAATAGGTCACCGAAACGCAGCCAAGCTACGGACGCTAAGAAGTCTACATCGGGTCCATGTAGAGCCCGATAAAAGCGTCCGTGAAGCTCCTTGCCCTGCCATACCTCCTTGCGATCATTAGTGTCTAATACTCTAGGTTTGCGCCAGTTCTCGTTAGCCAGGGAGAGCGGGGTGAGGCCCGTGTCCACTGAGACCACATCTCGGTGCATCCCCACGTCAGCCTCTAGGAAGTATTCCCTGATACCTCACGGTTGTGCAGGGTCTTAGCATTTAAGAAGCCACGACGCCCACACTTCCGCGGGATATACAGTCTCATCACCGACGACCGTGGGTGATGCATTCGATTTGCGGTCAGCAGTACACGGACCCTCCTATCCAGGGCATCAAGTTCCGTCTGAGTCCATTTGAGTATGCCGAAAGAATACATCAAAACCGGCATGACCCAACCGTTGAAGGCGCGCACCTTGTTTCCGCCTGACAAAAGACTACTTAGTACCTATTCAGGCGGCCAAAGCGCTCCCTCAACGATTGTTTCATGTCAGCAGTATTGATACCTAATGCTTCAGACATACCCAAATACTTGTAGGTTTCTGTTGAGGAGAGGGATCTAAGGTGTATGGAATCCGAGAGTTGAGTTCCCACGGATTCCATAATCTCCCCTTGCTTCACATGCATGACTGCACATTTGTCCACACCAAATTCCATCCTGATGGAGCTACTGAAAGTTTCAGTTACCTTCAGTAGCTCCATCAGTTGCAAATCGTTGGGGGCAAAGAGTTTCAGGTCATCCATATAAAGAAGGTGAGATATGACCTGACCGTCTCTCCTCAACCGATAGCCTAGACCTGAACCCTCCAGCAGTGTGCTGAGAGGGTTCAAGGCTAGACAAAACCACAATGGACTCAGACTATCACCCTGGAATATACCGCGCTCGATCCTTATAGGTTCCCCTGGATCTGTCGAAATCCTGGCATAGCGAAGGACCGTTCTCCGGTGCCCCATACATGACATCGGGAAGGTACGCAGAGTTGCATCAACTTTATACAACTCCAGTACCCTCATGAGCCATGTATGAGGTACAGAATCATAGGCCTTCTTATAATCTATCCAACATGTAGACAGATCCCTTCGGGAGCGGCGAACCTGTTGGCTAACGGCCATATCTATGAGGAGTTATTTATTTATTATTATAGGTACAATAACAGCTTGTGTGTACAACATATCTTAGTATAGATTTTAGTCTTGGACTTACACAGTCGCCTTACTGGTTAACCAGCATCCACAAAAATCACTGATAACATAAGAAAAAATAAATTAAAACAAGTGGGTCTCTAAATGAAATACAACAGTAAACTTCTTAAATTTTAGAGTTTACTTAGCTTCCAAATTATAAAATTCAGAAAAGAAAACGGTATCGCTATAATTTTACTAACTACCCAGTATGTAATAATTACGACTAAAATTTTAAAAAGACAAAACAAAAAATATTAGTACACACGGCGGCACATCAAGCTATACATAACCAGCATAACCTGACTTCGCTTTGTTTGAGCTTCCCGTGCGATGAGAGATCAGCTTAATTTGGTTTTGCATAGCTTGATTAGCCGCCGTGCGTACCTACTAAAACAAATAAAAAATGAGATCATAACTATTAATAAAAAAATAAAGGAAGAAGTAGTATGATAAAATATATTAAAAAAAAACACGCTTCTCTTGCACACATCTTCGCCTTGTTTTGTACCAAAAACCTCGCTCCGCTGAGCCGTTTCCACTACGGCTGCGCTGAGCGAGGCTAGGTAAATGAAGTGATTCTATTCATCTATTGGCTCGCACATCTTTGGTGGAAACGCAGCCGTATTATGTTATGTTATCCCACAACAAACTACGATGGCTGGTTCGTGGTGGCGTGGCGCACGAACTGGAAAGATAATGGGGGAGGCTTTTGCCCAGCAGAGGGAATTAACGGCTAATCAAAAACGAAAAATGGGATACTTAAGGGTTGAACCTCATCTAGCAGCACGGAATCGCACTTTTTCATGCTCCTATCCTTTTCTGTCGCTCAGAACCGTCATTTGCTAGCGTCATTTTTTCTAGAGCGAGAAACAGCGGGAGTGCCATAGCACGCGGCACCATTGACGATGCACTCGGTAGCACGCAAGGTAGGAGCATAGAAAAATGCGATTTCGTGTTGATAAGATAAGGTTGTAAACTTCTATAGGTAATGAACAGCAGGGTTATATAGCGTCATTATGTAATAATACTTAATATATGCTTGCTTAAGTAAACTTAAGGGTAAGCACAATACATTACTATCGGTCATGCAAGACTCGATACATTAAAACTCAAATGATTAGTGGATTCATTCATGGGATTCTTAAATATATTCAATACTATACGCGGCATTTTAAATGCAATTTCGTGTAAAAGCAACACATTGTGTAGTTATTAAATTAATTATAAAAATGAGTATGGATATTACTCAAGAGATAATAATGAGTACACACTATAGCATTTCCACATAGTTAACCAATCTGGAGTGATGTGGCCTAGCCCTAACAGTGATGGGATGTTCTCTTACAAGTAAATGCTAAAATGTGTCTTCACCATTCAATATTGTACCTATTAATTATAAGCAATGGGTTTCGAATTATAAAGCAAATTATACCATGAGATCAGTAAAACAATATCCTTCCGATTTTCCTTATTCTGTACTTAAATTAAAGAGATTTTTAGCAGTAGCTAAGTCTTATATGTAGTTCTTAATTCTGGAGCAACTATTTTGCAATGACAAAATATAAAACATTACAAAAGATTATACATTTCTATTTCATGGCCTATGTAATCTATTACTATAGCATTAAACTGTATTGTCCTCAAATTACCAAACTTTCTCTGTTCATTTATTTTTATTTTAAAATTTATTTTCCCATTTGACATCCAAATGTAGTGGCATCATTCAGGACAATGATTATGATGCTGAATTTATTTATAAGGCTTGTAGACCTATATAGATCATCTTAATAAAAAACACATGACTGTAAAATTTTCAAGCTGATTCCATTATGAAACAAATGGCAATTGCTTTGTGTATGTAAAATATGTATAAATGGGTTCTCTCTCAGCAGATACTTTGTTCTTGTTTTCATTTAATTTATATGGCATGTTTTTGGCCTTGAATTCATTTATTAGAATATTGTTATAAGTTATAGGACACACTTATCTACTGTAATAAATTGTGATAATGATAACAGGCCCTTTTTGGTTGTTTGAACATTTCAAAATTCAAGTTGTGTTACAGTTCAGTCAAAAGTATAGTGTCATCCTGGGGTTAAGTGTATATTGTTACAGTGTGGGTCTGCCTCATCTGTGGGACTTGCTCTGGGGGAGCTTGTGTCTGGACTATGTCTGCGGGCCGTGGCTGTTTGGCTTTCTTGCGAGCAGCATCACTCTCAGCATAATACATTCCCAGTCTAGTTTTAATAGCTGCCAAAGCTGCACCATTGATTTCATCATGGAAAATATTAGTGTATCTCCACTGTTTCACCATAGGACCCCTTTTCCGTTCTTTCTTAATTTTCTTTTCTGGTTTTGGTTCAATGTGATGATGCATCTGCAGCTCTGTAGCATGTCCATAAGGATTGTCTATAGTGATGGTGTGCTGTTGGGGCTCAGGTTTAGCTTGCAGCACAATGAATGCTGTTGTGGGCTGTGTTGGTCTGGGTGCAGCTGACTGAAGTAAGATCCCCATACTCTGTCCTCCATTGGGAGTTTGATAAAAGTTAGTAGCAGTGCTTGTAGCCAATGTAGCAGTTTGATATTGGTTTTGGAAGTAGTTCTCAGCTATGTTGACCAGGTGACCGCTTCCTGGATAGGCAATGGTCCCCAGAGGGTCTTGTGAAGTTTGTGTTTGTTGCTGAGGGGGTTCGACCTGTGGGACAAGATCCATGCTCCTCTTAGATTTAGGCATAGTTGCTGTTATGTTATCTGGGTCAAAAGTTTTGATGTAGTCTTTCCACATTTTGGATATATTAATTTCTAAACCAGCAATCTTATCTAACCTGATAAAATCTTTTAAACGGTGTGTGTGTACAATAGAATATATGTGATTTCTTATTTGATCTAATATTCCAGATGGTAAGCGGACCTCACCAGACCGACGGTGACTATTCTTTCCACGATTGTCACTAGGGAACATAACACCATCATCCATTTTCTTACAAAGAACTCTGACTTTTCTCTCTGTTATGGCATGAATATTTTTGAAAGCTGTTTGGCACACCTGAGTCTCTCTTCCCTTTACTCGCACAAAGTATTCAAACGTGCATGTGCGGCGACTGCTTGATTTCACCCTTTTTCTTTTAACATCTACTTGCCTCATAAGTCCAAATAAATATGCATTTTGTTCATCATGGGTTTTCATGGAATAAAAGCCTTGAAAAGTTTTCAATCGTATTTCTTCTGGAACCTTTTCGAAGCATCGTCTTCGGCAGTTACAGTCTGAGCCGGGCTGCTTAGGTGGCACCACTTTTCCATTTGCGTTTATATATTCCAGTCCTGCTATTCTTAAACGCTTTTGTTTTTGTTTGTGCCATTCTGTAAATTAAAACAGGC
Organism: Noctua fimbriata; assembly: GCA_905163415.1. NCBI lineage: Eukaryota > Metazoa > Arthropoda > Insecta > Lepidoptera > Noctuidae > Noctua > Noctua fimbriata. Next base: position 18,177,103 of record LR990931.1, on the reverse strand, counting down.
TTAATGTAAGAGTCAGTAGAACATATATTTACATATTACAAAGACTACATATGTATTACTGAAAAATCTAGTATTACATTTTACTTATGCGCTAGACCTATGTGGTACCGGTACTTGCACTGTTTATTGAGCGTAACTATGAAATAAAGTCAAAGCAAGTAGTTTCAGAACAAACAACAACTAGTTACACAAAAATGTAGTAAGGTAATAAGAGTCAAGAACTGGTTGAAGTAATGAAGACCTAACAATGAGAACAATGTATAAGAAAAACTTAAGAGACGACCTATGTGCCTTTAACTTGATAATAATGTAAAGATAAAACTCACCTTCTGGATTCCTTAGACGTCTTTTAATGATTTTCCCGTTTTTAGTTAGTTTTACTTTTCGTTCATTATTTGAGACATCAGCCATTTTCATATCAAAGCATAATGTTGCTGCGTTGAGCTCACATCCAAATCATCGTAACAACCACAACTTCCGAGAAAACAAAACGCACAAACAACAAAACGTAACCAATATTTTGTCTAATGCTAGTTTACATTTATGTCCTGGATATGGACATATGGACAATTATATAATTTAAATCTAATATTTATAAACGTTATTTATAAACTGTTCTCAAAAACCAATATATTATTATTTTCCGAAAGTTTGGTGCCGCCCAAAGAGATTTAAAACATATTTCGCTCGGAAATATTTAATGTTTTTGGCCCCACCGAAACTCGGTATTCGTGAATGACTGATTTTTAAAGTGATGCTAAATCATATAATAACTAGTAGATGGCCCGCGACTTCATCCGCAAAAATTGTGACAGCTCCACTAATATGAAAGAAAGAAATATAATTTATAGTCTAAAGCACTCACGAATAATGTATTTTTATGCCAGCGAAAGAATTTTAGAATTGGATCATAAGTTCCGGAGATTACCAGCAAAGATTACTTACAAATTTTAAATCTTTAGAATATTAGTAATGCTGTATAAGGTTCAATAGAAAATCTATCAGCTACCTACCTCACCTCACGGAGCATGGACGGCAGGGGTGGCACACTTAGTACTGTCATCAATTTACAGAGACGACAGCGACATCTAGAGTTTGATGGGATAAAAAAAACTCCGGCTTTCCCGACGTGTTGATGCGCTTTCCGAGTTTAACTCAGCTAATTCTGTTCAAATTTTTACTTGTTACTGTTATTTTTTTGTTTGTTAAGTTAAGTTTCTTTTTCAATTTCAAGAGTTTAAAATATGTAAACGATATTATTTACTAGACGCTTACTTATTATTTTCAAATCAAATAAGTAATTTAATTTTATGTGAATGTGACAATCGTAGCTGTGCGTGCGTTCGTTCGTGGATTATATATGATGCTCTTTGCGTTCGTTATTTAACTATCCGACAATTTTCGCGTAATGGTAACAAGATTAACGTCAAAGTCACTGTCATCGGAAATGAATTGCATGACATCATCCATTTAGATCTGACCAAGGAACTTATATACTAAGTGGAATGAATACGAACAAAATGTTGATATCAAAACACCGTTTGAAAATGAACTTTATCTCAAACGAATAGGGTTCGTATTAGTTTAATTAATTCAAAGGGGGAAGAAAACTTCAGAGCGAGAAAGCGAACAGAGTGGATTGTGTCCTTGTCTAACAATTGCCAGTAAACAAAAAAAATAAAAAATATATTTTCATTTTTTTTTTTAAAGTTGTCGGAAATCACGTTGATAGCTAAAGTAACACATAAATCGTAACGGGATTAATTTAATATTCAAATACTAAATTTTAAAATAATAATTTCTTGCGAAATAAAGTAAGCTTAATATAAATTAAATTATTTATGAATTAAGTTATTTCTGAATGGCAACTTACATGACACTCATATAAACTAACAATATGGCTCATACAATTTCGCGCTGCAGTCATATTTTTGCGTTATCAAGTTCTTTTTACATTACCTAAGTGAAATCTTCCTCTTTAAAAATCGTGAAATCGAGTTGTGGGAAGGAGTGTAATAGTGAGGAGTTTGCTGGATGGAATTTCTTTTATCAGGTAAGTTCTTTTAACTTTGTTTACAAATTACGACTAGGTTGACAATGTTCTAGATATATAAACGGGGATGTTGAAAATATTGTAAAGAATACACTTTTTCTATTATCCATATCGGTATTTACAATCTTGTGCAAATGCTTACAAAATACAAAACATTGTTATTTATAATGCAGTAACAAAACTTAATGAATTACTCAATTTTATATTAACAAAAATAACTTCTTGAAAATAAACATTTGAATTCTATCTTTACTTTTTATAATACTGTTTCTTGTTTGTGCATTAATAATATTGTTTTGTTTCCATGCAGACTTCCTAACAATGAGAATCTTCAGCAACGGTAACTTGAAAGAAGAAGTATTCAGCCTAGTTTGCAACCGTTATCCATCATCGCCATCTTCGCACTTAAATTTAAGATTACTGACTCTTACTAAAAACAAACAATTACATAAAACCATATATTTAATTATGTAAGTTGTTTGAATATGCTACATGCTCATGCTTCATCTATGTGAATATTGCAGCCCTGTACGCTTTAAAATCTCTTTACAAATGAAGGATGTAATCTATATATTCTTTACTTTATAGACCTATCCCATTACAGAGCTCTACAGAATGCGTAGGTTTCGGCTTCGCACTGTCATTTTATACCCCCGTAATTTTGAATAAACTGCTAACCATGCAAAGCGGGGAGCGGAGTGCTAGTAAGATAGAACAGAATGACTGTCCCAAATGTAAGTACAAATATTGGATATCCTATTAGAAAGAGATGACATCCACTCTTTAAGTTTTCTCGCTCGGAACGGCAGTCCGTTCACGTCATCATTCCAGATAGTATATAAATCCTTGGATCTGACAGTGTCACTGTGTCAGTCAGCCAATAATTGGGTGCCGACGCGTATTACGATAGTGATAAACTTGTTTTATCTTAAAAGAAAATAGAAACGCCTCTACAAACGACATTACACTGTTTATTTTAGAAATAACCATTGGTCGCTCTTTATTTTGATTTACTTGAACAGTACCGTAATCGTGATTTAAGTGCTAAACAGCGGTAAAACCAACAGGTGAGTGAGTCAACAGTACAATATTGAGTGATTAGAAAAAAATGAGAGAATGTAGTTCTTTGAATCAACACATTCGCCTCAAAAAAGACTGATCAATCAACACCCTATTGTTAACTGATCATCCTTTTTATGTGGATATTATTATTAGATTACATAGCAAGACTGTACATTCGTTTTTGTATAATATCTGGCTGTTTCTGTTGTATCTAGAAAATAGATATTTTTTTTTACAATGTTTATCTATTTTGTTCTATTTATTCATTTGTAGAGATGGATAGCATAGTACCTACCTATATTATGTTAGTGAAACCCTCGATTCATTGCAGATCTAGGACCTGATATCCCAGCTATGGAGTGAATAGGTTTTAGAAATCCAAATATCTACACAGACACAGTGAGTCTTAGTTGTTTCAAGTTTTAGATAACTAAAACTTTAAAATCATTATTCTTGTTAATAAAACAATAACTTATGGTCTGTTCCAAAATATCTAGTGAAAAGGTGAACATATGGATCAGAAAACATATCAGTGGATGCAAGTTACAAATATATTGCTTTGATTTGAATACTTAACCTGAACATTCTAATTTTCAACCACCTCCAACCACTTCATAGTATCTTCTATTCCAGAACAAGATGACATTCCAATCTGTAATGCCGAGCCGGGAGTTCCTCTGGGATGTATTTAGGAGGTAAAACTTAATTTTATTAACTCTTAGTATAAGGCACTTGTTTTGAGAATAAATTTATTGAATTGTGACTCAACTTGTACTTAACTAAATAATTGTTGCATCATATAAACTCAATGTGAAATGTGTCATTCCACTTTAACCTTTGGTTTGGCCGGAACGTGAATCCGCAAACTAAACTTATCTAGAAAAAAAACTTGTGATGTTGTATTGTTGTGGATCCACGTTCGGGCAGTATTAAGCTTTAGCTTGTTGTTTCATATTTAAATACAGGGTAGAAGAGACATTGACGCACTAATGGTTACTACGTATTCAGAACATCATTCTGAAACCCCTACATAGATTTTCCTCTAGAAGCACAATACCTACATGACAAAATGTATATTGTCATATTCACACTAGGACTTAATGTATCTTCCCATTAGTGAAATAATTTTCAAGGATCAGTAGCTCCAAAGATCATCCAAACTTCACCTCTTTAAATATTAGTGTAAAAGACCAGCTTGATAATTATGACATTCAACATTGGATTAAAATAGTAACTGGGAAAGATATTACATTACTAGTTATGTAACCACAATTAGGTATACATAACAGATTGTGGTTTTATGTTCGATGTTAGATTTGACCTTTGATGAAGCAACTGTTTGTATAACGGTGGGTCCATCATATCATGTATTTAAAGTTCAATGCAAATGTACCTCAAATCTTGTTATGAAATCAATGTCAATAAGCAAAATAAATCCTCTATGTTTTTTTGTTATCTCTATGCAACAACGAACATTGTGTTGTAAAAGTACAAGGTCAAAGTAATTATGCCAATTGGTTAAAAATAACACTTTTTTTATTAAAACTAGATGATCACTCATGATGTTGGTTTTTTTTTTAGCTGATTACTGTGAAAAGAAATACCGAAACAAAATCAGGGCTCATGGTCCCTTCCTCCATACAACTTGTATCACTATTTCAAGTTTCTGCACTTTCAAGTCTATGCCTATTTCAGGCACCGGTTTCTCACAAATGTACCATGTGTATTAGATTTAATAACTCCTGTTCACTGTAATGTTTGTGATGATAAAATAAACATATTATTTATTTATTTTTACTTGCAGCGGCTATTATTGATCCCGTAATCACCTGTTACTTGAAATTACGAGTTTTTGTACAGATAATCTTATGAGGTATTATAAAATTGCAGAGTTGACAAGGACCGCAGTGGGTATATATCAGCTGACGAGCTGCAACAGGCTCTCTCCAACGGCACATGGAACGCATTCAACCCTGAAACTGTGCGTCTCATGATAGGTAAGATTAATATCTGCATGTTTTATATTGTATAAACATATACATCCAGTTATACATATCTTAATCACATTTACTATGTAGAATTCACATAACTTGGAGACACCCCATGTGGTCGTAATCTTCGGCATTGAGGGAACGACAAGGACAGAAGAATAAGGGTTGATCCTATTGCCATGAACTGGGTAGAAATCCAGACTCTGGAGTGTTAATGAGAATCTCTTGATGAAAAAGTAAATAAACACTTAACTGGGTTCGATTCCCAGGTCGTCCAACAAGCATTACTTTATAATACACTGTTTACCTAATTTAAATAGGTGGGACACTATAGTTATGACATCATACTTGACTGTGATCTTCAAAAACTATTCTAGGAAAGTACGCCGCGTATAATTGATAAGGAGATTATAAAATTTTACATCAATAGGTTCATTTTTTGTACCAAGAGTCGGTTAAAGTTAATTAATTTCCGGAATGTGATTATGTGGATTGGGCCAATTATTTTTAAACACCAATTATTTTTGAACATTTTCCTGTAGCATTCAGTCCTTTAGTTTAGGATTTCCCAAACCTACATAAACCTGAAACAATTTTCCTGCAAAACTTAACTATATATAATAATATTTTGAGTTGAGCTAATAATTAAATTTTTCCAGGAATGTTTGACAAACAGAGCAGAGGTGTAATCAATTTCGAAGATTTTGGTGCCCTATGGAAATATGTTACTGACTGGCAAAACTGTTTCCGGTCGTTTGACCAAGATAACTCCGGCAACATTGATAAGACGGAGTTGAAGAATGCCCTCACAGCATTCGGATACAGATTGTCAGATGAAGTGGTGAACATCATGGTCCAGAAGTTCGACAGATTTGGCCGTGGCACTATCTTGTTTGATGATTTTATCCAGTGTTGTGTCACTTTATATGTAAGTAGATTAGTTTAATTTTGATCTGTAATAAATTTAACATTTATTGCTATTGGGTGAAGGCACATTTACATTCACAGATCAGCATTTTCCTGCATCTTTCTCTCTCTCTCGCACTTAGTGTGTTGTCCATTCGCACGTTACAGTGCTTCCGATGCGAATTAATGCGGATACTTGTGACCGGACTTCTCACTCCCACAAAATGACACCTTTACGTGAGAGAATGAGATAGAGATACTCGAAAACGCGAGTCCACCCAAATAAGTTAGAAGATTCTTAACCAAAATTGTGCCAACGTTCACTAATACTAAGCGATACTTGAATTAATGCCTAAATAACAGCGCTCTACCGTGTGTACAGAGAATTGGATTTCCAACAGTGCCAATGTAACATTTAGGCATACATTTAATTTCATTTTCCGATACGGCTGTACGGCTGAGACTAATTTGTCTTTTTTTTGTTTTTAGACTCTGACGTCAGCATTTCGCCATTATGACACTGACCAAGATGGCGTCATAACTATTCACTACGAACAATTCCTTAAGATGGTGTTTGGATTAAAGGTAAAAGTATAAAATGTGTCCTTACTGGCTATACGACTTTTGGAACAATCGAAACTACCCATCAATCTCTTTATATTCTGTCGATCGATCTTGTAGTCCTGTTGGTTGGGCGACTGTGAAATATACGCCTCGCGTTGTTCGTCCTCACTGGGGACATACGTGTGTATACTCAAATGCTCGCAATGTGGACGAGCCTCAAAGTAATGTATTCATTTGTAGCAAGTGCTGGCCTACATTATTTAAGTATTCCTCACGATTCAAATAATTTAAAACGCATTCAAATAATATACAAGTGACTGCGGGCGTCTCTTTATAGATTGAATTATTAAAATCGAGGCTTTTTCTCGATTTCGATATTTTATCGAAGGCTGATTTTTAAATAACATTTGAGACCAAACTAGATGCATTTTCTTACTAGAAACTTCCTACCTCTATCGGTTAGCGCTGCTTCTACATGTAGAGCTAAACATCCCTTCTTCAAATCTTTTGCAAAGATGAACGTTTGTTTTATTGCATGGTAGAATACCATAGATCCGCAGTAGATAATATATTTCCTTCATCGTAGAATTTAGAAGGGCGTATCTTCTGCAGTCATCGCTTATGTATCACAATCACCTTTATTGTATTAAAATAATAAATGTTTGTGAAGAAAGAGGAAAGTTAAACTTTTTAGAAAAGTTTTATGATATGAGTGTGATAGTATGTGTTTTATAAATTTTAAGATTAAGACGTTATTTACTTGTAAATTCTGATTGTATTTTGTAAAACTGTATAGGTCTGAATATTTCTAAATGTAACTCGATATTATTCTATGCTATATGTCAAGAAACGCTACTGGTCTTCCAACTTAGCTTACTTTTGTTCGCATGATGTGAAAAAATCTAGCTCAATAATACTCAACCTTTCTTTGCTGCATACACGGCGTCTAGTTCCGAGGCATAAAAACTTTTTATATACAACATCACTTTTGATTAGTTGGCAAGATTTCAAAAACGTGCTTTGCAAACTCGTAAACATAATAAAAAAATGTATCTTACATTCCTGTTCGTTTTTATGATGTTTAGAAATCGATATCCATCCTCGACGTTTTTAAGACGCCGAGTGTGTCTTAAAAACATCCGCAGAAAACGTGCGCACAATTTCAAATTATGCGCACTGTTCAGTGCTTGTGACAGCCATTGTTTTTCGGACATTGAATTAGAAACGTGAAATAACCCTGTGTTACTCGCGTTTAAATACAACTTTATGTGGTAGGTGTAAGTTCGAATTTGTGTTTAGTCAATCAGAACTTGTGATTTCTTTGGTTTTATTTTTTAGTTTATTTAATCGATGGCACTTTTTGATGTGCATCTAGGTATTTTATATTTAATTAATTATATCAATGTATCCAATATCCATCATGTCTCATCAGTTCAGTCAACCACTCATCATTGGTAAATTGCTAGACGAAAATAGTCCTTATTGCCACGACATAAAGGCGCCGTCAATCCTGCCGAGTGCCTATCGGATATTTACCTTTTTTACAATAGCTTTTACACAGGTATCAACTAGATTTCTTACATGCAATCATAAAAACGTAGTAACTTAACAATCATTTCACTTTAACACCTAATCGCTGGAAACGTTGAGTATTTTTGATATTTACTAAGCGCTCGTTTGTGGCAGGCGCGGTCATAAAATGTGGAAGAGAGACGACACGAGCGTCAGTACTAGAAATCCCTTACTAAATATGCACCATTCTTTTCGCACGTTTTATGACCCTGATTACCGCAAGTTTTGGCGTTTATTAGTCTTATTCTAACGATGCTAGCTGTTCAATAATGTTTATTACTATAAGAATATACTTTTATTAATAACTTTTTCGAATTAAATTGCTAATATTCGTGTCTCGATGCACTAATAGGAAAATTTCTCTTTCGTCTAGTGTGTGCCGTAAACATCGCAGTTGAAATGGTCCCGGGAAAATGCTTTCGGGCCAACTGATACCCACCAATTTAAAATAAAATTGTAAAAGGTAATAATCCAATAAGACATATTATATTTTGACGAATCTTTGAACAAATAAATACCAAGAGTTATCGTGTAATAGTACTTAAGTACTCAAATGTTTCCGTGGGTCTATAATTTCTTATAGCTATTGTAATGATTGCATAAATTAGGGGTATTCCCCTATAATATCTAATTATCTAGCTAGCTCTGCCAGCGGCTCTCAATTTAATATGCTCAAACTTAAAACAAACTCAAAATTATACTATATTAGTACCTATTTGGAATAAGATCTTTCTTGTGGCCAGATTTATATAATAAGACAACTTGTACACGAATACGTGTTCAAGTGTTGCCTTGCCAAGTGATTTAAATTTTAGATCTTATTTTTTTGGTTTATTCTAATTTTTACCGATAAAGAGCTCAAGAAATGTTTCGATTTATCACCTGAAATTGTAAAAGCTTATTATACTTACAATGCGTATAAATGCATATAAGAATAGTAAATCTACAACTACATCATTTAGGATTTATTCTCTGTATATGCTATCAGTGTACTTATTGATAAAGTATCAAGTTTAAAGTAATCGGCTTTGTGTAACTGCTAAAATAAAAATAAAACAAATAAACGTTATTTTTAATATAGTGACAAGTTCGACTATATTAAAATTTACGTTGTTCATGTATATGTCTATATGTAAAATATATTAACGAAATCTTTAAAAGTACATCTTTAAAAAGTAGAAAACGTAAGTACTATATAAAGCATTTAAATATTTTTTTCTATTGTGTAATAATATCAAAAATGTAAGCTTTGGATATCTTAATTTTGCTGATGTAAATAAAAAAACTTAGATACTATTACTTTATCAATAGGAAAAATAAAATTTTGAAATTGCAACCAAAGTTCATAAAATTATTAATTTCTTATTAAATGTGTAAAATTTTATTATTACAGCTTACTAAGAAATCACATGTGCGAACTATATCTTTTCTGTTTAAGATAAAAACACTTTCAATAAATGTTTTAAAAAATAAATTGTTGATATTAATTATTAGAAAACATAACATCACGCCTGCTTTTACCGAAGGCTATACTATAGCGAACACAGACATTAAAGTAAATCTTAAGTTATATTAAATATTGTTTAACAAATGCGTACGTCTGGAATCTCCTAAGAATAAACCAACTCAACTGTTATCAAGAGTTATAAAATTGGAAGAGGCATCAATCGTTTTATAAGGCAGGTGCCATCCATCATGTCATTCATACTAATTGTTCATAGTAATTTTAATAGAAGCCCTTATAGCCTAGTTTGATATAACAAAAAGTTTAATGAAGTTGGTCTACTCTGTCTTCTGGCTCTTTATCTGCCATGCTCCGATGGTGTATTTGAGCCAGATAAGCCCCAAGTCGGCGCCCATCTGTAGCCAGGACAGCACTGGGGTCACTTTGGATCCTTCTATTTCCGTCCACCTGACTGGAATCTCGCCAATTGGAATGTTTAGTTTTTGTGCTATGTACAGTAACTCGACGTCAAAGGCCCTGGAACAAACGGCTATTAAATTATCGATTCATAGTTTAAGTAATTCACTTAGATCGATAGATAGTACAGACGCCACCACATCTAGCTACCCGAAACTGTCAAATTTTCCCAATCAAACTTGAACCTAATGCTTTAGCGATAAAGTTGAAAATCTATTAAATAAATTTGACAGATTGTAGCAGCTTAATGTGCTAGCGTCTGTACTTTATAGTACACCAAAATGAATACACAGCTTTTTGACAATATTGCTAATTATATGGCGTTGTATCTGATAGCGATATCTTTCAGACAACCTTTGGAAGGACTTAACGCACTTTAAATAAAAAGGAGGGTAGACAGTGGTGCACTGCTAATAAATAAGGTATACGATACAAATAAAGCTATTTAGGTAAAAAAAAACCTATAAATAATTGTGTAAAAAGCATATATAAACACTTAGGTAATATGTACCTACTTATTAAGGAAATTATTTGGGATTGCAACAATAGCGAAACTAACTTGTTAACTAATGAACTCCAACGACTTTAATGCATTTAGGTCAGCTTGCACCACATATCACTAATACGTGCAGCGCTAAACAGATCTAAGGGTGTTACCACACCAATTCTGCCGTCATAATGAAAAAAGGCACAACTAACATTTTATAAATATGGAGAAAATCGACTTTAAAGTTTATGACTTTTCTTTATGTTATGTTGTAAGTGTGCCTTTTCAAAGTAGTTTTTAGTAAAAATCTGTATGAAGTAATAGTCACATCTACGTATTTATGCCTTTTCAATATAATGGTAAATAAATGTGCCTTTTCATTGTATAAAACATGAATATTAGTCTCATTTGTGCCTTTTGAGCCTACTGTATCTCCGAATTCCTTGAAGATAAAATTCTATAAAAAATTGAGTAGATGTGCCTTTTTTTCTGATTCTAAATATGTATATAACTCAATTTTGACAAAAATGTTAGTTGTGCCCTTTTTTCTTACGACGGCAGAATTGATCGATGGTAGAATGGATATGTCGACTTCGCTCGACAGCTTCTACTACAGTCTACACCAATTGATCGATCGTCGTCATTTCTACCATCGATCAATTTGAGATCCGTGTCTGCCAATTGTTTGAAGATGACAGTCCAGAGTTATGTTTTAAACATTTATTTTCTCCATATTACGACTATCATAACAGGGTTACCTAATGCGATAGACACAATAACGATATTAAGTATTGTAACTTATAACAAACTATGCATTTTTTGTGAACTCACTCATATAACAATGGAATAAATCAACGTTATAGCTATGAGGTTGCAAGTGCCGAGTGCAGGTCAGCGGCGCCTCAGCTAACAGATCCGCGCGCACGGCTGTCGGCGTTGCCACACGTATCTGTCCGGAACACACATACCTACCTATCTGCCCTAAAATGTCCGCATTATGTACCTTCCCTCTAAGTACCTTGAATATGTACGAGATGAGTGTGTATGTGTGTGTAATATGTTTGACTATAGACGCAAATGGGTTTATTTTTGTTTTTAATAAACTTACCATCTATTTACATGTAGACTTTTAAAACAAGTATCTGCAGCTTTCCTAGTGAACAGCTTGAAGCCGCACTGTGTGTCCTTAATGCCCTTGACAGTGAACAGCCACACCAGGAAATGGAACCCATACATCAGAAGATTCCTGAAATATTACAAGTAACATTGAGGTAGGAAAGGATGATTGAATTTGTTGGCAATCTCCTAGCGGGCGAAAGTACTCATAAATATGGAACTTTTAATTGCCCGGTATAATTGCAAGCTCGACAGCTGAGCCTGGAATCTTGGGTTCAATTCCCGGGTTATGCAAGTGCTATTGGATTTTTCCATTAGGGATTTCTCAGTTGCAGCTCGGAGTTTGGAAATTGGTCGTGTGAACATTAGCATATTATCGTTGAGATAGGCCGCCGTGACGGAAAATCGGTCAAGAGGTCATTAAGTACTACAATATGAAAAAACAAAACAGTAATATCCCAACATAGTGTATGTTGGTATCGGGTAAAACAAGAAAACTTATTAATCTGTTTACAGAAGTAAACAGATTAATAAGTTTTCTTCATAGTATCTACATAGTAGGCACATCCGTTTAACAAATATTACGTCATTAGTCTTTATCCCAAAGAGGAGTGTATTAAGTAGTACTTAATATAAAATAAAAATATAAAATTGTAATTTTTAGTGTTCCGTACCCGAAGGGTAACCAACTGGACGCAATTACTAAGTCTCCGCTATCCATCCGTCCGTCTGTCTGTCAGCGGGCTGTATCTCATGATCCGTTATAGGTAGACGGTTGAAATTTTCACAAACTGTGTATTTCGTTTGTCGCTACATCAACAAATAATAATAAAAAAGGAGGCGCGACTCGCACTTGGCCGGTTTTTATGTAATCCGTTATAAACCGGAGCATATGGAATGGCAATGAGTAACCATTGTTTACTAAACGATCAGGATCTCAAATATTGTTATCAACGGATTTAGAAGATTGAAATGGTAGATTATATTGATTGTTTTTTACACAGTTAAAAATTTGTTATCATAGAAGATTTGTAATCTTATTCAATTCCGTATCGCTAACATATTAGTTCCGTTCATAGAATTAAATACAAGCTCAAATTATCGCGGGCGTTTTTTAAAAGACGTACGTACGAATAACGTAACTAAGTATTACGTAAGTAAGAATGCAACGTGCTATGGCCACGTCATGCATCTGTTCATACAGGTGTGCCGGTTGCGAGTCATACGGACCAGACGTTTTTGAAGGGCATTGTCAATAGCACAAGTTTATGTTTGAGAGAGTTTTGTACCTTTAAACTAGAGAAGTTACTGAGGTTCGATTCCGAAACTTCGGACCTTTCGATTGATTTTGCACCTTCGATTCCGATAAATTTTAATCGGAAGTTATACTGTTTAAAATTTTAAATTCGATTGATTTTATTTTCAACGCTCAGGTATTTACACCTACGTGTATTATTTTTTGAACTGATAATAAGAATATGTCTCTCTTTTGCGTCCGCCTCAGATTCCATTTCCGAAAAACCAAATTTAAAAACTCCTCTTCCGAAATAACCACTTTCGTAACATCCCTACTTTAAACTATAATTTGCTCAACAAAATAATAATTTCCTTTGTTCATCCTTCCATCTTCCATTCCTTGGGCTGGCACGTTGTGTTGGATTTAAGCATTTACGTCTTATTTTAGTATTTGCACCTCCTATCATGTCTGAAAAGAATGAAAAATTCTCTTACCTAAAAACGCTACGCGTCGCCAAAGATTCTTTTTCTAGATGCGCCCTAGATCCAATCACAATGGCTGTGCTCTCGCTTACATCTTGCGGTTGAGAGAATGGATCACACTTAGTAAGGCTCTTCAATGCTACTTCTAGTTTAGCTAAGTCTTCGAATTTCGATGCACCATCTGCATCAGCAAACAATATACTGGCCCCTCTACAGCTTTCAATACCCTGAAACATGAATGTATTCATGATAAAGTGCCTTTTGCCAGCAGCTTCACCTACATGGAGGTGGGAAATAATCCGACGGGAGCATAATACCAGGGCAAAAAGCCACTAAAGTGCATAGAGGACAGAAAAACATACTTTCCTATTTATAATATGAGTTAACCTTGGTTACATTTAACATAACATCATGCCTGTAATCCCCTAAGTGTTAGGCAGTGGTGTACCTAATAGCACACGCACATTTCGCCAGTTATGTTTTAAGTACTATGCAATAAAGGGCGAGCTTATTGCCATCAACCAGGCGCAAATCCAGACTCACTTGCTTGCTGCTACTGAGAATTTTTTGATGGAATAACCCAATAACACCTTGTCCGACCCGGGAATCGAAACCTTGCTCAGCTGCCGCATTTGCAACCACTCGATCAACAAGGCAGTAAAAACAGGAATAAGTTATATTTCTAGTAAATGAACATGGCTAGTTAGACCCCAGAAAAAAATGAAAGTGTCATCATAGCACATTGAAATAATACATCTGAGAGTAAAAGGTCTCTACTGCCTAAGAACATGAAATACTAAAGGCATCCTAGATACAATGCTGAAATGGCTTATTTGTGCCAACAACTCTTATAGCTGCTAGGGAACTAGATGGTTAAATATGAGATAGATATATACTTGTTTGTGTAAGTGTAGTTTATTTAAAATAAAGAATTAAAAGCAATGCAACAATATATTGCTTTTAATTCTTTATTTTTTAATGTCACAAATAGCTTTCAAATATTTCACTGTTAAGATAAATAAATTAATATTGAAATGTCTCTCTGTGTCTCACTAAAATATTGGTTATGAATTGCAAGCAATCTTAAGTACTTACTACACACATTGATATCAATGTGTAGGGGTGGTACTTCCTCAGATTTTCTTCCAATGAGCAGTATGGCTACTATACAGGTTCAGTTCTTCATTTTGAATGGACCCACAGAAATTTTTTCATCGGTAATTTAAAAAGAAACAGCTGTTTCCTACAAAAGTGCAATTCTTGGACCATCAAAATGTATGGAACAGCAGATTCTTTTTTATTGCTGAGGAAAAATTTATATTTGGAATTTTTTTGGAATGATGTATTGAATATGTGGTAACCGTTTGTATGTCAATGTCCCTTCTGTCCTGTATATTTTTTTATTAATTTCTTAACTTACCAGGCGTACAGCACCACCTTTTCCTCTATTCTTGATGAGCTCAAGGCACCTCACTTTCTCACTGCCATACTTTATGGAGTAACCCTCAGTGACTTGCACTGTGTTGTCTCTACTGCCATCACTTACTACTATTATTTCATATTTGTATGAAGGCTGTTCTTTTACTCTTCCTTCCAAAAATTCTATGGCTTCATCAAGCATGGGTGGTACTGGAAACAGGACAACAGTTATTTTTCAAAAGTATTAGGAGTTTTTATAGTACATAAATTTTTGTAAGATATAATTATAGAAACACAATTATGTCAACACACCTGTTATAATGACCCATGTAATAGGGAAAAGCCTATTGCCATCAACTTAAACCAGACTCCATGATGCTACAGACAAATTCCAGGGAACTAGCAGCCTGGAGTGGAGATACAACAAAACAAAAACTGTAAACTTACATCTCTCTTCCTCATTATAAGCAGGCACTACTACGCTTAGGTGTACACTTTGCGGCTCTGCAATGTTTGGGAACTTAGCTTTACTCTTGCTCTTAGCATCATTGTATGTAGTCTCTTCTTGAAACCGTTCCACCACTGGATATGGGTTTGTTATCATGTATAATATGATTGATATCTACAAAATATATTGCAATAATTTTAGGTTATCACAGTTTATTGCCAACAAGACACAGGCTCCACGTATTTTTTGAATTTTGTTGTTTTACTCACCGAAACAAGTAAGATTACAGCGGCCGCACAACCGTATAAAATAATAGTCCAAATAAATATTAGTAAAGTCATTGTACTGTTTCTAGCTACTGGGTTATTTAATTTATTATCTTTTAATTGTTTCTTCTTACTTGTTCAAACACAATTTGCTGAAGTTCAAGATTAATCAGAGCCCTGAGGATGTAACTGAGCTGAAAACAAAATGAAAATATATCTATCTGTCACTAATGCATGTGTGACGTTTAATGACGTTGACACTCAACGTTTAGTTAAGTAGTTTTGTGCGTTTAGTAACCAGCAGTGTTACCAGTTCTAAGATGTTTTATTTGACGTCTCACTTCGTGCGCTCTTCTCTTGTGAACTCGCACTGAGCACACTTGTTGCAAAAGTGGGCTCACTTCGCTCACTTGTTTTTAAAGTCTACTTTACTCGATTGCGTTGTTTAAAAAATTTTTTCACATAGGCCTAAATGGGCACTTATAAAATGACGAAAAAAAGTTCCACGGTTCGGGTTCCTATGGAGAAGAACCGGTAAGAAACTCGATGGTTAGAGTTTGTAGTAGGGTTTAGAATTTTAGTGTATCTATTCTACTTTTATATTTTTGTCGACAATTCTGCCAGATGTGTAATGGAGACACCAAGCGCGATGTGTGGGGAATAGAAAAAAAAAGGTAAACACTATCGGTAGCTGTCACCATGTCACCATAGAGTATGCTGTCACTTATGTCAACTGTCAGTGACCACGAAAGGCGGGAAGTTGGAAGGTGATTATTCATGTGATTACTTGATTAGGTGAAGCGTGCGACTGGTACTTGGTGATTCTGGTGACGCGTGACGTGAGCCTGTGATTCTGTTAATAAATTGCGGTATCAACCTATCACCTGCGCCGCTCTACCAACAGATACTACAGGTAAGTCGCTCGCGCTCTGCTTCGTGCTGTCTGTGGGTTCGATTCTTTCACTCTTCTCAAAACTTTGCTGGGCTGAGTTTGGGAACCCTATCGTTCAGTCAGCTTCGTTTGATGTGACCTTGTATATTATTTACCCATTCATTAGGATGTAGCAAACTTGGCACTATAGTGGCCTGTGGCAGAGAATGTGATCACCGACTTAAGATAATTTAAGGAACTCCCAGTTGATTAAGTTTGGATGCAGCTGTGTCCAGGGCCGAAGCGAGAAATTTGTATCGCGGGGGTTTGCCCTGGACAAAAGGTAGATAGGCAGGGAGAGGGGAAGTCAACCGATAGGTTAAACCACAGAATACACAATAGTAGAAGTACAGACGATTCACTCTGCAAAATCATTTAAATAAATGGCTACTTTTGCTACGACAAAATAAAATGCAATTCAGGTCGCACAGCGCTAATTATCTACAGTTATAATTACTTACCTATAAGTTGCTTCTCTTTCTATCGCGTAATGTGCAGGCCACACCGTCAGCTAGCGAGCGAGCGAGCCGGGCGAGGCATCGTTTCACCTCTTTTCATAATTTGGCTCACCCCGCGAACTACTGAAAGTGACGAAACGAAGTATGAAAAGATAAATAAATTTCTTTATTGCCATAAAAACAGGTTAAAAAAATGAGGAGAAACTAAGGTCGTCCGGTTCACTCACTCGCTCGCTAGCTGGCGGGCGAAGCGAGGGAAGGGAAACTAGTGGATTCGCACCAAAAACTACGGACGGACGGACGAGTGAGCGAGCGTACGAGAATGCCAAAACCGGATCGGGTGGGCGCATCGGCCTTCGAGCCGAGCGGGCATCGTTTCACCTCTTTTCATACTTCGGTTCACACCGCGAACTACAGAGCTAAGCTACGCTAACGAGGTGAACTAATAGCATCGTTGGTATCGTCGGAAATTTCGTTCGCATCGTTTGTATCACTGACGTAGCTTATCTCTAAAAATCAAAATCAAATCTGTAATTTTTTTTAATAGATATTCAACGTTATCGCTAAGGTTCAAGGTTAATTAGGAAAATTTGTCAGTTTCGGGTAGCTTCACGTGTGGCGTCTGTACTCTGTGGTGCGCGTGCGACCCGGCCGACGCGCGGCATTCCATCCGAATGAGTGCTATCGTTTATGAGCTCACCAGATGGCGCCACTGGCGAGTAAGGGCAAATTAATAAGGGAACGCAGGGCGATGGCTGTCCGAGGTAATATGCTGATCCGCAGATTTGGACGTTGTACGACGCAAGTCAAAATAACCCTTTTCAGAGCATACTGCCAGTCTTTTTACACGTGCAGTCTGTGGGTCAGGTATACGCTGAGGGCATACAACGCCTTGCGTGCCAGTATAACAGTGTATTTAGGATGCTGTTGGGTCTACCACGCTTTTGTAGCGGTTCCTGGATGTTCATCGAGGCCAGGGTTGATGGTTTTCATGCTGTTATACGGAAACGGTTCAGTTCTATTCTCGGAAGAGTACGTGCTAGCTCCCACAGCATTCTGAATGTATTATGTGATAGGTGGGACAGCCCCATGCTTGCTCATTGGATACGACTGCACACGAGGGTGTCAGTCGTTTCAATTTTGTATGTGAGTGTTTTCTTTTTTAACTTTTACTGATAACATATGGATCTTGTAATTACATCTGAAATAAAATAAAATATATGTCGGATCCGGTCATTAGTACGCACATAAAATGAATTGGAAAGCGCACCTGTGGGCAGTGGTGACATCACGCGACTTACTAACCAGTCTACCCACGACACGGTGTGCTAGTACAGAGCCCTGATGTCCAGCTCGAGGCGAGGACGACATTCAGTGTCTGTTCGCGGCGGAGTTGAGGCGTCTTGGAACTGGTACCCGATTAATTCTGCCCTGTGTTATTGTGTTAAGTTGTAATCTCAGGTAATTCGTTAGTTTTGTTAGAAACAGTGTATCGCACCCAGTATGTTTTTATAGCACGAAACCCATCGTCTGCCCACATGATGAAAGAGCCTAACGGAATCAATCCTGAAAGAGCCAACATATACAACGTTATTTTTAGTATATGCGAAACCTGAATATTGTTTGTTCAGAATAAGTAACTGAATCGATTCCAATAATTTTTAAACCATGTTTATATTTTTTCCCAAAAATATTTAAAAAAGTTAAAAGTTGGATACCGAGCTACTTTGAGTACCTATCGCAATAATTTAGGTACCTACTGCCAAATTATTATTATCAATGAGCTCAAGACGATGCTGGAGGCGCGCGCTGCCTGGTGACCGCGTTTTTGTGCGGACAACTAGGTAACAGAACAAGCTTATAACTTTGTGATTTTTCATGATACAGTTTTGAAATTTTGTACATAGATTCTTTACATAAAAATACTAGACACGTGTATCAGGTTTCGCATATACTAAAACTAATGTTGTATATATATAATTAATTCTATTTTGTTCTTTAAAGTACCAATAACTTCATAAAAACATATTTTACTAAGTATAACAACATAGTGTAAACTTCAGATCATCATCATCATCATCATCTTTCAGCCGAAAGACGTCCACTGCTGGACATAGGCCTCCCCCAAGTGCCGCCACATTGACCGGAAACAAAACCCGGAAACCGGAAACTTCAGATACATATTATTATTTACAATATTGTCTCTAAAATTAGCAAGCATGAAACATTTAAAAATCATTCTTCCTCCAAGTTAGTGTACTTGGAGGAAGAATGATTTTTAAAAAAAGATTTTTAAAGCAGAATTAATCAGGAATGGCTCAATCTATCTATATAATTATGTACATAATTGTAGTAAATCTGTTCGAAAAATGGTTTTTGTACATCGAAAATATTTCGAAAAAATCGGTTAATTCTATCAAAAGATATATCAAATGATATATGTGTTCAAGAAGAACAATATCACGAATTCACGACAGACGCAATTCAGATACTCGCAACGCCATCTAAAGTCTACAAATAGAACTACTGTTGACAGTTGAACAATATATTCGAAAGATGGCGTTGTGCATTTGACGTCATTTTGATCCTCCGCAGCTGAACGCCACTCTCCCATGTTTGCAATCAGAGTGGAATTAGTTAGAGTGTTGAAAAGTTCTAATTTGTGTCGTAAAAAAAACTTTTGTGCAAAAAATAAAACCGATAAAAAAACTGAATCAAACATACAAAAGTCACTTTTTTGTGTTTTTGAAGTCGGTTTTATTTTTTGCAAAAAACTTTTTTTTATTTTTCCATTTTTAGTTGTAATATCCTACACAATTAATATTTGCTATGCATTTATTCTACATTGTCAACAAAAACAAACAAATCTGGTTGTACTGTACACATCCGCATAACTCCTGTATGCTTTGAGGGTGTACTCAAAGCATACAGGAGTTATGTTACGATATTGTGTAAACAATAAACATCTAAACGACTGCAGCCACCACGGCAGATTTGCTGTCTATTATTGAAGAGTTCCATTGTATATCTCTGAAGATCAGCATCAGATCTTCACCAAATTTAAACGGGACCACCGCCGAATAATATTCGTCCAAACAAAAGAAGAATCATCTAAATCGGTTCACAATTGGCGAAGAAATCGCTGAACAAAAACAATATGTTATCCAAAACAAGAGCTGGAGCACTAACATTGTTATAACGTGCCCAGTTCAAACACCACACTATGCACATTACATGCACACAGCAACCAGTTCTTTTTCCCACAAGGCAAGAACAATAGTATTCTACTAAAGCGCCTAATGTATCTCTTACATTTTCGTCTTTATTTAGTAAAAGACAAGCACAATATCATGCTGCCGTTGATAACCACTGGTATTAGAAATACCAGCATATTCATGTGATTTAGAATTCTGTTATTACTTTACAATAATAGATTGAACAATCAATACAAAATCGATGATCTGTCTGGCCTTTTCCCAACATGTAATGTGAATACAAGTATTTTACATGGAGCGACTGCCTATCTGACCTCCACAACCCAGTTAGTACTGGGTAATACGATACCCCTTGGTAAGACTGGTTGTCAGACTTTTTGGGCCACTGACTACCTAACGACTATCAAAGATCTACAATGGACACCCGGGACTAACGGCTTAACGTGCTTTCCGAGGCACGGAGGAAACTCGGTATGTATAGAGTGGTCACCCATCCACAGACCAACCTAGACAAGCACGGCTTAACCTACAGATCGACCCGAGCAGCTGTTATTATTTAGCCACGAGCTCCTCTATATAATCTCATAAATAAAATCGATATCATTTTATTTTATGTAGGTAGGCACATTACCCGCAATAGAAAAAATGGGCATCCCCCTAGTATTGACAGACGATAGTAAAAAATGGCGTACTTAATAGTCGGAAACTTAAAGTATTGTTCAAAAAACTATCCCATTATAAATAATCATTAAGTCTTATTTAAAAAATATATTTTTATTTTAGATATTTTATGCCGTTCAAGGTTTTGATGGGCAATCTCCTTTTCCTTGTTTTTTTTGCAATATTTTCATTGACGCTCCGCTCCTATTGGTTGTAGCGTGATGTTATATAACCTATAGCCTTCCTCGATAAATGGGCTATCCAACACTGAAAGAATTTTACAATTACAATTATACAATTTTTCAAAACAAGAAGTTAGCACGTTCAACAAACCAAACGAACAAACTCTTCAGCTTTATAATATTAGTAAGTATAGATTCAAATAGGTAACAATTTGATTTCTCGGAAATATTTGCATTAGTCGCTAAAATATTCTACTTATGTTTTTCCAAATATGGGCTTCCTACGACAGCCTTACGTCTTCATCCTTAGATACTCGATGACAGACAGTCCAACAGCAGACATACACCAGCTAGGTCGAAAGTTCTCATCAAGGTGTATTAAATGAGCTGAGACACGATAAAACTGCTGTAAACTGTTGTGGACCTCTTGCAACTGCCTCTATCAAGCACGAAGTTAAACTGCTAAAATACAATGCATGGAAAGTGATAGAACACACACTCTACAGGGTATAAGGCTGAGTAGATTTTCCAAGCAGCGTCATGTAGGCTAATCTAGAGTACCTTTTGCTATCTTAGCTTAAAAAAAAAGCCGGTTAGTCGATTTTAAAGTTATCTTGTGAGCATATTTTTATTAATTAGTACTATTTTGGTTCAATAGATACCGCTATATATTCCCTCGCGGACTTTTTTTACGTAATAATGAGTACTTTAATCATTGAGAACATAATTTTTAAGTATCATCAATCGTTTTCTCAACGCACGCCAAATAATGAATTTTATAGGCAACATTTTGCTACTTTGGGTTACCTACATTATTGCAATTTTCTTAAGGATCTCAATTTTTTTTGAAAATAAATTATAGAAGAAGAGGGTAATGCAAGGCATTGACTATGTCACCGCTTTCGTTTAAAAACATAGTCACTGCCTTGCATTACTCTGTACTTATTTTCTATAGCGGTCAGTCAGTCAACGCAGGGCAATGATTGAATGTACCTACTTTTATTTAAGCGACGCATTTTAGTTTTCGACAACCACGCGAAAAGAAGTCGCGGGCACAGCTAGTCTTGGCTAAAATCATGAATATAAGTAAAAATACGTGTTAAAAAAGCGCGCAATGCGCGAACATTCTATGGCATAAAATCATATGACGTAAAATGCGGAATGCGCCTGGCCTGGTAACTAACTGGGTTGTGGAGGTCAGTTATGCAGTCGCTCCATGTAAAATACTGGTATTCAGCTGCATCCGGGTAGACTGGAAAGGAGACTCCAACATAGTTGGGAAAAGGCTAGACAGATGATGAGAATGGAACAGTACCCTACCTACTATTATAAAAAGTTTTAGAAATAGTTGAAGTGGTTTAGGTTAAGTGTTTTTATTCCAAAAAACGAAATAGCAAACGCTTTAGTGGTTTCTTTTGCTGGTTCTAGCTCTCATGTATGGATCTGTATCTGTTCCAATTCAAATCACGAATTGGATCGTATCCTATCCAGTATCTCATGCTCATTGCTCAACAGTCGCACTTGACGACCATTAAAAATCAGATCAGTTCATGTTTGCTGGAAATACTTACAGATATTTTGACAAGCAATTTAATTTGGTTCAGGGGATAAATAAAACACTCTTGTGATTTGCTTTTTCTCATTTATTAATTTGTTTTTTCGTTGATTAATTCAAAATAGAAATTCTAATATATAAAAAATAAAGCACACATGTAGTACAAGAAATAATATAAATATTATCGATGTGGAAAATGGTTTTCAAATAGTTTTAAGAGCGGTAATCAGCAATAAATTTTCATTCCACTGTTAACATACATAGATGCCGATCACATTACAAGCTAGTAAGTAAGGTAAGTAGGTTTAAAAAAAACAAAAACAAAAATCTGAGAATACAAGGTTAAAAAACAAAATACTTGACAAATAACTTATAACATACAAGGTGTAAATGGGCCCTTTTCGAAGCCGTTAACCAAGCATTCTGTACATCAAACTAAGTAACTCTAAGTAAAAATTATTTCTGGGAAACCACTTTTATTTGGGGTGAAAAATCACTTTTTTCGGTAGAACTCAATGTAACGCACTCAAAACATTGTGCTGAACGATGCATTGAATAGTATGGGGGGGTCGTGGAGGTATTAAAACTAAAGTTACAACATTAAAAATTTGTATTTAAAAAAAAACATGTGAAAAAGTTGGAACTTTGACCGTATTTCTACGTAACTAGAACGTTCACAGGAATAGTCTAAAACAAAAAAATTATCGCAATGATGGGGAGAAGGGTACTTTTACATCCATTAGACGTAGGTAGAATTTAATACTTAGATAACATCAAATTACACTCAAAGTCAAAGTTAAAGTCAACATTATTTATTTGCTGTAAATGTGGTACAAAAGGTGGTAAAAATAACATGAAGTGCAAAGACTCATTTCGCCATAAAAATAGCATGCAAATATTAGTAAACAAACATTAAATTAGGTAGGTCATCATCATCATCATCATCATTTCAGCCGAAAGACGTCCACCGTCCGTTTTTATTAGGTAGGTAACTAAATAAAATATTTATTTATTTATAATAGCTTAGTTAGACTATTACTAAGTTTAATTAAATAACACAAAACAATTTTTTTCTGTTAAATACTACAAACGAATAATGTTAACATACTAAAGTATTTTAATCATACAACAAATTCTTAGCATAATAAAATTGTTTAAATATACAAACACAACATCATATAAGGTAGGTTATTCTTTACAATGCAATTCGGTAGTGATATGATTGACAATTAGATATTTGGGAAAGTGGGGTGGCCTTGCTTATACGCATTTTAATCGTAACTTCATTTGTCGAAGAAGTGCACAGGTGAGAAATCGTTATCCGATAAAAATCCGCATAAAATAAAATCATCTGAAGAATGTGCGCAGCGCGTAAATACAGATCGGCCTTTAGCAAGAGACTGTCGCACAGCTATATGATTTGGAATTCTATTCGTTAATGTTTGCATTCCTTCAAACTTTTAAAAGACAGGCTAGCGTAACAAAATTCCTATAAATTCAGCAACCCACCCTGTGCCGCCATTATTCATAGTAGTTACAAACACTATCTTCACAAAGTTGTCGTCACTCGTGTAGTCGGCAGGCGTGTCCTCACAGAACGTCCGAACTACTACTCCCTTACTGTCCACGAGCTGCACATAATTCTGATCGCAAGTAATGCCCAAGTCGAACGTAGCGAAGTGTAGCAGTAAACGTGTTCCTAAGGGAGTCTCGAGCTCCCACTCGCAGCTCGACACCTGCCTGTGAACGTTAGGATACCGGGGACTGGTGACTTTACCGACCTCGCTTTGTAGTTTTCCACCGCATCCAGGACCTTTATCAGATGTGACGTAAACCAAATCAAACGTGACACGATCACCAGCATTTTCATGATTGTGTAGCAGCAAATATCTACCCGTTGAGAAGATAGGGTGATTATTATCATATGCGTTTTGAGTTTTAGAAAGTCTGGGTGCACTAGCGTTGTTTCCGTCGAATATTTCTAGATAACAGTCTGCGTTCCAATAACTTGGGTAGGCGTACAAGAAATATGCGGATATCGTGTAGTTAACTGGAGCAGTGATCAGTGTGTAACAGTCATGGTTGGAGTTCCCGTCAAAGTCATTTACATAAGTAGCTTGTACTCGTCCGTGAGGCTCCGTATAATTTCTGCCACAAAATCCTGTGAACACTGCCTCTATTTCCACACCTTTGTATACATTAGAATCTGAATCTGCCGATGTGATTAAATTTATAGATGTAGTTCCATATACGTAAAAGTCCGTCGGCTCCTTACGCCCGCATAATTCAAAACGATCTGGGAAGTGCAAAGTGCTGTCGTAAAAGGAATTTCGGCTAAAGAAGTCGTCCATACGTTGGCTTAAGACAAAATCTTTTCCGACCGTAGTATTTTCACTTTGGCTTGGATTGCTGGATATAATCAGCTTGTCTTTATTGCAGCGCTTTACGCCTGTACTATCAGCGACGGGAGGTTGTAAGTCCAAATCTTTAACAGTGATACGTAGTAAGTAGTATGGAGAGGCGCTTACATCCAACCGATAAAGGCAATGTATCCCTCGAGGAACGGACCCTATATCATATCCGGGAGATTTCAAGGTTTGTGGCGTATTGCTCACTGAAATGACGGAGGTGCCACAAACAGACCGCTGAGCTGTTAATGTGGACACAAAGCCTTGACTTCCTATTTCGCCATCCGTGGCCAGCCTGACGCTCATCACATTACCAGAAGACATTAATTGCGGTGGTAGGCTGTGACCACAGTAGGTCCCTATTACTAAACTATTAGGATTTAAACCATCTTTTATTTCAACTAAATCGCAATCGCACTTGCTGTGTCCTATAGCAGTTTGGTTGATATTCTGGCAAGGGGCCACGTGGAACGAGGTGAACTCAATTTTAACGAAGGTATCCGGAGGTGATATTATTGACCAATGACAGTCTAAGAAATCTTCGTATACAGTATGACCCATGAAAGGAGACTTAAGGACATGTGATGAAGCGGTTGTTATATTTATCACTCCACCGCATTGAGCTGCTTCAGAATAGCTGAAGTAAACTTGAACTTTAAAACCTTTATAGTTTGCATTGGAGTCTGATACGAACTGTAACAAAGCGGTGCTCCCTTTGCTTCTAAGTGTTGTTGTTGAGTTAATATTACCACACATTAATGCTAAGCGCTTATCAGCATCAATTACTATTCCATCATATACTGCGATGTAATCATTATAACAATCAGATTGGCTTTCTACGTCAATATAGAGGAATTTAAGCACAATCAGCTTGGTCGATGGTGCTTCAATAAACCAAGTGCAGTTCATATTTATTTCGTAAGTGTCAGAAAGCGATGATGTGAGTACAGTACTTTCGTTTACTTTGCCTCCACATGAATATATAGAATAAGCAATTCTAAAACCTTTCCTCTGTACATATTTATCACTTTTAAATATCAATGATATTTTTTCGGGCTGGACTGTGACGGGGGGAATTTTGTCACCGCAGTAAATTTCATAGAGATAGTTATAATCTGATTGGCCCGTAAATGTTAAATTATCAAATGCACAGTCAGGAGTAGAGCCTTCCAGTTCAAAATCAAGGAACCTGAGTACAACTTTGTTGTTTGGAGCAGATATGTCATATTGACAAATCATTTGTGGGTTGTAATTATATGGAAAACCAGGACTATATAAAAATTGATCTTTTAGAGTTGCTACATAGTTTCCACCGCAGACAGAATCCCATTCGGCTTTGAAACCATCGAGATTTTTATCAGCATCTGTACGTAAGACTACTTTCATGCGATTAAAAGTTGAATTATATACAGGTGGTGTGTTTCTTCCACATACCCTCGCTATCTCCGTGTAAGCGTCGTCCTTCCAGTCGTAAATTATAACAACATCTTTAGTGCAATTAGTTGTTTCCTCAATAAAAAACCGTTCCACAAATTTAAGAGAAACTCTGAAGCCTAGATCAGCCTGTATCTCCCAGGAGCATTCCTGGTTAGGTAAATAATTTTTAGGGTAATTTGGCGATGTAAAAGTAGTTTGAAATGAAGCAAGATATCCGCCACATTGTTTAGTAACCGATCTGGCCATAAGTTTTATATTTGTATGGTTTTTCACATTCGAGTGATACTCAATATACATGATTCTGAAATGAGTAAGTAACGGGGTATCTAAAAGTGATGTCTGGCAATATTTACCAATTTCAGGAGCATTTGGTCTTAAGCTAGATTTTAGTATGAAATACTCGTCGTCACAGTTTAACGTAAAATACCCTTCCATTTTAATTTCAACCCTATTTGTTGGGCCAGTCAGAACCCAAGCACAGTCTAAAGTATCGTTATATGAATCAGGTAAATTTAAAATATTAACAGGATTGTCTCCTACTTGAATAACACCACCACATGGTTGAGGTTTCCATTCTAAGTGGAAGTTTAACAAACTATCTTTAGTTTGAGATGCAGTAACATCAATTATTGGTGATGGTATTCTGTATGATACTTCAACGTTCCCACAAATATCTCGCATAAATCTATTTCTAATAGCTGATTTGATAATGACTTGAGAATCAAAGTATTTACAACGACTTCGGGCTACTGACGAATTTAACTTGGCGGTTAAGAATATCGAATTGTATGTAACGTTATTTGAAAGGCCATTATAATCATCGTTTGATTGACTATTATAGTGCCATTGACAGGAATAAGACTGATTCAATTCCGGTGATAGGAGAACCTGGTTAAAGTCAGTAAGATCACCGCCACATAGTGCTTCTTCGTCAGAGCTAAACTTAGCTTTGAATCGGTGCGAAGTAAATGTACGGTTAAGCCATACATAAATCGCTATTTTGTTACCAGTAGACTCAAAAACGTTTGTTCCTGGAATGTAAGTATCGCTTGGGATTAATTGTATAACATTGAGAAAGGTAACGTCATTAAAAATACCAATTCTGTGTTTTTCTGTGTCCAAATCTATAATTTCTAAACGGACTCTTCGAGACTTATTCGGCACTATTACTTGCCATTGGCAGTACCTTAATGTGGTTTCTTGAGGATAACTTGGAGAAGTCAAGTAACCATCTGAAGCCGTTATTACGCCACCACACATAGGTCGGGAAGAGTTAAAGCTGATTCGAAAACCTCTACTCTGCGATATTTGAGCCCATGAGTCCGGTTTACCGATATGAAGTTTAATACTAAACTTGTTTGTTGATGTTTCAATCGGCTCAAAGGAGTGACCCTCATCATTACACACGGTCCTTAGTACGGTGACAGTGTTATTGGTGAGCATGGTTTCTTCGATTGTTACTTTGGTTCCACAAGATATCTCAGATTCGGGCAAGTCAATATCATCGGATTTAATTAAAAAAACATGTCTTGGAGGTCCTATTATGTGCCACTCACATACTGTTCCGTAAGGAATCATTTGCATGTGCGGGTATCCAGGCGATGTCAGTTCGCCGGCATCGGTGACAATGGTTCCACCACACGTCTCAATGGACACATTGGCTTTAAAACCATTGCGCGGGGTTGGTATCTGAGTCATGTATTTAATATACATAGTATTACCAGTGCTTTTAATGGTTCCAGGTCTTTCATTGCCACAATATTGTTGGTGTAGAGGAGAAAATTTCGATGATCCATATCGTATTTCGACGGATTCAGTTTCGCAATCACCTTTATGCTCCAAATCAAATCTATCAATAAAGTCTATCCTAATAATTTCTCCAGGTGGCCCGGTAAATACCCACTCACATTCTGAATACGGAACTGGTACTGATGGATAATTTGGTGAATTTATTATTTCCCAATTGTGGTCAGAAGTTAGAGATGTTGTTGAACCACATTCATAATTTTTCTCTTCGTAATTAACCACAAAGTTTTGGAACGTGAATGATCCCGTAGTATAACTTATGAATAAAGTATTACTAGAAGTGATTATATCTGCTTTATTTTCGTGGTCGTAACCGCAATACTTTCCGCTTGCCAAAAGGGGAGCTTCCTCAGAATCACCATTCCTTAATATAACGTAAGTCTCACAATCGTCATTTTTATTCGTAATATTAAAATTATTTAACTGTAATTTAATAGTCCTGCCGGGGCGCACTTTTACGACCCAGTTACATTTAACTTTAGACGAATAAGGATTTTCTCCATGTACGTCCCACCAAGTAGGACCGACTTCACCGGACAAACTAGTCACAAGTCCTCCGCATCTAGAGTTGACTCGACCGAGAAATCCTTTCTTAGTAATGGATGAATCGGTTTTGAATTTAATTTTCATGTAAGTGGATGCATTAAAGCCTATTTTAGCTGATTCTGTTTTACAAATATTTTCATTTATGGGCTTCCAATTTCCCGGACTGTCGGAAGAATAAATAGAAACTTTATCTGCATAACAAGCGTTGATGTCTTCAATACTAAAGTCTACGAAATTTACGCTTAAATGACGTCCCATTTGTGATTTGTAAACCCATTCACAATTTAAATTGTCGGAATATTCCTGTGGATAATTCGGCGATTTAAAAGTAATGGTGCCGTTTTCGGGTAAAACCGCTACAGTCTCATTCGATCCGCAGTTTATTCTCTCTCCAGTTTCGGGTTCAGTAATTCTAGAAGTTTTGGTCCAACTCATATGAAACATCGAACCCGTATTTGATTCATCTGTTGTAAGTGTCATGTACACTACACTAGAGGAGCTCTGAATGACTTTCGTATCAACCAGTACACCGCTTAGTTCCTCTAAAATGAGAGCAGTTGAATCATATCCATCATAAATAGTTAATTTGTTATAGTTTACTTCGCTGTGTGAATAAATTTGTAAAACATCCAGTGTAATAGATATAGTATCTGAATCGGTGAGGAGCACGCGCCAACTATATTCGCCAGATCCAAGATATCTAGTAGGGTACAATGGTGAAGATATCTCACCACTATCTCCTGTAATATCATTTTCACGCTGATATCCATAGTGCAAGAGAAAACCTCGACCACTGGTCTTGGAATGACTGTGGAACTTAATATATATTTGTGACGCTGTGCTGTGATTGCTGGGAGTTTCACTACTACAATATGCACCCAGTAGCCGACCAGCACCGTTATTTTCGCGAACTTCTACGTAGTCATCGTTACAACCTTCAGAGAATTCTAGATCAAAGCGCTCGAATTGGACGTATGCAGTGTTTCCAGGGGATGATTTTAATACCCATTCACAATCAGTGTTTACTGGATACGGGCCGGGGTAGTTCGGCGACGCGATGCTTCCTTCTTCTGAAGTTAATGCGCCTCCGCAGGCGTTACTAAGTGGTGAATAATGAGCTGCGAACATTCCAGTAGCTCTACCAGTGTAACTGCCGAACTCTATCGTCAAGGCACTGCCGCGGCTGACTATCATCGGGGGAACTTTTCGTCCACAATACTCTCCGATTAGTGGAGCATTTCTGTCATCTCCATCGAGAACTCTTAGGAAAGAGGAGGGACATGTTCTATTTGTGACAACATTACTGTCTTTCGGTAGTGACAATAGAGTTAACGTTAAATATAATTTTTGATCAGGTGAATCCGCAAGAATAGTCCAAACACAGCTTTTGTTGGTATGTTGAACAAAATTATCGCTTTGAATGATGCCCTCATGTGCAGCCCTTATAAGAGCACCACACGTAACCGTAAAGTTAGCTTTGAAGCCTTTGGCCGTTCCATCAGAATCGGTTTTGAATTGCACAATTATTTTATTGTATTTGCTAACAATTTGTGTTTCATTTGAATTTGGACATATACGGTACGTGTAATTTGAGGAAGGTGTATAATTGTTATCATAATCATAAATTTGAATTGAGTCTCCACAGACTCGATCCCAAGATATAGAGTAAAGATCAAGATCCATGAAGTTAAGTTCAATACGATGATGTGCGGGGACAGAAATGTACCAAAAACAATCCATATTATTGTCGTAATTCTTTGGGTAGTTCTTAGAGTAAATGAGTCCAGATTTGGAAGTCATAGCGCCACCACATTTGGAATTGGGAGACCGAAATTGTGACGAGAAGTGAACATCCCTGAGTGTAGACCGTTTTGACAAACGCACCAACATGAAGTTGCTATCAGACTGCACGGATGTGAAATCTCGATGGCAAAATTTTGTTAGTAGTGGAGCCATCGTATTTTGACCGTTATAAATTTCAATAGCATCGGTGGTACAATTAGCCGTATCTGTCATATAAACCTCTGTAAATGAGATTGCGATACTCTTACCTACTTGTGTTTCTATCAGCCACTCACAGTCAAGTTCCTGGTCGTTAGTTTTACTTTTGTCAAGGGTTATAGTGCCAGAGGATTTTTTAATGTGTCCTCCACATCCGTAACTGATCCATTCTAAGCGGAACCCGGAGCGGGGCATATAAATACCCGAAGAAAATTTGATTAGTAATGTATTAGTATGCGTATTTATTGGAGGCGGAGTTGTACTGCCACAGAGTTTAGTCGAATAACTTGGATCGGACAACTCTTTAGTTTGCAAATAATCTAGATGACAATCGTCATTATTCGTTCCAAGACGAGTTCTCCTCCAACTACTATAAAATCGGTGGGTTTTATAAATATCAAAGTGTGTAAACGTGGCATTAATTTTATTTCCTTTGGGAACTGTGATGCTCCATATACAATTTAAGTTCAGCGGGTAATTACTTGGATAGCCCGAGCTCTCAATAACTCCGTATCTCCCAGTTATATTATTATTACATAGCGTTTGATAACTAAACAGGAATCCCTTCCCACCCTGGTATATGTCAGATCTGAATTTAACGTAGGCATAATTAGTGGATGTCTCAATACTACCTAGCTCCGGTGACATGTAACAATGTTTACCTAAACTGGTGGCACTCGTATCGCGACCGTCATAAATTTCAACGTAATCATCTCTACAATTAGGAGTTCTTTCAAGATCAAGCTCGGTGAATGTAATACGGATTCTTGAACCTTCACTGGTGACTATTCTATAGAAACATTCGGCGTTTTCGTTGTAATCATTGGGATAGTTCGGCGAAGTAACAGAGCCAGAAGGGCTCGTCAGTGTCCCCCCGCATCCTGTTATTGTACCATCCCATTCAATTTTGAACCCAGTTCCGGATAAATAGAAATCTGAATGAAAATGGAGATGAACAGCATTAGATAATGATACGATTCGTTTTGATTGAAACATCCCACAATACTGGCCGATCAATGGTGAATTCTCGTTGCCACCATTTCTTATTTCTAAATAGTCGCCGAGAGTACACTTGCCTCGTATGGGATGTTCTAGATTAAACTGTGATATGTTGAGCATGATCTGTTGGCCCATCGGCACCGTGATGATCCATGTGCAGTCGCGATTGGGTTCGTATGACCCTGGCCAGCCAGGAGAGTATATAAAGCCATGAGTTTTAATAAACGATCCACCACAGTGAGTTTTTTCATCTAAAAATGTGTATGATAAAGAAAAACCAGAAGAACGAATACTACCATCAGACTCAAAACTTAACATGAGCCGATTAGTGGAAGTGGTCAAGGCGGGAGGTGCGTGAGAACCACAGAACTTGCCCAATACATTATTTTCATTGTTATCGTCTATCTCTACCAGCTCCAGGTAATCACTGCCGCAGCTGGGCATGTCCTCAATGTCAAACCTGTTCCAAGTCAACTTTATGTGCATTCCTTCAGGAGCGATCAGCATCCACTTGCAGGTCTGATAGTTCTTGTAAGTAGTGGCATCTCCGGAGGGATGATTTATTAAGCCAGTGGTATCTCTGTGAATACCTCCACACTCTGTATCGATGGTGGTGTAGTTAGCGAAGAACCCCGTGCCCGAAATACTTAAATCTGATGTAAATGTAATGTACATATAATTGAGGGTGGATGTTTGAACGGGCGGCGTGTGTTCGGCCCCGCCGCAGTATCTGCCTAGTAAAGTAGCATTCTGGTCGTGACCGTCCCTGACCTCAACGCTATCGTACCGGCAATCGTATTGCCGGTTGTCTTCGATATCAAAATCTTGAAATGTTAATTGAATCGCTTTGCCGGGAATAGTTTTGATGATATAAACACAGACTTTGTTTTCTGGATAACTGAAGGGATAACGGGGTGATTTGATAACTCCACTATCACCTTCTACAGTTTTCTCGCATATGGCCTCGTACGTGATACGAAAACCTTCGGCGGGCATACTCCTATCAGTTTTAAATTTAAAATAAAGTTCATTAGACGATGATTTATATGTTTTCGGAAAAGTAGTTCCACAAAATTTCCCGACGAGTCGTGAATCCGATGACGGACCATCATAAATTTTCAAATAATCGTATCGACATCTAAAAGATCGTTCAAGCTTGAATAATTCAAAGTCGATTTTTATCTTGGTATCCAGGCTAGTTTTAATTTTATACTCGCATAATAAGTTACTTAGGTAAAGGCCATTATAGGTAGGAGAAACAAGCTCTCCCTTATCGGCAGTGTAGTAACCTCCGCAGCCAGGAACGCCTTCGACAGGCGCGTAAGCAATTTGGAAGCCGTGCCCCGCACCGTAAGCGTCTGAATGGAAGTGTATCAGCATGACAGAGCCTGCCGACTGCACGGGTGCGGGCTGAGTCGTGTTACAATACCTATTGATCAGCGGATCCGTAATATGTTCACCGTCATAGATTGCTAAAAAGTCGAAACTGCAGTTTGAATGTGATTCAATATCGAGCGCAAAGAAATGTAAGTTAATCCTTTTACCGAGAGTTGTCGATAAGTGCCAATAGCAATCACGGTTAGGAGGGTACGGCCCGGGAGAACCCGGAGAGCTGATGTGGCCGTGCGTGGTGGCGTCAACCTCACCGCCGCACACTGGCTCTATACTCGTCCAATGTAACGCAAACCCGTCTTTAGCTACTGTTTTATCGGAGTGGAACCAGAGATATAAATTATTATGACTTGATACAATGTTACCGCCTTTCGGATAATTATTTCCACAAAATCTTCCTATAAGTTGACCAGAAGACTTTCGACCATCGTGAATTTGTAGGAAATCGTACATACATTCGGGACTGTTTTCTAAATTAAATTTACTGAATGTAACATTAATTACTTTTTCAGGAGCTGTGTGTATTACCCAAGCACATTGAGCATTATGACTATACGTCGTATTAGTCAAAGGATAAACAATGCTGCCTTCTTCGTTATCTAGAACACCACCACAAGACTTTGTCCTTACCTGACACAAGGCGCCCGAGTACTGCGCCGCGCACTCACAGCGGAAGCCCCCAACTGCACTTTCGTCTGGTCTACAGATTCCTCCGTTGTGGCAAGGATTCACTCCGCAAACGTCTGTGGGCAATTCACAGTGAGCGCCGCCGTAGCCCTTAAAACAGATACAGGTGTAGCCGGTACGAAGGGAATGGCATTGTCCGTGGACGCCGCATGGATTGATTGCACAACCATCAGTGTAGTTTCCGCCTGTTGCAACGTAGCAGCCACTGATTCCTACTCCATCGCCTTCCATACCGTCGGGGCATATACATTGTGCTGATTGGCCAGTTGGCGATGCGCTCTCTATGCACTGCGCGGACGGGTGGCACCCTCCATGACCGATGTTGCACGTACCTCTCCAAGAACAGGTGACTCCGTCACCTTGATAGCCAGGCGGACAAGAACCACATATTCGTGAGCCGATGGTGTTGTGACATGTCACTAAAGGACTGCAGCCTCCGTTGGGAATAGTGGTGCATTCGTCGATATCGTAACAGGTGTAACCGTCGCCTTCATAACCAGAAGGGCACTGTCCACACCGGAATGAGCCCGGCAGATTGATACAATCAACCTTGGGGTTCACGGAACACCGAGGACCTTGATAGGATTCACATTCGTTAATATCGGTTAAGCAAGCGACACCGGTGCCATTCGTTGTCCATCCCTGGCGGCACATGCATTGAACGCCCTCTCCTGAAGTTACTTGGACACAAGTTCCATAGCCGCACATTTCATAGTCACCACCGGAACAATCCTTGGCCTTTCTAGTGCAATGTAAGCCGAACCAGCCAGATTTGCACAAACACTCGTACGATCCTGGTCTGTTGATGCACGTAGCTCCATTTTGACATCCGAGGTCTGTTCCAGCAAAATTCCGGCACTCATTTACATCGACGTCACAATCTCTGCCTTCCCAATTGGAAGGGCAAAGACAATGGTAGCCATTTACCAAGTTGAGGCAAGTTCCACCGTGCTCGCAAGGATGAGATTGACATTCGTCTTTCCCTCTACTATTTAATTGATTCTGTAGATTCAACACTTTCCTGTGAATATTATTAACTTTCCGCCAAAGCATTGATATATTGAAAAGAAAGTCATTTGGAAGCGTGGACTCCTTGCTCTCCAATCTCTCAAGTCTTTCTAATATACCGATTATGTTCTTGTCGGTGTTTTCATTACTCGATGGCTGGTACTGCGTTCCGTCGCTCGGGATGTTTGGTTTGAGTACGTTGATATCACCAACAAAGATGCTCGATTTCGGTCCATTGGGGCGTAGATATATATTTTTATCGAATGCTGGTTCTAGAATGAGATCACCCCCCGAAGTTTTGATTTTTGATCGGTCCTGGTAGAGTTCACAATCAAGAGGAACAACACAAAGTACGCCTAGTAAGAAGAGGCATTGCCCGAGTGCGCTGGACATGGTCCATGTGTTTTGGTAGGCGACTGTGTTCGTACTGTGTACTGCACTGGGGTTTCCACTGCAACTATGACTTGTATTATCTCTGGGGGCGTATTGCTGTACGCCCCTAGCGATGATTGTTTGGTTATGATTAACAAATTGGGGCCATCTGGTGTATCCGATGATATGAAATAATGTGTTTTCTGGAATACTGAAAGATTATAGTAGGTACTTTCAATTTAATTGACTTTTTGTTAACGCCCCATTTTTAACCGACTTCAAAAAGGAGGAGGAATTCTGATGTTTATATATTTTTTTTTATGTATGTTCGGGCATAACTCCGTCATATATAGAAGGATTTGCAGAAATCTTTTTTTGTTTGAAAGGGTTTTATTCCAAAATGGCCCCATTCTCCAATTTTATATAGATGTGATGATGAGTTAACAACATCACGCCTGAATGCTCTGAGGGGGTTCGCAGATGTGTACAATACACCCACATTTCGACAGTTAGGAATGTTAAGTTCCATTTTATTGGGTTTGCAGATTTTTACCTACTACCAACCTATCGCACACCTACCTACCTACTACCTACTTACTTCCTACCTACCACCTATCTACCACCTACCTACTACCTACCTACTACCTACCTACTACCTAGAGTAACAAACACACACATACAATTTTTCACTTTATAACAATATTAGTGTGATAAGCGTATGACCATGAAATGTATTGTCAACTTAATTAATTAAATGTATAGCAAATATTTTTATAGGATAATACTACTGAAAATGAAAATATAAAAAACTTTTTTGAAAAAAATAAAACCGACTTCAAAAACAAAAAAGTGTAAAATTACTTTAGCTTCAGATGTCGGTGACAAAAAAACTAAATCAAACAAACAAAGTTTGAAGTCGGTTTTATTTTTTGCAAAAAAGTTTTTTTAATTACGTTTTATTTTGCATAGTCATTTTGTGATGTGTACAAAATCGTTTAGATATAAATGTAAGAAGATTTTTTAAGGAAATTTCACACACACACACTTCGTATGGCTGGCTCTTTCTTTGGCCAAAGAACTAGCATTGTCATTCAACAATGCTGCTAGTGTTCTCACGTTTCCGGACGAAAGCGATGCGGAGGAGTACTTTGACGCCTAAGTGTCCTGTAGTCGCCGTTGTATATAATTATGTATGTAGGTACTTACTTTTAGTCTTAATATTTATTATTATTTTAGTTTTATTTGTAGTTTGTAATCAGGGTTATTGGTAACTTGACGTATTATTTGCAGTACGTCATAGTAGGGTTAAAATGCAACAAATTAAGCCACCAAATATTCTACCAAAATTCAGTAGTTTTTGAGTTACTTAGATTTTTTAGTTGTTTTATGAAAAATCCCATATTAAATCATTTGAAGCCAACTTAAAAATGATTAACGGCACGACTGCACTGAAATTTAGATTATTATGATAGTTGATATCATAGCAGACCTTTGTTAATAATTAAACGTCCAAAAATGCCTAAAACTTTGATCATTAAACAAACATTTTTTTTTTGTAATTTTTACTACTACTTCATAAAAATGTCTAGTGCAAAAAAATACTACGCCTGAGGTACAAATTACTAGAAAAATATCCTTGTCTTATCCTATCTAAAAAGGTATGAAACTTAATACAAAGTTGTGGACTAAATTATGAAAATCGTTTTTGATTTAGTACAGAAAGGCGTGCATCTCATAAGAGGTTTTTGGAAAATCAAATTAAACAATTTAGTGAACATTATTATTATTTTAATGACGCTTATTGTTTGTTGGCGCCTGCCTCAAAATTAATTACTTACTTTAATTTTCAGTGGCGTCCAGTGGTCCTCCTCGGAGGGTAGGCTAGCCCACCGCCACTGATACCCAAAAAAAAGGTGATTTATAAAATTAAAAAAAAAACATTGAAAATAAGCCTGTAAAAATAATACAAGAACACTTTCAGTGGCGTCCAGTGGTCCTCCTCGGAGGGTAGGCTAGCCCACCGCCACTGATACCCAAAAAAAAAGGTGATTTATAAAATTAAAAAAATAACATTGAAAATAAGCCTGTAAAAATAATACAAGAACACCATGTTCATTCAATTTTCTGACGATGCAAACTAGTTTCAATACCTACGTGATTTACCAAATGTATTTAACTTTAAGCATGCCTCTAGATGTTATTCTATTGATAGGTTATCATTGCTTTTTTGACAAGGTATGAAAATTATGCAAATCAATATATCCCTCACTCCACTTACTGGAAGTATCCACCTACTCGCCTGTGCCACGTTAGGTAAGTAGCGGCTCGCGCCCGAGCCGCTACCTACCTAAAACCCGATCATTTTTTTTACGAGCGGCGGGGTGTCGGGTGACCGACGCTCGGGGTGTAAACAAAAAGTTTTTATGAACTGATAGTAAACTAATGACTGTTTACTCAAGTGTATGGAGCAAGCTTCACAACTCAAGTTGTTTCGTAACTTTGAATAACTGCATTTGTGTTTTATAAGCCAAAACATAATAAAACTTGTATTATTTCAAAATTTAAAGCGATGACCCTATGTTTTTTTTAACCTAAATTATAGCATTACTCAGTAGGCATCAAATAACATCATAATACACGAATATTTTTACATCGTTCTGGAGCCGAAACATAGTAACTCCAGTCGAGTAATAGTTACTATTAGCATTGTTATTGTTTTTTTAAGACATCAAATAAAGAAGTTAGAAATTTATCACTTTTATTCTGTCATTCGAGTTAAATCTTAGTAGCGCCTTTCACTATTTCATTCATAAACGCAAGATCGTAGGTACGCGATGCGCGAGTCAGGGGTCAATGGACGTCGGACGAATAACCAGCTGAAAAAGTACCTGCAAGTAGATATTTCATTTCAGGTACGATTAAGGTTGGTGTAAGTTCATTTACCTCCATCATCTCTCATCTCCTCGTAAACGAGAGAAATTAATTGACAATTAATTCACCAGTCTCGCATCACGAAATCACTAATACTCGTACTTATTCAACTACACAACGACGAGTACGCTTGGGAGTTGTTTTTAAGGCATTGAATCGAGTGTTGATCAATCGATCTAATAGGTACTTAATAAACATACCCAAAACCCTACCATATGATAAATAAAAAATAGTGTTACAGCTTAAAACAATTTTCTTGCGGCAATGCTAGTGGCGGCTTCTACAAAGGCAGGCAATTCGAACAGAAAAAGACCCTATTTTTATAACGTTAACCGTGGAATTCGGTTGTGCATCCAGTCGAACACGAGACAATAGGTTTCTCAGAATATTTTTTAGTAAACTGCGTATTTACCTAGTTTGATGAAATTTCTAAATTTCACCGTTTACGGTTAAGAAATAAAGTCTGAATTCGCTTTTCGTGTTATTATTTGTTTACCTATTTATCTACCGCGTATGTAAGATTTTAAACTATCATGGTCACTAACATTATTACTTAGACAGGAAACGGGATATTTACCATGTTTACTATTGTTGTTGAGTTCCCGATATTTCGGCGCTGTTGCAAGCACCATGATCACGGATAAACTGAATTTATTGCGGGTGGGTGTTTATGAGCAGACAAATCGGTCTACCCTCTTTCTTGTTCGTTTTTTGCACTCAGTACCGCTACCACTGTCACTCGCAACTCGATTCTGTTCCCGACATACTAAACTCATGAAACCCATCTTCCCGGTTGAAGTTCCTATATTTGGTAATCTGGCTTCTCTAACCAGTCTAGGAATATAGTGGCGTTCTGTCGAGATGACCTGAGGGTTGAGTAACTGTCGAGAGCTTGGAATCCAGTGGTCCAGCTATGTAAAAAGCGAAAAAGTGCGGAAAAAAGTTCGCGAGCGGACACAGTGAGTTTCGTATGCGGGAACAGAATCGAGTTGCGAGTGACAGTGGTAGCGGTACTGAGTGCAAAAAACGAACAAGAAAGAGGGTAGACCGATTTGTCTGCTCATAAACACCCACCCGCAATAACTTCAGTTTATCCGTGATCATGGTGCTTGCAACAGCGCCGAAATATCGGGAACTCGACAACAATAGTAAACATGGTAAATATCCCGTTTCCTGTCTAAGTAATAATACCGCGTATGTATTTTTATTTATGTTGATGTACCTATCTTAAAGAACACGGCGCCGAATTATTGCTTGATTTAAATTGCGTTTATCTACTTATCAGTTCAATAACTCAATTTTTTCCGTCATACTTTCTACGGGCTTAGGAACGTCGCGTCAGTTATACATTTTACGTATCTAAATACTTACTTACTTGTACACTTTTAATGTCAAGAAAAATAAATACAGGCGCAGGCGCAATTAAAAAAATTGAGTTATTTACAAACATAATCATTATTCACAATTATACATCATCATTATTATTCATATTTATACTTCGCTGTATTCTGTATTCCTCGATACACAAACGGGCACGTTTAATGAGATTGTCTTTTAATTTAGCTAATGCGTCTCTGTCACTTTTCATAATATTAAACGCGTCCACAATCGTACTTTAACTCATCTCGAGTAGTATGTTCCTCGAAATAAACTAGTCTTTTTATCTCAGACCACAAATAAAAATCCAGTGGGGTTAAGTTAGGGCTCCTTGCGGGCCAAGCCACAGGGCCACCATGACCTATCCACTGCTCACCAAACTCACTGTTTAGATACGCACGCACTAAATTCGCATAATGAGCAGGGCATCCATCATGCTGATAGTACATACCGCGTAAATAAGCCAGAGGCACATCCTCTAGCAACTCCGGTATCATATTCTGCAGCATATCCAAATAAGAACCGCCAGTCAGGCGCCCTTCAATAAAAATAGGCTCTATTATTTGGTCATTAATAATGCCTGCCCAAACATTCCATGATCGAGGAGGCGCTGGGTTACAGCCAGGATGGTGGAGGTGAAGGGAACTTGAGGGTCGGTGATTCCACGAGCGCGCAGTGAGTTCAGGTTTTCCGGCTGAGCATACAAGCGTCTAACCTCTTCCAAGTTATGGTGCGCCATCCCATAAAAATCCACCATTGCCCAATACTCCACATTGGAGTAGACATATTGCCGAATCATTTTTGACACGTGATTAGGTTACGCGTGAGTGACCTAATACAGCGAAACGCGCGACTATACTAGGGAGAAAGGGCGCCGATGGCGTCGGCTAGACTGTGTAAGCGTGGGGTGGGGGCGTGGCTTACGGATCAAGCTGTCTGATCGATGAATGGATTTTTCAATGGGTACCGTTTGCATGTGTTGCTGATCGTCGATACGTTACGTACACACACATATGCATTTTCCGCAACGACTACTACTTCGAGTTCTCATTATTTAACAAAAAAAAACAATAAATTTAATATTTCGTGATTTTTTTTTATTGTTACTTTTTGAAAAAAATAGTCCCATTCGTTTCGAGTTCGATGATCGAGTTTATGGCTTTCGGTTCCAGATCGACCTAAAAGTAATCGTGTATAGTGACCACTCTTCACACAAAGTTTTGAACTAAAGATATTAATAACATCGCGTTGACTAAATTTCTAGTCAAAACAAATACCTACACTACATAAGCAAATCATTACACACCTTCGAACTCTTAACTAAATGGTATGGAATGAATTGGTACTAAATCGTTTGTTATTAATCACGCTTTATGGTTAATTCACAATGACTAAGTACAAACTAGCAATTTAATAGTTATATCACGTTTTTATTAATTTAATGATTTTTCTGACAAAATTATAAACTAACTATTGATTTAATCATCCAATTTACAAATCGATTCGAAATTCACATGTGTCATTCAAAAGGCCGTAAAAACAGGAACAAAAAGGTATATCATATTACTTACCAAACAAATAACAAACTCCTACAACTATCACTTCAAAACACATCCACAGAAAAAATAAAGCAATTAATTCACTCAAAATTCAACTTTTTCCACAGCGTATAAAATTTTAATTAAGCTGATTGGAAACAACGCCATCTGCTTAAAATATGGGGTATTTCAATGGCTTTCTATCAGTACAAGAACGAAGGATGTGGCTTCGTTAGAAAAATTCTAAAAAATAACACAGAGTGCGCTGTCAACAAAAAAAAAAAAGTAATAATAAAATTGGGCGTTGAGCAGTTAAGCTTTTTCGTTCCGGTCCCAATTTTGGCACTTGTATTAAACAAAATGAACGGAAAACAATATAATCATTTGTGTGTAAACACCCACACAGCCAGCTTAAATGTTGCATAAAATTTTGAGGATTGAAATGACGAGTACGACGTGAATTATCATATTTTTGGATTAACTCTATCTTTAGACACCACATGAATCTTATCGTTAAACGATAATTGCGAAAACTTATTGCTTTTAACTTCTAACACACATTATCACCACATACTTCACAACAGAATACCATCTTTAAGTACTGTACTTAACAAATAATATTTACATGAAT
The DNA here is from genome assembly GCA_905163415.1 of Noctua fimbriata. NCBI lineage: Eukaryota > Metazoa > Arthropoda > Insecta > Lepidoptera > Noctuidae > Noctua > Noctua fimbriata. The sequence continues at coordinate 18,135,445 of LR990931.1, read as the reverse complement.
GTAAGTTTCAAAACGAATGACTTATAAGTTATAACTTAAGTTAGATATAAAAACATTCAAGATTGGGTATAATTTGCTTGTCACATGAAACAATATGCCTACTAAATTTTTTTCTGACATAAGTGACAGACGGCAGTAACGGTGGTGTTGTCATAATTTTTGTCCAAACTCCCCAAAAATCAAAGCGAAAAATAAAATTCATGTAGTTTTTAATTATTTTTATAGGGCTTTTGCAATTCTTATAAATACAATTTATCATTTTTGTGGAAGTATAAATTCGACAATAGCACTATAACCATGTTCTTTTAATTGTATCTAGTAGTCATTAAGAAAACTATCGTGTCTGTCTCTTTTGCTCGAATTCCCCGCAAAACGGGGAAATGTCCACAAATTGGGAACACTGTTCTAATACGCTTTCATTCATAAATCTAGCTAGCCAATCATAACTCGTGGTGATCGTCTACAGTGAACGGAGTTACGCCCATAATCTACACATGTGTGCCGTTCCTACACACGGAAATATGTAACAGTGTGCGTAAAATTATGAATGAAATATATTGTTTTATAGGCTTTCTGACGTCTAGCCTCAGAATTGACAATTTGTAGCTACGAACTTACCTTACAGTATAGTGTGAGTTTGAGTTACGTCATACGGGCGCGACAAGTTGCTATAAGTGTTCTAACAGGAGTTTTAAGGTTTTTTTTTAATATTTTGTATTATTTTATTACAAAGTTATAATAAATGCATTTGGCGTTGTTGGTAGGGTAGGCTAGGCCTAATTGCCCCTATGGACGGCACGCCCCTGTAATTTTGCGTCGTAGCTAGATTTAAAGGTTTTTTTTTCGCTTTTCAGTTCGTGTTTTCGTCGGTTAGTTACATTTTTTGTTAAAAAGTTGTTATTTTTCGCTTTTTAATTTCCTTTTTCGTGGATATTTTTTTGTTGCCGCAATTCATTTTGTGCTTAATTTTTGGTTCCTATTGAATTTCTAAATTCCTTGGTAGACAAAGAGTAGCGTTAGGTGAATAATTCAAGTATGGTGTGGGTAATAAGAATTGTTCCTACTGTCGAACCGGTTGACGAGTTTATAAGCAAGATGCCTATTATGAATTCGAAACACAATCGAGTCCATACAGTTCGTTCCATCGATGAGTCACGCGAAGCTTGTGGGAAGAGACCTCCAGACATTGTAGTACCGGACGATGTGAACAGTTGCGGTAGCCTTTTATCTGAGACTAGCTCTTCCCCGCGACCTTCGTCCGTGTGAAATTATTATAAAGATACAATTTTCCCCGTTTTTGTAACAGTTTTCATTGATGCTCCGCTCCTATTGGCCTTAGCGTGATGTTACAAAGTCTATAGCCTTTCTCGAAAAATGGGCTATCCAACACTAAAATAATTTTTCAATTACCAGAACCACCAAGAACCAGTAGTTCCTGAGATTAGCGCGTTCAACCAAACAAACAAACACTTCAGCTTTATTATATTATATCTAAGTATAGATAAAATTTGCCACCGACGAGCACGGGATTCGTGCTATGCTGAGACGAAACATTTCTGATCTGAGCTCTTCGTCAACCTAAATTCAGATTGACAAAAATAGCAAGTATTTTCTAATAAACAATATACGCTTTTATAACAAGTTGCCAAAGTCAGTTATAGAACTGACCGATGCAAAGTTCAATAAAAGATACCTAATAAAATAAATTTAAGGCCAGGATATTCGAGCGCAGTAGGCATTTAGTGCTAAAAAACCTACGCCCGTGGCAAGTCGCCGCGGACGCTATTTGAATGAGCTCGCTGACGCCGCTGTGCAAAAATTTCGAGTCACAGTATAAAATTGTAACAGAAGGTACGGTCAACTTCGTTTTACGGAATTCATGTTAATTTTTGGGGGTTTAGTTTTTAGGGAAATATAAGTACGGTAACATAATTTATTTTATTACTACCTATAATTGTTTTTTATTTTCACCGAATCTCCTTTACTTTCATGATTGTTACAGCGCTTCCGCACTATGCAGTGCTTACAATCTGGTTTTTGGACTTTTTGTCAGTAAACTACTGGAGAGATTTTGTTGCGAGTTTCGGTAGTTTGTAAACTAAGTTATTATAGACCACGCGTACATTAGTTTTATTCGTAAATTCGGATAAAACTCATCACAATAGAATAAACAGGACAATCTATTCTTTAGTCTTAGGTAGTAGGCAGGTACTAGGCAGGTGGTAGGTAGGTGGTAGGTAGGTGGTAGGTAGGTGGTAGGTAGGTGGTAGGTAGGTGGTAGGTAGGTGGTAGGTAGGAGGTAGGTGGTAGGTAGGTGGTAGGTGGTAGGTGGTAGGTAGGTGGTAGGTAGGTGGTAGGTAGGTGGTAGGTAGGTGGTAGGTATGTGGTAGGTAGGTGGTAGGTAGGTGGTAGGTAGGTGGTAAGTAGGTAGCAGGTAGGTGGTAGGTAGGTGGTAGGTAGTTGGTAGGTAGATAGGTAGTAGGTAGGTGGTAGGTAGGTGGTGGGTAGGTGGTAAGTAGGTGGTAGATAGGTGGTAGGTTAGGAAAATCCAAGATGGCGCCGATGAAAATTTTCGGTTTTTTCGTCATGGGTGTCATTTTCATGGTTTTCGGGGTCGTTGATAACTAAAATGAGGTCAAATTCAAATCCAAGATCACGCCGATGAAAATTTTCGGTTCTTTCGTCATGGGTGTCATTTTCATGGTTTTTGGGGTCACTGGTAACGAAACTGAGGTCAAAATGAAAATCCAATATGGCGCCGACGAAACTTTTCGGTTTTTTCGCCATGGGTGTCATTTTCATGGTTTTCGGGGTCGCTGATAACGACAATGAGATCAAAATGAGTCATCTTGAATTTTAATTTTATAAAATATGTACATTCCTTAAAAAGACTTAACCTACTGATTGTACCTAGCTGCTGCATGCACGTTGCATGTGATACACAATAAAAATGTAACGAAGGTATATTTCGATCGATTAGCGGGCGAACGCAGCGAGCCATCAAAAGCGACACAGGTCCTACCTCGGAGACGCCCGGCGGGCTACTGAATCGACTCGCGCGGGCCGCTTTGTTATATAATATCTAGTTACAACAATAATAAACTTTTCTGAGAAAAAGTAACCGGAGAATTTTCTGCTAAACATCATTGCCAATTTTTTTATATGTTTTTTGGGTGTAAATGTTTGGTCTACTTCAAGTACCATTTGAAAAGATATCAGCATTTTAACATTATTAACGATTTTTTATTATCGGGCGAAGTTGTATATATCGTGTTTTGAACCGGAGAATAATCAAGAATGTTTATTAAACTACAATATATATTTTTATCAGATCAAAACAAACAATATTTGACTGTTTACTCTTGAAGCAAAAATAGGTCGATCCTGAGGAACCTGGCCTTAAAAGGAGGCCGGCTAAAGTGGACCCAACGAAACTAAAAATTAACGAAGCTCCATTCAGGTGTAAATATAAAATAATTATAACTAAAATTTTATAAGATATTTATTTAAAAAATATTGATTTTTTTAGGACACGGCAATCAAAAGTTATAAATATTTTAATTTACTCAAAATTCTGTAATCGTGCAATTACAAAACGCAACTTTTTTCCGATTACGTTCCAATCCAATGACATGTGTTTTTGCTCAAGGGTTTTCTTACTACAAATGGCTCTTTCTCTTCGTTTTTATACATTCTATAATGTACAATATTTATAAACAACATTTAAACTTGATATTAAGACGCCAATTTGAATTCGGCCGTTACTCTCGTTGTCATGTGGACGTGCTCGTTTTGCTCGCGAACATTTTAATTCATCAACCAAGTAAAAAGTACAGTAACCTACTCCAAAGTTACACTAATACGTGTTAAATAAAACCCGCTATAAGCTGTGAAAAAACTAGAACTGTGTACAAACTATCAACAGAGTTACAAACAAAAACATAACAAGAAGTTTTAAAAGTGAACGTTAAAATTGTCTCTGTGTCGAAGTGCTCTGACCTTTAAACGACACTTGCAATGACACTGCGTCTGCGTCCCACAAAATACTTGGAGGAGAACACCAAATTTGCACATTTCATCATAGCTCCGCTAGTCTCGAGGCGTAAGCCGCTACACAACTTACGCTGTCGTGAGAAGTTTCGAGTTCGAGCCCCGCAACCTGCTTCTCTTTTTGAAGGTTTAAATTATATATTTAATTTAAATCTTCTATTACCACAACCGTATACAAACATCTACGGTGACGTATTGAAGAATTCTGCTCACTAACTGCTAAGTTATTAAAAATTCCCTGACGCCGGAATAAATGAGTCAACCTGTGACAACTGTCCAACCTATGTGGGTTGGATTGTATTGGCAGAGCTCAAGTAATACTGGACGGAAAGCTGTCCCAAACCAACCCGTCGATCACGACCACCTTAGCCTGAGCTCTAAGTGTGGCATCGACCGAAATTCGACCACCACATTACGCAGTGCGCACGCGCTTATCGATTGTGAAAAAATCTACGAGTTTTTGCTATTGTTTACATCACAACTATTTTTGTAAACATGTCCACTATAAGACGCACTTGTTACGTGCCCTGCCTACACCAAATCGGCTGAATAGCGACATGATAGCTATTTACGTACAACGGAGGTTTCCACACAAAACTGCAACACACGGAATCTGCTGACTCGACGCCTCGTGCAGCCATCGGTCACCTACTTCCAATCTGCTGACACCGCATACGCGTCTCGCAATCGTTTAGAATTATATTTTTGTAAGAATAATTTAGGCACTTCGGAACTAGCATCGTCCAAGTCTAGACTTAAGATTTTATATAAGTCAAATATGGAATAATGACATTTATTCACAATAAATATTATATACATTAATAAATTAAAATAACCTATATTAACTAACTAACTTAAAAATAAACTTAAAAAATGGCGTCAAAAAACTCCTCCTCAACGTAGTCAACTGGTAATGTACCCAAAAGACTGGCGGCGTTGCCACGTTGTATGGCAACGCTAAGCCTTTGGCCAAGGTAAAAGCCAGCCCTTGGGTCACGGGAAGAGTCAACTAAACGTTTAGAAATGTCCTTGAAAAAGCTGTGAGCACTCGGACCCCACGGACCTAGAGTTTCAACCCCAAACGGCTCGAAAATATAGTTACCAATAAGGTTACTATATTTACGCCGCTTGAGGTTCTCTGCAGCCGCAGCCGCAGCCCCAGCACAGCACGATGAGCTAGGAAGATGGGATGGCGCAAGAGTATCGACACAAGTTGCATCCCACACTAAAGGCCTACCCATCTTCCATGGAAACAAAGACATGCCGTCCGGTCTCTTGCCATCGTCGCGTGCCAAACCATTTGGTTCTAATAAAGCTGGAACGCCGACGAGCAAGAGCTCGACGGATGATATCATTTAAGTTCGCGTGCCGTGCAAAGCGGCCCGCACTTCGGCTGCATGAAAGGCCGTGGTGTCCAAGGCTGTTGACAGCTTCACCACAGTGACAGCGATGAGGAGAAAAACAAGGGGCGCCTAGGCGTAGAGCAGCAGCAAGGCGGAAAGTAGTGTCGTCGAGCAAAGTGCCTATGCTTGACGACGGTAGTGCGTGAAGCCAAAGACCCGACTCCCACTCACCCACAGCCAGCAGACGCGCACGCTCAGCAGTAGTAGCAGACGTGAGCAGTAAATTGTTCTGAACTACTCTGCAGAGCGGCTCGTCCCAACGTCTCTGGGAAAATGGATGGTCGGGTTCTTCAGAATTCGGGCAAGCGAGTTTCCAGGCATTAATAGCCTCGGAGAAGCACGGCACATCAAAATCAATCAGTGTGGAAGCCAGGATATTCCTGATTAATTTCTCAGTGCCGTGGACCGAAGATATAAACGCCGGTAAACTAATACTAGAAATTTTGCGGACGCCGAGTCCTCCCATATTGTAATTTTAAAGTAATTAAACTCTTCTTTAAATTAATTTCGGTTTTTTTTAAGTCCTCCGGCTGTCACCTTCGTAATTGGCGCAGTCGGTAGGATATTCGAGGCAGTGCGCGGCGCGGTATAGATTTCCAAAAATCGTTAATCTGCTGACTCCGATAGTCGCTGTCGGTATTTCCAAGTACCTCGTCGAAAATCCGAACTTAAGAAGACGCAGCTGAGGACGTATCCAGCCATCGATACAGCAAGAAAACCATGTATATGTAAGTCCTTGAAACTTTCTTTAAGTGTTGCTTCCTTGTCCTTCCTTATACCCAAATATTATAATATTAAATCAAAATTTTTCACCCAAGGGAAACTAGGAATAAATCTGTCTCCTCCAGACAGATAAATAGGAGCAGAGAAGTAGATTTAAATAGGTTTACGGAATTCGATAATTTAGGCCTAGGTTTATTATTTGATAGAAACAGTATGGCACTGAACCCCGATACTATCTACAACGCTTTGCGCGCAGTTCCAAATTTTGATGGCAATCCGAATGTTCTAACACGATTTATTAAAATATGTGATCAGCTCGTAATACAATATGTTAGAAATGACCCGAGTTACGAGTTAACTAATTTATGTCTCATAAACGGCATCCTGAATAAAATCACCGGGCCAGCAGCTTCAACTATTAATTCTAATGGCATAGCAGACAATTGGCAAGGGATCCGTGACGCGTTAGTTAATAATTTTTCAGACCAAAGGGATGAGACCGCCCTTTATAATGACATGTCTTTACTGACACAAGGTAGTAGCACCCCGCAGGAGTATTATGACAAATGCCAGACCCTTTTTAGCACCATAATGACTTACGTCACATTGCACGAAAATGTAGCAACGACCATCGAAGCAAAACGCGATCTTTATAAAAAGTTAACTCTACAATCTTACGTTCGAGGTCTTAAGGAACCTTTAGGGTCCCGTATCCGATGTATGAGACCCGAAACTATTGAAAAGGCTCTGGAATTTGTACAACAGGAAATGAATGTCAGGTACCTACAGCAACGTAATGAGAGTATTCCCGAGCGACGTAACCCGACACAGCAAACGCAGTCAACCCATAAAATGCCACCCGCGGTCCCTATGACCACACCGAAAGTTTTTAGCTTTCCTAGCCCAGGCCCCAGCTGGCATAAGCCTATGCCTTTGCCGCCGCAACAGCAGCAGTGGAGGCCACTCTTCCAGCAAAATCAGGTACCTCAACGAGTCCCTAATATGTTTAGCCGTACTCAACAGATGTTTCGTGCGCCCCCGCCGAATTACAACCCCCAAAGCGACGCATTTAAATTTCCAAGTAGGAACCCCCAAACGCAGAATACCGGTCCGAAACCAATGAGCGGTGTTAGTCATTTTGTACCAAGACCACTACCAGTAAATGATTGGCGTAGGTTAGGAAACCCACCACCTAGTAACTACTTTAAAACGCGCGAAATGAATTTTAACGAAATGACTGATTACTATGACGCTGACTATTACCCTGACTATTACTACGAATTACCTGACTATTACTATGCTTGTGAGCCTTATGACTATTCCTACTTTTATGACTATCAGCAGACCAACCCCGAAAATCAATCAAATGTGCCGGATCAATTGAATAACGTAAAATGCTTAGAAGCACAGTCATCTGGTACTTCTAAAACAGATCAGGATTTTCGCAAGGACAAGGATCGAAAAGGATTAAAATAGAATTAAATCTTCAATCCAAAAGGGAATTACGTTACATACAGATATCAGATCCACCACTTAAACTATTAGTAGATACCGGAGCTAATCAGTCTTTTATTAGTCCCGAGGCAGTCGAACAATACTTTTCACATATCCCTTTAAACTTTGATCCCTTCGAAGTAACGAACGCTCGCGTAACTAGTACGCACGAACATTCTATTACGATCCCGAACTTTGCTGAATTTAATAATCCCACGAATGTAACATTTTTCATCTATAGATTTCATAACTACTTTGATGGTCTATTAGGATTAGATTTACTTGACGGAGCACAGATTGATCTAAAAAATAATTATTTAATTACAGACTTTACAACCATTCCTATACGTTTTTATCAATGTAAAATATCAAATAGTCAAGAAACTATTCCCGCTAACTCGTCAAAACTGGTGAATATTCCTATCTATTGTCCAGATGGCGACGTTTCGATAGATCAGCAAATTTATTGTAATTGCATTATTCACGAGTGTATTACTCGCGTTACTGATTGTACTGGAATTGTAGAAATTGAAAACCCGACGGAAGATGACCTGACTATTGTATTTGACCGACCTTTACAAGCCGAGATATTTAATACTGAGTGCATTAGCACCGAACAAGACCCTATGCGCGTTAAAGAGGTTTTATCTCGATTGCGTACAGAACATTTAAATATTGAGGAAAAAACTAACTTAGAGACATTGTGTGCCCGTTTCGCTGACGTATTCTATGTTGAGGGAGAGCCTTTAACTTTCACAAATAAAATCAAGCATCGTATTAGAGCGACTGACGAACTTCCTGTGTACACTAAAAGCTACCGCTTCCCTTTTGTGCATCGACAAGAAGTTAGAGATCAGATAACCAAGATGCTGGACCAAGGTATTATACGACCTTCTGAATCAGCCTGTAGCTCGCCTATTTGGGTAGTTCCTAAGAAAGCCGATGCATCAGGCAAACAAAAGTGGCGCATTGTAGTGTAGTAGACTTTCGTAAACTGAATGACAAGACTATCGACGACAAATACCCGATTCCTAACATCAATGACATACTTGACAAGCTTGGTAAATGCCAGTATTTTAGCACGCTAGATCTTGCATCAGGATTTTACCAATGTGAGATGCATCCAGACGACGTCCCTAAGACAGCGTTGAATTCTTGCGTATGCCCATGGGTTTGAAGAACTCTCCATCTACTTTTCAAAGAGTAATGGACAATGTGCTCAGGGGCTTGCAAAATGAGATCTGTCTCGTATATCTCGATGACGTCATCATATTTAGTACATCTTTGCAAGAACATATGGTTAACTTAGAGAGAGTGTTCAAAAGATTGCAGGAATCTAACTTCAAAATCCAGATGGATAAGTCCGAGTTTTTGAAATTAGAAACCGCGTATTTAGGACATATAATCAGTGGCGAAGGTGTTAAGCCTAACCCAGATAAAATAGCAGCGATAGAAAATTACCCTCTACCAAAAACGCCTAAGGAAATAAAACAATTCCTAGGACTATTAGGTTACTACAGGAAATTTATCCCAGACTTTGCTCGCATCACTAAGCCCATGACAAAATGCCTCAAAAAGACTAGTAAAATTACTTTCGACTCGGAATACATTGACTGTTTTTAGAAATGTAAGAGCTTACTGACAAACGACCCCATTTTACAGTATCCCGACTTCACTAAAGAGTTTATATTAACAACAGACGCTTCAAACGTAGCTATAGGTGCCGTACTCTCGCAAGGTATCATTGGCTCAGATAAACCTATCTGTTATGCCTCGAGAACTTTGAATGACAGTGAAACCAATTATAGCACTATAGAAAAAGAGCTTTTAGCCATAGTTTGGGCTACAAGATATTTCAGACCTTACTTATTCGGTCGTAAATTCAAAATATTCACCGACCACAAGCCGTTACAGTGGATAATGAACCTGAAGGAACCCAACCAAAGATTGACTAGGTGGAGACTTAAACTAAGTGAATACGATTACACTATAGTCTATAAAAAAGGAAAGTATAACACTAATGCGGACGCATTATCCCGAGTAGAAATTAACAACGAGGAGACAGAGTCAATGTTAGCCAACCCTTCAGAACGACCACCTTCTCGAACAGGTTCTACGACAGCCACTGTCCACACTAGCACTGAAAACCCTATTCTAGAAGTTCCTATCACCGACGAACCTTTAAATAAATTCCACCGACAAATATGTATAACTATAGTCAATAACGCCCCCTACATTAAACGAACGACAGCCACTAAACCTTTCGACACACATACTCGCACACATATTCAGGTCTCAGAATCTAACTTAGAACAGGACGTAGTAAACGCTATAAAAGAATATGTCAAACCTAAAGTTAAAACTGCTTTAAAGATAACTCCGTCCTTAGGTATGTATTCAATTATACCTATTATCCAAAATAACTTTAAAAGCTCAGCTATGAACCTAGTGCTAACAAAAACTGAACTAGAAGATGTAAAAGAATATTTAAGGCAGCAACAGATCATAAAAAACTATAATTAGGGCAAAACCAATCACAGAGGGATAAACGAATGTTATCTTGCTCTTTCCCGAAAATATTATTGGCCTAAGATGAAGGATGAGATAGCGAAGTATATAAATGAATGTATAATTTGCGGGCAATCTAAATATGATAGGAACCCAATTAGACCTCAACTAAATTTAGTGCCTCCGGCTACCAAACCTATTGAATTAGTACATATGGACCTCTTCACAGCCCAAAATGAAAAATATCTCACAGTGGTAGACGTTTTCTCAAAATACGGACAAGCATACTATTTAAGAGATGGCACAGCAATTAGTATTCTACAGGCAGTTTTAAACTATTGTACACATCACGCCCTTCCACTTACTATCGTAACCGATAACGGCACTGAATTTACGAATCAATTATTTTCTGAATTTACTAGAATGCATAAAATTAATCACCATAGAACACTAGCTCACTCCCCTAATGATAATGGAATTGTTGAACGATTTCACTCTACGCTACTAGAACATCTACGAATCCTACGACTACGTCAGAAAGATGAACCTGTGGTCAACCTCATGCCTTATGCTATATTAGCTTATAATAGCACAGTTCATAGTTTCACAAAGTGCAGACCACATGACTTAATTAGAGGACATTTTGACCCAAGAGACCCACTTGATATTAACATGACCGAACACCTTATGCAACAGTACATCTTAAATCACCGAGACCAGATGAAAACTGTATATGACCTTATCAACGACTTCACACTTACTGACCGAACGAATATCATACAAAATAGGAATAAGGACAGAGAGCCTGAAATAGAATAGCAACCAGAACAGCAAGTCTTCATTAGTAACCCATTAGCTAGTCGACAAAAATTAGCTACGCGTTATACTCATGACACCGTGCTAGCTGACCTTCCGATTCACATATACACATCTAAGAAGAAAGGCCCCGTAGCAAAGTCCCGACTCAAGCGTATCCCTAAGACCTCAAAAGGGGTCTCATAGACGGTTTAGGTTCAGTTATAAAAAGCATAACTGGTAACTTAGATCAATCGGATGCCCAAACTTACAATAATGCCATTAAACTTTTAGAAAATAATGACGACAAGATATTATCGGAAGTAAATGAGCATACAAGTCTTAATAAAATCTGGATGACTAGATACAGTGCGATACTATCAAAAATTGTAAGTAACCAAGAGATAATCAATAGTACTTTAGGATTACTTTTAGACGAGAAAGCTTCTGCTAAAAATGATCTTATAAGATTCGCAAAGTTTGCTAAGTTGTTAACTATCATTAGCGATAATACAGATGATTTATTTCTAGAGATAGCTAAGATAGAAGATACTTTAGCTTTTATACGTGCATCAAGCACTCACCATAGTACTTTAAGCATAGATACTTTAGGTAATATGACTAAACGATTAAGATCTATATACGGCTCAGACCAATTGCTAGAGGCAGATCTAAGAGAATATTATACAGTTATAAAACCCGGTTATTACTTTACAGGAAAAAAAAATAGTTATCATATTTAAAGTCCCAATAATCTCCCCTGATAAGTTCGAATTATATAGATTAGCAATAGTTCCCAATAAGTTTATGTACACCTTTATTCCTCCTTACCCTTTCATTGCAACCAACGGGAAAGTTTTCAAGTACATAGAGGCTGAATGCCCGAAGTTTAACCAGCTCCATCTCTGCGAAGCGGAAGTCCACCAGCAACCGACGAGAGGACATCTAGACTGCATCCAAGGGCTCATCTTTAATCAAATTCTACAGAAGTCATGCCTGCCCACTAAACTCACGCTGACCAAAGAAGCCATGGAACAATTGGACGACAGACGCTATACACTCACCTTTCCACAACCAACCCGAACCGAACTACAATGCGAACGTCAAGAATTCATCTCCCTACACGGAAGTTATCTCGCCACCATACCGCAAAAATGCTTACTACGCACCGATCAGTTTACTATAATCAACACGAATGACCATATCAAGGGACAACCGCTGAAAATCACCGAAATACCCATGAACCTGAACATTGTCAACGAATCTATCCCACATCTAAAGTTAAATTCACTGCACCTGAAAAGTCTACATGAAATCGAAGATAAAATCTTAATGCAGCAACCAGTACAAATCGATCACACTAACCTGGAACAATCGATTTACCATACGACTATCCCACTATATGTCGTAATATTCGGTGCAACTGTACTGATCGTTACCCTCACCATACGTCGGTATAATGTTTGCACAAAGTTCAGAAAGCCGCAATCACCAGATGAAAGCGATGAACATCATCAATACGAAGACGCAGAATCTCCTAAAGTCAAGAAAAATGTACCAGCAACACTCTCGCTGAAATTGCTCAAATAGTTGCTGTTCTGAGGGGGGAGGTGTTACGTGCCCTGCCTACACCAAATCGGCTGAATATCATGTGATAGCTATTTACGTACAACGGAGGTTTCCACACAAAACTGCAACACACGGAATCTGCTGACTCGACGCCTCGTGCAGCCATCGGTCACCTACTTCCAATCTGCTGACACCGCATACGCGTCTCGCAATCGTTTAGAATTATATTTTTGTAAGAATAATTTAGGCACTTCGGAACTAGCATCGTCCAAGTCTAGACTTAAGATTTTATATAAGTCAAATATTGTAATTTTAAAGTAATTAAACTCTTCTTTAAATTAATTTCGGTTTTTTTTAAGTCCTCCGGCTGTCACCTTCGTAATTCACTCCCCCGAGCACGCCGAAAACGCAAACAAACAACCTTTGCCAGTCCCAGACCAAATCGGAATCGGATATAGCCAATGCAGTGGTGAGTGATTATGTAAACACTAATCGAAATAAAAGAGCCCGGAAGGCAGACTCGCCACAAGGCGCCACTACATTAAGCTCGCACGACCTTTAAACTCAACTTGCAAATTGGAAGGAGGAACAAGACTCGTCAATTGCGAAGGTACTTTCGACTCAAACCGCTTTGATGGCTAAACTAGCGACTGACATTGGGGAAATTAAATCCCAGAACACCCAGATTCAAGCAGCTAACACGGAAATACAAAAATCAAACGAGGAGATGGTTAGATCCATGTCTTTCATAAACCAACGGTTTGAGGAGTTGAAGAAAGAAGTTGACCTATGAGACCTAAGAAGGGAATGCCGAGAACAGAGAGAGTATATAGAAAGTTTAGAGAAAAAATACAAGATCTGAATCACAAATCAAGGGCATCGAAATCCGAAATATACCCCAAAGTAATACTGAAACCAATGCCACACTTGCAAAAACAATATGCAGCATTGGTGAAGCTGTCGGTGTCTCCATTAAGGGCTCTGAAATGAGGGATATTTATCGCCTGCCGGGGAAGTCATCGAACCCATCGACCATATCACGACCGATTATAGCAGAATTTTCTTCTGTTATGATAAAGGACACATTCATATCTGCGGTTCGAACTTTCAACAAAATCAGGGAAAAGCAAGATAAACTGAATACTAGTCTCATTGGCATTTCCGGAACTTGTCGTCCAGTTTACGTCACGGAACAGCTTCCGGGTAACATAAAAAAACTGTATTATCAATCAAGAGAGTTCGCGAAAAACCACAATTTTAAGTTCTGTTGGGTCTCAAACGGTAACATATTTTTACGCAAACAAGAAGGTGACAAACGATTGTTAATCAGTTCTGAAAAATGTCTACAAGATATAGGTTTCACTGGCAAGTGACTAGTAATCCATATTGTCAAAAACTTTATTATATTAGCATCCGTCTGTATAGTACTATTAATTTTAGAAATTGTACTTGCTCCTAAATTTAAAAATATACACAAATTATGTAACATTGACTTAACCACACAAATAAAATGTCAAAATGGCATACATATCCTATACAAGAATACACTCACAACTCACTCATACAAAAACACTTCCTATAACATTCAACCTTACACAAAACAAATAACAAACAACATACTGCTTATTAGGCAAGTCCTAACTATACTAGACTTCGCTTTGAGTCACCTCTTGCTCTCTCTACACTCTCCCAATGGATAGCATAATCAATATAAGCAGCGACCTTGACTCGCTAACAGTAGGTGACTCATTTAACTGTGCCCCAGAAGATTGTATTGACTATGTTAATAACACTAACAGCAACATAAAAATACTACACTTAAACATTCGTAGCTTAAATAAAAACTTTTCAAGCCCAGCTATTACTACACTCACTGAAACTTGATTTAGACGTGGTAGTTCTTACAGAATGTTGGCTTAGTAAAGTCAGTAATATGCCTGTTTTAGCTGGATATGATTCCTATTGTACCACTATAAACAATAATCAAAATGATAGGATTGTTATCTTTAAAAAACAAACTCTCCGGACCTCAGAATGGGAACCAGTATTTGTGAGTGGGAATTGCTTGGTATGCAAATTGGCTAACCAAAATATCGCTATCGTGGTAGTGTACCGATCTCCGTCATACAGTTCCAAAGAGAGTACTGAAAATTTTTTGGATAGTTTAAATAATGTCTACTCTAGCCTATCTTCCTTTAAAAATATAGTAGTTCTCGTAGGCGATATTAATATAGATCTTAAACTCAATAGTACAGATAACCGCTGTCTCGAATATCTCATGCTAAACAAATGCCTCCCACGGTCTACTTCCAACCCACCGATTCAACACCCGACTGGATAGCTGTCTGGATCATGTACTTGTTAAAAGTACCCTGCCTCTTACTACCCTTGTACTAGATTCACACACCACAGATCACAAACCAGTGTTATTTAATATTGCTAACACAAACCCTGACACTATACCACTTCACATAGCTACCCGCATAGATAACGAAGCAGAAAACTCTGATTTTTCCCCCTTGTACAAAATTACTGACCCCAATTTATCCATGAATGCCTTTATGAAAATCATCTCCTCAGTCATTGACAAGCACACAAAACATATTAAAATCCCTAGAAAAAAAAGAATAATAAAACCACAGGCATTTTAAAGTGTATACAAAACCGTGACCGATTGCATAATAGATTAAGGAAAGATCCCAATAATCTTATCCTGAAAATTACCTATTCTCGGTACCGGAATTTTTGTAATGACTTGCTCCGAAAACTAAAAATTGCTTATGAGAAAAGCGAACTTGAAAAATCTCGGAATAACCCTAAAGCACTTTGGAAAACGATAAAATAAATCACAAACACCACCATAAAGAAAACTAGCCCGGTCGAACTGTTGAATATCTGTGACAACGCTATATCATCCGCAAACGAAGTGTGTAGATTTTTCAGCAATATAGGAACGAACTTGGCAGAAAAAATCTTGTCCCAGTCTCATCAACCTACAAACCTACCTAGGAGTTTAAGTCACAATACATCACCCAACTCCGCCAACTCTCTTGTAATACTTAAGGTTGATGAATCGGAAGTGGAGTCACTTATTCTGCAACTGCTAAATGATTGCGCAATAGGTTGGGATAGCATATCTCTCCCCAGGGCGGAGGACATCCATAGAGGATTTCCACATCGAGAAAAAAACTAAACCTAGTGTTAAAGAGTTGCCGCCAGATCTTGACTCCACCATTGACATATATTCTTAACTGCTGCCTTCGAAAAGGCATCTTTCCTGATGCGCTTAAAAAAGCTGTTATTCATCCAATTCATAAGGGAGGGAACAGAAACTGTATCAACAATTATATACCCATATCAGTCCCATCAGCGCTCTCTAAGATATTGGAAAGGATCTTGAATAATGCTCTAAAAAATTTCCTCAATAAACATCGGCTCATAGCAGATAATCAGTATGGTTTTCGCTCAGGAATTTCAACTGAGGATGCAGTTCTGGATCTAACACAGTTGGTTGCGAGGAACCTTGACAGTGGCGTTAAAAGTCTAGGGATATTTTTGGACCTCTCTAAAGCTTTTGACACAGTATCTGTTCCTAAACTTGTATCTAAATTGGAACTCCTAGGGGTACGAGGAAACTCCCTCGAAATTTTCAAAGATTATCTCAGCAACCGGACCCAACGTGTAAAAATAGGAGAACATGTAAGTGATGAAATAATAATAAATACTTACGGTGTGCCTCAGGGAAGCATTCTAGGCCCCACCCTCTTCCAAATATACGTCAATGAGTTGTGTAATCTGACCATCCCCAACTCTAAAATCATTGCGTATGCAGACGACACCGCAGTCATAGTTAATGGACCAAGTTGGGATAGCGTTAAATGCCACGGTGAAGTGGCAATAACAACTGTCATGACATGGCTTAACCTAAACTTGCTTACCCTGAATTGCGATAAAACATCGTACATTCCATTCTCTATTCGACGAAATAACTTACCTGAAAAGTCATTCTCCATAACAGCTCACACCTGCTCCACACGATCCCCACACTGTTTATGTCCGAAACTCACAAGAACAGATAGTGTGAAATATCTGGGTGTCCAAATAGACGGAGGACTACGATGGGACAAACAGGTTGACGCTATTACTGCTAGGTCTGTGAAACTGTTGCATACTTTTAAATCCCTCAGAGACTCGGCAGCGCCTGAAACCCTGAAGATGGTGTATTATGCATTATGTCAATCTGTCATTGGATATTGCATAACAGCATGGGGTGGTGCAAACAAAACCTGTTTCCTGAAGATTGAAAGAGCGCAGAGAGCCGTGCTGAAGGTAATGTTTCGCAAACCTTATCGCTATCCCACTACGAAACTATACGCTGACTCACAAGTGCTTTCTGTTCGCTAGCTCTTTCTATTGCGGTCTATTTTAAGAAAACACGGTAGTGTTCCCCCTACTGACCCTAAAAAAAGGAAGAAATTACCCATTAGCACCCCCCACAAAACCGCCTTCGCTCAACACCAATACTACACATTAAGTACATACATCTACAAACAAATTCACAAAAAAATAAACATAGTCGATCTAAATAAACATGAAATAAAATCAAAATTAACGGAATGGCTACTGAAACAGGACTACCTGAAAACAGAGTCTTTACTCAAGTATGTCGTCTAACTACTTATGTACATATTTCTAATTACATACCCACACACACACATATATACATACACATATATACATACACACACACACACCCGCGCACACACAAACATACACACACCCGCGCTCACACACATACATACACGCTCACACACAAACATACATATCAAGTGAATGTAAATATATTTTCCTACATAATAATTATTTCCTTAGAACGCTCGGGTAGATCGACACAGTCTACAATAAATATTATAGCTTCAATTTTAAGCTGAATCACTGTCTCTCAAGATACAGGTTACCTAGTTTGAGAGGCAGGGTTTTCCTTATTGTGTACAGATTTTAGTTTCTAGATTGTAGTGTATTGTGTTACTACCAAAGCTCTTTTAAATTGTCTTATTTTACTTTGTGAAATCTGTATTTTTTGTGAAATAAAGTTATTATTATTATTTCCTTTATTTATTTTCTTACACACTAATTACATTTTTAAATATTTCTTAACAAAAACCATATAAAACATTTAAAAATATAAAAAATAGTGGTCCGCCGATAGCGGGAGCAGGGTCCAAGCTACCGGTAGTTAGGGCTCCAGAGACAGGAACCTCCTCACAATGCGAGCCGTATCGAGAAGTACTGCCTTCTGAATCAGGCCCTTGATCCAACCGCCTAAGGAGAGCCTCGAAAGATGGTCGTCGAGGCTCTTGGCTATAAGGCCATAGGCCGTCACGACGATCGGCACAATGATAGCCGAGTTCACATTCCACATGTCGACAACCTCATGTGCCAAGTCGAGATATTTTATTTGTTTCTCTTTCTCAGCTTTCACGAGGTTCTCGTCATGCGGGATGGTAATATCGACTATCATTACGCGGCGCGCTGATCGGTCTATCACTACTATGTCAGGCTTATTGGCGACAATAGTCCTATCAGTAATGATAGACTGATCCCAGTACAGCGTGACATGGTCTTTCTCGAGAACTGGGTCGGGCACATACTTGTAGTACGGTACCTCAGATTCCACAAGTTTATATTTCAAGGCAAGTTGCTGGTGAATAATCCTGGCTACTTGGTTGTGCCTGTGCAAGTACTCGCCGTTAGCCAGACGAGAACAACCAGAAATAATATGTCTGATGGACTCTCCCGGACGGTGGCATGCCCGACACACAACCGTCCCGTCCTTCATAATATATTTCCGGTAGTTGTTCGTCAACAAAACTTCGTGCATAATCGCACAGACAAAACCTTCAGTTTCTCCAAAGAGGTCGCCGAAACGTAACCAGGACACGGACGCTAGAAAATCTACATCGGGCCCATGAAGAGCCCGGTAGAAGCGCCCGTGAAGCTCCTTGCCTTGCCATACTTCCTTGCGGTCATCGGTAGCAACTACTACAGGTTTGCGCCAGTTCTCTTTAGCCATGGACAGCGGGGTGAGTCCCTTGTCCACTGCGACCACATCTCGGTGCATACCCACCTCGGCTTTTAAAAAATATTGTCTGTGACTGCACATCTCGCGGTTGTGAAGGGACTTCGCGTTTAAAAACCCTCGACCCCCGCACTTCCGCGGGATGTACAGCCTCATCACTGATGATCGTGGGTGATGCATCCGGTTTGCGGTAAGCAGTGTACGAACTCTCCTATCCAGGGCATCGAGTTCGGTCTGAGTCCATTTGAGTATGCCGAAAGAGTACATTAAAACCGGCATGACCCAACCGTTGAAGGCGCGCACTTTGTTTCCGCCTGAAAGAAGGCTATGTAATACCTTGTTCAGGCGTTCAAAGAAGAGCTCCTTCAACGATTGCTTCATGTCAGTTACATTAATGCCTAACGCTTCCGACATACCCAAATACTTATAGCTTTCGGATGAGGAGAGGGATCTCAGGTGTATGGAATCCGAGAGCTGAATTCCCTCGGATTCCATAATCTCCCCTCGCTTTATGACGAGGTGGACTGTATAATTTGATGTTGTTGAGTAAAACTTCAGGATTGGTGAACACGGAGTTTATTCGTAACTGTTTGCTGCTTGCCGGTTGAAGAACGACTGACAATTTTGCGGCAAGCAGCCCGTCTTTTATTCCCTTTTTACATGGCGCAGGTAGTGGCCGGCCTAGTGTGGCGCAGAGCACGGTCGACCGTCGGCGCGCCGATGACGTAATAGTGGGCGGGGCCGAGTCGGGCAAAGTTGGACTTGCCCGATCTTATCGTGATCGTGCTCTGCACCAACTTACAGAATTCTTAGATCTAAAGGGGTGAGCTGCGTCGTCCGTAATATCCTCCCCCCGGCGCAGGGCTACCGTAGCCTAACTTCCCACGCAGAGGACGGCGAGCTTCGTAACAGGACGCCGTAGGGTGCCCGCTGTAGTCCTGACGTCCGCCGACCGCACCTTGCCGTCTGGACCGCTGTAGATGGCTTCCACGACGCCTCGTGGCCACGTTGCTCTCGGTAGTGTAGAGTCGACGACGACGACTAGGTCGTCAACTTGAAGGGGTCGCCGTTGGTCATCTGACGCACCGCGAGGCACCAACGTAGGCAGGTACTCGTTCACCCAGCGCCGCCAGAAGTGGTCGGCGAGCGCTTGGGCAGTTTTCCATTGCTTGCGGCTGGCCTCCTCACAAGGCCCAGTGCGGGGAAGGCCTGAGGAGGTCCCGATGAGGAAGTGGTTGGGTGTGAGTGCCTCCGGATCCTTGGGATCAACGGAGACATGGGTCAGAGGCCGAGAATTTATAGAGTGTTCGGCCTCTGTCAGCAGCGTCAGCAGCACCTCTTCTTTTAGGGCTCGTTGATGTAAGGTCGCCCCCAGCGCCGTTTTAACAGAGCGCACTAGTCGCTCCCACGCTCCCCCCATATGCGGCGCCCCTGGTGGTATGAACTTCCACTTCATACGTTGTGGAAGCCCAAAGTGGACGAAATCCTTGGCCCACTCCTTGTAGGCCGCACGCAGTTCGTTGTCGGCCCCTCTGAAATTCGTGCCATTGTCTGAGTACATGACTCTGGGCCAACCTCGTCGCGCCGCCATTCTTCTTATTGCCATTAGTGCCGAGTCGGTTGATAAACTCGACACTAATTCTAAGTGAACTGCCCTCGTGACTAGGCAGGTGAACAGCGCTCCCCATCGCTTTTCATGTCTCTTTCCTATGACCACTGTCATAGGACCGAAATAATCGGTACCGCAGTGGGTGAAGGGTCGCTGTGTCTTCATTCGCCTTTCTGATGCGGCAAAGCTGACATCGCTGTGCTACTATTCGCACCGTAGGGCGTAGGTTGACCACCCAGTATCTCTGTCTTAGGTCGTTGACCACGCGTTCGTTGTTAGCGTGGCCAGCTCTGCGATGTGCGTCTTCCACCAGCAGTCGCGTCAACGGGTGCCTGCCGTGTAGAATTACAGGAGTCTTCCTTGTTTCGGGGACTGACGCGTGCCCGATTCTCCCTCTAACTTTGAGGACTCTATCTTCCAAGTATGGGTCCAACTTGTATAGGCTGCTGGACTTGGGCACCGGCTTACCCTTCTCGAGCAACTGTATTTCATCGTTGTAGTGGTCGAGCTGTGCCTGTTGCAACCATAATTTTTCGGCCTTCTCAATTAGGTCGACGGTCATCTGGCTGGTCCTATCCTTGCATTTTTCCTTGAAGAGGAGGGGCACAGCTGTCGCTCGCAGTAACTTCTCGTAGGACGAGAACCTGCTTATGTCGGGCAGGTGAGAAGGGCGTTCTATTTTCTCCTCCTTTATTAAGAACGTTGCTTCGTCCTGGGTTGTGTCGTCTTTGATTATGTTGTCCTTGACCTTTTCTTTGGGCCAGGACTCTTCGTCGCCGTACAGGAACCTGGGGCCGGTGAACCATCTGTCTTCTGGTTTCATGTACGTGGTGTAGTTAGGGCGTGTGGCGTCGTCTGCCACGTTGTGCTCGGTGGGTACCCACCTCCACTGGCTGACGTTGGTTAGCTCCGCTATTTCACCCAGGCGATGCGCGCGACGAATGCCGTGTATTTTAAGGCGTCTTTCTGAATCCATCGCAAGACGGTTTGCGAGTCTGTCCAGTAGGTCACGCTGATGGGCTTGTCTCTATGTTCTCTGAGAATTGTCTCTGCCAGTCGCGCGCCAATCACCGCTGCCTGTAATTCTAGTCGTGGAACGGTGACCGGCTTCAGAGGGGCTACACGTGCCTTTGCTGCGACCAGCCTTTTTTTTTTTTTTTTTTTTTTTTTAGGATGGGAAATCATCTAATGACGCTGCGACCAGCCTGACGTTCACTCTTCCGTCCGGTTTCTGGATTCTCCAGTAGGCTGTGGCTGCGTATGCTTGCTCGCTTGCATCGCAGAAAACATGGAGCTCCATGAGGTCGTCTGGGCCCCTGCCGTAGCACCTTGGTATGCGTAGTCTTGTGACTTCATTTAAACTTCGCATCCACTCTTCGAAGTGCTGCGCTTCTTCTTCAGGGATTGTCTCGTCCCACCCTATGCCGTGCCTCCACAGGTTCTGGAGCAAGATTTTGCCGGTAACTGTGAAGTGGCTGATGAGACCAAGAGGGTCATAGACTGCCATTACAGCTCCAAGGGCTTCACGCTTTGTCGGTGCTCTGTCGCTAGTCTTCACTTCAGGTGACAGCCGACTTAGTCCGGTGTTGAAGCCTAGCTCATCTGAGCCTGTCTGCCACAGTAAACCCAGCGTTTTATCTGTGTTTTCGTCCCTTTGACCGAGTTTTACTGCCGTGTCGTGTGCCTGCTTCTCCAATGTGATGTTCTTCACTACGTTGGATTTGTTTGAGCACCAGCCTCTCAGGTTAAAGTGCGCGTTCTGGTGAATCTTTATGACTTCACGCGCTGTCTTGAACGCCTCTTCTTCCGTAGTAAGGCTGTCCACGTAGTCATCCATATAATGACTCGACGTTATAGCTTGTACCGCGTCGGGGTACTCTTGCGTGTACAGTCTCGCGTTGGCGTCTCGTACTGAGTGCGCGATGAAGGGTGAACACGACGCTCCGAAGATCATCGACGTCATCTTGTATTTCTTCGGTGGCTGAGCACGTTCCTTATCTCGCCAGAGAAACAGCTGTGCAGCTTGGTCTTGCTCTCGTATTTTTATCTGGAGAAACATTTCCTGTATGTCGGCTGTGACGGCTACCGGACGCTCTCTGAACCTAAACAAGATCCCTGGCAGTGACTTCAAGAGATCAGGTCCTCCAGTAGGTAGTCGTTCAGGCACACTCCATTATATCGGTGTGCGGCGTCAAACACCAGACGCATCTTCCCCGGCTTGTTGGGGTTAATGACCGGGAAGTGTGGCAGGTACCACACTTTCTTATTTTGATCTTCGGTCCCATTGCACTCCTGCGCGTATCCTTTGTCCAGTAGGTTTTTGACCAGAGCGCTGTACTGTGCTGCGAAGCATGACGATGAGTCCATCTTCTTTTCGATTGTTTTCAATCTTCTCAAGGCACAGTTGTAATTGTTGGGCATTGAAACATTTTCATCACGCCATGGTAACCCGACTTCAAAGTGATCATCTACCTTTTTCATGGTAGCTTGAACCACGTCGATCGCTTTCTGGTCTTCAGGCTTGACCTTCTTTGCCAAAGAGACTCCCAGGGCATCAATCTTGAAGTGTGACTTCACTAGCTCTTCTACACGACGTACATCATCTGTCTGTCTTGCTGCAGACACAGCACTACTTGTCCCTCTTGTTTCTTCAGCGTTGCGCGAGGTGCAGTCCCGTGGATCACCCATCCCAATTGAGTGTATGAAGCTGCGGGTTCATTCTTCTTGCCCATGCGTAGTTCACGTGTGACTATTAGGTGCCAATTGACAGCACCTATTAACACCTTCGGCGTGGCTTCCTCAAAGAACGCGTCTCTTTGCATGTCCTGGAGGTGTGGATAGTTCACGAGCGTCGACCTATCCACTGTCTGACCATGCAGTCGCAGGTCTTTCATAGTTCGTGCGCGTAGTTCCTGGAAGTCACCATTCTGGCCGCGTATCTGTAGCTTCACTTCCTGGCTACATTCTTCGTGTTGTTGCGAGGTTACGCCTTGAATGCGTAAAGTAGAAATTGGTCCACTTACTTGAATGCGGCGTGTTAAATCTTCGTCGACGAGCGATGTTGTTGAGCCTTCATCCATCAACGCGAACGTAGATATTTCTCCGCCGGGCCCTTTTAATATCACGGGACACATTTTTAACAACACACGCGATGACGTATTGCTCGACGCGGAGACTGTCATCACTGCTTCCTCTGTGTTGTTTCTCAGTGTCGGTCGCCTTGTCTGGTTTTACACCCTGTGGTGTTTCTTTGTGCAGCAACGCGTGATGCGGGCGGCTGCACGACTTTTTGCCACATCGCTTCGCTCGACAGTGCTCACGTCGATGGCGCCTCGTCACACACTTGAAACACACTTTTTCGGTGCGTGCCCACTCCCACCTTTCGTCGACACTCATTTTTAGAAACTGCACATTTCGGTACTTCCTGGTTACCGCCACAACACAAGCACTCTAGTCTTCTTTCTTCGTGTTTTTCCGATGTCACGTAAACTACTTCTCGGCTCGCCCTCTTCTTTACGTTGACTTGCGGTACACTTCTTGTTTCTTTCTTTGTAGAAAGTGTGGGTGTAGTATTTGTGAAGGCGTACCTCATAGCTCGATCAGCCTCCCGCATCAGGAACTTGGACAACAGAATTATTTCGGTTCCCGCGACGATTCCACAGCCTCTGAAGCGTAGTCGCACCATCTCGATTTTATGTGCGGGCTCAACTTTTCTATCACTTCACGCACTAACATCGGGTTCCATATATACCCGCGGTTATCTATGTTAGATAACACACACACTATGTTCTGTAACTTCACCGCGAACGAGTTCACTTCACTGGCCACACTTGTGAGTCGAGGTAATTTCTTTAAATCGTCCATTGCTCGATCCATGAGTATCTCTGGCCTCCCATAGTACTGCTCCAGTGTCTTAATTACCACTTACGGGTCTGACGCGGTGTACAGGAGTGCCGATACTGCCTCTCTTGCTTCACCTTTGATGCAGTTTCGTAGTCTTGCCAGATTCTCGATCGCAGTGAATTTGTATACACTTGATGAATCCGTGTACGCCGCCTTAAATGGCAACCATTCAGTGGCCGCTCCCGTAAACATAGGCAGCTCAGTCACTTGTCGCGGCGGCGGGCGTACATGCATCATTTTGTTCAACGTGTCGGCCAACTGTTCAATGCCTTTTCCGACACGGCGTTCCCCTCTAGTGGGTGAACGCGAGGCCGACCGTTGTCTTCTTCTGTCGTTTCTGATAGGCGAGACATCATCATCACGCATGGCGGGTACGACGTAGGCAGCGGTCTCTTGAGCCACGTGCGTGGTAGCAGGACGCGAAGGCTGCCTTTCCTGAGGCTGATCCGGGACTTGGGGGTGACTTCGGTCCATATTTTGAAGCCACTCATCCACTCTTCCATCACTCCGATGTACGGAGCCCTCTTCACGGGCCTCTGCCTCTGCCTCGATTGCCAAAACTTCGTACTCGAAGCGTTTGTTGACGAGCTCCTTTTCAATCTCTAGCTGCTCTTTCCGTATAGCAGCGATTCTCTTCTGAGCTTCGTATTCCGCCTTCTTCATTCTCGCCACGTCACTACAATACGATCTTCTTGAACGTATCGTACTCGCTGTATCTCTCACAGAAACGTGCGCAGCTGTCACAGTTCTTGCCGAGTCCTGGGGTCGTAGTACGGAGGGGTTCGTCGGGTATCGCGACGCGGGTGGCGTCGAGAACGTTTCCCCATAGTCGTACACGGTCGCGGTAGCTCTACTCGCCGGTACTAGGCGTGGAGCTGGTGCGGCGGACGCGGGTGGCGTGGAGAGCGATTCCCCATAATCGTACGCGGTCGCGGTAGCTCTACTCGCCGGTACTAGGCGTGGAGCTGGTGCGGCGGACGCGCCATCGGACGTAGTCGACGCGACTCTCCTCGCCGCGGCGGCAGCGGTTGCGAGGTGTGCGGTCGCGAGCGCGTGGTCGGTGGGATCGGTCCCAGCCGTGGGCGCACAGTACGGGGTGCGCGGTACCACGGACGCGATGGTCGACGGCGACCTAGGCGGGTCTTCAAACGTACGGGGACGTCGGCTATCGTAGCCTGACTCCGATTCACTTTCCTTGGCCGTAACGCTTCTAGTCTTCATGATTTGTCTTGAAGTAGTCTTGATTCACTTCACACAAAATTGAAGAACTTTAATTCGCGATCCGGCTCTCGAAGGACCAACTGACGAGGTGGACTGTATATTTGATGTTGTTGATGAGTAAAACTTCAGGATTGGTGAACACGGAGTTTATTCTTGATTGTTTGCTGCTTGCCGGTTGAAGAACGACTGACAATTTTGCGGCAAGCAGCCCGTCTTTTATTCCCTTTTTACATGGCGCAGGTAGTGGCCGGCCTAGTGTGGCGCAGAGCACGGTCGACCGTCGGCGCGCCGATGACGTAATAGTGGGCGGGGCCAAGTCGGGCAAAGTTGGACTTGCCCGATCTTATCGTGATCGTGCTCTGCACCAACTTACAGAATTCTTAGATCTAAAGGGGTGAGCTGCGTCGTCGGTAATACTTTACATACATGACTGCACATTTGTCCACACCAAATTCCCTCCTGATGGCGCTACTGAAAGTTTCAGTTACTTTCAGTAGCTCCATCAGTCGCAATTTGTTGGGGGCAAAGAGTTTCAGATCATCCATGTAAAGAAGGTGAGATATGACCTGACCACCTCTCCTCAACCGGTAGCCTAGACCTGAATCCTCCAGCAATGTGCTCAGGGGATTCAGGGCTAGACAGAACCAAAGTGGGCTCAGACTGTCGCCCTGGAATATTCCCCGATTAATCCATACAAGCTCATCGTTCCCCTGGATCTGTCGACATCCTGGATATCGAAGGACCGTCCTCCATTGCCCAATACTCAAGGAAGGCGCGTAGAGTTGCATCTATCTTGTACAACTCCAGCACCCTCATGAGCCATGTGTGTGGCACCGAGTTGTAGGCCTTCTTATAATCTATCCAGCATGTAGACAGATCCTTGCGGGATCGACGAACCTGTTGGCTAATGGCCATGTCGATGAGGAGTAGCTCCTTAGTGCCGCGGGACCCATTCCTACATCCATTTTGAGAGGCAGACATAATGGAGTTTTTGTCAATGTGTGTATTAATTTTAGCTCTCAAAATGGATGTAAACAGTTTATAGACCGTAGACAAACACGTGATCGGTCTATAATGTTTGGGTTCCGCGGGACTACCTGACTTATGGAGCAGGTGGGTAACGCCTGTTGTTAAAAACTGCGGTAGGGACCCAGACTCTAAGGATGAC
Organism: Noctua fimbriata; assembly: GCA_905163415.1. Classification (NCBI taxonomy): domain Eukaryota; kingdom Metazoa; phylum Arthropoda; class Insecta; order Lepidoptera; family Noctuidae; genus Noctua; species Noctua fimbriata. The sequence goes on along the minus strand of LR990931.1, from coordinate 18,108,923 downwards.
TGGAATTGGGATGCCAGGCAAGTGTGTGAACTACTAAGCCATTTGAGCCAGAAGTTGTGCAGTCCGTCCGGTCCCGGTGACTTCCAGTTCGATAACGGACGAACTGCTCTGGCTATGTCTAAAGATGTTATCAAAATTGGCTCCATTTCTGGGATAGGTTCACACACTCGTTCGACATCACGCATCCAGTCAGCCTCAGTATGACAGTCGGGCACCGACCAGATGCTGCGCCAGAAAGAACTCGTGGCAGCATCATCCGGGCGGCACACGTCTGTCATATTTAGCTCGGGTCGCTCCCAAGCTCTGTATACCCACCTCATACATATACACATGTATGACACATCCATCCAGTATCCATCCATTTTGTTACAGATAACATGAAATAAACTAATATACATATATTATAATACTTAAAAATCGTCCAAAATACGAGAAACCTCATAATAATTACTATGACTATTTACCTAGCTTGTGAGCAATTTAGTCTGATTTTAAATAGTACTTCCGAACTATACTTTTGAAAGCCATTTTGCTTTCAGCTTTAGGTATAATAAAACAATAAAATAAAAATAGTTTATTGGTGAAACATGTTTAGGTACTCGTATAAACATTTTTTTTTTTACTGGATTCTCCTTTTATGCAGATAGTGCCTGTGTTAGTAGAGTCCGCTTTTCCACAGCAAGTCGTGTTATACATTTTACAAATTATACTATAACAGTTTTGGTGTTAAAACTACATAAATTAAGATTAACTTATTACATTAAATGTGAACGGTATAGCTGCTGTAAACTATTGAGGTCCTGCAACTGCGTTCCTTCTCCATCATCGGATAAAATCCAGATCTCTATTATATATTATGTCGTGTTGTCATCAGAATTTCATATGTATGGCAAATTCAAACAGAATGGATTCATAATTGAAAATTTAGTAGGAAAAAAATCAATCAACCCCTGTTTTTCAACCCTTATGGGTGAATTTCATTTTAACCGACTTCCGAAAAGAGGAGGTTATCAAGTCGACAGATTGTTTTTTTTTTTTGTGTGTTTGTTCAGCGATATCTTCGGCGATTGTAAACCGATTTTGATCAAAATCAAAATCAAAATCAAAATATTTTATTTTACATAGGCCTATATGGGCACTTATAAAACGTCGAAAAAAAGGTGCACGGTTCGGGTTGGTCGTTTCCTATAGAGAAGAACCGGCAAGAAACTCCATTAATATCATGGATACAGCATTTGTACTTAAGTATGGGGGGACAGCGTAGGCCCGACAATAAGTCGTTGCTTACTACACAAAAAATGTAGAACAAAATAAAAAGTTAACAAAAGTTAACAAGCAGCTGGGAATCTACAAAGCCTACAATGTTCACACATTTACAAACAATTGATAAAAAAGAATCTATACAAAGGTAAACAAAAGAATTGTAAAGTACTAAATTAAACAAGTGACACAAATATTGTTATCAGTGCTGTAACTATTCTGAGCAAAATATGTATAAATGATTTGAAAACTATTGTGAAAATCTGATTCGAAAGAAAATTGATTGGAGAAAAAATGAGATTGAGAATAGTTAGAGACATCCACATATTTGTGCCGTTTATGAGCTATCAGGGAAGCCGCATGCGCAGAAGGAACTAAAGCCAAACTTCTTTACCTTCAACGTAGTCCTTGATTTTGTAATATGCTTTTTTAATAAGGACACGTTTGATGTAGTTTTTGAATTTTCCATCGGTCAGTTCTATAACTGACTTTGGCAATCTGTTATAAAAGCGTATACTGTTTATATGAAAAGACTTGCTAGTTTTTGTTAATCTGAACTTAGGTATTACAATTTCGTGTTTACTGCGTGTATTTATATTATGAAAGTCGCTTCTTATTTTGAAATGCCCTCGATTTTTGCGGACATATAAAATACATTCTAAGATATAAAGTGAAGGCAGGGTCAGTATATCAATCTCTTTAAATTTTTCTCTGAGGGACTCGCGAGGACCCATTTTATATATCGCGCGGACTGCCCTCTTTTGAAGAATGAAAATTGAGTCAACGTCTGCTGCTGATCCCCACAGCAGAATGCCATAAGACATCATCATCATCATCATCATTTCAGCCGAAAGACGTCCACTGCTGGACATAGGCCTCCCCCAAGAAGGGGGGTTTTGCCATAATCGCCACGCTTGGCAGGCGGGTTGGCGATCGCAGTATGGTTGTTATAAAACACAGAGAACGCTGCTGCCCATTCTCTGGTAAGTCCCTTAGTCGCCTCTTACGACACCCACGGGAAGATATGGGATGGTGCTATTCTTTACGTCCATAAGACATAATACTGTGGAAATAAGCATAGTACACTAGCCTAGCTGTAGCCACATCAGTTAACTGCCTTATTTTCCTTACTGCATATGCAGCTGAGCTTAGCCTACCCGACAGAGTTCTAATGTGTGCGCCCCACTGCAATTTTGAATCGATAGTAATCCCTAAGAATACAGTTTCCGCTATAACATCAAGTTTTTTGCCGTCAAGATTCAAATCCAGATCCCGTTGTGGTACATTCGGTAAAGAGAACTTCAGACATTTTGTTTTGTTCGCATTCAGTAAAAGATTGTTAGCTGCGAACCATTTCGAGAGTACGGTTAGACTTTCGTTGACATGTAAGACATTCGTATCTTTTCTATCTATTTTAAAAATTAGCGAAGTGTCATCAGCAAATAGAATTATATCCGATAATTTGGCCATCATATAAGGGAGATCATTAATGTAAACAAGAAAAAGGAAAGGACCGAGAATTGAACCTTGGGGCACGCCCATCTTGACTAGGGACCCGGAGGACGTCGCCCCATTTATATTTACTTTTTGCTGCCTGTTAGATAAATAGGAAAGAACAAGATCAGCAGCTTGTCCACGAATTCCGTAGTGGTGTAATTTACAGATCAGTGTGTTGTGGTCGACGCAGTCAAACGCTTTTGAGAGATCACAGAAAATGCCAATGGCATCCTGGGACTTCTCCCAAGATTCCAAAATGTGACTGATGAGTTTTACTCCCGCGTCCGTTGTCGACCTACCCTTCGTAAAACCAAACTGTTGTCTATGCAGAATCCCATTTGAGTTGAAGTGAGACAACATCTGGTCCAGCATGATTTTTTCATAGATTTTACTCAATGCTGGAAGCACAGATATAGGTCTATAATTTGAAGGATCACTCTTACAACCCGATTTGAAAATTGGTACTACTTTACTATGTTTCATTAGATCAGGAAACTTGCCGCTGTCCAAACATTGATTGAATATGCCTGTTAGGACAGGTGCGATTGAGTCAATAATATCTCCAAGAACCTTGACGGATATTCCCCATAAGTCTTCAGTATTTTTTATGTTGAGACTTTTGAATGCGTTATTAATTGTAGCAATACATATTGGTGTAAATTTAAAGTTTGGTATGTCCTCAGTAAAGTTTTCTTTAAGAAGAGCTTCAGCTAATTTAGAAGAAGAGGGAAGAGATTTCGTAACCTCTAACGGAATGTTGGTAAAGAAAGTTTCTAGAGTCTCAGCGACTTCTAGCTTATCAGAAATGGTCTGATTATCTATTTTCAAAGACAATTGATTCTGATCTCGTTGTTGTGCCTTTCCAGTTTCTCTGTTAATTATCTGCCACACAGTTTTTATTTTATTATTAGAAATACCAATTTTGTTAATTATTATTTGTGATTTTGCTTGAGCGCAGACACTTTTGAATATTTTTGAATAGTTTCTAACATAAGTATGAAAAACTTGATCTGAAGTCAAAGATTTTTCGTGATATAAATTATATAAAGTATCTCTGCTTTGTCTTATTCCCGCAGTGGCCCATTCACTAAATTTAGATTTAGAATTGACTTTAACAGTTTTTAAAGGACACGTTTTATTGAATTCTTGACAAACTGTAGAAAATAATGTGCCGTAGTTTATATTGGGGTCTTTTAAATCAAAACTAGCGTTAGAAAGGCTGCTAAGAACATTATTATTAAAAGATTTTAATTTAAATTTAGTAAGAGGTCTTAATTGAATAGTTTTGGCTAAGTGTAAGTTTTTGTCTAACTCAAATGACACAAGCTGACCAGTATGGTCTGACCTAACGCCACTAATTAAAAACGAATCTTTTACGTTACAATTAGTAAATACATTATCTATGCACGATGCTGAAGTTGCTGTTATTCTAGTCGCTTCATTAAATAAATATTTTAAATTGAATGATATAAACAATGAGATGAGTTTACATTTTTCGGGTGAATTGACTAACAGATCAATATTTAAGTCACCACATACAAAAACTAATTTATTATCTCTAAAAAGTCTACTTAATATTTCTTCCATTGTGATTAAGAAAAATGACAAGTTTGTTGCTGGTGGTCTATAGACACATAAGAAGGTATGCCCTTCAACCTCTGCACATGCTACCTCACATAAGCGATCAACAGAGTAAGCAGTGATATCCTTCCTTTCTTTATATCTGAGACAGCTATTACAAAGTATCAGGGTACCACCACCCACTGTGGATCTGTTGTACGCACTGGCAACTGAAAAATTATTTACATTAAACAGCATCCTATCTGGTTTTAACCAAGTTTCACTAAAACATAGAATATCCATGTGGTATTTATCTACTAACATTTCCACGTCTAAAATTTTGCCGGAGAAGCGATTTATATTTTGGTGAAAAAGTAAAATATTACTATTCGTCTTCTCTTTTGTCGGCTCTAAAAGTTTAAAGAATCTACTACAGTATTATCGGAGATACTAGATAATACTGTTTCATCACTTAACCTAGTCTCAGTTAAATTATCATTAACTGCGTGTATATTAAAAGCTAACAATGTAGCTAATAAGTGTCTACTTTTTTTGGGAAGAAATATATGTTCCCGAATCAAAACAAAATCTCTAACAAAATTGTTAGTATCAAAAAACAATCATCGGTCACTATGACGACATGATAAAATATGCATCAAGTTATTTAGGCTAGAAATATAATCATTTTCTTGATCAAGTAAATTGCCAGAATATGGCAATGCACATAATATTAATTTGCCTAATCTTAACTTAAGTAGGGTGTCGACACCATTAACTATGTCCCTTTTTGATATACTAAGGCCATTTCCAACTAGAAGTACTACAGTAGACTGCTCATTCAAGTGTGTTTGTTGAATTTTATGAATAAGCTCATTGAAATGCAAGCTATGGTGACAATGGTTCACTACTGTATGTTTAGAGTGGTTATTTAACAATGATCCAAAACCTATTCCTAATCTATCAGAGTACACTAATATATTACTTTGGGTGGATTTTGAAGTTGCTAGTATATGATTAGAGATGGGTAAAGCAGTAGGAGCAACATGCTGTGACATGAGAGGTGGCGGAGTGGCAGCACAACTACAGGTGAGATTGTTGGTCAGTGACTCATACCTCTCTGCATTGTACTTCACCAGGTCCACCAACTCACAGGCCTCCTGCATGCGTTCACTTAACATCTGTTGACTACATTCATATTTACAAAAGATTTCCTTAAGCATATTTTCCCTACTCAATAATTCCCTTTGAAGGTTACTGTATGTCAACATCATACATTTGTGTACTAGTTTCTAACTTACTAATACCTATATTTAACTGGTTCTTTAAGTTTCTGAGTTCTCTTCTGAGGTTAACATTATATTTATAAACACTTTGAGTTTTTAAAAGTTTCTTATACTTCTTTATACTTTTGTTGATTTTAATATATTTCTTAATTTTATTATGGCTACTTAGAATTGGACATTTAGTTATGGTATCATCCCCAGTTAGGTCTATGGTAATGGTGGGCTGCTCACACTCCAGTCCGGATACATTGTCAATCAGCTTACTGTACAGGTAATTGGTGTTAGAAACCTCTTCGCTGGCTTTCAAAGAGTTGACAGAGGTAATGGTGTTGTGAGCCTTGCACAATTCCACTTCTAGTTCAGATATACGTTTCAGTGCATGATCATGTGTGTCATGGCATTGTTGAAAATCTGACACTAGTTGACGGAGATGGTGATGCTGGTCCAGTATATCCATGTGCTGGGTGTGGAGTTCTGCAAGCTGGCTCTTGAGTTGAGTGTTTTTGTTCACTATTAACTCAATTTCAACTTCACTTTCTTCTCGTTCCCGCAGCAGCTTGTTGCACTCATTTCTTGATGAATCCAGCTCCCTCAGCGCTGCTTTCAGTTTGTCACTCATGTCACGAACAGTAGCTCCGCGGGTCATCATATTGACTGATACCTCAAGCGATACCTGAAATGTGACAGGAAACAGCTGAATATGTAAAGCGAATATTATGTAAGTTAAAACTTGAGAAAGTAGGAGGGGTTTTGAAGTTAGAAAGATGATATATTATTAAAAAAAAGCTCTAGATAAAGTTTTAGAAGAGATTATGAAAATATGAAGGTATAAGAAAAAAAAAAACAGACAAAAAAGTAAAGATGAGAAAAAGCTATTTGATTTAATATTCTCAGTTATAACAGTTAACACTTTAAAAGAAAGGCAATTTTTTACATTTATGTTGATTGCTAGATTAGTTTTTTTAATAGAATTGGTAAGAACATCAGTTTAAGTGGGAACAAAGTCTATTTACATAACTTATGAACAAGTAGTTTACTTATAATAATTTCAGCATATTAGATACACATATTAAGTGTGAAGTAGGGTTTGTAGTGAATGTTTTGTGTCTGGGGCAAATGTTTCCGTCCTCAATTTTGCTTCCACAATTTGTCAAGCAAAATGAGACATAAACGTAGCCGGTGTGTACTGGACGTCGCTCAGAGCCCTGAGCAGTGTTTGAGTGATGTATAGTATGCAAATAAGACAACAATAATAAGTAAATTAAAACAGAATACTCTCCCGGTTCGAAGATTTCAAATCCACAGTCCAAATGTTGACAGCCGGTAGATGACTTATCGAAATATCGATTGATATGAGTTATCACAGTATAAACAGGTCACAAACACTGCGTGTGCCACTTTATAGGTTGATTCTAATATTAATAATAGATTTAAAACAAACTAAACATAATAAATCAATAATTTTAAAATAAATTAACTAAGAGGTCGTTTTTTGACGACCAGTCGCCAGTGTTCGTCTTTAGTTTGCCTGATGATTCTTTTTTTGTTTGGAAGAATATTATTCCGCAGTGGTCCCATTTTTTATTTGGTGAAGATCAAACTCAAAGCATTTATTTCAATTAGACCATCACAGGCAGTTTTGAATGTCAAATAAAACAACAAAAAAAAAGCGAAGCTACAGTCACAAGGCATAATAACTTGAGAAAGTACTGTAGTTGAACATTCCAAGGCGTAGATCTCTATGGAGAAGAATGGGCAAGAAACTCCATGGACACTCTTTTAAATCAAAATATTCTTACTAAATCTTGGTTACATCGTTCATGTTGAGATTATACATATATGTGAGAACGATGTAGAAAGACGTGCACATTAAGAGCGTCCGGAGTAAAAGATAAAAACAACAATGAAAAAATAAAGTAATTAGAATAAACCGTGGTAGCTAAGAGATGACCAGTCCCAACTGTCAGCGCCCGTTCACGAACATGACGCATGGATCAGCGCCATTCAACTCAACCATATTGAAGGGAACTAAATGACCCGACACACCCGCCACCATCAGCGAGACAGTTGAGTGAGCATGACATTTTCTCAGACATCAAGGCACACTCAAGTCAATGAAAGATAGCAAAATGCTTTACAGTACATAGTACTCACACATGTGATATGCAATTATATAATACTAACATATGGAATCTATACAAAGCAAGCATATTTTACAATCTTCTGCAACTTCCACAATAATTTATCATGGTAATCAATTAGAATGCCTATGGTTGTGGAGTAGCAAATTGTTGCTTCAATAAGGGAACAAAATGTAGAGATAGAAAAGAAAAAAAAAACAATGAAAACCTTAAAGATTAGGATAAGCCCTACTAACCATAATAGAAAGTCTACATGGTGGTACTCACACTTACAAAAACTGAAATAATGCTTCTAATTTATGTATCTGATGCTGATCTTCGGAGATTAACAATGGAACTCTTCAATAATAGACAGCAAATCTGTCGCGTTGGCTGCAATCGCTTGGATATTCATTGTTTACACAAAATCATAACATAACATCACGCCTGAATGCTTTGAGATGTGTACAGTCTACAGTACACCCCCGTTTCAACAGTTAGGTATGTTAAGTTCCATTTATTGAAGAAAAGCCTATTACCATAACATGTATTTTTAACGGTTCACTAATGTTTCACCAAAACTCCTTTGACAATTTTTAACCGACTTAAAAAAAAGGAGGAGTTTCTATGTACGACTGTATGTATTTTTTTTTATGTACCCTATGTTCACTGATTTCTCCGCCAATTGTAGACCGATTTTCCTAATTCTTTTTTTATTCGAAAGCCTTATACTACTCCTGAGGTAGTCCCATTGTCACCAAATCAAAATCTGATGATGGAATCCCAGGGAAATCGAGGGCAACCCTCAAATTTAATACACATACAATGTTTTTCATATACTCTCTAACACAATTCAGATATTTGTGCCGGGTAATCATCACCTTATGTTGCTGAGCTGATGATGGAAGGTGTAAGTCAGGATCAGATGATGCAGTCCCAGAAAAATTAAGGGCACCCCTCAAATTTTATGGGCATTGTTTGAAAGAGTATACTTGCCATGTGGTCGCATGGTCATCATGTAAGGATCTAATGATGGGATCCTGGAGAAATCGAGGCGACTCTCGAACTTTTATATTATCGATATTTTCGACAATTGTGAACCGATTTCGATGATTTTTTTTTAATGTGGAAGAATATTATTCCGCGGTGGTCCCGTTTAAATTTGGTGAATCTGATCTTCGGAGTTATAAAACGGAACTCTTCAATAGTAGACAGCAAATATGTCGTGATTGCTGAAATCGCTTGGATGTTTATTGTTTACACAGTATCATAACATAACGTAACGGCTGTATGCTCTGAGGGGGTGCGCAGATGCGTACAGTACACCCAGATTGCGACAGTTTGGTATATTAACTTCCATTTTATTGGGGATAAGCCTATTACCATGAAATGTATTGTTAACAATGTAAAATAAATGTATATTTGTATAGGATTGTATTATCCAATACAAATATATGCTATACATTTACACTACAAATGAAAAAATAATAAATCTTTTTTTGCAAAAAATAAAACCGAGTCGGTGACTTTTGTTTGTTTGATTCAGTTTATTTATCACCGACTTCTGAAGCTAAAGTTATTTTTCACTTTTCTTTATTTTTGAAGTCAGTTTTATTTTTTGCAAAAAAAGATTTTTTTAAATTTTAAACTGGATCAACTTTGAGATATACACTCTCCAATAAAAATAAAGAATAATTCAAATCGGACATCTCTGTCTGACTTTCGCATTTATAATATTAGTTAGGCAGTTAGGATTAGGATTCCATACTTGTCTAAGTTTAGAAGCGACAGAAAATGCGATATCAAAGTAAAGTGCAGTAACCGGGCTTAAATATGACACAAACTGAGACAAGAAAGAGGCAGAGTATTAAGATACAGTATGACTTACTTGAGGAGTTCCTTCAGATAGGCGGTCGCTCTGTCTTATTAAAACACGTGATTTGCTGTTTACCATTTTATTTATTTGTTTTTCGATTACTCATTCAAATACAATTCTTTTACTTCAAAATGAGAACACTGACATAAAGGCAAAATAAATATTAAAACATTAAAAAAAAAACCTTAAAGGCTCAAAAACTTATTTAACAATTTCGCCAAACAGTAAAAAATAACTAGTAGGTAGGTTTTATACGTAAATAATTGACATTCCACTGTACACTTTTTATTGAAATGTCTTATCAGTTATCACATTTATTTAGCCCTGACTGTGCACCACGGTCAAACTCACAGTGATCCTTATTTTCGTAACAACAAGGATGCTGTTGGGTTACTAGCTAAAATAATCATGAAAGGACTGTAACAAGGTTGCCACCGACACTACAAAGGAGGTAGATAGATGTATGATCTACTTTTACAAAATTTTAACAATTTTATGACACATATCATTGTAAGCAAAACTGGAATAAAAACGGTAGCACGGCGACAAATCAAGCTATACAAAACCAGTTAATACGGATCTGTCATTGTCCGGGAAATCTATACAAAACGAGGCCATGTTTTATTGGAAATGTATAGCTTGATGTGCCGCCGTGTGTACACACTTTACAAAAACTAAACTAAAAACTTATTACAAAGTTAAGTCCCCTTTTTTGTAAATAATTATTGTACATATAAGTCATTTAAGTTCTTGGATTATTAAAAACTGATGTCGAACAGCACAGAGCGTCACATAGAAAGGGGGGGTGTGGTGATTGAATATGTCCATGAATATATATACCTCGGCCAGATAATCTCTTTCCAGGCAAGACAAGATAAAGAAGTTGCTCGACGCACCGAGAATGCCTGGAAGAGCTACTGGTCGATGAAACATTTGATGAAGGGATCTCTCCCTCTCGCACTTAAGCGAAAGCTCATGGACATGTGCATTCTCCCCACCCTCACCTATGGAGCGCAAACGTGGTCGCTTACAATACGTCAGAAGTCCGCACTTGGGCTCTGCCAACGAGCTATGGAGCGAAGTATACTGGGTGTCAAACTTACGGACCGCATTAGAAGCTCCATACTTCGCTTTAAAACTCAAATAGCTGATGCTGGCCTTACAGCTGCTAGGTTGAAGTGGAACTGGGCTGGTCACGTCTGCCGCATGTCGGAGGAGCAATTCGCAAAAATTCCCACTCAGTGGATACCAAATAGCAGGAAACGACAACGTGGCAGGCCCGGAAGAAGATGGCGGGATGAGCTGGACTCTTTCGCAAAGAATTGGCCTACAATAGCACTAGACTGCGAAATGTGGAAGGAGGGAAGGGAGACCTTTGCCTTGCAGTGGGACAATATAGGCTTATAATATTATTAAAAAGTGTACATACCTATTATAATATATGCAGAATGAAAGGGACAACGACACACAAACGGTTACCACGTATTCACTACATCATTCTGAACCACATAACAAAATTACCGATGAAAAATGTAGTGGTACGTAGAAACTTTTCACTGGTAATTTAAAAACAAAACATTTGTTTACTATTAAATTGCAATACCTCCTACGCGGTCAGAATGTGTGAAACAGCTGATTTTTGTTTAAATTACGACGATGAAGAACTTAAGCGAAGGCGTCCCTTTCACCCTGTTTGTTAAAATTAAAAATACTTATTACATAGGTAGTTAAAGTCTGTAGTTATCCACTATCTACTATGGGCAATATTTAATGCTAAAGAAAAGAAAAGAAAACTTAAAACGTGGTCGAAATCGTTCGCTAGAAAGCGTCGTGTGAAGCTTTATATTATAACGCACGAAACTGTCTTACATCCTACAGCTAGATACCTAACTTTTACAATAAAACGTAATTATACAAAAACATAAACGTACTAATCGTCAAAGTTCTCCTCTTCATCGTTAGCGTGGTCAGAAGGCAGGCAGCATTGCCACGTTTTTAATAGAAATGCCAACCCAAGAACCCAACTGGTTAGACAATGCTAGCGTGTAACCAGATATACCATGTTCGAAGCTGAGGCAACTCTAGATAAAGGTTTATATGGAGTGGCCATGCTTATACGCATTTTAATCGTTACTTCATATTTTGACTCCCCATTTATCGTCCACGGGTATAAGTCCACGGGTGAGACATCGTTATCCGATAAACATCCGCATATAATAAAGTCAACTGTTTAGTATCTGCGCGTAAATATGACAGATCTCGCCTTTAGCACGAAACTGTCGCACAGCAGTCACAAGACAGTCTAGCGTTACGAAATTCCTATAAATTCAGCAACCCACCCTGTGCCGCCATTATTCATGGTAGTTACAAACACTATCTTCACAAAGTTGTCGTCACTCGTGTAGTCGGCAGGCGTGTCCTCACAGAACGTCCGAACTACTACTCCTTTACTGTCCACGAGCTGCACATAATTCTGATCGCAAGTAATGCCCAAGTCGAACGTAGTGAAGTGTAGCAGTAAACGTGTTCCTAAGGGAGTCTCGAGCTCCCACTCGCAGCTCGACACCTGCCTGTGAACGTTAGGATACTGGGGACTAGTGACTTTACCGTACTCGCTTTGTAGTTTTCCACCGCATCCAGGACCTTTATCAGATGTTACGTAAACCAAATCAAACGTGACACGATCACCAGCATTTTCATGATTGTGTAACAGCAATGATCTACCCGTTGAGAAGATAGGGTGATTATTATCATATTCGGTTTGAATTTTAGAAAGTCTGGGTGCACTAGCGTTGTTTCCGTCGAATATTTCCAGATAACAGTCTGCGTTCCAATAACTTGGGTAGGCGTACAAGAAATACGCGGATATCGTGTAGTTATCTGGAGCAGTGATCAACGTGTAACAGTCATGGTTGGGGTTACCGTCAAAGTCATTTACATAAGTAGCTTGTACTCGTCCGTGAGGTTCCGTATAATTTCTGCCACAAAATCCTGTGAACACTGCCTCTATTTCCACACCTTTGTATACATTAGAATCTGAATCTGCCGATGTGATTAAGTTTATAGATGTAGTTCCATATACGTAAAAGTCCGTCGGCTCCTTACGCCCGCATAATTCAAAACGATCTGGGAAGTGCAAAGTGCTGTCGTAAAAGGAATTTCGGCTAAAGAAGTCGTCCATACGTTGGTTTAAGACAAAATCTTTTCCGACCGTAGTATTTTGACTTTGGCTTGGATTGCTGGATATAATCAGCTTGTCTTTATTGCAGCGCTTTACGCCTGTACTATCAGCGACGGGAGGTTGTAAGTCCAAATCTTTAACAGTGATACGTAGTAAAATGTATGGAGAGGCGCTTACATCCAACCGATATAGGCAATGTATTCCTCGAGGAACGGACCCTATATCGTAACCGGGAGATTTCAAGGTTTGTGGCGTATTGCTCACTGAAATGACGGAGGTGCCACATACAGACCGCTGAGCTGTTAATGTGGACACAAAGCCTTGACTTCCTATTTCGCCATCCGTGGCCAGCCTGACGCTCATCACATTACCAGAGGACATTAATTGCGGTGGGAGGCTGTGACCACAGTAGGTCCCTATTACTAAACTATTAGGATTTAAACCATCTTTTATTTCAACTAAATCGCAATCGCACTTGCTGTGTCCTATAGCAGTTTGGTTGATATTCTGGCAAGGGGCCACGTGGAACGAGGTGAATTCGATTTTAATGACGGTGTCAGGAGGTGATATGATTGACCAATGACAGTCTAAGAAATCTTCGTATACAGCATGACCCATGAAAGGAGACTTAAGAACATGTGATGAAGCGGTTGTTAAATTTATCACTCCACCACATTGAGCTGCTTCAGAATAACTGAAGTAAACTTGAACTTTAAAACCTTTATAGTTTATACTCCCGTCTGATACGAATTGTAATAAAGCGGTAGACCCTTTGCTTCGAAGTGTTGTTGTTGAGTTAACATAACAACACATTAACGCTAAGCGCTTATCAGCATCAATTTCAAGTCCATCATACACTGCAATATAATCATTATAACAATCTGATTGGCTTTCTACATCAATATAGAGGAATTTAAGCACAACTAGCTTAGTAGGTGGTGCTTCAATAAACCAAGTGCAGTTCATATTTATTTCGTAAGTGTCAAAAAGCGATGATGTGAGTACAGTACTTTCGTTTACTTTGCCTCCACATGAATATATAGAATAAGCAATTCTAAAACCTTTCCTCTGTACATATTTATCAGTTTTAAATATCAATGATATTTTTTCGGGCTGGACTGTGACTGGAGGAATTTTGTCACCGCAGTAAATTTCATAAAGATAGTTATAATCTGATTGGCTTGTTACTGTTAAATTATCAAATGTACAGTCAGGAGTAGTGCCTTCTAGTTCAAAATCAAGGAACCTGAGTACAACTTTGTTGTTTGGAGCAGATATATCATATTGACAACTCATTTGTGGTTTGTAATATGGAAAACCAGGACTATATAAAAATTGATCTTTTTGAGTCGCTACATAGTTTCCACCGCAGACAGAATTCCATTCGGCTTTAAAACCATCGAGATTTTTATCAGCATCTGTACGTAAGACTACTTTCATGCGATTAAAAGTTGAATTATATACAGGTGGTGTGTTTCTTCCACAAACCCTCGCTATCTCCGTGTAAGCGTCGTCCTTCCAGTCGTAAATTATGACAACGTCTTTAGTGCAGTTAGTTGTTTCCTCAATAAAAAACCGTTCCACAAATTTAAGAGAAACTCTGAAGCCTAGATTAGCCTGTATCTCCCAGGAACATTCCTGGTTAGGTAAATAATTTTTAGGGTAATTTGGCGATGCAAAAGTAGTTTGATATGAACTGAGATATCCACCACATTGTTCAGTTACTGATCTGGCCATAAGTTTTATATTTGTATGGTTTTTCACATTCGAGTGATACTCAATATACATGATTCTGAAATGCGTAACTAACGGACTATCTAAAAGTGATGTCTGGCAATATTTACCAATTTCAGGAGCATTTGGTCTTAAGTTTGATTTTAGTATCAAATACTCGTCGTCACAGTTTAACGTAAAATACCCTTCCATTTTAATTTCAACCCTATTTGTTGGGCCAGTCAGAACCCAAGCACAGTCTAAAGTATCGTTATATGAATCAGGTAAATTTAAAATATTAACAGGATTGTCTCCTACTTGAATAACACCACCACATGGTTGAAGTTTCCATTCTAAGTGGAAGTTTAACAAACTATCTTTAGTTTGAGATGCAGTAACATCAATTATTGGTGATGGTATTCTGTATGATACTTCAACGTTCCCACAAATATCTCGCATAAATCTATTTCTAATAGCTGATTTAATAATGACTTGAGAATCAAAGTATTTACAACGACTTCGGGCTACCGACGAATTTAACTTGGCGGTTAAGAATATCGAATTGTAAGTAACGTTAGTTGAAAGGCCATTATAATCATCGTTTGTTTTTGCTTGACTATTATAGTGCCATTGACAGGAATAAGACTGATTCAATTCCGGTGATAATAGAACCTGGTTAAAGTCAGTAAGATCACCGCCACATAGTGCTTCTTCGTCAGAGCTAAACTTAGCTTTGAATCGGTGCGAAGTAAATGTACGGTTAAGCCATACATAAATCGCCATTTTGTTACCAGTAGACTCAAAAACGTTTGTTCCTGGAATGTAAGTATCGCTTGGGATTGATTGTATAACATTGAGAAAGGTAACGTCATTGAAAATACCAATTCTGTGTTTTTCTGTGTCCAAATCTATAATTTCTAAACGGACTCTTCGAGACTTATTCGGCACTATTACTTGCCATTGGCAGTATCTTAATGTGGTTTCTTGAGGATAACTTGGAGAAGTTAAGTAACCATCTGAAGCCGTTATTACGCCACCACACATAGGTCGGGAAGAGTTAAAGCTGATTCGAAAACCTCTGTTCTCCGATATTTGATCCCATGAGTCCGGTTTACCGATATGAAGTTTAATACTAAACTCGTTTGTTGAAGTTTCAATCGGCTCAAGGGAGTGATCCCCATCATTACACACGGTCCTTAGTATAGTGACAGTGTTATTGGTGAGCATAGTTTCTTCGATTGTTACTTTGGTTCCACAAGATATCTCAGATTCGGGCAAGTCAATATCATCGGGTTTAATTATAAAAACATGTCTTGGAGGTCCTATTATGTGCCACTCACATACTGTTCCGTAAGGAATTATTTGCATATGCGGGTATCCAGGCGATGTCAGTTCGCCGGCATCGGTGACAATGGTTCCACCACACGTCTCAATGGACACATTGGCTTTAAAACCATTGCGCGGGGTTGGTATCTGAGTCATGTATTTAATATACATAGTATTACCAGTGCTTTTAATGGTTCCAGGTCTTTCATTGCCACAATATTGTTGGTGTAGAGGAGAAAATTTCGATGATCCATATCGTATTTCAACGGATTCAGTTTCGCAATCACCTTTATGCTCCAAATCAAATCTATCAATAAAGTCTATCCTAATAATTTCTCCAGGTGGTCCGGTAAATACCCACTCACATTCTGAATACGGAACTGGTACTGATGGATAATTTGGTGAATTTATTATTTCCCAATTGTGGTCAGAAGTTAGAGATGTTGTGGAACCACATTCATAATTTTTCTCTTCGTAATTAACCACAAAATTTTGGAACGTGAATGATTCCGTAGTATAACTTATGAATAAAGTATTACTAGAAGTGATTATATCTGCTCTATTTTCGTGATCGTAACCGCAATACTTTCCGCTTGCCAAAAGGGGAGCTTCCTCAGAATCACCATTCCTTAATATAACGTAAGTCTCACAATCGTTATTTTTATTCGTAATATTAAAATTATTTAACTGTAATTTAATAGTCCTGCCGGGGCGCACTTTTACGACCCAGTTACATTTAGCATTGGACGAATACGGATATTCGCCATGTACGTCCCACCAAGTAGGACCGACTTCACCGGACAAACTAGTCACGAGTCCTCCGCATCTAGAGTTGACTCGACCGAGAAATCCTTTCTTAGTAATGGATGAATCGGTTTTGAATTTAATTTTCATGTAAGTGGATGCATTAAAGCCTATTTTAGCTGATTCTGTTGTACAAATATTTTCATTTATAGGCTTCCAATTTCCAGGGCTGTCAGAAGAATAAATAGAAACTTTATCCGCAAAACAAGCGCTGGTGTCTTCAATACTAAAGTCTACGAAATTTACGCTTAAATGTCGTCCCATTTGTGATTTGTAAACCCATTCACAATTTAAATTGTCGGAATATTCCTGTGGATAATTCGGCGATTTAAAAGTAATGGTGCCGTTTTCTGGTAAAACCGCTACAGTCTCATTCGATCCGCAGTTTATTCTCTCTCCAGTTTCGGGTTCAGAAATTCTAGAAGTTTTGGTCCAACTCATATGAAACATCGAACCCGTATTTGATTCATCTGTTGTAAGTGTCATGTACACTACACTGGAGGAGCTCTGAATGACTTTCGTATCAACCAGTACACCGCTTAGTTCCTCTAAAATGAGAGCAGTTGAATCATATCCATCATAAATAGTTAATTTGTTATAGTTTACTTCGCTGTGTGAATAAATTTGTAAAACATCCAGTGTAATAGATATAGCTTCTGAATCGGTAAGGAGTACGCGCCAACTATATTCACCAGATCCAAGATATCGAGTAGGGTACAATGGTGAAGATATCTCACCACTATCTCCTGTAATATCATTTTCACGCTGATATCCATAGTGCAAGAGAAAACCTCGACCACTGGTCTTGGAATCACTGTGGAACTTAATATATATTTGTGACGCTGTGCTGTGATTGCTGGGAGTTTCACTACTACAATATGCACCCAGTAGCCGACCAGCACCGTTATTTTCGCGAACTTCTACGTAGTCATCGTTACAACCTTCAGAGAATTCTAGATCAAAGCGCTCGAATTGGACGTATGCAGTGTTTCCAGGGGATGATTTTAGTACCCATTCACAATCAGTGTTTACTGGATACGGGCCGGGGTAGTTCGGAGACGCGATGCTTCCTTCTTCTGAAGTTAATGCGCCTCCGCAGGCGTTACTAAGTGGTGAATAATGAGCTGCGAACATTCCAGTAGCTCTACCAGTGTAACTGCCGAACTCTATCGTCAAGGCACTGCCGCGGCTGACTATCATCGGGGGAACTTTTCGTCCACAATACTCTCCGATTAGTGGAGCATTTCTGTCATCTCCATCGAGAACTCTTAGGAAAGAGGAGGGACATGTTCTATTTGTGACAACATTACTGTCTTTCGGTAGTGACAATAGAGTTAACGTTAAATATAATTTTTGATCGGGTGAATCCGCAAGAATAGTCCAAACACAGCTTTTGTTAGTATGTTGAACAAAATTATCGCTCTGAATGATGCCCTCGTGTGCAGCCCTTATAAGAGCACCACACGTAACCGTAAAGTTAGCTTTGAAGCCTTTGGCCGTTCCATCAGAATCGGTTTTGAATTGCACAATTATTTTATTGTATTTGCTAACGATTTGTGTTTCATTTGAATTTGGACATATACGGTACGTGTAATTTGAGGAAGGTGTATAGTTGTTATCATAATCATAAATTTGAATCGAGTCTCCACAGACCTGATCCCAAGATATAGAGTAAAGATCAAGATCCATGAAGTTAAGTTCAATACGATGATGTGCGGGGACAGAAATGTACCAAAAACAATCCATATTATTGTCGTAATTATTTGGGTAGTTCTTAGAGTAAATGAGTCCAGATTTGGAAGTCATAGCGCCACCACATTTGGAATTGGGAGACCGAAATTGTGACGAGAAGTGAACATCCCTGAGTGTAGACCGTTTTGACAAACGCACCAACATGAAGTTGCTATCAGACTGCACGGATGTGAAATCTCGATGGCAAAATTTTGTTAGTAGTGGAGCCATCGTATTTTGACCGTTATAAATTTCAATAGCATCGGTGGTACAATTAGCCGTATCTGTCATATAAACCTCTGTAAATGAGATTGCGATACTCTTACCTACTTGTGTTTCTATCAGCCATTCACAGTCAAGTTCCTGGTCGTTAGTTTTACTTTTGTCAAGGGTTATAGTGCCAGAGGATTTTTTAATGTGTCCTCCACATCCGTAACTGATCCATTCTAGGCGGAACCCGGAGCGGGGCATATAAATACCCGAAGAAAATTTGATTAGTAATGTATTAGTATGCGTATTTATTGGAGGCGGAGTTGTACTGCCACAGAGTTTAGTCGAATAACTTGGATCGGACAACTCTTTAGTTTGCAAATAATCTAGATGACAATCGTCATTATTCGTTCTAAGACGAGTTCTCCTCCAACTACTATAAAATCGGTGGGTTTTATAAATATCAAAGTGTGTAAACGTGGCATTAATTTTATTTCCTTTGGGAACTGTGATGCTCCATATACAATTTAAGTACAGCGGGTAATTACTTGGATAGCCCGGGCTCTCAATAACTCCGTATCTCCCAGTCATATTATTATTACATAGCGTTTGATAATTAAACAGGAATCCCTTCCCACCCTGGTATATATCAGATCTGAATTTAACGTAGGCATAATTAGTCGATGTCTCAATGCTACCTAGCTCCGGTGACATGTAACAATGTTTACCTAAACTGGTGGCACTCGTATCGCGACCGTCATAAATTTCAACGTAATCATCTCTACAATTAGGAGTTCTTTCAAGATCAAGCTCGGTGAATGTAATACGGATCCTTGAACCTTCACTGGTGACTATTCTATAGAAACATTCGGCGTTTTCATTGTAATCATTGGGATAGTTCGGCGAATTAACAGAGCCAGAAGGGCTCGTCAGTGTCCCCCCACATCCTGTTATTGTACCATCCCATTCAATTTTGAACCCAGTTCCAGATAAATAGAAATCCGAATGAAAATGGAGATGCACAGCGTTAGATAATGATACGATTCGTTTTGATTGGAACATCCCACAATACTGGCCGATCAATGGTGAATTCTCGTTGCCACCATTTCTTATTTCTAAATAGTCGCCGAGAGTACACTTGCCGCGTATGGGACGTTCTAGATTAAAATGTGATATATTGAGCATGATCTGTTGGCCCATCGGCACCGTGATGATCCATGTGCAGTCGCGATTGGGTTCGTATGACCCTGGCCAGCCAGGAGAGTATATGAAGCCATGAGTTTTAATAAACGATCCACCACAGTGAGTTTTTTCATCTAAAAATGTGTATGATAAAGAAAAACCAGAAGAACGAATACTACCATCAGATTCAAAATTTAACATGAGCCGATTAGTGGAAGTGGTCAAGGCAGGAGGCGCGTGAGAACCACAGAACTTGCCCAATACATTATTCTCATTGTTATCATCTATCTCTACAAGCTCCAGATAATCACTGCCGCAGCTAGGCATGTCCTCAATGTCAAACCTGTTCCAAGTCAACTTTATGTGCATTCCTTCAGGAGCGATCAGCATCCACTTGCAGGTCTGATAGTTCTTGTAAGTAGTGGCATCTCCGGAGGGATGATTTATTAGGCCAGTGGTATCTCTGTGAATACCTCCACACTCTGTATCGATGGTGGTGTAGTTAGCGTAGAAACCCGTGCCCGAAATACTTAAATCTGATGTAAATGTAATGTACATATAATTGAGGGTGGATGTTTGAACGGGCGGCGTGTGTTCGGCCCCGCCGCAGTATCTGCCTAGTAAAGTAGCATTCTGGTCGTGACCGTCCCTGACCTCAACGCTATCGTACCGGCAATCGTATTGCCGGTTGTCTTCGATATCAAAATCTTGAAATGTTAATTGAATCGCTTTGCCGGGAATAGTTTTGATGATATAAACACAGACTTTGTTTTCTGGATAACTGAAGGGATAACGGGGTGATTTGATAACTCCACTATCACCTTCTATAGTTTTCTCGCATATGGACTCGTACGTGATACGAAAACCTTCGGCAGGCATACTCCTATCAGTTTTAAATTTAAAATAAAGTTCATTAGACGATGATTTATATGTTTTCGGAAAAGTAGTTCCACAAAATTTCCCGACGAGTCGTGAATCCGATGACGGACCATCATAAATTTTCAAATAATCGTATTGACATCTAAAAGATCGTTCAAGCTTGAATAATTCAAAGTTGATTTTTATCTTGGTATCCAGGCTAGTTTTAATTTTATACTCGCATAATAAGTTACTTAGGTAAAGGCCATTATAGGTAGGAGAAACAAGCTCTCCCTTATCGGCAGTGTAGTAACCTCCGCAGCCAGGAACGCCTTCGACAGGCGCGTAAGCAATTTGGAAGCCGTGCCCCGCACCGTAAGCGTCTGAATGGAAGTGTATCAGCATGACAGAGCCTGCCGACTGCACGGGTGCGGGCTGAGTCGTGTTACAATACCTATTGATCAGCGGATCCGTAATAAGTTCACCGTCATAGATTGCTAAAAAGTCGAAACTGCAGTTTGAATGTGATTCAATATCGAGCGCAAAGAAATGTAAGTTAATCCTTTTACCGAGAGTTGTCGATAAGTGCCAATAGCAATCACGGTTAGGAGGGTACGGCCCGGGAGAACCCGGAGAGCTGATGTGGCCGTGCGTGGTGGCGTCAACCTCACCGCCGCACACTGGCTCTATACTTGTCCAATGTAACGCAAACCCGTCTTTAGCTACTGTTTTATCGGAGTGGAACCAGAGATATAAATTATTATGACTTGATACAATGTTACCGCCTTTCGGATAATTATATCCACAAAATCTTCCTATAAGTTGACCAGAAGACTTTCGACCATCGTGAATTTGTAGGAAATCGTACATACATTCGGGACTGTTTTCTAAATTAAATTTACTGAATGTAACATTAATTACTTTATCAGAAGCTGTGTGTATTACCCAAGCACATTGAGCATTATGACTATACGTCGTATTAGTCAAAGGATAAACAATGCTGCCTTCTTCGTTATCTAGAACACCACCACAAGACTTTGTCCTTACCTGACACAAGGTGCCCGAGTACTGCGCCGCGCACTCACAGCGGAAGCCCCCAACTGCACTTTCGTCTGGTCTACAGATTCCTCCGTTGTGGCAAGGATTCACTCCGCAAACGTCTGTGGGCAATTCACAGTGAGCGCCGCCGTAGCCCTTAAAACAGATACAGGTGTAGCCGGTACGGAGGGAATGGCATTGTCCGTGGACGCCGCATGGATTGATTGCACAACCATCAGTGTAGTTTCCGCCTGTTGTAACGTAGCAGCCACTGATTCCTACTCCATCGCCTTCCATACCTTCGGGGCATATACATTGTGCTGATTGGCCAGTTGGCGATGCGCTCTCTATGCACTGCGCGGACGGGTGGCACCCTCCATGACCGATGTTGCACGTACCTCTCCAAGAACAGGTGACTCCGTCACCTTGATAGCCAGGCGGACAAGAACCACATATTCGTGAGCCGATGGTGTTGTGACATGTCACTAAAGGACTGCAGCCTCCGTTGGGAATAGTGGTGCATTCGTCGATATCGTAACAGGTGTAACCGTCGCCTTCATAACCAGAAGGGCACTGTCCACACCGGAATGAGCCCGGCAGATTGATACAATCAACCTTGGGGTTCACGGAACACCGAGGACCTTGATAGGATTCACATTCGTTAATATCGGTTAAGCAAGCGACACCGGTGCCATTCGTTGTCCATCCCTGGTGGCACATGCATTGAACGCCCTCTCCTGAAGTTACTTGGACACAAGTTCCATGGCCGCACATTTCATAGTCACCACCGGAACAATCCTTGGCCTTTCTAGTGCAATGTAAGCCGAACCAGCCAGATTTGCACAAACACTCGTACGATCCTGGTCTGTTGATGCACGTAGCTCCATTTTGACATCCGAGGTCTGTTCCAGCGAAATTCCGGCACTCGTTTACATCGACGTCACAATCTCTGCCTTCCCAATTGGAAGGGCAAAGACAATGGTAGCCATTTACCAAGTTGAGGCAAGTTCCACCGTGCTCGCAAGGATGAGATTGACATTCGTCTTCCCCTCTACTATTTAATTGATTCTGTAGATTCAACACTTTCCTGTGAATATTATTAACTTTCCGCCAAAGCATTGATATATTGAAAAGAAAGTCATTTGGAAGCGTGGACTCCTTGCTCTCCAATCTCTCAAGTCTTTCTAACATACCGATTATGTTCTTGTCGGTGTTTTCATTACTCGATGGCTGGTACTGCGTTCCGTCGCTCGGGATGTTTGGTTTGAGTACGTTGATATCTCCAACAAAGATGCTCGATTTCGGTCCATTGGGGCGTAGATATATATTTTTATCGAATGCTGGTTCTAGAATGAGATCACCCCCCGAAGTTTTGATTTTTGGTCGGTCCTGGTAGAGTTCACAATCAAGAGGAACAACACAAAGTACGCCTAGTAAGAAGAGGCATTGTCCGAGTGCGCTGGACATGGTCCATGTGTTTTGGTAGGCGGCTGTGTTCGTACTGTGTGCTGCGCTGGGGTTTCCACTGCAACTATGAATTGTATTATCTCTGGGGGCGTATTGCTGTACGCCCCTAGCGATGATTGTTTGATTATGATTAACAAATTGGGGCCATCTGGTGTATTCGATGATATGAAATAATGTATTTTCTAGAATACTGAAAGATTATAGTAGGTACTTTCAATTTAATTGACTTTTTGTTAACGCCTCATTTTTAACCGACTTCAAAAAGGAGGAGGTTATCAATTTGGATGTTTATATATTTTTTTTATGTATGTTCGGGCATAACTCCGTCATATATAGAAGGATTTGCAAAAATCTGTTTTTGTTTGTAAGGGGTTTATTCCAAAATGGTCCCATTTTCCAATTTCATATACATCTGATGATGAGTTAACAACATCACGCCTGAATGCTCTGAGGGCGTACGCAGATTTGTACAATACACCCACATTTTGACAGTTAGGTATGCTAAGTTCCATTTTATTGGGGACTAGCTGTACCCGGCATGCGTTGCAATGCAGTTTTTTACTTACTACCAACCTATTACCCACCTACCTACTACCTACCTACTTCTTACCTTCTACCTATCTAATACCTACCTATCATCTACCTACCACGTACCTGCTACCTACCTACCTAACACCTACCTACCACCTACCTACTACCTACCTACGACCTGGAGTAACAAACACACTCATACACACATACAAACTTTCGCTTTTTTAATAATATTAGTGTGACCATGAAATGAATTGTAAAATTTATAAATTAAATTCATAGTAAATATTTTTATAGGATAATACTACTAAAAATTGAAATATAAATAAACTTTTTTGCAAAAAATGAAACTGACTTCAAAAACACAAAAAAGTGAAAAATAACTTTAGCTTCATTAGTCGGTGACAAAAAAACTAAATCAAACAAACAAAGTTTGGAGTCGGTTTTATTTCTTGCAAAAAAGTTTTTTTTATTTACGTTTCCTTTGCATAGTCATTTTGTGATGTATACAAAATCGTTTAGATATAAATGTAGGAAGATTTTTTAAGGAAATTTCGCCGTCTGGTCGACACTTGGCGTGGCTGGCTCTTTCTTTGGCCAAAGAACCAGCATTGTCATTCAACGTGGCAATGCTGCTAGTCTTCTCACGTTTCCGGATGAAAGCAATGCGGAGGAGTACTTTGACGCCTAAGTGTCCTGTTGTCGCCGTTGTATACAACATTATTTTTAGTATATGCGAAACCTGAATATAGTTTGTTCAGAATAAGTAACTGAATCGATTCCAATAATTTTGAAACCATGTTATATTTTTTCCCAAAAATTTTTAAAAAAGTTAAAAGTTGGACACCGAGCGACTTTAAGTGCCTATCGCAATAATTTCGGTACCTACTGCCAAATTATTATTATCAATGAGCTCAAGACGACGCTGGATGCGTGCGCTGCGCAGTGACCACGTTTTTGTGAGAACAACTAGTTAACAGAACAAGCTTATAACTTTGCGATTTTACATGATACAGTTTTGAAATTTTGTATATAGATTCTTTACATAAAAATACTAGACACGTGTTTCGGATTTAGCATATACTAAAACTACTGTTGTATAATTATGAATGTAGCTTCTATAGACTCTGGTCCAAGAAGCTTTGTTAATTCTAGGATACTCAAAACACTTGTTGTGTTTGATGCTTTTCAAATGCCAAAGCTCATGGAAATCACTTAAAAAAAAGGGTATAAATAGTACTTTTAGTAAATCGAATTCTTCATTTTATTAAAAAAGAAATACAAGGTAGTATGAAGCCCTCAACACTTCATCACTGATAAACATAAGCGTAACCTTCACGACCATAATCCTTAGAGGGGTAAGCAGACATGATTCATCGTATACAGAAGTTGGTCGTATTAGTTATTATGAGTTGGAAACGATCTGCTTGCTAAATCCTGGAGACAAAATGTTCACGACTATAATCCTTAGAGGGGTAAGCAGACATGTTTCATCGTATACAGAAGTTGGTCGTATTAGTTATTATGAGTTGAAAACGATCTGTTTGCTAACTCCTGGAGACTAAATCTTCACGAGTATAATCCTTAGAGGGGTAGGCAGACAAGTTTCATCGTATGCTGAAGTTCACAGTTGGTCGCATTAGTTGTCATGTGATGAAAGCGCGAAACCCTTTACCAAATCCTTGACACAGCGAACACCTTAGAGCTGCTTGAGAGTAATCTTACTGGACAGTTGTCCGCACAACCTAAGGGGCCTTGAACAAATGATTCGGTTATTAACTATTTGCAAAAGAGTCGAGGAAATGCGCAGGATGGCACTACTTCTTGATGATGTGCCCAGCCCAAAAACCATAATAAAGACATTATTATGTGCGCAACATGGTGGCCTATGGTTCGTTTACCGGTAACGCACGTACAGTAATAATCTCGTTGTATCTCTTGAATTAGAAGATTTTGTTATCTGTATTATACATAATGGTCTATAACTTTTTTCTCCCGGCGGCGATTTGCTTATGTTCTTAACAAAGAATAACCCTCTTCTTCAAGCTTTAAAATGATGATGAATGAATCACCGACGCTGTTTGTAATTAATGCCATCGTTGATTACATAGTTCATTTTAAATAATCAATAACTTTTTTCTCCATAGAGCATTTTTTTTGACGCCATAACAAAAAATGATGCTCTTGACATAAGCTTCAAGAAAATATAGGTTTCGTTCACCGACGCTACTTCGACCGCTTCCGCCCGATCTCCTTATGAAAATCGTTTTTGATTTAATACAGAAAGGTGTGCATCTCATAAGGTATTTGGAAAAGTAAATTAAATAATTTCGTGAACATTATTATTATTTTTAATCAATATCAATTTGAAAACTTTAATTTGTTTGTTGGCGCTGACTCAAAATTAATTACTTACTTTAACTTTGGAGCTTAGCTAGACTAAAGGTTTTTTTTTTATTTTTCGATTTTCAGTTCGGTTTTCGTCGGTTAAATTTTTTGTTAAAAAGTTTTTATTTTTCGCATTTTAGTTTCCTTTTTCGTGGATTTTTCGTGATTTTAAAATATTCATCAACTCGAAAACGTGGGAATCAATAGTAACACTAGATATACCTAACTTGTAGGCACTACTTGAATCGTACGCGCCGCGGACAAAGAAAACACCGATGCAAAAATGTTCAAAGCAAAATAAGCTCTCGCACGTGCTGATACGGCATAAACTAGTTTGCACTTAACAATACAAACACAGCCACAAAGTCGACAAACGAAAGACCAATTTATAAATGTTCAAAGCAAAATAAGTTCTCACGTGTACTGATACGGCATAAACTAGCCTGCGCGCAACAATTACAAACGAAGACGCGAGCCGGCTTCCTATTGTATTACACTTAGTTTTCCCGTGAATGTCGTACGCACAGCATGCGTTATCAGTGCAATGGATCACAATCAACTGTATGCTTGGGCTGATTATGAGAAACAGAGCCTGCTGCCAAGCGCATCGTCAATGCTGCCGCGTGCTATCTGTTTCTCGCTCTAGCAAATGACGGTTTTAAGCGACAGAAAAGGATAGGAGCATGGAAAGGTGCGATTCCGTGCTGCTAGATGAGATTCAAACCTTAAACGTCACTGTGTTTTAGGTTTTACTTTAATTCCTAACCATATTACTTACTTATTGGAAGAACTTTAAAAATACTTCAAAATTAAGTTATTAATTTTTACCTAGTCTTTTTTTGTTTTATAGGCTATTCAATACTTGTCTAAGTTTAGAAAACTACAGAAAATGAGATATCAGAGTAAAGTGCAGTTACCGGGCTTAAATATGACAAAATCAAGATTAAGAAAGAGGCAGAGCATTAAGATACAGTACAGTATGACTTGGTTCAAGCAGTGGCGTGCCGCTAGGTCAGGACGGAGGCAAGCCCAATTTGTCAACTACCGATGTTTTTAGAAATAATTATATAATTATATAATATAATTATATTTTATATTTTTAAATGTTTTTTATATGGTTTTTGTTAAGAAATATTTAAAAATGTAATTAGCGTGTAAGAAAATAAATAAAGGAAATATAAATTATAATTTTTCATTTTTTTCTAATCTCATAATACGCATGCATTATTGACAAACGCGCCATCTATATGTACGAATCGCGACACCAAAGTAAGATCGTTACTCTATTGTTTACAACTCAGACGTGCAAAATATTTCAATCGAAGGCCACTCATCATTTCATCATCATCATTTCAGCCGAAAGACGTCCACTGCTGGACATAGGCCTCCGCCAAGAAGGGGGGTTTTGCCATAATCGCCACGCTTGGCAGGCGGGTTGGCGATCGCAGTATGGTTGTTATAAAACACAGAGAACGCTGCTGCCCATTCTCTGGTAAGTCCCTTAGTCGCCTCTTACGACAACCACGGGAAGATATGGGATGGTGCTATTCTTTACGTCCGGACACCATACAGAACAAGAGAAGGCCACTAGTTGGCATTAAAAGTATTTATTTATTGTTTTATGGCCGTGCACGCTATTTTATTAATTTAATTTAGTGTCGATTAAACATGTTAATATTTGATATATTTTATTACATAAATATTAATGATCTCACAAAATCATTATAAATCACCAATAAATAATAGCCAATTTTATTTATTCTTTTCTTCAAAACAACTCTAGATGTACCTAACCTCTTCGATAAAAAACATTAGGTATTGTACTTTCTTATTTCAAAGAGATATTATAATGATGGTGGTTCTTTATTTAGAAGAACTTTATCAAATAACCTACAAAATGATGTGCGAAAAGCGACAGAAATACATTTCCGAGAAAAACTGTCATTAGGACTTGTTTAACAGTGAAGTAAAGATTTAGCTCAACGTATTTACATACCTTTTCGACGGTAATATCCGAATTAACATTTTAATAGTATGACCACTATACATATAACAATCAATTAATAACTTGCAAAATCATAGGTACGTAATCACATCGTGCCAATAACTTTCACACAATTTTAAAATAACAAAACTAAACCATAACTTTAGAATATTGTTCTCAAAATTTTCAAAACAATAACATTCCTTCGTTATAAGTATAATCGCGTGTAACTCGCATTATCAACTCACTTCAGGCTGGTCAACGCGGACGCTGATTTGCGCGAACTTAATACCACAAAAAAGTCGGGCTTCTGGATGCCATAGAAATCGTGGTACAGGTACCTCCCAATTTATCAATGAAATGTTAACATTTCTGTACATATTTTAAGCAAATGTAGGACGTACTTATTGCAACTTTGTAGTAAACAAATGTTTTGTTTTTAAATTACCAATGAAAAGTTTCTACGTACCACTACATTTTTCATCGGTAATTTGGTTATGTGGTTCAGAATGATGTAGTGAATACGCGGTAACCGTTTGTGTGTCGTTGTCCCTTTCATTCTGCATATATTATAATAGGTATGTACACTTTTTAATAATCCAAAAACTGAAATGACTTATATGTACAATAATTATTTACAAAAAAGGGGACTTAGCTAGGTAATAAGTTTTTTTTTAAGGTGTGTACACACGGCGACACATCAAGCCATACGTTTCTAGTATAACACGGCCTCGTTTTGTATAGACTTCCCGGACAATGAAGAAAAATTTTGAGAACAATATTCTAAACCATAACTTTAGAATATTGTTCTCAAAATTTTCAAAACAATAACATTCCTTCGTAATAAGTATAATCGCGTGTAACTCGCATTATCAACTCACTTCAGGCTGGTCAACGCGGACGCTGATTTGCGCGAACTTAATACCACAAAAAAGTCGGGCTTCTGGATGCCATAGAAATCGTGGTACAGGTACCTCCCAATTTATCAATGAAATGTTAATATTTCTGTACATATTTTAAGCAAACGGCAAAGCCAACGAGTGCGAAAGAGAGGGCGCACTTCAACGCTTAAGTGTATTGCGTTAGAGCCAGATCGCAACCACGGTAATAATATCCACAGTACTGTATCTTCATACAAACGGTCGGAACACGAGTCATACCTACACGCCTCGAGTTTGGTACCCACTCGGTACCCAAGAACTCACGAATGCGCTGCACTGACGAACGAACGTTATGATGGTTTTGTAAGGGTTCCCTACTTGAAATCGAATGACATATGATCGAATAACACTTGCTCGAAACTTTAACTCGATAGTACTTAAATCGATAAATTATGAGCGCGACAGTTCACTACCTCGATGCATCAAAATCTCGAATAACTATAAACTCGAATCATCGGCAGCGCGAAGGCCCTTATCTTGAAACATAATGACAACAGAGAAATCGATAAATTATGAGCGCGACAGTTCGTAGTGAATTCGATTCATATAGAGAACCCGTCTTGTATGCAGTAAGCGTGCGATTTGTGAATATTTGATTGTAATAAGAACAAGTATTTCATAAATATGGAAAGGGGGGGGGGGGGGGGGTCATTTGATGATTTCCCATCCGAAAAAAAAGGGCCGAGTCACAATACTGTATTTCGAAGGTCACAAATTACAGATAAAAAAAGAAAAGGCTATGCCAATAGTCGGTGACGTCTAAAGCGCGGTGTCATAATATGAATAGAAAATTTTGTTTTTCTTATTTATTTATAGGATGATAGTAAGGCAAGTCAGGCATCTGGGCTTGTCTGGTAGGTGCGCTACTGGGTTCAAGAGTTCCTTCAGACAGGCGGTCGCCCCGGCTTATTAAATAAAACACGTGATTTGCTGTTTAGCATTTTATTAATTTGTCTTTCGAATACCTACTCATTCAAAATACAATTCTTTTACTTCAAAATGAAAACATTGACATAAAGACAAAATAAATAATGACACATTTAAAAAAAACATTATAGGCTCATAAACTTATTTAACAATTTCGCCAAACAGTAAAAAATAACTAGTAGGTAGGTCTTATACATAAATAATCGTCATTCCACTATACCACTAATACTACTATCACGTTTATTTAGCCCTGACTGTGCACCACGGTCAAACTCACAGTGATCCTTATTTTCGTAACAATAAGGATGCTGTTGGGTTACTGGCTAAAATAATCATGAAAGGGCTGTATCAAGGTTGCCACCGACACTCCAAAGGAGGTAGATAGATGTATGATCTATTTTTACAAAATTTTAACAATTTTATGACACACATCATTGTAAGCAAAACTGGAATAAAAACGGTAGCACGGCGACCAATCAAGCTATACAAAACCAGTTAATACGGATCTGTCATTGTCCGGGAAATCTATACAAAACGAGGCCATGTTATACTACTACACTTTAAAAAAAAACTTAATACATAGCTAAGTCCCCTTTTTCGTAAATAATTATTGTACATATAAGTCATTTCAGTTCTTGGATTATTAAAAAGTGTACATACCTATTTTAATATATGCAGAATGAAAGGGACAACGACACACAAACGGTTACCACGTAGTCACTACATCATTCTGAACCACATAACAAAATTACCGATGAAAAATGTAGTGGCACGTAGAAACTTTTCATTGGTAATTTAAAAACAAAACATTTGTTTACTACAAAGTTGCAATACCTCCTACGCGGTCAAACTGTGTGAAACAGCTGATTTTTGTTTAAATTACGACGATGAAAAATTTAAGCGACGGCGTCCCTTTCACCCTGTATTTCGTTAAACTTAAAAATACTTATTACATAGGTTATTACAGTCTGTATCGTAACTTCATTTGACTCCCCATTTATCGAAGAAGTGCACGGGTCGTTATCCGATAAACATCCGCACAAAATAAAGTCACCTGAATAATGTTTAGTGTCCGCGCGTAAATATGACAGATCAGCCTTTAGCACGAGACTGTCGCCCAGCTATATGATTTGGAATTCTATTGGTTATTGTTTGCATTCCTTCAAACTTTTAAAAGACAGTCTAGCGTTACAAAATTCCTATAAATTCAGCAACCCACACTGTGCCGCCATTATTCATGGTAGTTACAAACACTATCTTCACAAAGTTGTCGTCACTCGTGTAGTCGGCAGGCGCGTCCTCACAGAACGTCCGAACTACTACTCCCTTACTGTCCACAAGCTGCACATAATTCTGATCGCAAGTAATGCCCAAGTCGAACGTAGTGAAGTGTAGCAGTAAACGTGTTCCTAAGGGAGTCTCGAGCTCCCACTCGCAGCTCGACACCTGCCTGTGAACGTTAGGATACCGCGGACTGGTGACTTTACCGATCTCGCTTTGAAGTTTTCCGCCACATCCAGGACCTTTATCGGATGTTACGTAAACCAAATCAAACGCGACACGATCACCAGCATTTTCATGATTGTGTAACAGCAAATATCGACCAGTCGAGAAGAGAGGGTTATAATTATCATATTGGGTTTGAATTTTTGAAAGTCTGGGTGCACTAGCGTTGTTTCCGTCGAATATTTCTAGATAACAGTCTGCGTTCCAATAACTTGGGTAGGCGTACAAGAAATACACGGATATCGTGTAGTTAATTGGAGCAGTGATCAGTGTGTAACAGTCATGGTTGGGGTTACCGTCAAAGTCATTTACATAAGTAGCTTGTACTCGTCCGTGAGGTTCCGTATAATTTCTGCCACAAAATCCTGTGAACACTGCCTCTATTTCCACACCTTTGTATACATTAGAATCTGAATCTGGCGATGTGATTAAGTTTATAGATGTAGTTCCATATACGTAAAAGTCCGTCGGCTCCTTACGCCCGCATAATTCAAAACGATCTGGGATGTGCAAAGTGCTGTCGTAAAAGGAATTACGGCTAAAGAAGTCGTCCATACGTTGGCTTAAGACAAAATCTTTCCCGAGCGTAGTATTTTGATAGCTTGGATTGCTGGATATAATCAGCTTGTCTCTATTGCAGCGCTTTACGCCTGTACTATCAGCGACGGGAGGTTGTAAGTCCAAATCTTTAACAGTGATACGTAGTAAAATGTATGGAGAGGCGCTTACATCCAACCGATATAGGCAATGTATTCCTCGAGGAACGGACCCTATATCGTAACCGGGAGATTTCAAGGTTTGTGGCGTATTGCTCACTGAAATGACGGAGGTGCCACATACAGACCGCTGAGCTGTTAATGTGGACACAAAGCCTTGACTTCCTATTTCGCCATCCGTGGCCAGCCTGACGCTCATCACATTACCAGAAGACATTAATTGCGGTGGGAGGCTGTGACCACAGTAAGTCCCTATTACTAAACTATTAGGATTTAAACCATCTTTTATTTCAACTAAATCGCAATCGCACATGCTGTGTCCTATAGCAGTTTGGTTGATATTCTGGCAAGGGGCCACGTGGAACGAGGTGAACTCAATTTTAATGACGGTGTCAGGAGGTGATATTATTGACCAATGACAGTCTAAGAAATCTTCGTATACAGTATGACCCATGAAAGGAGACTTAAGAACATGTGATGAAGCGGTTGTTAAATTTATTAGTCCTCCACATTGAGCTGCTTCAGAATAGCTGAAGTAAACTTGAACTTTGAAACCTTTATAGTTTATACTCGCGTCTGATACGAATTGTAATAAAGCGGTGGACCCTTTGCTTGTAAGTGTTGTTGTTGAGTTAATATTACCACACATTAACGCTAAGCGCTTATCAGCATCAATTTCAAGTCCATCATACGCTGCGATGTAATCATTATAACAATCTGATTGGCTTTCTACGTCAATATAGAGGAATTTAAGAACAACCAGCTTGGTAGGTGGTGCTTCAATAAACCAAGTGCAGTTCATATTTATTTCGTAAGTGTCAGAAAGCGATGATGTTAGTACAGTACTTTCGTTTACTTTGCCTCCACATGAATATATAGAATAAGCAATTCTAAAACCTTTCCTCTGTACATATTTATCACTTTTAAATATCAATGATATTTTTTCGAACTGGACCGTGACGGGAGGAATTTTGTCACCGCAGTAAATTTCATAGAGATAGTTATAATCTGATTGGCCTGTAAATGTTAAATTATCAAATGTACAGTCAGGAGTAGTGCCTTCTAGTTCAAAATAAAGGAACTTGAGTACAACTTTGTTGTTTGGAGCAGATATTTCATATTGACAACTCATTTGTGGTTTGTAATATGGAAAACCAGGACTATATAAAAATTGATCTTTTTGAGTTGCTACATAGTTTCCACCGCAGACAGAATCCCATTCGGCTTTGAAACCATCGAGATTTTTATCAGCATCTGTACGTAAGACTACTTTCATGCGATTAAAAGTTGAATTATATACAGGTGGTGTGTTTCTTCCACATACCCTCGCTATCTCCGTGAAAGTGTCGTCCTTCCAGTCGTAAATTATAACAACATCTTTAGTGCAATTAGTTGTTTCCTCAATAAAAAACCGTTCCACAAATTTAAGAGAAACTCTGAAGCCTAGATCAGCCTGTATCTCCCAGGAACATTCCTGGTTAGGTAAATATTTTTTAGGGTAATTTGGCGATGCAAAAGTAGTTTGAAATGAAGCAAGATATCCGCCACATTGTTTAGTAACCGATCTGGCCATAAGTTTTATATTTGTATGGTTTTTCACATTCGAGTGATACTCGATATACATGATTCTGAAATGCGTAAGTAACGGGCTATCTAAAAGTGATGTCTGGCAATATTTACCAATTTCAGGAGCATTTGGTCTTAAGCTAGATTTTAGTGTGAAATACTCGTCGTCACAATTTAACGTAAAATACCCTTCCATTTTAATTTCAACCCTATTTGTTGGGCCAGTCAGAACCCAAGCACAGTCTAAAGTATCGTTATATGAATCAGGTAAATTTAAAATATTAACAGGATTGTCTCCTACTTGAATAACACCACCACATGGTTGAAGTTTCCATTCTAAGTGGAAGTTTAACAAACTATCTTTAGTTTGAGATGCAGTAACATCAATTATTGGTGATGGTATTCTGTATGATACTTCAACGTTCCCACAAATATCTCGCATAAATCTATTTCTAATAGCTGATTTGATAATGACTTGAGAATCAAAGTATTTACAACGACTTCGGGCTACTGACGAATTTAACTTGGCGGTTAAGAATATCGAATTGTATGTAACGTTATTTGAAAGGCCATTATAATCATCGTTTGATTGACTATTATAGTGCCATTGACAGGAATAAGACTGATTCAATTCCGGTGATAGGAGAACCTGGTTAAAGTCAGTAAGATCACCGCCACATAGTGCTTCTTCGTCAGAGCTAAACTTAGCTTTGAATCGGTGCAAAGTAAAGGTACGGTTAAGCCATACAAAAAACGCCATTTTGTTACCAGTAGACTCAAAAACGTTTGTTCCTGGAATGTAAGTATCGCTTGGGATTAATTGTATAACATTGAGAAAGGTAACGTCATTGAAAATACCAATTCTGTGTTTTTCTGTGTCCAAATCTATAATTTCTAAACGGACTCTTCGAGACTTATTCGGCACTATTACTTGCCATTGGCAGTACCTTAATGTGGTTTCTTGAGGATAACTTGGAGAAGTTAAGTAACCATCTGAAGCCGTTATTACGCCACCACACATAGGTCGGGAAGAGTTAAAACTGATTCGAAAACCTCTACTCTGCGATATGTGAGCCCATGAGTCCGGTTTACCGATATGAAGTTTAATACTAAACTCGTTTGTTGATGTTTCAATTGGCTCAAAGGAGTGACCCTCATCATAACACACGGTCCTTAGTACGGTGACAGTGTTATTGGTGAGCATGGTTTCTTCGATTGTTACTTTGGTTCCACAAGATATTTTGGATTCGGGCAAGTTAATATCATCGGATTTAATTATAAAAACATGTCTTGGAGGTCCTATTATGTGCCACTCACATACTGTTCCGTAAGGAATCATTTGCATGTGCGGGTATCCAGGCGATGTCAGTTCGCCGGCATCGGTGACAATGGTTCCACCACACGTCTCAATGGACACATTGGCTTTAAAACCATTGCGCGGGGTTGGTATCTGAGTCATGTATTTAATATACATAGTATTACCAGTGCTTTTAATGGTTCCAGGTCTTTCATTGCCACAATATTGTTGGTGTAGAGGAGAAAATTTCGATGATCCATATCGTATTTCGACGGATTCAGTTTCGCAATCACCTTTATGCTCCAAATCAAATCTATCAATAAAGTCTATCCTAATAATTTCTCCAGGTGGCCCGGTAAATACCCACTCACATTCTGAATACGGAACTGGTACTGATGGATAATTTG
Source organism: Noctua fimbriata (assembly GCA_905163415.1). NCBI lineage: Eukaryota > Metazoa > Arthropoda > Insecta > Lepidoptera > Noctuidae > Noctua > Noctua fimbriata. Next base: position 18,073,554 of record LR990931.1, on the reverse strand, counting down.
GTGAATTTATTATTTCCCAATTGTGGTCAGAAGTTAGAGATGTTGTTGAACCACATTCATAATTTTTCTCTTCGTAATTAACCACAAAATTTTGGAACGTGAATGATCCCGTAGTATAACTTATGAATAAAGTATTACTAGAAGTGATTATATCTGCTTTATTTTCGTGGTCGTAACCGCAATACTTTCCGCTTGCCAAAAGGGGAGCTTCCTCAGAATCACCATTCCTTAATATAACGTAAGTCTCACAATCGTCATTTTTATTCGTAATATTAAAATTATTTAACTGTAATTTAATAGTCCTGCCGGGGCGCACTTTTACGACCCAGTTACATTTAGCATTGGACGAATACGGATATTCCCCATGTACGTCCCACCAAGTAGGACCGACTTCACCGGACAAACTAGTCACAAGTCCTCCGCATCTAGAGTTGACTCGACCGAGAAATCCTTTCTTAGTAATGGATGAATCGGTTTTGAATTTAATTTTCATGTAAGTGGATGCATTAAAGCCTATTTTAGCTGATTCTGTTGTACAAATATTTTCATTTATGGGCTTCCAATTTCCCGGACTGTCAGAAGAATAAATAGAAACTTTATCTGCAAAACAAGCGTTGATGTCTTCAATACTAAAATCTACGAAATTTACGCTTAAATGTCGTCCCATTTGTGATTTGTAAACCCATTCACAATTTAAATTGTCGGAATATTCCTGTGGATAATTCGGCGATTTAAAAGTAATGGTGCCGTTTTCGGGTAAAACCGCTACAGTCTCATTCGATCCGCAGTTTATTCTCTCTCCAGTTTCGGGTTCAGAAATTCTAGAAGTTTTGGTCCAACTCATATGAAACATCGAACCCGTATTTGATTCATCTGTTGTAAGTGTCATGTACACTACACTGGAGGAGCTCTGAATGACTTTCGTATCAACCAGTACACCGCTTAGTTCCTCTAAAATGAGAGCAGTTGAATCATATCCATCATGAATAGTTAATTTGTTATAGTTTACTTCACTGTGTGAATAAATTTGTAAAATATCCAGTGTTATAGATATAGTATCTGAATCGGTGAGGAGCACGCGCCAACTATATTCGCCAGATCCAAGATATCTAGTAGGGTACAACGGTGAAGATATCTCACCACTATCTCCTGTAATATCATTTTCACGCTGATATCCATAGTGTAAGAGAAAACCTCGACCGCTGGTCATGGAATCACTGTGGAACTTAATATATATTTGTGACGCTGTGCTGTGATTGCTGGGAGTTTCATTACTACAATATGCACCCAGTAGCCGACCAGCACCGTTATTTTCGCGAACTTCTACGTAGTCATCGTTACAACTTTCAGAGAATTCTAGATCAAAGCGCTCGAATTGGACGTATGCAGTGTTTCCAGGGGATGATTTTAGTACCCATTCACAATCAGTGTTTACTGGATACGGGCCGGGGTAGTTCGGAGACGCGATGCTTCCTTCTTCTGAAGTTAATGCGCCTCCGCAGGCGTTACTAAGTGGTGAATAATGAGCTGCGAACATTCCAGTAGCTCTACCAGTGTAACTGCCGAACTCTATCGTCAAGGCACTGCCGCGGCTGACTATCATCGGTGGAACTTTTCGTCCACAATACTCTCCGATTAGTGGAGCATTACTGTCATCTCCATCGAGAACTCTTAGGAAAGAGGAGGGACATGTTCTATTTGTGATTACATTGTTGTCTTTCGGCAGTGACAATAGAGTTAACGTTAAATATAATTTTTGATCGGGTGAATCCGCAAGAATAGTCCAAACACAGCTTTTGTTGGTATGTTGAACAAAATTATCGCTTTGAATGATGCCCTCGTGTGCAGCCCTTATATAAGCACCACACGTAACCGTAAAGTTAGCTTTGAAGCCTTTGGCCGTTCCATCAGATTCGGTTTTGAATTGCACAATAATTTTATTGTATTTGCTAATGATTTGTGTTTCATTCGAATTTGGACATATACGGTACGTGTAATTTGAGGACGGTGTATAGTTGTTATCATAATCATAAATTTGAATCGCGTCTCCACAGACTTGATCCAAAGATATAGAGTAAAGATCAAGATCCATGAAGTTAAGTTCAATACGATGATTTGCGGGGACAGAAATATACCAAAAACAATCCATATTATTGTCGTAATTCTTTGGGTAGTTCTTAGAGTAAATGAGTCCAGATTTGGAAGTCATAGCGCCACCACATTTGGAATTTGGAGACCGAAATTGTGACGAGAAGTGAACATCCTTGAGTGTAGATCGTTTTGACAAAAGCACCAACATGAAGTTGCTATCAGACTGTACGGATGCTAAATCTCGATGGCAAAATTTCGTTAGTAGTGGAGCCATTGTATTTTGACCGTTATATATTTCAATAGCATCGGTGGTACAATTAGCTGTATCTGTCATATACACCTCTGTAAATGAGATTACGATACTCTTACCTACTTGTGTTTCTATCAGCCACTCACAGTCAAGTTCCTGGTCGTTAGTTTTACTTTTATCAAGGTTTATAGTGCCAGACGATTTTTTAATGTGTCCTCCACATCCGTAACTGATCCATTCTAAGCGGAACCCGGAGCGGGGCATATAAATACCCGAAGAAAATTTGATTAGTAATGTATTAGTATGCGTATTTATTGGAGGCGGAGTTGTACTGCCACAGAGTTTAGTCGAATAACTTGGATCGGACAACTCTTTAGTTTGCAAATAATCTAGATGGCAATCGTCGTTGTACATTATATAACGTGATATAATCAAATTACTATAAAATCGGTCAGTTTTATAAATATCAAAGTGTGTAAACGTGGCATTAATTTTATTTCCTTTGGGAACTGTGATGCTCCATATACAATTTAAGTTCAGCGGGTAATTACTTGGATAGCCCGGGCTCTCAATAACTCCGTATCTCCCAGTTATATTATTATTACATAGCGTTTGATAACTAAACAGGAATCCCTTCCCACCCTGGTATATGTCAGATCTGAATTTAACGTAGGCATAATTAGTGGATGTCTCAATGCTACTTAGCTCCGGTGACATGTAACAATGTTTACCTAAACTGGTGGCACTCGTATCGCGACCGTCATAAATTTCAACGTAATCATCTCTACAATTAGGAGTTCTTTCAAGATCAAGCTCGGTGAATGTAATACGGATCCTTGAACCTTCACTGGTGACTATTCTATAGAAACATTCGGCGTTTTCGTTGTAATCATTGGGATAGTTCGGCGAAGTAACAGAGCCAGAAGGGCTCGTCAGTGTCCCCCCGCATCCTGTTATTGTACCATCCCATCCAATTTTGAACCCAGTTCCGGATAAATAGAAATCCGAATGAAAATGGAGATGCACAGCATTAGATAATGATACGATTCGTTTTGATTGGAACATCCCACAATACTGGCCGATCAATGTTGAATTCTCGTTGCCACCATTTCTTATTTCTAAATAGTCGCCGAGAGTACACTTGCCGCGTATGGGACGTTCTAGATTAAACTGTGATATATTGAGCATGATCTGTTGGCCTATCGGCACCGTGATGATCCATGTGCAGTCGCGATTGGGTTCGTATGACCCTGGCCAGCCAGGAGAGTAAATGAAGCCATGAGTTTTAATAAACGATCCACCACAGTGAGTTTTTTCATCTAAAAATGTGTATGATAAAGAAAAACCAGAAGAACGAATACTACCATCAGATTCAAAATTTAAGATGAGCCGATTAGTGGATGTGGTCAAGGCGGGAGGTGCGTGAGAACCACAGAACTTGCCCAATACATTATTCTCATTGTTATCGTCTATCTCTACAAGCTCCAGATAATCACTGCCGCATCTGGGCCTGTCCTCAATGTCAAACCTGTTCCAAGTCAACTTTATGTGCATTCCTTCAGGAGCGATCAGCATCCACTTGCAGGTCTGATAGTTCTTGTAAGTAGTAGCATCTCCGGAGGGATGATTTATTAGGCCAGTGGTATCTCTGTGAATACCTCCACACTCTGTATCGATGGTGGTGTAGTTAGCGAAGAACCCCGTGCCCGAAATACTTAAATCTGATGTAAATGTAATGTACATGTAATTGAGGGTGGATGTTTGAACGGGCGGCGTGTGTTCGGCCCCGCCGCAGTATCTGCCTAGTAAAGTAGCATTCTGGTCGTGACCGTCCCTGACCTCAACGCTATCGTACCGGCAATCGTATTGCCGGTTGTCTTCGATATCAAAATCTTGAAATGTTAATTGAATCGCTTTGCCGGGAATAGTTTTGATGATATAAACACAGACTTTGTTTTCTGGATAACTGAAGGGATAACGGGGTGATTTGATAACTCCACTATCACCTTCTATAGTTTTCTCGCATATGGACTCGTACGTGATACGAAAACCTTCGGCGGGCATACTCCTATCAGTTTTAAATTTAAAATAAAGTTCATTAGACGATGATTTATATGTTTTCGGAAAAGTAGTTCCACAAAATTTCCCGACGAGTCGTGAATCCGATGACGGACCATCATAAATTTTCAAATAATCGTATTGACATCTAAAAGATCGTTCAAGCTTGAATAATTCAAAGTCGATTTTTATCTTGGTATCCAGGCTAGTTTTAATTTTATACTCGCATAATAAGTTACTTAGGTAAAGGCCATTATAGGTAGGAGAAACAAGCTCTCCCTTATCGGCAGTGTAGTAACCTCCGCAGCCAGGAACGCCTTCGACAGGCGCGTAAGCAATTTGGAAGCCGTGCCCCGCACCGTAAGCGTCTGAATGGAAGTGTATCAGCATGACAGAGCCTGCCGACTGCACAGGTGCGGGCTGAGTCGTGTTACAATACCTATTGATCAGCGGATCCGTCATATGTTCACCGTCATAAATTGCTAAATAGTCGAAACTGCAGTTTGAATGTGATTCAATATCGAGCGAAAAGAAATGTAAGTTTATCCTTTTACCGAGAGTTGCCGTTAAGTGCCAATAGCAATCACGGTTTGGAGGGTACGGACCGGGAGAACCCGGAGAGCTGATGTGGCCGTGCCTGGTGGCGTCAACCTCACCGCCGCACACTGGCTCTATACTTGTCCAATGTAACGCAAACCCGTCTTTAGCTACTGTTTTATCGGAGTGGAACCAGAGATATAAATTATTATGACTTGATACAATGTTACCGCCTTTCGGATAATTATATCCACAAAATCTTCCTATAAGTTGACCCGAAGACTTTCGACCATCGTGAATTTGTAGGAAATCGTACATACATTCGGGACTGTTTTCTAAATTAAATTTACTGAATGTAACATTAATTACTTTATCAGGAGCTGTGTGTATTACCCAAGCACATTGAGCATTATGACTATACGTCGTATTAGTCAAAGGATAAACAATGCTGCCTTCTTCGTTATCTAGAACACCACCACAAGACTTTGTCCTTACCTGACACAAGGCGCCCCCATTTGCACTTTCGTCTGGTCTACAGATTCCTCCGTTGTGGCAAGGATTCACCCCGCAAACGTCTGTGGGCAATTCACAGTGAGCGCCGCCGTAGCCCTTAAAACAGATACAGGTGTAGCCGGCACGAAGGGAATGGCATTGTCCGTGGACGCCGCATGGATTGATTGCACAACCATCAGTGTAGTTTCCGCCTGTTGCAACGTAGCAGCCACTGATTCCTACTCCATCGCCTTCCATACCGTCGGGGCATATACATTGTGCTGATTGGCCAGTTGGCGATGCGCTCTCTATGCACTGCGCGGACGGGTGGCACCCTCCATGACCGATGTTGCACGTACCTCTCCAAGAACAGGTGACTCCGTCACCTTGATAGCCAGGCGGACAAGAACCACATATTCGTGAGCCGATGGTGTTGTGACATGTTACTAAAGGACTGCAGCCTCCGTTGGGAATAGTAGTGCATTCGTCGATATCGTAACAGGTGTAACCGTCGCCTTCATAACCAGAAGGGCACTGTCCACACCGGAATGAGCCCGGCAGATTGATACAATCAACCTTGGGGTTCACGGAACACCGAGGACCTTGATAGGATTCACATTCGTTAATATCGGTTAAGCAAGCGACACCGGTGCCATTCGTTGTCCATCCCTGGTGGCACATGCATTGAACGCCCTCTCCTGAAGTTACTTGGACACAAGTTCCATGGCCGCACATTTCATAGTCACCACCGGAACAATCCTTGGCCTTTCTAGTGCAATGTATGCCGAGCCAACCAGATTTGCACAAACACTCGTACGATCCTGGTCTGTTGATGCACGTAGCTCCATTTTGACATCCGAGGTCTGTTCCAGCGAAATTCCGGCACTCGTTTACATCGACGTCACAATCTCTGCCTTCCCAATTGGAAGGGCAAAGACAATAGTAGCCATTTACCAAGTTGAGGCAAGTTCCACCGTGCTCGCAAGGATGAGATTGACATTCGTCTTCCCCTCTAGTATTTAATTGATTCTGTAGATTCAACACTTTCCTGTGAATTTTATTAACTTTCCGCCAAAGCATTGATATATTGAAAAGAAAGTCATTTGGAATCGTGGACTCCTTGCTCTCCAATCTCTCAAGTCTTTCTAACATACCGATTATGTTCTTGTCGGTGTTTTCATTACTCGATGGCTGGTACTGCGTTCCGTCGCTCGGGATGTTTGGTTTGAGTACGTTGATATCACCAACAAAGATGCTCGATTTCGGTCCATTGGGGCGTAGATATATATTTTTATCGAATGCTGGTTCTAGAATGAGATCACCCCCCGAAGTTTTGATTTTTGGTCGGTCCTGGTAGAGTTCACACTCAAGAGGAACAACACAAAGTACGCCTAGTAAGAAGAGGCATTTTCCGAGTGCGCTGGACATGGTCCATGTGTTTTGGTAGGCGGCTGTGTTCGTACTGTGTGCTGCGCTGGGGTTTCCACTGCAACTACGACTTGCATTGCCTCTGGGGGCGTATTGCTGTACGCCCCTAGCGATGATTGTTTGGTTAAGATTAAAAAATTAGGGCCATCTGGTGTATTCGATGATATGAAATAATGTGTTTTCTAGAATACTGAAAGATTATAGTAGGTACTTTCAATTTAATTGACTTTTTGTTAACGCCCCATTTTTAACCGACTTCAAAAAGGAGGAGGTTATCAATTCGGATGTTTATATATTTTTTATGTATGTTCGGGCATAACTCCGTCATATATGGAAGGATTTGCAAAAATCTTTTTTTGTTTGAAAGGGTTTTATTCCAAAATGGTCCCATTTTCCAATTTCATATAGATCTGATGATGAGTTAACAACATCACGTCTGAATGCTCTGAGGGCGTACGCAGATTTGTACAATACACCCACATTTCGACAGTTAGGTATGTTAAGTTCCATTTTATTGGGTACGCGGCATGCGTTGCAATGCAGATTTTTACCTACTAAAACTCAAAACTCAAAGCATTTATTTTAATTAGACCATCACAGGCACTTTTGAATGTCAAATAAAACAAAAAAAAAAGCGAAGCTACAGTCACAGTCACAAGGCGTAATAACTTGAGAAAGTACTGTAGTTGCACATTCCAAAGCGTAGATCTCTATGGAGAAGAATGGGCAAGAAACTCCATGGACACTCTTTTAAATCAAAATATTCTAACGAAATCTTGGTTACATCGTTCATGTTGAGATTATACATATATGTGAGAATGATGTAGAAAGACGTGCACATTAAGAGCGTCCAGAGTAAAAGATAAAAACAGCAATGAAAAAATAAAGTAATTAGAATAAACCGTGGCCGCTACGAGATGACCAGTCCCAACTGACAGCGCCCGTTCACGAACATGACGCATGGATCAGCGCCATTCAACTCAACCATATTGAAGGGAACTAAATGACCCGACACACCCGCCACCATCAGCGAGACATTTGAGTGAGCATGACATTCTCTCAGCCACCAAGGCACCCTCAAGTCAATGAAAGATAACAAAATGTAAATTGTAGCCTTACAGTACATAATACTCACACATGTGATATGCAATTATATAATACTAACATATGGAATCCATACAAAGCAAGGATATACAATCTTCTGCAACTTCCACAGTAATTTATCATGGTAATCAATTAGTTTGCCCCTATGGTTGTGGAGTAGCAAATTGTTGCTTCTATATGTGAACACAATGTAGAGATAGAAAAGAAAAAAAAAAACAATGAAAACCTTAAAGATTACGATAAGCCGCCTACTAACCATAATAGAAAGTCCACATGGTGGTACTCACATTAACAAAAACTGAAATAATGCTTCTAATTTATATAAAACAATAGTAATCAAGGTAACTAAGTTTCCAAAGGAGAAAGAGAAAAAAAAAATTAAAGAACTAGAGGGGGAGCATCTCTTCCAAACATTAAAATCTTAGTTCGTGAGCCCAAGTGTCTGGACCTGGACGGCGAGTTATGGGCTAGCTCGCCGTCCGGCCGTCTTATGACGACAGGCCGTTTCGACGGCGCGTTCGTGTTCCACGCGCGCCTCAAAGAGATGTCAGCAACCACGTAGGAGTCCGCATGGGCCGATGCCTGTCAGGGCTGCGGGACTGTTCGAAAGAGATACCGCGGCCCTGGAATACAAAGGGCAAAGAAGGAACACGGATGGGTTTTAGTCAGTACAAGTCTGACACTCCCTTCCGCTCTGCCCAGAGCGAGGGGGGTCATTTGATGATTTCCCATCCAAAAAAAAAAAAAGTTAGTCCGTTACCGAATTGGAAATCACCGGGACCGGACGGACTGCACAACTTCTGGCTCAAATGGCTTAGTAGTTCACACACTTGCCTGGCATCCCAATTCCAGTCATCCTTAGAGTCTGGGTCCCTACCGCAGTTTTTAATAACAGGCGTTACCCACCTGCTCCATAAGTCAGGTAGTCCCGCGGAACCCAAAAATTATAGACCGATCACGTGTTTGTCGACGGTCTATAAACTTCTTACATCCATTTTGAGAGTGAAAATTAATACACACATTGACAAATTCTCCATTATGTCTGCCTCTCAAAATGGATGTAGGAATGGGTCCCGTGGCACTAAGGAGCTACTCCTCATCGACATGGCCATTAGCCAACAGGTTCGTCGATCCCGCAAGGATCTGTCTACATGCTGGATAGGTTATAAGAAGGCCTACGACTCGGTGCCCCATACATGGCTCATGAGGGTGCTGGAGTTGTACAAGATAGATGCAACTCTACGCGCCTTCCTTGAGTCGTGTATGGGGCAATGGAGGACGGTCCTTCGATATCCAGTTTGTCGACAAATCCAGGGGAACGATGAGCCTGTATGGATTAAACGGGGAATATTCCAGGGCGACAGTCTGAGCCCACTTTGGTTCTGTCTAGCCCTGAATCCTCTGAGCACATTGCTGGAGGATTCAGGTCTAGGCTACCGGTTGAGGAGAGGTGGTCAGGTCATATCTCACCTTCTTTACATGGATGATCTGAAACTCTTTGCCCCCAACAAATTGCGACTGATGGAGCTACTGAAAGTAACTGAAACTTTCAGTAGCGCCATCAGGATGGAATTTGGTGTGGACAAATGTGCAGTCATGTATTACATACAGCGAGGGGAGATTATGGAATCTGAGGGAATGCAGCTCTCGGATTCCATACACCTGAGATCCCTCTCTTCATCCGAAAGCTATAAGTATTTGGGTTTGTCGGAAGCGTTAGGCATTAACGTACCTGACATGAAGCAATCGTTGAAAGAGCGCTTCTTTGGACGCCTGAACAAGGTATTAAATAGCCTTCTTTCAGGCGGAAACAAGGTGCGCGCCTTCAACGGTTGGGTCATGCCGGTTTTAATGTACACGAAACCCAACTAATTGATTTACAGATTATATGTGTGGGTGAAGTCATAGTTATGCACACAAACACTAAATAAAACGTGCGAGCTCGGTTTTTATTAGTGTTCGTGTGGCACATCATTTACCATATACCAATATATGTATAGTCATCATTCACTTATGGTGCTGAAGGAGGTATAATATTTTGCATCATATTACTATAGCATGCTTGGCACAATGGCTATCGTCTTTGGTCAGTAAACAAGAAGCCGTAAGTTCAAACCTTGTATTCAACAATATATTCTTTTTTTTTTGTATTCATTCTTTTTGTTAAAAATTCGATTATAACGATTCGATCCCGTTCAAGGTTGGGTAATGAAGTTTCCAATGTTTGAGATAAACACGGAACTCTCAGGTCATTTTATTTTGACTGTTTAGAAAAAAACTACCGACAATTTAAAAATATTGTTTTCAAACACCTTCATTTATAAAAATGAGCGTTCTTAGTTGTCAATCTACGAGTATTTGCATTACTGAGTTTATTGATTACTACTCTGATTACTATTGATTTATTTCTGTGGATCCAACCATGCAACATTTTATCAATGTTCAAAAGGGTAGAAATCGTTGTTTTGGATGAGCAAAACATATCTATATGTGAAATTGTGAGTGTAAATGTGGTGCTGCCCCACAAACGATGGGACACTTTATATCGTGTCCTGCCTGTCCTGTTGTTTGCTCCTGCGATGTGCATCACAGGACGCTACTGAAAGTGCCAAAGTCGTCGACAAATTTTGGACTGACTCAATTTGAACTGTCATCGACACGCTAAGAAGATGCGAAATTGGAAGGCGCTTAATGATATCGGTGAGTAACAGTTACATATAACACTATGTTGATATTATACCTACTTCACTTTAACTAACTTCTCTCACCTTTCAATGTTTACTACGAATAAATAATTAATGTAACTTAAGTGCAATACCTACCATAGTTATAATAATATATTATCATGACTGAAAGATTTAAAAAAAAATATTTTAAGATGAATAAGATAAAAATTAACTTGGTCTAAAATTAGCTTGATTTAGCCCTTAGACAGTTTAAGAAACGCTAATGTCAGTGTATATCTTATATTAAATTTTTTTATTTGTATTATTATAAAATTAATTAGGTATTTATAAGTTTATTATTTAAACATTGTGTATATTATGTATATAGTATTTAAATGTAGTATATATTTTTTATAATAATAGCTATTATTAATAGTATTATAAATACTCTTTTTATCCACAGAGGAGAACCGGATTTTGGAGACGTAGAACATCCTAGGCCAAAACCAAAGGCAAATTCATCGGCACGACATCGTGGCAAGGCACAAGGCTGTTCCCTTCTTGTCCACCCGCGTAAAAGCAACAGCACACAATATGTGCTTACAAACTATGAGAAATCACCTACATTCAGCTGGATTACGTTGCAGCAAGCCAGCGCGCACCTTTCTGTCCACTGCGCACCGACAAAACCGACTACACTTTGCTAGGTCATAGATTAATTTTGATTGGGAGAACAATGTGCTGATTTATAGCGACGAAAAAACGTTTAAGTCGGATAAGGATGGGCGTAAATGTTACTAAACATATGCGCGAATATGGTTAACAGCATGAGGTGAAGGTTACAAGAAGTAATAGAAAACGAGGGTTTACAGGCTCATTATAGTCGAATTTATTTTAATTAGTAGGCGAATATGAATCTTATTTTCATGCAAATGACGTTCATATTTGTTAAGCGAATGTAAACAAATATAAACCTTAGCAACAATTAGGTATAGATGTTAATAATCTCCTCCTCTAATCCACTTCTTAAAACCACAACTCGTAAAGTATTGAAAGTATGGTGAAGTGATGTTATTGTTATGCGGTTAGAAGTTGTCATAATTTCTTACTATCTAACATGTTGATTCACTTCACCTCTAATTTTACTTTGATTCAATTTATATACCTGCTACTTTGACAAATTATTTACGTCCATCCTTACCAACAAAAAACTTTGCCTTTGTCAATAAAACTGGTAAACAACAGTGTTTTACTCATTCGAACGTCTAGTATGGATAGCTATAGCCTATATATGTTTAAAACCAGTTCGTATTAAATCATTGTATCAGCCACACAAGTTTTTTTTGCTAACATACAACTCCCACCAAATTGAACCTTAAAACAACCAATGTAAGGAAGGTAAAGGTCCTTTCAAACCCAATGTTTATCTAATAAAAAATCAAATTATTTTATTGGTTTTATTTAATTACCTTTTTACTTTTTGCTTGAGTGATTTTATTGGTCACAAAATTAATTTAATAAAGAACAAAAAGTAAAAAACAGCAAATGTAACTCCTCACCTGGGATCGAACTCACATCGTTAAGCTTAACTGACGCAAGCGCTTACACCAATCAGCTATGGTGACCATGTTACACTTGTATAAAATGTTGGCCTAATTGTAAACCCGTTTTTTTTTAATTTTTTCCTTGTACCCTACAAGGTTAAAGATAAAAAAATAAACCCCTTAAAGGGTAGACTATGTATACGCACACAATGATAATGAGCGGCTGTACGAACATTACTGGCTCGTACAATGACTGTTACCGCTGTGTGCGATGTAAACTATTTAGCTTTGCAGACTGTACTCATTCGGCGTACTCAAATGGACTCAGACGGAACTCGATGCCCTGGATAGGAGAGTTCGTACATTGCTTACCGCAAACCGGATGCATCACCCACGATCATCAGTGATGAGGCTGTACATCCCGCGGAAGTGCGGGGGTCGAGGGTTTTTAAACGCGAAGTCCCTTCACAACCGCGAGATGTGCAGTCTCAGAGAATATTTTTTAAAAGCCGAGGTGGGTATGCACCGAGATGTGGTCGCAGTGGACAAGGGACTCACCCCGCTGTCCATGGCTAAAGAGAACTGGCGCAAACCTGCAGTAATTACTACCGATGACCGCAAGGAAGTATGGCAAGGCAAGGAGCTTCACGGGCACTTCTACCGGGCTCATCATGGGCCCGATGTAGATTTTTCTAGTGTCCGTGTCCTGGTTACGTTTCGGCGACCTCTTTGGAGAAACTGAAGGTTTTGTCTGTGCGATTATGGACGAAGTTATGTTGACGAACAACTACCGGAAATATATTATGAAGGACGGGACGGTTGACGTGTGTCGGGCATGCCACCGTCCGGGTGAGTCCATCAGACATATTATTTCTGGTTGTTCTCGTCTGGCTAACGGCGAGTACTTGCACAGGCACAACCAAGTAGCCAGGATTATTCACCAGCAACTTGCCTTGAAATATAAAATTGTGGAATCTGAGGTACCGTACTACAAGTATGTGCCCGACCCAGTTCTCGAGAAAGACCATGTCACGCTCTACTGGGATTAGTCTATCATTACTGACAGGACTATTGTCGCCAATAAGCCTGACATAGTAGTGATAGACCGATCAGCGCACCGCGTAATGATAGTCGATGTTACCATCCCGCATGACGAGAACCTCGTGAAAGCTGAGAAAGAGAAACAAATAAAATATCTCGACTTGGCACACGAGGTTGTCGACATGTGGAATGTGAACTCGGCTATCATTGTGCCGATCGTCGTGACGGCCAATGGCCTTATAGCCAAAAGCCTCGACGACCATCTTTCGAGGCTCTCCTTAGGCGGTTGGATCAAGGGCCTGTACTCCTCGATACGGCTCGTATTGTGAGGAGGTTCCTGTCTCTGGAACCCTAACCACCGGTAGCTTGGACCCTGCTCCCGCTACCGGCGGACCACTATTTTTTATATTTTTAAATGTTTTTATATGGTATTTGTTAAGAAATATTTAAAAATGTAATTAGTGTGTAAGAAAATAAATAAAGGAAATAATAATAAGCTGGCAACACTTACGTCAATCAAACGTCTTCATATCAGACTTACCAAATTTTCTAAAATATAAATATTTAAAAGTTATACCGGAAGATTTGACCGATACCACCGTTTTATTAATAGCATTTTTAATAAAAAATACCAAAATGAAAACGAAATTCAATAGAAAAGCAAAGAAAAAAACCACAATTTGGAATTGACACAATGTGACATTGTCTGTCACAAAAATTTTGGAAGAGACTAATATAAAATATGTTGACGAGATCAGCTGCACGACGCGCACGCCTATTACCTCCGGACCCGTCGCTCAGCTCCGCCTCGCCACCGCCGGAATCCAGCCCCATCGCGAGTGCTGTGACACTGGCCGTGGCAGTTGCGTCGAGCTCGAGCGATGAGTATTTCTCTCCGTCGACGACGCCACCACCTGTTCGTCGACGGGGAGGACGCCGGCCGCCGGACGGTTTAGGACCTCGAGGCCCACCGGCCTCTGACAGGGTTCCAGCTCCCGGCGGGAGTGTGCAGCGCATGCGATGGACGCAATCCATCAATGAAAACGTCATGCGCTCATACTATGGAGCTACAGAGGGAGGAAACAACCTGACCGCGTACCGTGTTCGGATGCTTTCTCTGTTTCAGGTGCTTGAGCCAGCTGTCAACGTGTCGGCACAACGACTATCGGATCAGGTGCGAGTCATCCAGCGTAACCGTATGTTGGATGACACTGTACTTGATCGCCTGCGAAGTGAAATGCAGAGCAGCCATGTCATTACCCCGTCGGCGCAGGCTGTGGTACTACCACAGTCTAGCACAATACCTAATCGCGATAACGACGTGAGTAATGACATGGTTACTAATGTAAGTACCCAGTGCAATGAGGAAATGAGGAGTGCTTTGGAGGGTGCGATTCGAGAATATCGGTTCATGCAACCCGACCTTAGACCACGCATACCTCGTTTGCCCATGCATAACAAAAATAGGGCGCTGGTGGCTGTTCTGGATGCTCACTCAATCCTGTATTGTGCGGCTGCAGCGGCATGTCGTGTAGCTCATGTCAAATTTTCAGATGACAGAGCTACACGACCTAAACCAGCCGTTACGCCATGGCAGTACAGGATTGAACGACGTATTGGTGGGGCCAGAGCACTCTTCGCAAACTGATCTGCCTCAGGGAGGGCAATACTCGCCCTAGAGTGATGCGTTTTGTGAGGCGGGCATTCTCGGGGACTGATATCAGTCCTCGAGACTACATGTCCCGTATCACAGAGCGCATCGACTTCCTGAAGCAGAAAGTGTATGCATGGGCAAGCCGTATTCGTAGGTATAAGCGGCGGGTGGACCGATACACTCAGAATCGCACTTTCCAAAGAGATGAAAGGTGGGTATATAGGGCTTGGGAGCGACCGGACCAAGGTGCGGCTGACTCGAGCATACCGGATTATGATGCCATGTGCTCGTTCTGGCGCAGCATCTGGTCGGTGCCTGTTAGCCATACCGAGGGTGAATGGACTCGGGAGGTTGAGCAAGCGTGCGATCTAGTGCCAGAAATGGGGGCAATGACTATCAGCCCCCAAGACGTAGTTCGTGCAGTCCGTCCGTTGCCTAACTGGAAATCTCCAGGGCCGGATGGGCTGCACAACTTTTGGATTAAATGGTTCACTAGGTCGCACGCTCGCCTGGCGATCCTGTTCCAGTCAGCCTTAGAGTCAGGGTCGCTGCCAGAGTTCCTGATAACAGGTATAACCCACCTGCTCCATAAATCGGGTAGTACTGCGGAGCCCAAATATTATAGACCGATTACCTGTCTTCCGACGGTCTATAAAGTTCTTACATCCATTTTGAGAGCTAAAATTAACAAACACATTGATGACAATTCTATCATGTCCGCTTCTCAAAATGGATGTAGGAACGGGTCCCGCGGTACTAAGGAGCTACTCCTCATTGATATGGCCATTAGTCAACAGGTTCGATGTTCCCGAAGGGATCTGTCGACATGTTGGATAGACTATAAGAAGGCCTATGACTCGGTGCCACATACATGGCTCATGAGGGTGCTAGAGTTGTATAAAGTTGATGCAACTCTGCGCACCTTCCTGATGTCATGTATGGGACAATGGAGGACAGTCCTTCGCTATCCAGGATGTCGGCAAATTCAGAGGAATAGCGAGCCGATAAGGATAGAGCGAAGCATATTTCAGGGCGATAGTTTGAGTCCACTTTGGTTCTGCTTAGCCTTGAATCCTCTTAGCACGCTGCTGGTGGATTCAGGTCTAGGTTATCGGTTGAGGAGAGATGGTCAAGTTATATCTCACCTCCTTTACATGGATGACCTGAAACTCTTTGCCCCCAACGATTTGCAACTGATGGAGCTACTGAAGGTAACTGAAACTTTCAGTAGCGCCATCAGGATGGAATTTGGTGTGGACAAATGTGCGGTCATGCATGTAAAGCGAGGTGAGATTGTGGAATCTGTGGAAACCCAGCTCTCGGATTCCATAAATCTTAGACCCTTCTCAGCAACCGAAACCTATAAGTATTTGAGTATGTCGGAAGTGCTGGGCATCAATGTTGCTGACATGAAGCAATCGTTGAAGGAGCGCTTCTTTGGCCGCCTGAAAAAAGTATTTAATAGTCTTTTATCAGGCGGCAATAAGGTACGTGCCTTCAACGGTTGGGTCATGCCGGTTCTGATGTACTCTTTCGGCATACTCAAATGGACCCAAACAGAACTAGACGCCCTGGATAGGAGGGTCCGTACATTGTTGACGGCATATCGAATGCATCACCCGCGTTCTTCTGTTATGAGACTATATATCCCGCGGAAGTGTGGGGGTCGAGGCTTTTTAAACGCTAAGACTCCACAATCACGAGATATGCAGTCTCAGGGAATATTTCCTTGAAACCGACGTGGGGATGTATCGAGATGTGGTCGCAGTGGACAAGGGCCTCACCCCGCTCTCCTTGGCTAAAGAGAACTGGCGCAAACCTGTAGTGCTTGACACTAACGACCGCATGGAGGTACGGCAGAGTAAGGAGCTTCACGGACGCTATTTCCGGGCCCTGCATGGGCCCGATGTAGACCTATCAGCGTCCGTAGCCTGGCTACGTTCCGGGGACCTCTTCGGAGAAACCGAAGGTTTTGTCTGTGCAATTATGGATGAAGTTATGATGACGAATAACTACCGGAGATTTATTGTGAAGGACGGTACGGTTGACATATGTCGGGCATGCCACCGTCCAGGCGAATCAATCCGTCACATTATCTCCGGGTGTTCTCGTCTGGCTAACGGAGAGTACTTGCATAGACACAACCTTGTAGCCAGGATTATCCATCAGCAACTTGCTTTTGCAGGATTTTTTCTGCCGTACTATAAGTATGTGCCAGACCCAGTTCTCGAAAATGGCAGTATCACATTGTACTGGGATCAATCCATCATCACTGACAGGACTATTGTAGCCAATAAGCCTGATATAGTGGTGGTGGATCGATCAGAGCGGCGCGCAATGATTGTTGACATAACGGTCCCACATGATGAGAACCTCGTGAAAGCCGAGAAAGATAAGAAAATCAAGTATCTTGACTTGGCTCGCGAGGTTGTCGACATGTGGGATGTGGACTCAGCGATCATTGTGCCGATAGTCGTCTCAGCCCATGGTTTAATTGCCAAGAGCCTCGACCCATACCTGAGGAGGCTCTCGTTAGGCAGCTGGATCAAGGGCTTGATTCAGAAAGCGGTACTTCTGGACACGGCTCGTATTGTTAGGAGGTTCCTCTCTCTGGAGCCCGGACCGCCGGTAGCTTGGACCCTGTTCCCGATACCGGTGGGCTACTATTTTTATGCTACTACTTTTAAATGTTTTTTATATGATTTTTGTTAAGAAATATTTAAAAATGTAATTAGTGTGAAAGAAAATAAATAAAGGAAATAATAATAAGATAGGTCCCGTATGTCAAGCATAGGTCAAATGTTCATCATTCTTATTTTAATACAAATATTGGTTATGATACAAACATATTTACAATAATCCTTTTAACAGACATTTAAAACTACGCAAAAACTAAACTAAACTAAACTTTATTCTTTCTAAAAAAGCTGAAATTTTCGACTTTGCTCTTTCGGATCATACATCTCAAGTACTTAGAGTTCCCGTTAACAAAACTTGTAAATTAAAATACTGGAAAACTAAGAAGCGAGATCTAAGCATTGACAATTTATATAAATTCAAAACAAATCTAGGCTGTCTTTCCTTTATGCAAGTGTTTGATACAGAGGACGCGAACAAAGCCTTCGATAATTTTATGGAAGATTTCTCTCTTTTATACAAACTGTGTTTTCCAGAAAAAATCGTTACTATTAAAACCAACAAGAAAACAAAATGGATATCTAAAGGAATAAAACTATGTAGCAATAAACAAAGGCAGTTACTTGGGCATATAGACTAAATTCTAATTCACAAAATAAAACAGTTTTAAAAACCTACACAAAACTCTATAGAAAAATTATCAAGCTCACACAAAAATCACAAAATAATCATTACATAAATACCGCCCAAAATAAATCTAAAGCTACATGGCAAGTTATTAATAAATCAAAACTTTGTCTGCCCCAAGAGCCTATCACGTGCATAAACAGAGATAATTTGATATTTAATTGCCCCTCGGACATAGCTAACGAATTTAATAATTATTTTATTGATGAGATTGAAAACAATGTCAAAACTGACAAAAAATTGAACAATATTCACATAAATTATCAGACATCAAATTCACTTTTTATGTACCCAGTAACAATAGACGAAGTAATTAAGATTATTTCAAACTTTAAAAATAAGAATACTGTTGGACATGACGACGTCTCTACAAAAGTAATAAAATTCACCAAAGAAATTATAGCAGGACCTTTAGCTCATATAATTAACCTATGTATTGTAAGGCACGTTCCCGGATAATCTTAAGAAAGTTATAATAAAGCCTTTATATAAAAAAGATGACAAAACAGATTTAAAAAAATATAGACCTATTGCAAAGATTCCTATATTTTCAAAGATTATTGAGAAAATTATTTATAACTCATTATATAGATTTCTTGAAAAGTATGATTTATTTTGCAAAGAACAAAAGGGGTTCCGCAAGAATACAACGATCAACATGGCTCTATTTGATCTCTTAACTAATGTAATGTCATCTGTAGACATGAGAAATCCAGTTTGTGCAATATACACCGACATGTCCAAGGCGTTTGATTATGTAGACCATAACATTTTACTACAGAAATTGCATAGTCATGGTATAAGAGGGAACATATTACAGTTAATAGAGTCATACTTAAGCAATAGGTTTCAATGCACAGAGATCTCTAGAATCTGTCCAAAAACTAAATTTGAAACCGTTTATTCATCAAAACCAAGGTTCGTAAAATATGGCGTACCACAAGGTAGCGTTCTGGGACCGTTACTATTCCTCATATACATAAATGATCTTCCAAAAGTGACTTCTAACAAAATGAGTCTGTTTGCAGATGACAGTACAGCTGTAATAAAGTGTACGAATCAAAATATTTATGAGCATGATATTAATACTTGTTTACATGACATTATAGATTGGTTACATAATAATAATTTAGTTATTAACCTGAGTAAGACAAAAGTTATGCACTTTCATCAACGCAACAAACCCCCAACCGTAAATCTTGCTTACCAAGGTCGCTCTATTGAGAAAGCAAATACGGCCAAGTTTTTAGGTATGTTGATTGACAGTAAACTTTCATGGAAACCTCATATTGAACAATTATGTAAAAAACTCAGTAAATCCGCATACGCACTATTCAAACTTTCAAAGATAGTCAACAATCAAGCTATTTTAACTGCCTACTATGGTTTGGTTGAGTCCGTTTTACGATATGGCATTATTTTCTGGGGGCGGTCTACTGATAGGGAGCTGGTGTTTGGAATGCAAAAGCGCTGCATTAGGTCAATGTGCGGACTTAAGACAACAGATAGCTGTCTTCCTTATTTTAAATCTTTACAAATTTTAACTTTTCCATCGTTATATATATTAGAAACCGCTTTGTTTGTTAAAAATAATCCAGACCTATTCCAGAAATTGTCAGCAACCAGAAAAAAATCAATACGGTCACAGTATGTTAATGATTTATGTCAAGCAAAATGTAAAACCGCATTAATGAAAAAAAGCTTTTTTGGTATTGCCCCACGCGTTTATAATAAGGTACCTAATATTATTAAAAATATGACTGTATTAAAATTTAAAAAGACGCTAAAAAAGCTTTTACTTGATAAATGTTATTACACGATTGACGACTTCTTGAATGATAAATCGCTGACTAATTGACATTCATTCTGTTCCAATTGACATTGTTTTCTTTTTTTTTTTTTATATAATACTATTTCTATTTGACATTCACTTCATTATTTCTGTATTTTTTTATTTAACTTCAATTTGAGCATTAATGTTTATATAGTTCTGTATCTTAAATTCAAAACTTTAATGTAATTTGCATGCCCATTTGTCGGTAGAATATGGAGGACCGACTAAATTTAATACCTGTACATGTACAATTACCCATGTTTGCAAATGAATAAATGACTATTGACTAAGTAGCCAGTGCAACGACCGATTGAGGAGCGCTCTGGAAGATGCGCTTCGTGAATATCGATCCACTCCTACCGAACTTAGGCCCCGATTACCACGGTTACCCATGCATAATAAAAATAGGGCGCTGGTGTGTGCCTTGGACTCGCAACTCAAGAATATATTCGAGAGTAGCGAGAACCTCGTTGATACACACTCGATCCTGTACTGTGGGGCTGTTGCGGCATGTCGTTTAGCTAACGTCAAGTTCCCAAATTGTGACGTAGCTACTCGACCAAAACCAGTCGTACTAGCCTGGCAGCGCTGGATCGAGCGCCGCATCGACGGGGCCAGGGTACTCATCGGCAAACTATACTGCTTCAGGGAGGGCAATACACGACCACGTGTAATGAGCTTTGTGAGGCGGGCATTCTCGGGGACTGGAATCAGTACTCAAGAATACATGTCCCGTGTCACAGAGCGCATTGACTTCCTGAAGCAGAAAGTTTATGCATGGGCGAACCGTATTCGGAGGTATAAGCGGCGGGTTGATCGGTACTCACAGAATCGCATGTTCCTGAGCGATGAGAGGTGGGTATACAGAGCTTGGGAGCGACCCGAGCTAAATATGACAAACGTGTGCCGCCCGGATGATGCTGCCACGAGTTCTTTCTGGCGCAGCATCTGATCGGTGCCCTTCTGTCGTACTGATGCTGACTGGATGCATGATGTCAAACGAGTGTGTGAACCTATCCCAGAAATGGAGCCAATTTTGATAACACCTTTAGATATAGCCAGAGCAGTTCGTCCGTTACCGAACTGGAAGTCACCGGGACCGGACGGACTGCACAAATTCTGGCTCAAATGGCTTAGTAGTTCACACACTTGCCTGGCATCCCAATTCCAGTCATCCTTAGAGTCTGGGTCCTTACCGCAGTTTTTAACAACAGGCGTTACCCACCTGCTCCATAAGTCAGGTAGTCCCGCGGGACCCAAAAATTATAGACCGATCACGTGTTTGTCTACGGTCTATAAACTTCTTACATCCATTTTGAGAGCTAAAATTAATACACACATTGACAAAAACTCCATTATGTCTGCCTCTCAAAATGGATGTAGGAATGGGTCCCGCGGCACTAAGGAGCTACTCCTCATCGACATGGCCATTAGCCAACAGGTTCGTCGATCCCGCAAGGATCTGTCTACATGCTGGATAGATTATAAGAAGGCCTACGACTCGGTGCCACATACATGGCTCATGAGGGTGCTGGAGTTGTACAAGATAGATGCAACACTACGCGCCTTCCTTGAGTCGTGTATGGGGCAATGGAGGACGGTCCTTCGATATCCAGGATGTCGACAGATCCAGGGGAACGATGAGCCTGTATGGATTAATCGGGGAATATTCCAGGGCGACAGTCTGAGCCCACTTTGGTTCTGTCTAGCCCTGAATCCTCTGAGCACATTGCTGGAGGATTCAGGTCTAGGCTACCGGTTGAGGAGAGGTGGTCAGGTCATATCTCACCTTCTTTACATGGATGATCTGAAACTCTTTGCCCCCAACAAATTGCGACTGATGGAGCTGCTGAAAGTAACTGAAACTTTCAGTAGCGCCATCAGGATGGAATTTGGTGTGGACAAATGTACAGTCATGTATGTAAAGCGAGGGGAGATTATATTTGACGCCCCTTGATTACTTTCTATGGGGGACCATGAAACAACGCGTCTACAGTACCCCCATCAACAGTGAGGCCGATTTGCGTGACCGCATAATTAACTGTGCGAATGATATTCGCAATGATCCCGAAATGATAAGGAGAGCGACACAACAAATTTTAATACGCGCGGCTTTGTGCCTACAACAACGAGGTGGACATTTTGAGAACCTGATGCATTAAATTATGTGTCAAATAATAAATGGTTTTTAATTGAACTCTTTTGTATTAATTATCATCCCAAATAAACCATCCTTAAGAGAACAATAAATGGCGCGTTCGGAGTGCCATCTTTTAACATTTGATATAAAATGTTATGTTTGAGTTATAAACATGCCATTTTTACTATTGGGTAGCTAATACGATGAAAAATACGTTAAAGTAATAAAAAAGGTAGGTAATGGGGGCGTCTTATTGAGAAATTTTACAATTATTTTAAAAATTGATGACAAAAAAACAGATTTTTGCCAAAAAAAGATGTTTATTTTCAATTGAGGGTAGTTTTTTTTCCAGAATTTTAATTTTATTAGGAAGCTTAATTACTTCCAATCATTATGGAGTTTGTTTCATCGCGATAGATAATTCAGTTTAAAAGTTACACCGTTTTGTTTACACTGGGGTCACAGTAGTGGACAAAATTTTTAAAAATTCCATAAAAAATATAAAAAAAAATATTTAGATTTTTTTAAATATTTTTTCCATCGATAAAATTAAGCATAGATTCTCTCATTTCGGTATGTGCACATTATAAAGACTCACACTGTATATTAATAATATAATAGCATAACAATATCATAACGTTATTGTTATGCTATTAAGCAGCGCTCAAAATATGAATGTCAAAATGGTAATTATTAACATTAAAGTTCGATAACACACAAAACAACCTAAACAACCTAGATGCTGTCTCTGTGTCTGATGCTTCGACTTGTGACCTGGAAAACTGTACTCCACCAAATTTCATACCTAAACAAGCACTTAAAATCATTACACAGAACATAAGAAGTATAAATAAAAACATAGCGGGCTTTATGACTACACTTGCTCGGACAAAACTTGACTGGGACATAATCGTATTAACCGAGTGTTGGCTCCCTAACACCCATAATATTCCCGAGTTGCTAAACTATAACTATTGTCGTACCAACAATAATCACACACAAAATGAAGGTGTAGTCCTGTATCTGCATAAAAAACTCCAACTAGTTGTACAGGAGCCGTCATTCTTAGATGCTAACTGTCTCCAATTAAAAATCGATAGCAGTACTATTCTCTTAGCGATATACCGCCCGCCAGGTTACAAAGACTTAGATAATTTTTTAAACTCCCCAAATATTACCCTAAATAGGCTATCTAAATTTAATACTATATTTGTTGTGGGAGACATTAATATAAATATACATGAACGCTGCAAGGATTCCGCTAAACATTCCTACCTAAACTTACTGGCTACCCATAGCCTTTTACCTGCTCATACAATACCTGCGCGACAACAATCTTGTCTTGACCACGTTATTCTGAAAACTCGACTACCTGCTTCTACTTCAGTCTAACTGCTCTAACTGATCATGAGACTGTAATGCTATTCTTGTCTAAACGAATGCCTAAAATAATTACAAAACAATGTATTCGTTTGAATTATGTTAAGATAGAAACAGACCTAAAACTGCTAGACTTTAGTGAAGTATACAAGACCCAAGATCCTCATGTGGCAGGGGAAACAATAACACGATTAATAAAACACGTGATAGACTCAAACTCCGAATCTGGTAAGACTCCGAACCGTAAACAAATATTAAAGCCGTGGATTACTCCTGGTTTACTTCGCTGTATGCGGCATCGAGACAAATTGCATAAAAAATTTAAGCAGGCGCTTAATGACACATTAAAAATTACTTTTATTAGGTACATAGATTATTTGTTTCGGGAGGTTCCTGCACCGAATCGGGCGGGAGGAAACGCCCGGGTGTTTCCATTGTGAGGATCGTCCGGAGGACACGGTGCAGCACACTGTGGAGGCCTGCCCTGCTTGGGCGGAGCAGCGCCGTGTCCTCGTAGAGGCGATTGGCGGCGGCGACCTCTCGCGCCCGGCCCTGGTTCAAGCCATGGTCCGAGAGGGAATGGGAAGCTGTCATCTCCTTCTGCGAAGCAGTCATGCTAGTGAAGGAGGTGGCGGAACGTGAGAGGGAAAGAGCCTCACGTCCCAGCCGCCGCGGGAGACGCCCTGAGCGTCGGGGGTCACGTGGTGGCCCCCGGCCACCGTAGGCGCGGGCCTGTGGACGGCGAGTTTTGGGCTAGCTCGCCGTCCGGCCGTCTTATGACGACAGGCCGTGTCGACGGCGCGTTCGTGTTCCACGCGCGCCTCAAAGAGATGTCAGCAACCACGTAGGGGTCCGCACGGGCCGATGCCTGCCAGGGCTGCGGGACTGTTCGAAAGAGATACCGCGGCCCTGGAACACAAAGGGCAAAGAAGGAACATGGATGGGTTTTAGTCAGTACAAGTCTGACACTCCCTTCCGCTCCGCCCAGAGCGGGGGGGGGGGGGGGGGGGGTCATTTGATGATTTCCCAACATAAAAAAAAAAAGAGGCACATAAATTATTGTAATAAATTATTAAGGAAATTAAAAATAGAATTTGAAAAAAATGAGATCAGTAAAGCTGGAAAAAACACTAAACAGTTATGGTCGGCCATAAATAATATCTCTAACAGGTCGACAAGGAAATCCAACACATCATCACAATTACTAGCCTCATCAAGTACACGACAAAATTCGGTAAACCATGTCAATGACTTTTTTGCCAAAATAGGTGAAAAATTAGCGAAAAATATTAAGAGTACACATACAAAAGCTACAAAAGGAAACCTATGTAACGGAACGCAATCCATGGTAATGCTCCCAACAGATGAGGAAGAGGTAGCTGGAATATTAATGTCGCTCCGCAATAATTGTGCCGCGGGATGGGATGGGATATCCGGTGACCTCTTGAAAAAGCATGCTGGCGTTATTGTGCCTCCGTTAACGTACGTATGTAACCTTGCTCTTTCCACAGGTAAATTTCCTAAAGTGTTCAAAAAAGCCATAATTCATCCGATCTACAAGAGTGGGGACAGGAGCCGTGTTGATAACTACAGACCTATATCTGTGCTGACTGCTTTTTCCAAAATACTGAAACGGGTAATGAACAGCAGACTTGTGAGCTACTTGGAAAACAATAATCTTGTCGCACCAGCGCAATTTGGGTTTCGCTCAGGCAAATCCACCTCTGATGCGGTCCATGAGTTAACAGACTATTTGGTCACAAACATGGATAGTGGGGATAAAGTTATGGCCATTTTTCTAGACCTTGCTGTCGAAAGCCTTACTTTCGACACGGTTTCTGTCCCAATTCTTTTACGTAAGATGGAAAGCTTGGGAATCAGAGGACTTTCTCTGGACCTCTTTAAAGACTATCTGAGTGAGCGTACCCAGAGAGTAAAGATAGATGAATTCATCAGTGAGGAACAAATAATTAACTAAGTCACGCCTCAAGGCAGTGTCCTTGGACCTTCATTATTCCTCATCTATATCAACGATCTGGGTATGCTCACTCCCCAATGGCAAAATCATTGCCCTCTTGTTCAGTGCGAGCTCGTGGGAAGATGTCTATGAGCGCGCACAACTAGGCTTTAATACAGTATCGAATTGGTTACGCGACAATCTGTTGACCCTTAATACAACCAAAACCAATTACATAGCATTCTCCATGAAAAACAACGAATCCTCCCAAACAGTACCTAATACTATTGTAGCTCATTCCTGCACAAACCCACTCACCCGTAGTTGTAAATGCGAACCACTCACCAAGGCTGAGAATGTAAAATACCTGGGAATAACGATCGACAAAAACCTAAGATTTCAAGATCACATAACCAATAACAGATTACGGAAACTAATTTATGTGTTCAAAACGCTGAGACATGTAGTCGATAAAAATATTATGAAAACAGTGTACTATACCCTTGCTCAATCTATAATATGCTACTGCATCACCTCTTGGGGTGGAGCTCCAAAAACTACCATAATTGAAATTGAAAGAACCCAAAGAGCTATACTGAAAGTTTTGTCTTTTCGACCGTATCGTTACCCCACTGAACAGTTATACAAAGAGAATGAAGTCCTGACAGTGCGGCAACTGTTTATATTGCACATTCTGCTGAAACAGCATTCTCTTTTGTTTTATAATCCAACGTTGTCCAGGGGGAAAAGACGATATGACCCTGTCTAGCGCCATCATCTACGTCTCAAAACTATGTTCGCAAGGCGTTTTTTTCGCTATCTGGGTGGTTACTTTTACAATAAAACTCACAAGGTGTTACATATCTTTAGCCTCACAAAGAATAAATGCAAAAAGAGGCTAACAGACTGGATACTAACATTAAACTATAACAATACTGAAAATATACTTATAGTGACCTAAACACAAAATCACGTACTGTCCCACACAGACACACCCCCACACACTCACACAATCACCCATACTACACATCTACCAACATTCGTCTCGCATGCTTAACCTAGATTTTAATAATAATAAATAAAACTATAAAATGTATGATTCCTTATTACAATCTGTCAGCGCGCCTAGTACATAATTTATAAAATGAAAATGTAAAGGGGTGGGATCCTGGTGTCCTGAAACACAGGCCACGAGCCTAGCTTAGGTACCAGTCTCCCACAATATATACTTACCTGAATTGTGTATCATTGTCGAATCTGACCGATGTAAAATAATTTATGTATATTGTGGTGAAAAAATAATGTTGATTGATTGATTGACTTCGCGTGGCTGGCTCTTTCTTTGGCCAAAGAACTAGCATTGTCATTCAACAATGCTACTAGTGTTCTCACTTTTCCGGACGAAAGCGATGCGGAGGAGTACTTTGACGCCTAAGTGTCCTGTAGTCGCCGTTGTATATAATTATGTATGTTGGTACTTACTTTTAGTCTTAATATTTATTATTATTTTAGTTCTATTTGTACTCTGTAATCAGGGTTATTGGTAACTTGACGTATACTTTGTAGGACGTCATAGTAGGGTTAAAATGTAACAAATTAAGCCACAAAATGTTCTACCGAAATTCAGTAGTTTAGTTTAGTTACTTAGATTTTTAGTTGTTTTATGAAAAATCCCAGATTAAATCATTTGAAGGCAATTAAAAAATGATTAACGGCACGACTGCACTGAAATTTAAATTATTATGATAGCTGATGTCGCAGCAGACCTTTGTTAATAATTAAACGTCCAAACTTTAATCAATAAACAAAAATTTTATTGTTGTTGTAAATTTTGCTATTACTTCGTAAAAATGTTGTCTAGTGCAAAAAAAATACTACGCCTGATTTACAAATTACTAGAAAAATGGCCTTGTCTTATCAGCTATCTAAAAAGGTTAAACCGTTTACCAAATCCTTGACACAGCGAACACCTTAGAGCTGCTTGAGAGTAATCTTACTGGACAGTTGTCCGCACAACCTAAGGGGCCTTGAACAAATGATTTATGAACTATTTGCAAAAGAGTCGAGGAAATGATGGCACTACTTCTTGATGATGTGCCCAGCCCAAAAACCATAATAAAGACATTATTATGTGCGCAACATGGTGGCCTATGGTTCGTTTACCGGTAACGCACGTGCAGTAATAATCACCGACGTTCCTTGTATCTCTCGAATTAGAAGATTGTGTTATCTGTATTATACATAATGGTCTATAACTTTTTTCTCCCGGCGGCGATTTGCTCATGTTCTTAACAAAGAATAACCCTCTTCTTCAAGCTTTAAAATGATGATGAATGAATCACCGACGCTGTTTGTAATTAATGCCATCGTTGATTACATAGTTTATATTAAATAATCAATAACTTTTTTTTTAAAAAACCTTGCCCCACACTAGGAATTTCTCCTGTATCGTGGGTGCGTTTTCAAACATTTAAACTCACATACACAAACAGCCAGACCCGGAACAACTACCTGTAGATCATACAAATATTTGTTCCGTGCGGGGATCGAACCCGCGACACGCAGCGCAGCAGCCAATCGCTCAGCCACTGCGCCAACTGTGCCGTCCACTTTTCTTTTCTTTTTTCCGTTTACTTTTTTTTTTTTCTTTTTCTTTTCTTTTCTTTTTTTTCTTTTCACTGTCCGTCGACTATTTTCTCCATAGAGCATTTTTTTTGACGCCATAACAAAAAATGATGCTGTTGACATCACCTTCAAGAAAATATAGGTTTCGTTCACCGACGCTACTTGGACCGCTTCCGCCCGATCTGCCCGATCCTTATGAAAATCGTTTTTGATTTAGTACAGAAAGGCGTGTATCTCATAAGGCGTTTTTGGAAAATCAAATTAAATAATTTCGTGAACATTATTATTATTTTTAATCAATATCAATTTGAAAACTTTAATTTGTTTGTTGGCGCTTCCTCATAATTAATTACTTACTACTTTGGAGCGTAGCTAGACTAAAGGTTTATTTTTTTATTTTTCGCTTTTCAGTTCGTGTTTTCGTCGGTTAAATTTTTTGTTGAAAAGTTTTATTTTTCGCATTTTAGTTTCCTTTTTCGTGGATTTTTTTTGTTACTACAATCCACTTTGTTCTTAATTTTTGGTTGTTATTGAAATTCTATAGCAACCAAAAATTTTCCTTTGTCTCCTTGGTAGACAAAGGGTAGCGTTCGGTGAATAATTCAAGTATGGTGTGGGTTATACGAATTTTCCCTACTGTCGAACCGGTTGACGAGTGTATAAGCAAGATAACTATCATAGACCTCCAGACATTGTAGTACCGAATGATGTGAACAGTTGTGGTGGCGTTTTATCTGAGATAAAATTACCCACCGAATCCCGTGCTATGCTGAGACGTAACATTTCTGATGTGAGGGCTTCGTCAACGGTGGTATGGGTAATGAGCCCAAACACGATATAGCTGTAGATATCTTCGCCACCAAACGTGTGATTTTGACGCTGTTTTCATCATTTTTAGACATAACTAGGCCTACGGCCCTACGTTCTGACCATATTACACACACCTGAATTTACTCCCTACCCACTTTTCGAAATTTTCCAAATTTAATTGTTTTTCGAAATTTTCTTCCAAAAATATCATTAGTTTATACTTTCAATAGTACTCACCCTTCATCCCTGTGTTCTGGTCTGCGTTCCGTGAGCCGGAGTCCGGGTTGGGGGTTGAAAACCAAAAATTTTTCAATCTAAAACTGGTTTTTTGAGTGGAAGTCCAGAATTTTCTTTGGCACACATCATCATCATCATCATTTCAGCCGAAAAGTCCACTGCTGGACATAGGCCTCCCCCAAGAAGGGGGGTTTTGCCATAATCGCCACGCTTGGCAGGCGGGTTGGCGATCGCAGTATGGTTGTTGTAGAATCAGAGAACGCTGCTGCCCATTCTCTGGTAAGTCCCTTAGTCGCCTCTTACGACACCCACGGGAAGATATGGGATGGTGCTATTCTTTACGTCCGGACACCAAAACACCTTTGGCACCTTTGGCACACACCCTTTTTTATTACGTAGATCGCTAGCCCGTGTGGAGACGCGTCTCTGGACATCTCGCACGCGCCTCAAGTTATAATAAAATTTTTCCGCCCACCCACCCTATTGTGTATAGAAAGGCAGATGTGGGTCGGTCGGTAGAAAAACATTTTTAAATTTTATTTTTGTAGTGAGTGTGGGTAATGAAAATAGCGCCTTTTATTTTAATTGACTGAGTCTGTGCAGGCTGTCACATTATTTAACGCATTAATTGACTGATAATTTATAAAAACGAAAATTTTAATTTTAGTTTTTCTTACTGCGAAGGGGGTACCCCCTTTACAGGAACACAGAGGAATACAGTGTCCACTTAAATAAGTCTCTCCTCCGTAGCGGATATTATTGACCTGACCTCCTCTTTACAGGGGTCCGTCGAATACTATCTGTTCTCTGACAGTCGATATGTTCCGCACCCCGGCCATGAACGCGAGACGATACACCCCTCACGTCTCGGGAGGGCCTCTCTGCTGCGGGGACGCGCCGAGCTCCTGTCGACGCTTCAAGATCACTCAGGAAGCCTGAGGTTGGGCACCGCAGTCGCATTGCGGAGGCGAGAGCTTGCCTGAATAAGGCAAAGCTCAATTTAGGTAACTCTCGAAACCTCAAGGCGGAGATCAAAACTGCGGTGCTCGAAGCCATAAACAGGCTTTATGAGCTGGTCAAGGAGTCGGAGCGAGACGAGGCCCCTGCCGCACCTGTAGCCGAACCGGTACCCGCACCCACTGCTAATTTCGGTCCCCAACCCATTTCCGTCGACGCCCTTGCTGGCCAGACTGAGCTCCTTAATACCTTGAAGGAGCACATCTCGGAGTCAAAGGATAACTCCGAGAAACTAGAAAGACTCCGAGACAGTCTCGCTAGCAAGGAAATAGTGGAGAAGACAACCTACGCGAGTGTAGCAGCCGTCAGTAAGTGCCACAGCGGGGCGCATCCCCTAGAGCGAACGACGCTGCATTCTGTGGTTGTCTCCTCAACACAGGAGATGGATACGGGGGCCGAAATCCTCGAAAGAGTGCGAAAAGCAGTGGACGCGAAGGAGGGCTGGGTGCGCGTAGAGAGGGTCAGAAAGGCCAAGGACCAAAAGAAAAATCATCATGGGGTGCGCAACAAAGGAGGAGAGGGAAAAATTAAAAAAGCGACTGGAATCGGCCGGAGAGAACCTCGTCGTCGAGGCGGTGAAGAATCGGGACCCGCTTCTGGTTCTTAGGGACGAGGAAGTGTTGAGAGCCCTTAGGAACCAGAACTGGAAGATCTTTCATGGCCTCGGGGACGAGGAACTTAAAATGTCTGTTAAATTTCGGAAAAAGTCTCGGAACCTGCACGTGAATATCATTGTGCTGAGTGTCACCCCAACAATCTGGTGGAGGGCATTCGAAGGAGGCAAGCTTCGGATTGACCTCCAGAGATTGAAGACCAGACGCCTCTGGTGCGGTACACTGCACCAGAGGAGTCTCGTTGCTTGTTATACGGGCACGGCAAACGCTAATGCACGGAGTTAGCCGATCTGTGTAGCCATTGCGGTGGTCCACACCTTAGGGTGGATTGCCCTGGCAACCAGATTGGTGAAGCAGCGGTGTGCGTTAACTGCACCAGAGCCAAACTTGGGGAGCACCAGCATAATGCTTTCAGTAACGATTGCCCGGTGCGTAAGAAGTGGGACGCATTCGCGAGAGCAACTATAGCTTATTGCTAAAGTCGTCGATGCGCCCACTTCGAAGCACACTGAGATGACCATTTCGACACAACCAGATAGCAGACGCATTGAGCGAACCACTAGAGTTGGCTTAATGGAGAATGGTAATTGGAGTCACTTTCTTGAGAAAGTGGCTGAAATTATGCTGGACCGTAAGCCAACTTTAGTGGAATCGTCAAGTTGTGTCGAACCTGGTGCAAATTTCGGTTGTCATTGTATATGTAATATGAATATGATATTGACTTATATATTAAGTATATACTGCAAATATCATAACTAAAAATCACAGAATTTGTTCTGTATGCGCAGGAAATTTCCAAGGGCGATAATATAATGGGTTAATGACAAATAAAAAATGGTAATAAAATAGGGATATACTATATTGTAATAGTTAAAATATAAGAAAATGTAAAAAGTAAAAAGTAAAAATATATAGTCAAATAGCTATTCTAATTAAACAGCACTATTAGTAAAAGTTTAATGGTAGCTAAAAAAAATAATAGTTTATGTATTAGTAAAATTAAAATTATAAGTTGAAACAAAAATATAGAGTGTGGTCTCTTCGGCCTCCAACAAATCAGTCGCTAGCAAGGGAAAAACTCGCAGAAAAGTCTGATCATGTCAGAGGGACACTGGCCGTTAAAAAAAAAAAAACACGATATAGCTGCTGTAAACTATTAAGGATCTCTTGTAACTGCCTTCCGTCTCCATCATCAGATAAAATCCAGATCTCTATTATATATTATGTTGTATTGTCATCATATGTGTGGCAAATTCAAACAGAATGGGGGTTCACGATTGAAAATTCAGTAGGAAAAAAAAAAACAATTTTAAACGGGGCCAACTTTGAGATATAAACTCTCCAATAAAAAAAAAAACTCAAATCCGACATCTCTGTAAAAAGTTACGTATGGTATAAATAAAAATAAAAAATTGTGTCGAATTGAGAACCTCCTCCTTTTTTCGTCGGTTAATAAAATGTATGTACATCACTACATTTATAATAATTACTAACTGTTACCCGCGACTTCGTACACGCGTGAGTTTCACGATATGCTGAGTTACTATTTTTTTTTGTCAGGAGGTTCTTAATTAATAGACTCTTTCGCAAAGGATTGGCCTACAATCGCACTAGACCGCGAAATGTGGAAGGAAGGAAGGGAGGCTACTGAAAAGCTGAAGCTGGAAAAAGACAAACGCCATCCACTTTACGATGTAACGAGTTTCCTCAAACCATTCTTTCCACTAAATGACAATAGTTAGGAGCTATTGGTATGAATAAAACTGTGGCATCTGAAACATCTACCACCAGCTGACTTTGTTGGGCCTGCAGCAAAGCTCCCGGCGGGTCACATATTACTATGGCCAAAAACGGTAAACACATGTTCGATATCGTTTTTTCCAAACCATACAAATTTTGACCCCCATTTAAATCCACTTGGAGTGAAATTTCCAGAAGACCTTTCGTTTATAACGAAGTTAATTGCCAGATTTCAAGTTTGTTGGTTTAAAAGTTCTAGAGATTTCATGATTAGTAAGTGAGTGAATGGTATTTTACTTTCATATGTCCCACGGGAACGTACTATCAGGATCGTACCACCCAGATACTAGATCATGGTGTATCCGTGTGACTTGAAATTCAAATCCGTTCAGCTGTGGGCTGAAAGGGTAAGAAATTCAGATAGAGTTATTTTCAGAGTACAGGATGGCAAAACTAAAAGGATACGTGTTCAATCTACGTAAATATGATCATGTCTTTTCTTAAGTGGTTGCCCATACGTCAGCGTAGGGAGCAAAGAGCGCTAACCAACTTGTTTTCTTTCCTTATTTCTCCCTCTTCCCCTAGTTACCTTGCTCCCCACTTTCAATACATGAATTCTTCAATGTCCCTCTCACCGCACTGACTTCATTCACCGATCATTCTTCATTCAGTCTATTTCTCTGTGGAATGCGCTTCCCCAGGAAATCAGGATGGCAACCAATCGTTTATTGTTTAAAATTAAAGTTCGCGAGTACAATCTGCAAAGCTAATTAGTTTACATCGCACACAGCGGTAACAGTCATTGTACGAGCCGGTAATGTTCGTACAGCCGCTAATTATCATTGTGTGCGTATACGTAGTCTACCCTACTCCGGGTTTATTTTTTTATCTTTAACCATGTAGGGTACAAGGAAAAGATAAAAAAACGGGTTTACAATAAGGCCAACATTTTATACAAGTGTAACATGGTCACCATAGCTGATTGGTGTAAGCGCTTTCGTCAATTAGTGATCTAAGCTTGACGATGTGAGTTCGATCCCAGGTGAGGAGTTATTTTTGCTGTTTTTTACTTTTTGTTCTTTATTAAATTAATTTTGTGACCAATAAAATCACTCAAGCAAAAATTAAAAAAGTAATTAAATAAAACCAATAAAATAATTTGATTTTTTATTAGATAAACATTGGGTTTGAAAGGACCTTCCTTACATTGGTTGTTTTAAGGTTCAATATGGTTGGAGTTGTATGTTAGCAAAAAAAACTTGTGTGGCTGATACAATGATTTAATACGAACTGGTTTTAAACATATATAGGCTATAGCTATCCATACTAGACATTCGAATGAGTAAAACACTGTTGTTTACCAGTTTTATTGACAAAGGCAAAGTTTTTTGTTGGTAAGGATGGACGTAAATAATTTGTCAAAGTAGCAAATCAAATCAAATCAAATAATTTATTCGAATAATATGGGTCTAAATAGATGGTAAATAAATGTTACATTACACAATATAACATTAAGGATCCTCATATAAACCATTTCTGGTATACGAAACATAAAATAAAAGCTTATAATATAATAACAATAAAACGAAATGTGTGACATAACTATAAATATAGGTACTCTTTTTCATTTTCGTTGAATAATAACTTAACTAGGTATTATTGCACTAGAATAGGAACTTAGTAAGGTTTTACAATAATTTTCTATTCTTATAACTAAGGTATTCCTGGGTCGAGTAAAAACATTTATTGACTAACCAGGCGTACAATTTTTTTCGGAATATAGTAATAGGTAGATCTTTCAGTTCACTAGGTAATTTGTTAAATAACTTAATTGACATGGGGCAACAGTTTCTTCTATATAGATCAGTTTTTATGTTTGGCAAGGGAAAGCTATTAGGATACCGGGTATTAAAATTACAATAGTCACCAAAGGATTTGTATAGGTACTGATGTGTTTTGATGAAAATACAAGACTCAAATATACGGTGCTGTTAGTAAATTTAGTTTTGGATCAATGGTTTGCATGAAGTCAAAGAATCAACGTTACAAAGTGCGCGAATGCACTGTTTTTGAGCTAGGAATACTCTATTAAATTCTACTGAGCCACCCCATAATAGAATACCATATCGTTGGTTGGAGGCTACATATCCATGATAGGCTTGTAAAGCTGTTTTTTGGCTGGATATTCGTGTAAGACGCCAGAGAGCGTAAACATACCTGTTTTTTTGTTACAGATTTTATTTATATGTAATTTCCAAGAGATCTAACTATCTAATGACATCCCAAGGAAAACTATGCTATCGGATTGAGCTATATTGTTGTTATCGTATGAGACATTTAATTTGTGATTATATTTAATTTCTATTGTAATATTTAATTATTCTAGTCTTGCCTATATTAACTTTTAAATTATTGCACTCTAGCCATTTGATAATGCTTTGAACAGCTTCGTTAACTTCTTTATTGTAGTCATCAAATGTAGTATTAGGTTTTTGTGGAATGACTAGTGATATATCATCTGCAAAAAGGGTACAGTGATGATTTGTCACGTTAGGCAAATCGTTGATGTAGAGTAGGAATAGAAGTGGGCCTAATATACTACCTTGTGGGATTCCGACTCTGTTATTTGCGAGTTTCGATTTATAAGCTACTTCTGTATTCTCGTAATTAACATTGTTGATTTCTACATATTGTTGCCTATTTGTGAGGTGACTTTGTAACCATCTATGTGCTATACCGCGAATACCGTAAGCATAGGCTTTTTGGAGCAAAATGTCATGATCAACAAAATCGAAAGCTTTGCTCATATCGAAGAACACTGCGCAGGTGTTAATACCTTTATCAACATTTTCCGACACCTTTTTTATTAGTTTAAAGGCGGCTAGTGTAGTAGATTTTCCTTTCTGAAAACCATGTTGTTCGGATTTGAGTATATTGAATTTATTAAGGAAAGATGTAAACCGTTTAAACATAACTTTTTCAATAATTTTAGCTAGTGTAGGTATGAGGGCAATCGGTCTATAGTTGTTAGGTTCTGTTTTATCCCCTTTTTTATAAATTGGTTTTACAACTGATGTTTTTAGTCTGTCTGGAAAAGTACCTTGTGATAATGATAGATTTATGAGATGACATAGTATTGGTGCTATTAAATGTGCAGTTTGTTTTAGAATTTGAGTGGGTAAGTTATCATAACCTACCGATTTTGTGTTTTTTAAAGACAGTATAATTTGGTAGATTTCGTATGTCGTTATTGGAGTTAAGAATATGCTAGCGTTATTAGGTTCTACTGTTGTAGATAAAGTTTCTAATTTTTTTTTTATTATGACGCGGTTGACTTTTTGTCAGCCCAATAAAATAATTATTAAAAGTATTTGATATGAGTTCAGGATCTGTTATGGTTTTATTGTTTGAATTTATTTTGTTTATTTGTTGCGTATTAAATTGATTGCTATCTTGACTTTTAATTATTTTCCAGGAATCGCGACAAATATTCTTAGATCCCATAAATAATCGATCATTGTTGAGTTTCTGTGCTAAGTTTATACTTTTTTTTAATATTATTACTTAGACAGGAAACGGGATATAAGATAGATAGTACGGGATATAGTATAGATAAGTGAGATACTTGGATTTATAAGACTGACGTGTAGATTTACAATTGTAGAGATACCCGAGCTTTCTTTTAGTATTGAAAGCCAATCTGAGGCCTTTAGTTATCCAAGGCTGATTCTTTATTTTCTTATTAACTTTGATTTTTTTTACTGGAAAACATAGATTGAAGAACAGTGTGAGGGTATCATAAAATATTTGAAAGGCCTTGTTAAGGTCAGGTTGATCATATACCTCTGCCCAAGAGAGATTATTGATTATTTATATATATATATATTTTTTTTCATTTTTTTTTAATTTTGTTTCTTTTTTTTTTCTTTATTCTGTGTTTGATGAACTGACGTCAAATAAACTTTATTCTTTCTTTCTTTGCTTTTTCTTATACATTCAATGAATTTAAGTATGTGGTCCGGCGAATAGTCTCGTTTTAGAACATACCATTGCAGTACAGGGGTTATTTTTTTGTTTACGGTGAGGGACAGTGTTTGACATGTGTCGTGGTCTGCTAAGCCTGAGGGTATAACTTTGCTTATAGCAGTGGGGTCATTGCTGATTATTTGGTCTAAGCATGATTCTCCTCTTGTCGGTTCATTTATATGCATTTTAAAGTTGTAATTTTGCAGTAATCCTAGATAGTCTTCACGTACTGTAGAGTGTTTAAGGATGTTAATGTTAAAATCGCCCACTATCACAATTTTCTTTTTAGTTTTAGAATGGGTTTTGTTTAATATGAGCTCTAATTTTTCTAAAAATATTCGAGGGTTAGAATTTGGTATTCTATAAATACATATTAGAATGGATTTATACTGTGGAAATTCAACACCACAACACTCAAAAGTAAGTTTAGAAGCAATGTCTTTAAGCCAGGTTATTTTATTACAAGTTAAGTAGTCCTTACACATTATACAAACTCCGCCTCTCTTCTGCTTGACTCTAGCAGGTATATAAATTGAATCAAAGTAAAATTAGAGGTGAAGTGAATCAACATGTTAGATAGTAAGAAATTATGATAACTTCTAACCGCATAACAATTACATCACTTCACCATACTTTCAATACTTTACGAGTTGTGGTTTTAAAAAGAGGATTAGAGGAGGAGATTATTATTATTAATACCTAATTGTTGCTAAGGTTCACATTCACATTCGCTTAACAAATATGAACATTATTTGCATAAAAATAAGATTCATATTCGTCTACTAATTAAAATAAATTCGACTATAATGAGTCTGTAAACCCTCGTTTTCTATTACTTCTTGTAACCTTAACCTCATGCTGTTAACCATATTTGCGCATATGTTTAGTAACATTTACGCCCATCCTTATCCGACTAAAACGTTTTTTAGTCGCTATAAATCAGCACATTGTTCTCCCAATCAAAATTAATGTATGACCTAGCAAAGTGTAGGCGGTTTTGTCGGTGCGCAGTGGACAGAAAGGTGCGCGCTGGCTTGCTGCAACGTAATCCAGCTGAATGTAGGTGATTTCTCACAGTTTGTAAGCACATATTGTGTGCTGTTGCTTTTACGCGGGTGGACAAGAAGGGAACAGCCTTGTGCCTTGCCACGATGTCGTGGTGTCAAGCCGATGAATTTGCCTTTGGTTTTGGCCTAGGATGTTCTACGTCTCCAAAATCCGGTTCTCCTCTGTGAATAAAAAGAGTATTTATAATATTATTAATAATAGCTATTATTATAAAAAATATATACTACATTTAAATACTATATACATAATATACACTATGTTTATACAATAAACTTATATATACCTAATTAATTTTATAATAATACAATAATAAATACAAGATATACACTGACATTAGCTTTTCTTAAGCTGTCTAAGGGCTAAATCAAGCTAATTTTAGACCAAGTTAATTTTTATCATAATCATCTTAAGATAAATTTAAAAAAATCTTTCAGTTATGATAATATATTATCTTCTATATATACATATAATAAAATCGTTAAAATCCAAACGTATGTTCCGACTTGGCGCAAAAACTACTGCATAGATCTTCTTCAAATTTTGCACAAATATCTGTAATAGACTTCTTCAAATGTTAGGCTATATATTATCACGCTACTTGCTTAAGGGGTGAGCAATATTGCATTATGTCAGTATTATTCAATTGTTTTCCGTTTCAGTCATAATATGCTTAACAACGTCTATTTCAAAGTATACGTCAGAGAAACAAATTGAGAAACGGTTTCATGACCGCTTTACGTACATCACGTCGCAAGTTCGTTCCCCAGTAAAACAATACTTTTTGTATTTTGTTGTATTTGTTTTAATAGAGATACACTTACTATTTATTTTATTTTATGTATAATATAATCTATGATTCTGAAGAGCAGCCATAGGTAAATAAAGAGAGGAGTGGATTTTTTTATAATATAATGACAAACTATGCCGACCACGGCAATATTGGAGCCATTGTAGAGGTGTGTGCACACTGCCATGCGCGTAAATGGAAAGGGGAGCCTAAAGGAATGTGTTGTGCATCAGGGAAGGTTCGCTTAGGATCCATGTTAGACCCACCGGAGCTGTTAACAGCCCTTTTAAATGGTGAGCATCGCAAGTCTAACCATTTTTTAAAAAACATTCGGTCGAATAACAGTGCCTTTCAGATGACTTCGTTTGGGGCCCATCAGATTAGTGAAGAAGGGTTTATGCCGACTTTTAAAGTACAGGCGCAGGTGTACCATCTGAT
Source organism: Noctua fimbriata (assembly GCA_905163415.1). Lineage (NCBI taxonomy): Eukaryota > Metazoa > Arthropoda > Insecta > Lepidoptera > Noctuidae > Noctua > Noctua fimbriata. Next base: position 18,034,692 of record LR990931.1, on the reverse strand, counting down.
CGGGTCCCTCTTACCAACCGATATTCCAAAATTTTTGCAAATATATTTTATCGCAGATTTCGACGAACAGGCTAACTTCCGAAGCCGACAAATTCCGAACTTGGACTCTGGCCTTATAAAGGGATTGCAGAGCATGTTGCATACTGTTAACCCGCACATAAGTAACTTCAAAGCTGCTCTGGAGTCAGTACCTAACCACGACCGCGAAAATTATAAATTTGTCATCAGCGCAGACAGAAAACCGTCCGCAGCCTATCCACGGCGGTACAATGCACCAACAACGAACGAGGTAGCCATCATCTTAGTCAATCAGGAATGCGACAAAAGGGACATCGTATTGCGCACGCGTGATGACCGCCTGCAGAGAATCAGCGAGACACATGGCGCTTACGATTCCCTTAAGTATCCTCTGATGTTTTGCCTAGGAGAGGATGGCTACCACTTCGCCCTTTATAATATTGATCCACAGACAGGTTCCCCAAATTACAACAAAAAGACGTCTGCCTTACAGTTTTATAGTTATGTAAACGGCGGCGGCTCTTATCTTCATTATTTCCGTGGGCTTTTTAATCAGTTTCTGGTAGACTCATATGCCAAAATTTAAATAGAGCGTTTAGTTTTCATTAGAACAAATCAGAGGAAGCTGAGGGCTGAGAACTACGTGCATCTAAGGGACGCCATGCAGCAAGATTCTGATGCACAGAATGTTGGTAGAATGGTAATTCTCCCTTCCACCGTCACCGGAGGTCCGCGGTATATGCACGAACGAACTCAGGACGCTTTTTGTTACGTGCGAAAGTTTAGACGCCCGGACCTCTTTATCACCATCACCACTAACCCTAAGTGGCCCGAAATAGCCTCTGAGCTCCTAGCAGGACAGGCGTCGTATGACAGACATGACTTGATCTCTCACGTATTCCACCTTAAGCTGAAATGCCTCATGGATCTCCTCTCAAAGGAAAAAGTATTAGGTTTAGTCCGATGCCATATGTATTCGGTCGAATGGCAAAAACGCGGCTTACCTCACGCACATCTGCTTCTTTGGTTAGATGAAAAGATCAGGCCCAACAAGATCGATCAAGTCATAAGTGCTGAGCTACCAGACCCTAACGTTGACCCTGCTCTGCACCAAGTCATTAAGAGTCTGTGGCGGACTCAATCCAAATTCGCCATGCATGAAAGACGGACGGTGCTCAAAAAGATTCCCGAAACGCTTTGCCACAGAAACTATTACGGGTGAGGATGGATACCCATCGTACCGGCGCTGATCTCCTGCGGAGGGTGGGTGTTACGCTGAAATCAATGGGCGTGGTTGGTCGGTCCAGTCTGGTCGCTACATTAGTACTTCCGAAGCAGTTTGGCGGATACTGGCCTTCTCTATACATGACCGAAATCCAACAGTCATGCATTTAGACGTCCATTTAGAGAAAGGCCAGCGCATTTTTTTCAATCCCGAAAATGTCACTGAACGATTGGAAAATCCCCGCCAAACTACGCTCTTGGCATTTTTAAAACTCTGTGGAGCGGATCAGTTTGCGAAGTTGCTTACGTATGACGAGGTGCCATATACATACGATAAGCAGAGAGGTGTATTTAATCGACGTCGGCGTGGACGTGCTGTGGAAGGGTTTCCGGGAATCTTTAAGGACTCTGCATTGGGAAGGGTTTACACTGTGCATCCAAATAATGGTGAGTGCTATTATTTGCGCATATTACTTCACCCAGTTCGGGGTCCGACGTCATTTGCGTGTCTGAGGACAGTTGATGATGTAGAGTATCCCACATTCCGCGCAGCCTGCGTAGCACGGAACCTTCTTGAATATGACCAACACTGGGATGACACTCTGGCGAAAGTCAGCGTCAGTGACAGTCCCAGTCGTCTGCGACATTTGTTTGCCGTGATTTTAGTGTTTTGTGGGATAACAAACCCTGTTCTGTTGTGGGAGAAATATCAGCATCATCTGTCCGAAGACTTTTTACGAGCTTTGAGGCGTACATCTGAAGGCGACGTAGAACAAGATGACACTCGCATATTTAACAGTTGTCTGGGGTCACTTCAGGATATGGTTATTTCTATCGGCGGCAATTCTCTGGCCGATTATGGTTTGCCAGCTCCGCAAACATTGATACATCCCAGCCGCGGAAATCGAGAATACGCCGCAGAAATCAATTACGATCCGGACGCAATGACTGCTGTCGTAAATGACCATGTCTCTATGTTCACCGCAGAGCAGATGGACATTTACAACACCGTCATCCAAAGTGTTGGGCTCAGCCAGGGTAAAATATTTTTCTTGGATGCTCCTGGTGGCACAGGAAAAACATTTATCACCACTGGCATCCTTGCAGAGGTCAGGAGGCAAGGTAAATTAGCAATAGCGGTAGCGTCTTCCGGCATTGCCGCCACACTGCTTCCTGGTGGTAAAACAGCACACGCTATATTTACGATTCCCATCGATTTAGAGAGCAATGAAACGCCTGTTTGTGGGGTGTCACGTGACAGTGACAAAGGGCTGTACTGAAGGACTGTTCTTTAATCGTAAGGGATGAATGCACTATGGCAAATAAGAAAGCAGTGGAGGCTGTAAACAGAACCCTGGAGGACATCCGTAGGAACCAAGATACGATGGGTGGTGTCACTGTTCTGTTTAGTGGCGACTTTCGGCAAACGCTACCTGTTGTGACGCGAGGGACTAAGGCTGATGAGGTGAATGCTTCATTGAAACGATCTACTTTATGGTCGCGAGTTTTTAGACTGCGCTTGACTGTCAACATGCGAGCTCAGCTTGGCGGGAATTCACGTGCTCAAGAATTCTCCGATGTTCTTTTAAAAGTTGGTGAAGGTACTCTACCAGAAGAAAGCAGCCAGGTGAACCTACCAGAAACTCTTGGTAGAGTAGTTTCCACTTTGGAAGATTTGATTTGTCTGGTGTACGGGGAGGTGACTCGAATACCGCACCAAGAAAATTCGTGGTTGTGTGAACGGGCCATTTTAACGCCCAAAAATGATCAAGCTGCAGCCATCAATGACAGCATTCTCTCGCAAATTGTAGGGAATTAAGTGGTATATACCTCCGTAAACACTGTTGTCGAACAAGATGACGCCATAAATTATCCTGTAGAATTTCTGAATTCGCTTTCAGCAAGTGGACTTCTAGCGCACTCCATCCACCTGAAGGTCGGTGTCCCGATTTTGCTGCTTAGGAATCTAACTCCACCGAAGCTGTGTAACGGGACCCGGCTCAAAGTCGTCTCATTACAGCGCAACATCATCGAAGCGGAAATTCTAACAGGTTGTGGCGCTGGCGAAACAGTGTTCATACCGCGCATACCACTAATTCCCCACACGCAACTGGGAACTGCACGCGCTTGAACTGGAAAGTGTAATCCCTTTCCAGTTCAAGCGCGTGCAGTTCCCTGTGAGCGTATGCTTCGCGATGACCATTAACAAATCATAGGGGCAAACACTTAAGGCTGCGGGTGTCAACCTCCGGACGAACTGCTTCTCACACGGACAACTATATGTCGCTTGCTCTCGCGTCACCAGTCCTGACTCTCTGTACATTTTGGCTTTGGATAATAAAACTGTAAACGTCGTATATACGGAAATTTTATAAAAATGTGGCAGAGTCCTAACCTAACCCATTAGGTCGAAGTTCTTTAGCTTCGTAGCGTCCATTTCGGTTCGCACATGGTTTTTCGCACTTCTAATCTACTAACCCTAATAAAATACACTTTGGCTTCAATTATATTGAATTGATAATGAGATAAAATACTTACTGCCGGTTGCGTTTTGGCTAATGTACAGTTTAACCGGCTTAAGTTTATTCTGACACCCATCTTTAGCCGTAATATAGTTATACATTATAACTACTCACCCTGTATATGCCAACAGTCATGGGAGAGGCCTTTGCCCAGCAGTGGGGTGACGTAGGCTAACAGTATCTGTTTCAGTTAGTCAATGGTGTTGTAAATGGTTGTTTATTTTTTTTTGTATAAAAGTGAACGTTAAAAGAAAAAAAAAGTTTTACCAAATCCTGTTAAAGAGGCGATAATATATTTTTTAGTATATTGTGTTTATAAGTACTTACGGCTTCCATACGCGCGAACGAAGTCGCGGGCAGCTAGTTATAACTATGGTAGGTATTGCACTTAAGTCACATTTATTATTTATTCCTAGTAAACATTGAAAGGTGAGAGGAGTTAGTTAAAGTGAAGTAGGTATAATATCAACATAAGATTATAATATGTAACTGTTACTCACCGATATCATTAAGCGCCTTCCAATTTCACTTCTTAGCGTGTCGATGACAATTCAAATTGAGTCAGCCCAAAATTTGACGACGAGTTTGGCACTTTCAGTAGCGTCCTGTTATGCACATCACAGGAGCAAACAACAGGACAGGCAGGACACGATATAAAGTGTCCCATCGTTTGTGGTGCAGCATCTCATTTACACTCACAATTTCACATATAGATTGGTCATCCAAAACAACGATTTCTACCCTTTCTTTTGAACATTGATAAATGTTGCATGGTTGGATCCACAGAAATAAATCCGCACACATGCGCTTGAGTAGTAATCAATAAACTCAGTAACTCGTAGATTGATAACTTAGAACGCTCATTTTTATAAATGAAGGTGTTTGAAAACAATATTTTTAAATTGTTGGTAGTTATTTTCTAAACAGTCAAAATAAAATGACCTGAGAGTTCCGTGTTTATCTCAAACGTTGGAAACTTCATTACACAACCATGAACGGGATCGAATCGTTATAAATTCTACTATAAGTAATGTTTTAACAAAATAATGAATACAAAAAAAAAGTATATATTGTTGCATACATGGTTTGAACTTACGGCTTCTCGTTTACTGACCAAAGACGATAGCCATTGTGCTAAGCTTGCTATATTAACATTATGTAAAATATTATATCTCCTTCAGTACCATAAGTGAATGATGACTATATATCGGTATATGGTAATTGATGTGCCACACGCACACTAATAAAAACCGAGCTCGCTCGTTTTGTTTAGTGTTTGTGTGCATAACTATGACTTCACCCACACATATAAACTCTAAATCAATTAAGTTGTTCAAGTGTACATCAGAAAAAGCTGTCAGTTTCGTTAATGTTTTCTTCATTGTTTGTCTTTTTATTTTAGTATATCCGTGTAAATTTCTATTTACATATTGATATATATTTATACGACGCTGCGTTTGAAGGCCTCCCACTAGGTGGACCGATGACCTGGTGAAGGCTGCAGGGATCCGCTGGATGCGAGTCGCACGGGACCGGTCAATGTGGCGACACTTGGAGGAAGCCTATGTCCAACAGCGGACGTCTTTCGGCTGAAATGATGATGATGATGATGATATATTTATAGTATTTTGATATATTGTTATAGTATTTTTTATATCCTTGTAGTTTAGCATAGTAATAAATTAAATTTTTGCAGATATACAAAGTGTGTCTGGAACCACGACAATAAATTAAAACGAACACAATACTAGTCCATCTAAACATTTTAAAACACGAAAATTAGTAGATAATGGAAAATTTAAAAATTTTAATTTTCAAACAAAATAAATAGCAGAATCAACTGCATAAAAAGCAAACACGCTTCATCTACGAAAAGTCACTGACCGTTGCGCAGCGCGGTGCGGGCGCGGCGCGGTGCGGGGCGCAGCGAAGGCGGTAGGTAGTCGAAGGTAGGTATTTTAGTCGGAGAACAACAAATTAGCGGGATAAACTCACTAAGTTGCATGTAGTTAATTAAAAGATCACTGATTGAATAATTAATCACATAATATCACATCACAATCAGAATTTACACCATCAAACGTTTGTGTGTCACCATATCTCTCCCGATATGTATGCAATGGTAAAGCTGCATTTTGGTTACATTCTCCTTACGTAAGTACCATGTCGGTGTACTCGGCAGCTGGGTACCTTATTTGAGGCATAATTAAACTACAAAACTTCAAACCTAACCTAAATCACGAAACTATACCTATTAAATGCTTAATTAAGTAACTAATATTACACTAACACTTAACAATAAGTCACACTAACCTATGCACTAATCCAACTATCACAAATCGTCTTTAATCACAATAACAACTAAAACTTTTTATAAAATCACGACATTGCGCGCGCGGCTCGTCTCGTGATAAAAAAATTAGGCGTGTGCTCTCCTCAAAGGGCGCCGCTATGCACTGACTGCGTAGTTACCGAGTCCGAGAATTTTTGCCAAAAAATTCCGCTCACACACGCATACGCAATGGTCTATGCACCACTAATGCATAATTTGCGTAAGTAATATTTCTTTTTCTTTCTAATTGTAGTATTTTGTGTGACTGGGCGGGGCGCGTTAGAGTGAAATAGTATGATACCTTTCTCTGTCTTTCAAGCATATTGAGACGTAGAGAATAGAATCGTACGTTTTGCACAGGTTCTTGACCTTACAATGTTTACCTATTATTACGGACTCAGATCTACATCATGTTGTAAAATAAGAAAATGAAAAATAATTTCCTGTGGCTAAAGTATTCATTGGATTTGATTGAATTTTTGTATACGGGTAAAGAACATGACACTCTTTCCGTGGTTTGAAGGATTGTCAATCGTCCTGCCCCACTCTGTATATACACCTACCACTGTCTGTCGCTGCATCACCCTAAGGTTGACTGGCAGAAAATGCCTATGGCATTAAATCCGCCTCTGCACTTTGCGCTTGAAGTGTTAAATAAATAAATAAATACGAAACTTAATTATCTAAGGTTTGGGTACTTTTTAACGAATAGGGGTTTGAAGGATTATTCCGTTCTTGAGCTATCTGAAAAGTATCAGTTCAGTTTAACATCCTGAACGACATAGATTTCTCACAATCAGCAGTTAAGGGTAGAAATTTCCAAAAAAACTTCGATTTCTCCAAAACAACCCAGTTTTTACCACAATTATTTTTTTTTCATTTGGAACAATTTAGTTTTAACAATTTTTCCAATAGAAACGATGATAGCTACAAAAGTATGAGACTGCGGTGCAGCTATCAAAACCAAACTCAATAAACTTCCAGACTATTTATAGAATGTAAGAAAGACATAATAAGAATTACTAAAACCGACTTTAGTTTTTCCATTTTTAGTTAATAATATTGCGTCATATTCCATACAAATATTTGCTATGCCTGCAGTATGTATCACTGTAGCGTTTTAATGCTAATAAACACGCTTTTTTACTTCCTTACTAAGTGATATATCAAGTATTGGCATTTAGCTTACTGTGAGGGTTTCAATTTTGTTTTAATAATTTTGAAATAGATAATTAAAACGATAATTGTCCATTATCCTTATTTTCGAAACTACTTAACCGAAAATAGTTTTTACTTATAGATTGAGAGCCACTTGAGCCTACCATTTCACAGAACTCAGAAGACTTGCCAGAAGTCAGCCAAGATGAAATCAAGGCGGCTCTTAGACAGCTTAAAGAATGGAAAACCCCTGGTGAGGATGGGATAACGACTGAGCTTCTGAAAGCGATAGGAACTCCTGTATTAAAACAAAATGTAAATTGTAGCCTTACAGCACATAGTACTCACACATGTGATATGCAATTATATAATACTAACATATGGATAGGATATTTTACAATCTTCTGCAACTTCCACAATAATTTATCATGGTAATCAATTAGTTTGCCCCTATGGTTGTGGAGAAGCAAATTGTTGCTTCTATATGTGAACACAATGTAGAGATAGAAAAGAAAAAAAAAACAATGAAAACCTTAAAGATTAGGGGTCCGCATGGGCCGATGCTTGCCAGGGCTGCGGGACTGTTCGAAAGAGATACCGCGGCCCTAGAACACAAAGGGCAAAGAAGGAACATGGATGGGTTTTAGTCAGTACACGTCTGACACTCCCTTCCGCTCCGCCCAGAGCGAGGGCAGTCATTTGATGAGTTCCCAGCCAAAAAAAAAAAAACATTTTTATCTACAAAATAGTCTTCCAACTTATAATATGCTCGCTTACATAGTGTGCGTTTTATGCATGTTTTATATTTCTTCTCATTAAGTTGTAGAATGTCAAGTGGTATTTTATTGTAACATTTTACACAGTACCCCATAAAAGAAGTGCCTACTTTTGACAATCTGAAACGTGGCTGATCTAATTTGTCCTTATTTCTAGTATTAACGTTATGCCTGTCGCTAATTTTGCTAAAAAGATGTATGTTTTTCCGAACATACATAATGTTTTCATAAATATATTGACAAGGTACCGTCATGATGTTAATTTGTTTAAACTGTAGTGTAGGTGTCATAGAAGTATGCCTATGTCTGTATGTGTAAGTAGCCTAACTCTATATATTGAATGTTTTGCTAATAAATAGTGGTATTATACATCAATCCGTCTACTCAATTACACCTCCCTACATGGCGACCCTGCCTTCTATAATGATCGTGTCGCGTTACAATTGGATTAATTTTTAATTGGTGCGTAATTATTCGGAAAAGCAAGATGTGTCAATCACTAGTCCAAAGAAGAGGTTTTTCTAGCCCAAAACGCAGCCGGTGCTGGAAATGGTTGGAAATGGTGCAAATTTGCAAGAAATTGGAATACATTTGAGCATCCAGACTATTATGACCACAATAATTATCTGCGTGATGGGTGCAGTGCTTCTCTACTTGGGATTTAAGGCATATAAAAAATGCCATACTCGTTGGATGCGTCAGGAGATCAACCACCAGGCTTTCAGGCTTTTTTTTAATTCTCTAGGTTATAGATGGCTCTAACGGCCCTCTTTTGCAGAATAAATATTGAGTATATATCTGCAGCCCGTCCCCAAAGCAGAATACCGTAAGACATGATGCAATGAAAGTAACTAAAAATAGACTAGTTTCGCGGTATCCACGTCTGTTATTTGCCGGATTTTACGGACAGCGTAAGCGGCTGAACTTAGCCGCCCTACAAGTGCTGTTAAGTGAGGACTCCATTGCAATTTCGAGTCAAGCGTAATCCCCAGGAAAACCGTTTGTTCGACGAATTCTAGTATCTCCCCGTTCAATACAATGTTACATTCGCTACTTCTTACATTTGGTAACGCGAATCTTATGCATTTAGTTTTCTTCTCATTCAACACCAAATTATTTACAGTGAACCAGTTATGAATCTTAAGTATAGCGTTATTTACGTCGTCAAACTCTTGTGCACGTCTGTTAACTTTAAAAATCAGTGATGTGTCATCAGCAAATAAGGTCGACTTTTCAGTAAATGAGGTAAATCATTTATACAACATTAATTTTAGTATATGCGAAACCTGATACACGTGTTGTCACGATTTACTTACCTACTTAATTTCTAAATATTTTAAGCTGTTAAATAATAAACTATCAATCTAATTAGCTTACATTGTTTGAATTTGTTTTCGTTTTATTAATCTGTTAGATTTGTGTATAGCCGCCGCTGCTTTCTGTGCTTTATGTTTAAAAGGACAAACTATTCGTTTTAACTTCGTTACTGTCCTATACCTTGTAAGCTTCCTTTATCTGGGCCGTTGTAACGGCCAATTTTAAATGATATCCTCAGGATACCTACATTTGTAAAAATAGTAACTTATAATGTACACTATCGCTAACACTAATTCTTTGGCCTTAATTCTACTCTCTCTTTATCAGTACTTACTATTAGTGCTCATTGGTAATTAGTCGCTTGAATAGTACTTCCTGCTTATTGCCTACTGAACCTAGACTAGCCTTCTAGTAGATGCCAATCTCTTTCTGTCAGGTGTAGGCTTGCAATTGAGGCTTAACGAGAAAGGGTGCTAATGCCATTTTGGAACGGGTTCTAGGAACTACAATACGGCTGAAGATCAGCGTAGCTGGCTGACAGGACGTCAACCCTTGAACCGGCACCCTGTTCTGCTGGCGGACTGGACGGCACCCCAGACCCGGCACCCCAGACCCGGCACTGATCTGCCCTGCTAGACGGACTCCGAAGCCATCACCGACGTCACCGACTGGCACCAAGCAGGAGAGTGCGGTATTCTCGGCCTTCTGCGTGGTCCGACCTTTGACCGGCCTACCTTCCACCCTCTTTTTTCAATTTATTTTTAAACTTTTAAAATATAGTCTTTTTTTTGAAAAACTTTAGCGTTTCCTTTTTAAAAAAACCTGTCAGCTGGGAAAAAGGAACGTGACAGTGTCTAGTATTTTTATGTAAATAATCTATGTACAAAATTTCAAAACTGTATCATGAAAAATCACAAAGTTATAAGCTTGTTCTGTTACTTAGTTGTCCGCACAAAAACGCGGTCACCACGCAGCGCGAAGGCCCTTATCTTGAAACATAATTTCTCGACTGGCCATCTAATTGATTTACAGAGTTTTAAGGATATTTATTTAAGTACCTACATCTATACAAATAATAAAATCGTAGAGTTTCCGTGTCTGTACATTACAGATTTTTGCAAAAAAAACACTGGAAGGTGCGAGAAATAAGTAATAGAAAGTTAACAAATATTTTTTTAAATTTTTGTCTGTTTGTCGGTTTTTCGGTTTGTCTGTTCGTTTGTGCGCGCATCACGTAAAAACCCCCCATTGTATTCAAAATCAAAATATTACAAAATAAGAAGCATTGTTGTGGGTATTATTTAACGTATATTTTATAAAAATCGACCAACAGAAGCAAAAGATATTAATTTTTTAAATTTAGTTGGTAACCTCATACGCGATTTCTGTGATAAATTTAATAATTTACGTAAATAGGTTTGAGTATCGAAAACCACTTGACGTATAAAGATGAAATTTGGTAAGAAGGTAGTTTATAGTTAGTAGACGTCCGTTAAGAACGGATTTTGCGACAGGGCCGGATTAAGGAGGTCTAAGGGCTCTCGCAAGTTTGTATGAAAGTCCTTCATTTTATGTGCTACAAACTTGTAATTTGGCAGGGAGGTAGTTTATAGTTAGTAGACGTTCGCTTAGAATGGATTTTGCGACAGGGCCGGATTAAGTAGGCCTAAGGGCTCTCGCAAGTTTGGATGAAAGTCCTTAACTTTTTGTGCTACAAACATGATATTTGGCAGTGAGGCAGTTTATAGTTAGTAGACGTTCGCTAAGAATAAAAAATACGGTGTTACCAAACTAAGTTTAGTGTTGACAGGTAAAACACAATTTAAAAAAAAAGGTTTGGTAGTTTTTTTATTTTATTTTGAAGAAATAAAATAAATAAATTTTATTAAGATTTGAATAATTATCTGTCCATATGAATTTCCTGGATAATATAACATTCCGTCGTAACCGCAGCAGAAAATCGGAATCTAACCATGATGACATCAATAACACGTCACATACCTTGAATTGCACTATAAATAGTATGCCAGAAATGTCGGAAGATGAGGAGAACAATCAAATAAGGAAGTTGCAGGAAAAGATTGATGAGTTGACGTCTCAACTAAACAGTGCACATAAGGAAATTGAGATATTATCTTTAGAAAATAGCAGTTTGAAACAAAGTAATGAAGATTTATCCAAGAAAAATAATTTATACAAACAAATTGCTAGTTCTCCAGTCAAACATAAGTCAACAACACCCAAGAAGACTCAGTCCAGACAAACTAAACAAACACAAACAGATGTAAATATTGGGAATACTACTTTTTTAAATCAAGACAGAAAAACTGGAAGCAAAGATGTCACTGGTACTTCTTCTCTTAATAATAGAGTATCGAGCGATGTTATTAAACCTTATCTACAAAAGGCGCCTATAAAGCATAAAATATGTATCCTCAGTAGTGAAAATAGCAGTAGAATATATAAAATAATGGATAACACTAGTCTACCAAATGGTCATGAAATCTGTCACTATCGTAAGCCGAATTGTAATTTAGAACTAATACTAGACAATATAGATAGTAAAGTTCAGAACTTTACCAAAACGGATTTCTGTATTATCTATATAGGTGAAGAAGATTTCAAAAGAACTCAAAATTACATAGAACTTGTTGTACTTATTCGTAAAAAATTATTACCTCTGAATCATACTAATTTTATAATATGCCTACCAACTTTTAAATATATGAATAATGTAAATATTATGTTCAACAGCCGAGTTGAGACTTTTAATAATCTACTCTATATGGATGTAGAAACATGTAATTATGCATACGTTTTAGATTCTAACCTTAATTTACCATACACTTATGATACATATATCCCACATTACGGGACACTAAATAACAGAGGTTTACAAATTATAAAAAAAAAATAACTGGTGCAGACTTACAAAATAATTCTCAGTTTTTTCTATAAATACATAAATATACTTCACCAAAATATAGCGGGACTGATGAACAAATCAGATACACTAACAGTCAAAATAGAAGAGCTTCACAACGCAGGAACTAATATTGATGTAATTTGTTTAACTGAACATTTTATTGAGTCGGGTTATGAACATTTGTTGCATATACCTAATTTTATACCAGCAGCTTTCTTTTCTAGAAAGGCTAAGCGCGGGGGTGCGTGCATACTTGTTAAAGCCGGACTTCAATTTAGAGAAATATCTGACGTAGCAAAACATTCAGTGTCGGGTGTCTTTGAATCCTGTGCCATAGAACTAATACATCATAACATTATTATTATTTGTATATATCGCATACCTAAACACAATTACAATATATGTATTTTATGAAAAATTAGAGGATATATTAAGGAAAAATTGTTCACTTTCTAATAAAAAAATAATCCTAACTGGTGACTTTAACATTGACATCTTAAAAAGAAATAAAATTACACTAGAATTTGAATATTTTCTTGCACAATTTAATCTTAAGTTAGACCTTGACAAGCCTACTAGATTAAGCAGCAACACCTGCATAGAAAACTTTGCCCACACCTACAGAAAAGACTGTAAAGCACAAATAATTGACTTAATTCTATCAGATCATACATCTCAAATATTAAGTGTACCTATTTATAAATCATGTAAACTTAAATATTGGAAAACTCAAAAGCAAGAAAGCCCAGAAAACTTAGAGAAGTTTAAAAATTATTTGAGCAATTTATCTTTCACACAAGTTTATAGCACTAATGATGTGAATGACTCGTATGACTATTTTGCATATGATTTTTTGATGCTATATAATCTATGTTTTCCAACAAAATATGTAACGATTAAAACAAATACTAAAATCAAATGGATATCGCGTGGAATAAAAATCTGTAGTCAAAAGCAGAGAAAATTACTTTGGGCGTATAGACTTAAACCCGACTGTAAAAATAAAATTGATTTTAAGAATTATACTAAGATTTACAAAAAAGTTATACTAACACAGAAAACTCAAAATAACCACTTCATAAATACTTCTCAAAACAAAGCAAAAGCTGCATGGCAAGTAATTAACAAATCCAAATTTCGCCTACCACAACATCTAATACCGTCCTTAAAGAGAGGTAGTACCACTATCACACACCCCACGGATATTGCAAACGAATTTAATAACTTTTTTGTAGATGTAGTTGAAAAAAATATAAATAGTAACGTTTCTTCGACTAGTAAAAATACTTATAACAACTTAAGTTCACAGTCATTATATATGCAACCAGTTTTACCTATTGACCTAATAAAAATAATTAATAATCTTAAAAATACAAATACTGTAGGCTACGATGGAGTATGCACTCAAGTTGTAAAATATGTCAAAGAAGTTATAGCAGCACCATTAACGCACATTATTAATTTATGCATTACTAATGGTGTTTTTCCTAATAGTCTGAAAAAGGTAATTATTAAGCACTTATTTAAAAGAGAGGATAAATCAGATGTTAAAAATTATAGACCGATTGCCAAAATTCCTATTTTTTCAAAAGTTATCGAAAAGGTAATTTACAATTGCATTTATAATTATTTTGAAAAAAATAAGTTATTTTGCAACGAACAAAAAGGATTTCGTAAAAACACTAATATAAATATGGCATTGTTCGACCTACTCTCTTATATTATGACGTCTGTCGATGAAAGAGCTCCGGTATGTGCAATATATAGCGATATGACGAAAGCATTTGACTATGTGAATCATAAGATTTTGCTAAAAAAACTGTATGGCTATGGAATCCGAGGTAATATTTTAAAACTTTTGGAATCATATCTGGATAACAGATCCCAGTGCACAGAAATATCACACCTATGCCAAAAAAGCAATTTAGTAACCATTTACACATCTCAACCAAGAGCTATAAAATACGGTGTGCCTCAAGGTAGCGTTCTAGGGCCATTACTTTTTTTAATATACATAAATGATCTCCCAATATACATTTCTCAGAATATGGTTCTTTTTGCCGATGACAGTACAGCTATTGTAAAATGTAGTAATCCTGTCTATTACGAGAATGATATAAATGATTGCCTCAATAAAATAATTAACTGGCTGAATAGTAATAACCTAGTGATTAATTTAAAAAAAAACAAAAGTAATGCACTTTCATCAAAGGTGTGAAAAACCTCCAGTTCATGTTACTTATGATAAGTGCCAAATAGAAGATACAAACAAGGCAAAATTTTTAGGTATAATGCTTGATAGTAAACTTACATGGAAACCCCATATCGAAGAAATTTGTCTGAAATTAAATAAATCTGCATATGCATTGTTTCAGCTGTCCAAAAAAGTTAATACACAAACACTTTTAATAGCGTATCACGGATTGGTTGCATCAGTTCTGAGGTTTGGTATTCTTTTTTGGGGGCAATCTACAGATCGAGAGATTGTTTTTAAAGCGCAAAAACGATGTATTCGGTCCATGTGTGGCTTAAAAACCATCGAAACTTGTAAACTAAACCTCATTTTAAATCATTAAAATTACTGACTATGCCAGCTATGTACATTTACGAGACTGCTTTATTTGTTAAAACCAATTTACACCTGTTTCAAAAACTATCTGAAGTAAAAAAGACTCCAATGCGTTCTCAATATGTGAATAAACTGTGCGACAGAAAATGCAGAACCGCTTTAGTGAAAAAGAGTTTTTTTGGCATGGCTCCGAAAATTTATAATAAAATACCCGACAACATAAAAAATTTACCACTATTAAAGTTTAAGAAAAGTATATACTCGCTGTTAATAGAAAAATGTTATTATACTGTAGAAGATTTTCTCAATGATAATTTTTAACATTTTGTGTGCAATAAACGTTTGATGTAATTTTTAAATATTTTTAAGTCTGTTTCTCTTTTTAGGTTTAATTTAAAATAGTTTTTATTTTTTTGTTTATGTTCTTGTAAGTGTTTAATTTTGTTTACTTTGCCGTTTATTTTATTTTTTTGTGTTTTGTGTTTTGTTTTACTGTTTGCTTTTATTTTAAATAATATTTGTACGCCTTCACGGCAAAACATAGCGCCCATATAATTAACTTAAGACCTTTATGTAAATACCTGTTTCACAAATAAAGATTCTGATTCTGATTCTGATTCTGATAAGAACGGATTTAGCGACGAACCGAATTAAGGAGGTCTACGGACTCTTGCAAAAAGTCATTTAATGTTGTATACAGAACGGTATTAGAATAAAAAGCGGCCAACAAGGTTCACTTTGAAAAAAAGTATAGCGCCAAAATACACCGATTTTTAAAGTCATATCGTCGCAACGCCATTTAATTTTGTTTCGGACCTCTGCCGCCCAGAATTACAGCACCCAAAAGAACGCCTTTTGTAGTCATCAGTACATTATCACCTTTTGATCTGGCAGTCAGTTCTCACACATAACATAACATCACGCCTTAAAGCCCCGAAGGGTTGGGCAAGCGTGTACCTAATCGTACACACACATTTCGCCAGTTATATTGAAGTCCTATGTAATAGGGGGTGAGCCTATTGCCATCAACCGGGCACAAATTCAGAGATTCTGAGAAATTCCTGAAGGGATAACCCAATAACACTATTATTTATGGTATTTTTCAATTGCATTTACATTGTTTAATGTTAAGTGGAAGAGCGGAGTCACCTTAGGGCGCGTCCATTTATTACGTGAGGCGTTTAAGGGAGGGGGGAGGTCGCGGCAAATATCACCCAATCTCACGAGGGAGAGAGGGGGATCCGGCAAATATCTGACTAACAGGAAGAAAATACGTAACACTAGCTACACATTAGATACAGCATGTGGTCCTAAAAGCTCTAATCAGGAGGTAGCTCATGAATTTGTAAATTTCTTTACCGATATACCGTTAAAAACTACGGAGGCTCTAAATTCCTCTCCTGAAGCCTCAATTGGTTTATTAAAGGCGAATCTGTCTGGCTGTCCGGCAGAATTTGAATTCAAAATTTAAACACATAAACCCACTTTCCGGCAAATAAAAGTCAAACTGACCGAAGATCTTTGGGGAATGTCTATCAAAGTTTGTACATCCATAGTTGAGACTATAGCACCATACTTAGCTTTAATTTTTAATTTGTGTGTAGAACAAGGAGTTTTCCCTGATTTAATGAAATACAGTAAAGTCATACCTCTGTTCAAATCCGGAGATAGTAAAGATACACATAATTATAGAGCTGTATCCGTGTTGCCAGTTTTTAGCAAGGTGTTTGAAAAGGTAATGCTGAATCAAATGCTCAATCATTAGGAGGGAGATGAGGGGGTCAAGTCAAATCTCACGACATCCCACCAAGGAGGGGAGGGGCTAACACAAGCATCTCCTTGCTTAAAAGGTGATCTCCAAATCATGTGTGTGACAACTTTATGTAATTAAAATACACATTTTTTTTTTAACACTTTGCCCGACCCGGGAATCGATCCCCACGCTTCGTAGTCGCGCTTGCGACCACTAGACCAACGAGGCAGTCTGACACATGCACACCAAAATTTCCACGCGAACGAAGTCGCGGGCAACAGCTAGTTAATAATATAATGAAACAATGTATCTAGGCGCAGAAATATAAATCAACTATAATCATGAAAAATAATGATGGTAATAAAATAACATTACAAATACCTACCTAGTTTTTTATGTACGAAATATGGAATAAATGTCATACACTCATAAGTAAAAAAAAAACTTTGCAATAAGCTCGCCCTCCCCCTATTACAGGCATGTGGGTGTACAATTAGTAGTACACCCAAATTTCACCAATTATGTTTTAGCCAGGTGGGGTTAGGCAGAGGTGTACCAAAGTACACCTCTGCCTAACCCTTCGGGGATTACAGGCGTGACGTTATGTTATGATTTGCAATACCTCTCAAAAACTCGAGTAAACCAATTTTCCCTTTACTTTCACATTAGTCATAACCTCATAATAGAGGTATTGCGTTTTCTGATTTTCTTTTTACGTGGTGTCTTGTCTACTGCGGCATTGGCTTTTCTATGACTTACCAATAATATATATCACCGATTAAAAAAAAAATGAGGATATTTTTAACCATAATGTCAACAGTATAAACAAGTAGTATTTGTATCGAGAAGCTACTATGATATTTTCTGATATTCATGATTACAGTTAATTTATATTTCTACGCATATAAAGGGTGTAAACAGACCCTTCACATAGCCGTCAACCAAGCATTCTGTACATCAGACTAAGTAACTTTACGCAAAAATTATTGCTGGGAAAGACTTTCTTTTTTGGGGTGAAAAAACACGTTTTATGGAGGACTCTATGGAAAGCACTCAAAACATTGTGCTGATGAATGGATTGAATAGTAAGGTGTGTAAAGTAAAAATCTTACATTAAAAACATGTATTTAAAAAAAAAAACTTGTGAAAAAGTTGGAACTTTGACCCCCAATATCTCCGTAACTAGAAGGTTCCCAGGTATGGTCTAGAACAAAAAAATTATCGCAAAGACGGGGAGAACAAGTGCCTTTCGGATATATTAAGGGTCTATTTACACCCTTTAGTGTTTCATTATATGTAGTTGCTCAAATAAAAATCCTTAAAATTATCCTGTACATCGATTAGACGGTCGGTAAGAAATGATGTTTCAAGATAATGGGCCTTCGCGCTGCCGATGATTCGAGCTTATAGCTATACCTACTAGTAGATACGTAATTTGTTTATTTTTTAATAGGTAGGTATTTCGCTTTTTCCACCGACTAAAATACCTAGATTTAATTGATAAATAAGTGGATAGGGTGAAAAAAGTGAAACACAAGTGATTTAGGTACCTACACTCGCGTTAAAAAAGGTCTCGAATTTATAATTTTTATTAAATCCACTAATCAAAAGGCACAACTTGTATTTTTTTATTGAATACTTCCTATTTCATTCCCAACTAACTTCATTTTATTTAATTAAAAATGTAATGTTTACAATCACAAAACTAAAAAGAAACTCAACTAAGTAGATGAAATTAAAATACTGTAAGCGCGGCAGCCCTGCCGCTTGCGAACGTACCGCCCGGCTGTAGGTAATTATTTTTAATTACAGGGCCGAGTCACGAGGTGCGTTGTCAGAATTTCTCCTCGTGTGCCTGATGGCTGCCGGTCCCTCTCAATACGTCTGGAGGGAATAGAAGCTGCCGGGGCCGGTGCACCCTGGGCGTGGGCAGTATCCTTCCCCGAGGAATGGGAAGAGATTCTTATTCCTCGGGGAATGTTACTATCCATGGCTAATATTCTGACATGGGAGTGGTCTCTTGTGGACCAAGGGGGCGTTGCTCCGCGTGACCCTCTGAAAAGCAGAGGGCACAGCGGAGGAGCAAGGGCGGGCTCGGTGTGCACTTACCCTGCCTCCGAGCAGACAGTGAAGGACGCAGTCATTCACTGTACCCGTCGATATCGTAATCCCACGGTCGAAGTGTCGTGAATCACGTCTCGCGGCTTCGATTGGGACCGAGGGTCTTGGCTTAACCGTCCGGACCGCGAGGTAGAAACCCCGAATCTCAAGCGGCGGCGCACCGCGGGGAGATGTATGACTGACGGGTTCCTTTGGAAAATCAGTCGTGTAGTGCGAACCACTGCCGGGCCTGTCTATGGCTTATCTGGGTACAGGGGGCACTGCCCAGATGGACTTTTTATTGCCCCCATACTCGTGGGAAAAGTATGGATGCAAAAAACCAAACCCAAAAAACGGCCGATCACGGCGAAGGAAGGGAGGAGAGGCATCCGGGGTCGGAGGCCGGCGCCGCATCCAGCGACGTGAGCGCGGGAGGCTCAGAGAGCTCCCTGCGCGGGAGAACCGGGGCTGCTGCGGTGAACAGGGAGTTCTTCCGCAAGCGGTCCAAGCCGGTAGGCGACCGAGAGTCGTCGTCGGAGGGTGAGCTGGCCTCGGTTCGTAAGATCCTTACCAGCAAGCGTAGCGGAATCCGCGGCAAGGGGAGAGGCCTCTCTGCCACCGAGAGGTCGGCGGGGCTTGATGAGGAGGGGCGCCACCCGGGGGTGGCCGGTCACGGGGTGGCCCGTTCGGGCTCCTCTGGCGACGAGGCGGGTGCAGACGGCGGCTCCGATGCGGAGCGTAAGGCCGAGTTTGCGAAGGAGGTGGAGGCGGCGCTGAGGGCTGTCTCCTATAAGCAGAAGCCCTCCACCAGGAACAAGAAGCTCCGAGCAGACCTGGTCTGCGTGAGTCCGGCTCTCGCAAGGCGCCCTAAAATGGGAGCCAGCAGCGACCAAGCCAGCCCGTGCCGGCTGAGAACTAGGTCCTGAACCTGGATTGCCCCCCCCCCCCCCCCCCCCTGGCGACAAACAGGGCACCCCCGGGCCCGAGGGCGGCCACATATGCGGCTCCGCACCGGGGCCGTCCGGCCGGCCCTCCAGCAGGGTTGCGTCGGCCCCCGAAGGGCTGGCGAAACCAGCTCCGGTCAAGAAGGCCCAAAAGAAGGGCAATGTGGCGACTGTGCCAGCGCCAGCCGCGAGACAGCCGCCACCGCCGCCCCCTAAGCCTTCCGCGGCCGAGACAGGGTGGCAGGTGGTGAGAGAAAGAACGAGGAACCGAAAGGCGGCCAAAAAGGCCAGGCAGCGGGAGCGGAAGCGCCGGCAAAACGAGCGGAGCGTCGCGGCTAGGCTCAGCGCCCCGAAGACCGCAGCTGTAGTAATTACACTACAGCCGGAAGCGAAAAGGAGGGGCGTGAGCTATCGCGACGTGCTCGCTAAAGCGAGGGCGACTGTGGATCTCGGGGAGCTCGGGATCACCGGGGGCCTCCGGCTTAGAGTCACCGCGACAGGGGCTCGAGTGCTGGAGATCCCCGGCGAAACCCGTGGCTCGTCCGCTGACGCTCTGGCTGAAAAGCTTAAAGCGTCCCTAAACACGGACGAGGCCCGAGTGTCCAGGCCCGTCAAATGCGCAAACCTGCGCATTCTGGGTCTGGACGACTCGGTGACCGAGGACAAGGTGGCCGCCGTCACCAGGACCGGTGGGTGCCCTGCCGAGCAGGTGAAGGCAGGCACCTTACGTCCGGACCTGTCGGGCATGCGAACCATAACGGTAAGCTGCCCTGTGACGGCGGCGGAAGCCATTGTGGAAGGCCGAAGGCTCTTGTTGGGCTGGGTATCGGCGCAGGTGAAGCTGCTGGAACCCAGATCTCTGAGGTGCTTCCGCTGCCATGTGGGGCACCACGTGTCGGTCCGGTGCACCTCGGAGGTGGACCGCAGCGGCCTGTGCTTCCGCTGCTTCCAGCCCGGTCACATGGCTGCCGCGCCGCTCTTCGCCGCATGTGCGGCAGCTGGCAAGCCGGCCGATCACCGGGCAGAGAGTAGGCCTGCGGAACACTCGCCAAGGCCAAGGCGTCCGGCGGCGTATCTTCCGTTACCCCTGGGTAACGAAAGGCCCTCCGCCACCACCGCCAAAACCCCCACCGTCGCCACCACCGCAGTCGCCGCCACTGTCGCCGCCGCTGCCGGCACTGCTGCAACTTCTGCAGTGGGGCCCTCGCAGGGGGCCCCGGAGGGGGCTGAAATGGAGTGCCAGTAACGGCCCCATTACGCCTTCTCCAGGCGAACATCAACCGCTGCGCCTGCGCTCAGGATCTGTTGATCCAGAGCATGGCGCAGTGGTCGATTAACATCGCCTTGGTTGCTGAGCCGTACTTCGTCCCGCCCAGGGATGACTGGGTGGAGGACCTTAGCGGCTCAGTGACCATAATTGCGTCGGCCGCCGCCGGTACCCCGATCCTTGAGAGTGTTAGGAAGGGTCAGGGGTGCGTAGCAGCACGGTTCTGGGAGATCGTTGTAGTGGGAGTCTACTTCTCCCCGAACCGAACTCTCGCCGAGTTCCACAAAACCCTCAAGGAGTTGAGTGTCGTCACCGGAAGCCATCCCCTCCCCGTGCTTATGCTCGGGGATTTCAATGACAAGATCTTGGCTTGGGGTTCTCGTTAGACGGATGTGCGGGGTAGGATAGTGGAGGACTGGGCTCTGGAGCAGGCCTGGTTGTCCTAAATCGGGGTTCTGTCCCCACGTGCGTGCAGATGCGGGGCGAGTCAGTAGTGGACATATCGTTCGCTAGCCCCTGGCCCCTGGCGTATGGTAGGTGCGCTACTGGGTTCAAGAGTTCCTTCAGACAGGCGGTCGCCCCGGCTTATTAAATAAAACACGTGATTTGCTGTTTAGCATTTTATTAATTTGTTTTTCGATTACCTACTCATTCAAAATACAATTCTTTTACTTCAAAATGAAAACATTGACATAAAAACAAAATAAATAATATAACATTTTAAAAAAACCTTATAGGCTCATAAACTTATTTAACAATTTCGCCAAACAGTAATAAATAACTAGTAGGTAGGTCTTATACATAAATAATCGTCATTCCACTGTACACTTTTAATTGAACTGTCTTATCAGTTATCACATTTATTTAGCCCTTACTGTGCACCACGGTCAAACTCACAGTGATCCTTATTTTCGTAACAAAAAGGATGCTGTTGGGTTACTGGCTAAAATAATCATGAAAGGGCTGTATCAAGGTTGCCACCGACACTCAAAAGGAGGTAGATAGATGTATGATCTATTTTTACAAAATTTTAACAATTTTATGACACATATCATTGTAAGCAAAACTGGAATAAAAACGGTAGCACGGCGACCAATCAAGCTATACAAAACCAGTTAATACGGATATGTCATTGTCCGGGAAATCTATAGAAAACGAGGCCATGTTATACTGGAAATGTATGGCTTGATGTGTCGCCGTGTATACACACTTTAAAAAAAAACTTAATACATAGCTAAGTCCCCTTTTTTGTAAATAATTATTGTACATATAAGTCATTTCAGTTCTTGGATTATTAAAAAGTGTACATACCTATTTTAATATATGCAGAATGAAAGGGACAACGACACACAAACGGTTACCACGTAGTCACTACATCATTCTGAACCACATGTAAAATTACCGATGAAAAATGTAGTGGTACATAGAAACTTTTCATTGGTAATTTAAAAACAAAACATTTGTTTACTACAAAGTTGCAATACCTCCTACGCGGTCAAACTGTGTGAAACAGCTGATTTTTGTTTAAATTACGACGATGAAGAATTTAAGCGAAGGCGTCCCTTTTACCCTGTATATTGTTAAAATTAAAAATACTTATTACATAGGTTGTTACAGTCTGTATCGTAACTTCATTTGACTCCCCATTTATCGAAGAAGTGCACGGGTCATTATCCGATAAATATCCGCACAAAATAAAGTCAACTGAATAATGTTTAGTGTACGCGCGTAAATATGACAGATCGGCCTTTAGCACGAGACTGTCGCACAGCTATATGATTTGGAATTCTATTCGTTAATGTTTGCATTTCTTCAAACTTTTTAAAGACAGTCTAGCGTTACAAAGTTCCTATAAATTCAGCAACCCACCCTGTGCCGCCATTATTCATGGTAGTTACAAACACTATCTTCACAAAGTTGTCGTCACTCGTGTAGTCGGCAGGCGCGTCCTCACAGAACGTCCGAACTACTACTCCCTTACTGTCCACGAGCTGCACATAATTCTGATCGCAAGTAATGCCCAAGTCGAACGTAGCGAAGTGTAGCAGTAAACGTGTTCCTAAGGGAGTCTCGAGCTCCCACTCGCAGCTCGACACCTGCCTGTGAACGTTAGGATACCGGGGACTGGTGACTTTACCGATCTCGCTTTGCAGTTTTCCGCCGCATCCAGGACCTTTATCGGATGTTACATAAACCAAATCAAACGCGACACGATCACCAGAATTTTCATGATTGTGTAACAGCAAATATCGACCAGTCGAGAAGATAGGGTTATAATTATCATATTGGGTTTGAATTTTTGAAAGTCTGGGTGCACTAGCGTTGTTTCCGTCGAATATTTCTAGATAACAGTCTGCGTTCCAATAACTTGGGTAGGCGTACAAGATATACGCAGATATCGTGTAGTTAACTGGAGCAGTGATCA
This sequence comes from Noctua fimbriata, assembly GCA_905163415.1. Taxonomy (NCBI): domain Eukaryota; kingdom Metazoa; phylum Arthropoda; class Insecta; order Lepidoptera; family Noctuidae; genus Noctua; species Noctua fimbriata. The sequence goes on along the minus strand of LR990931.1, from coordinate 18,011,361 downwards.
GCGTGTAACAGTCATGGTTGTGAATACCGTCAAAGTCATTTACATAAATAGCTTGTACTCGTCCGTGAGGTTCCGTATAATTTCTGCCACAAAATCCTGTGAACACTGCCTCTATTTCCACACCTTTGTATACATTAGAATCTGAATCTGCCGATGTGATTAAGTTTAAAGACGTAGTTCCAGTCACGTAAAAGTCCGTCGGCTCCTTACGCCCGCATAAGTCAAAACGTGCAGGAAGGCGGAAAGTGCTGTCGTAAAAGGAATTACGGCTAAAGAAGTCGTCCATTCGTTGGTTTAAGACAAAATCTTTCCCGAGCGAAGTATTTTGATAGCTTGGATTGCTGGATATAATCAGCTTGTCTCTATTGCAGCGCTTTACGCCTGTACTATCAGCGACGGGAGGTTGTAAGTCCAAATCTTTAACAGTGATACGTAGTAAAATGTATGGAGAGGCGCTTACATCCAACCGATATAGGCAATGTATTCCTCGAGGAACGGACCCTATATCGTAACCGGGAGATTTCAAGGTTTGTGGCGTATTGCTCACTGAAATGACGGAGGTGCCACATACAGACCGCTGAGCTGTTAATGTGGACACAAAGCCTTGGCTTCCTATTTCGCCATCCGTGGCCAGCCTGACGCTCATCACATTACCAGAAGACATTAATTGCGGTGGGAGGCTGTGACCACAGTAAGTCCCTATTACTAAACTACTAGGATTTAAACCATCTTTTATTTCAACTAAATCGCAATCGCACTTGCTGTGTCCTATAGCAGTTTGGTTGATATTCTGGCAAGGGGCCACGTGGAACGAGGTGAACTCAATTTTAATGACGGTGTCAGGAGGTGATATTATTGACCAATGACAGTCTAAGAAATCTTCGTATACAGTATGACCCATGAAAGGAGACTTAAGAACATGTGATGAAGCGGTTGTTAAACTTATCACTCCACCACATTGAGCTGCTTCAGAATAGCTGAAGTAAACTTGAACTTTGAAACCTTTATAATTTACACTCGCGTCTGATACGAATTGTAATAAAGCGGTGGACCCTTTGCTTCTAACTGTTGTTGTTGAGTTAATATTACCACACATTAACGCTAAGCGCTTATCAGCATCAATTTCAAGTCCATCATACACTGCGATATAATCATTATAACAATCTGATTGGCTTTCTACGTCAATATAGAGGAATTTAAGCACAACCAACTTGGTATTTGGTGCTTCAATAAACCAAGTGCAGTTCATATTTATTTCGTAAGTGTCAGAAAGCGATGATGTGAGTACAGTACTTTCGTTTACTTTGCCTCCACATGAATATATAGAATAAGCAATTCTAAAACCTTTCCTCTGTACATACTTATCAGTTTTAAATATCAATGATATTTTTTCGAACTGGACTGTGACGGGAGGAATTTTGTCACCGCAGTAAATCTCATAGAGATAGTTATAATCTGATTGGCCTGTAAATGTTAAATTATCAAATGCACAGTCAGGAGTAGAGCCTTCTAGTTCAAAATAAAGGAACTTGAGTACAACTTTGTTGTTTGGAGCAGATATTTCATATTGACAATTCATTTGTGGGTTGTAACTATATGGAAAACCAGGACTATACAAAAATTGATCTTTTTGAGTTGCCAAATAGTTTCCACCGCAGATAGAATCCCATTCAGCTTTGAATCCGTCGAGATTTGTATCAGCATCTGTACGTAAAACAACTTTCATGCGAGTAAAAGTTGAATTATATACAGGTGGTGCGTTTCTTCCACATACCCTTGCTATCTCCGTGTAAGCGTCGTCCTTCCAGTCATAGATTATGACAACATCTTTTGTGCAATTAGCTGTTTCCTCAATAAAAAAACGGTCTACGAATTTAAGAGAAACTCTGAAGCCTAGATCAGCTTGTATCTCCCAGGAGCATTCCTGGTTAGGTAAATAATTTTTAGGATAATTTGGCGATGCAAACGTAGTCAGATGTGAACCAAGATATCCTCCACATTGTTCAGTAACCGATCTGGCCATAAGTTTTATATTTGTATTGTTTTTCACATTCGAGTGATACTCAATATAAATTCTATTTAAATGCATAACTAATGGGCTATCTAAAGATGTGGCCTGGCAATATTTACCAATTTCAGGAGCGTTTGACATTAAGCTTGTTTTAAGTACCAAATACTCGTCGTCACAATTTAAAGTGAAATATCCTTCCATTTTAATTTCCACCCTATTTGTTGAACCAGGCAGAATCCAAGCACAGTCTAAAGTATCGTTATATGAATCAGGTAAATTTAAAATATTAACAGGATTGTCTCCTACTTGAATAACACCACCACATGGTTGAAGTTTCCATTCTAAGTGGAAGTTTAACAAACTATCTTTAGTTTGAAATGCAGTAACATCAATTATTGGTGATGGTATTCTGTACGATACTTCGACGTGCCCACAAATCTGTTCAAAAAATCCATTTGCTGACTTAATAATGACTTGAGAATCAAAGTATTTACAACGACTTCGGGATACCGACGAATTTAGCTTGGCGGTTAAGAAAATTGAATTGTAAGTAACGTTATTTGAAAGAGCATTATAATCATTATTTGTTTCTTCTTGACGATTATAATGCCATTGGCAGGTATAAGACCGATTCAGGTCCGGTGATAAGAGAACCTGGTTCATGTCAGTTAGATCACCGCCACATAGTGCTTCTTCGTCAGAGCTAAACTTAGCTTTGAAGCGGTGCGAGGTAAAGGAACTATCGAGCAATATATAAACTGCCATGGTGTTTTCAGTAGACTCAAACACGTTTGTTCCAGGAATGTAATCGTCGCTAGGGATTGTTTGTATATAACTGCGAAATCTAACGTCGTTGAAAATACCAATTTTGTGTTTTTCTGTGTCCACATCTATAATTTCTAAACGCACTCTTCGAGACTTATTTGGCACTGTTATTCGCCAATCGCAGTACCTTAATGTGCTTTCTAGAGGATAACTTGGAGTAGTCAAGTAACCGTCTGGAGCCGTTATTACGCCACCACACATAGGTCGGGAAGAGTTAAAGCTGATTCGAAAACCTCTGTTCTCCGATATTTGATCCCATGAGTCCGGTTTACCGATATGAAGTTTAATACTAAACTTGTTTGTTGAAGTTTCAATCGGATCGAGGGAGTGATCCTCATCATTACACACGGTCCTTAGTACAATGATAGTGTTATTGGTGAGCATAGTTTCTTCGATTGTTACTTTTGTTCCACAAGATATCTCAGATTGGGGCAACTCGATATCTTCAGGTTTAATTATAAAAACGTGTCTTGGAGGTCCTATTATGTGCCACTCACATACTGTTCCGTAAGGAATCATTTGCATGTGCGGGTATCCAGGCGATGTCAGTTCGCCAGCATTAGTGACGATGGTCCCACCACACGTCTCAATGGACACATTGGCTTTAAAACCATTGCGCGGTGTTGGTATCTGAGTCATGTATTTAATATACATTGTATTGCCAGTACTCTTAATGGTTCCAGGTCTTTCATTGCCACAATATTGTTGGTGTAGAGGAGAAAATTTCGATGATCCATATCGTATTTCGACGGATTCAGTTTCGCAATTATCTTCATGATCCAAATCAAATCTATCAATAAAGTCTATCCTAATAATTTCTCCAGGTGGTCCGGTAAATACCCACTCACATTCTGAATACGGAACTGGTACTGATGGATAATTTGGTGAATTTATTATTTCCCAATTGTGGTCAGAAGTTAGAGATGTTGTTGAACCACATTCATAATTTTTCTCTTCGTAATTAACCACAAAGCTTTGAAACGTGAATGATCCCTTAGTGTAACTTATGAATAAAGTATTACTAGAAGTGATTATATCTGCTTTATTTTCGTGGTCGTAACCGCAATACTTTCCGCTTGCCAAAAGGGGAGCTTCCTCAGAATCACCATTCCTTAATATAACGTAAGTCGCACAATCGTCATTTTTATTCGTAATATTAAAATTATTTAACTGTAATTTAATAGTCCTGCCGGGGCGCACTTTTACGACCCAGTTACATTTAAGTTTGGACGAATGTGGATATTCTCCATGTACGTCCCACCAAGTAGGACCGACTTCACCGGACAAACTAGTCACGAGTCCTCCGCATCTAGAGTTGACTCGACCGAGAAATCCTTTCTTAGTAATGGATGAATCGGTTTTGAATTTAATTTTCATGTAAGTGGATGCATTAAAGCCTATTTTAGCTGATTCTGTTGTACAAATATTTTCATTTGCGGGCTTCCAATTTCCAGGACTGTCAGAAGAATAAATAGAAACTTTATCCGCAAAACAAGCGCTGGTATCTTCAATACTAAAGTCTACGAAATTTACGCTTAAATGACGTCCCATTTGTGATTTGTAAACCCATTCACAATTTAAATTGTCGGAATATTCCTGTGGATAATTTGGCGATTTAAAAGTAATCGTGCCGTTTTCGGGTAAAACCGTTACAGTCTCATTCGATCCGCAGTTTATTCTCTCTTCAGTTTCGGTTTCAGAAATTCTAGAAGTTTTGGTCCAACTCATATGAAACATCGAACCCGTATTTGAGTCATCTGTTGTAAGTGTCATGTACACTACACTGGAGGAGCTCTGAATGACTTTCGTATCAACCAGTACACCGCTTAGTTCCTCTAAAATGAGAGCAGTTGAATCATATCCATCATAAATAGTTAATTTGTTATAGTTTACTTCGCTGTGTGAATAAATTTGTAAAACATCCAGTGTAATAGATATAGTATCTGAATCGGTGAGGAGCACGCGCCAACTATATTCGCCAGATCCAAGATATCTAGTAGGGTACAATGGTGAAGATATCTCACCACTATCTCCTGTAATATCATTTTCACGCTGATATCCATAGTGCAAGAGAAAACCTCGACCACTGGTCTTGGAATCACTGTGGAACTTAATATATATTTGTGACGCTGTGCTGTGATTGCTGGGAGTTTCACTACTACAATATGCACCCAGTAGCCGACCAGCACCGTTATTTTCGCGAACTTCTACATAGTCATCGTTACAACCTTCAGAGAATGCTAAATCAAAGCGCTCGAATTGGACGTATGCAGTGTTTCCAGGGGATGATTTTAGTACCCATTCACAATCAGTGTTTACTGGATACGGGCCGGGGTAGTTCGGAGACGCGATGCTTCCTTCTTCTGAAGTTAATGCGCCTCCGCAGGCGTTACTAAGTGGTGAATAATGAGCTGCGAACATTCCAGTAGCTCTACCAGTGTAACTGCCGAACTCTATCGTCAAGGCACTGCCGCGGCTGACTATCATCGGTGGAACTTTTCGTCCACAATACTCTCCGATTAGTGGAGCATTACTGTCATCTCCATCGAGAACTCTTAGGAAAGAGGAGGGACATGTTCTATTTGTGATTACATTACTGTCTTTCGGTAGTGACAATAGAGTTAACGTTAAATATAATTTTTGATCGGGTGAATCCGCAAGAATAGTCCAAACACAGCTTTTGTTGGTATGTTGAACAAAATTATCGCTTTGAATGATGCCCTCATATGCAGCCCTTATAAGAGCACCACACGTAACCGTAAAGTTAGCTTTGAAGCCTTTGGCCGTTCCATAAGAATCGGTTTTGAATTGCACAATTATGTTATTGTATTTGCTAACGATTTGTGTTTCATTTGAATTTGGACATATGCGGTACGTGTAATTTGAAGAAGGTGTATAGTTGTTATCATAATCATAAATTTGAATCGAGTCTCCACAGGCTCGTTCCCCACCATCGAATTCAAATACAGAGTAAAGATCTAGATCCATGAAGTTAAGTTCAATACGATGATGTGCGGGGACGGAAATGTACCAAAAACAATCCATATTATTGTCGTAATTCTTTGGGTAGTTCTTAGAGTAAATGAGTCCAGATTTGGAAGTCATAGCGCCACCACATTTGGAATTGGGAGACCGAAATTGTGACGAGAAGTGAACATCCCTGAGTGTAGACCGTTTTGACAAACGCACCAACATGAAGTTGCTATCAGACTGCACGGATGTGAAATCTCGATGGCAAAATTTCGTTAGTAGTGGAGCCATTGCATTTTGACCGTTATATATTTCAATAGCATCGGTGGTACAATTAGCTGTATCTGTCATATAAACCTCTGTAAATGAGATTGCGATACTCTTACCTACTTGTGTTTCTATCAGCCACTCACAGTCAAGTTCCTGGTCGTTAGTTTTACTTTTATCAAGGGTGATAGTGCCAGAGGACTTTTTAATATGTCCTCCACATCCGTAACTGATCCATTCTAAGCGGAACCCGGAGCGGGGCATATTAATACCCGAAGAAAATTTGATTAGTAATGTATTAGTATGCGTATTTATTGGAGGCGGAGTTGTACTGCCACAGAGTTTAGTCGAATAACTTGGATCGGACAACTCTTTAGTTTGCAAATAATCTAGATGGCAATCGTCGTTATTAATTCTATAACGAGTTCTCATCCAACTGCTATAAAATCGGTGGGTTTTATAAATATCAAAGTGTGTAATCGTGGCATTAATTTTATTTCCTTTGGGAACTGTGATGCTCCATATACAATTTAAGTTCAGCGGGTAATTACTTGGATAGCCCGGGCTCTCAATAACTCCGTATCTCCCAGTTATATTATTATTACATAGCGTTTGATAATTAAACAGGAATCCCTTCCCACCCTGGTATATATCAGATCTGAATTTAATGTAGGCATAATTAGTCGATGTCTCAATACTACCTAGCTCCGGTGACATGTAACAATGTTTACCTAAACTGGTGGCACTCGTATCGCGACCGTCATAAATTTCAACGTAATCATCTCTACAACTAGGAGTTCTTTCAAGATCAAGCTCGGTGAATGTAATACGGATCCTTGAACCTTCACTGGAGACTATTCTATAGAAACATTCGGCGTTTTCGTTGTAATCATTGGGATAGTTCGGCGAAGTAACAGAGCCAGAAGGGCTCGTCAGTGTCCCCCCGCATCCTGTTATAGTACCATCCCATTCAATTTTGAACCCAATTCCGGATAAATAGAAATCTGAATGAAAATGAAGATGCACAGCATTAGATAATGATACGATTCGTTTTGATTGGAACATCCCACAATACTGGCCGATCAATGGTGAATTCTCGTTGCCACCATTTCTTATTTCTAAATAGTCGCCGAAAGTACACTTGTCTCTTATGGGACGTTCTAGATTAAACTGTGATATATTGAGCATGATCTGTTGGCCCATCGGCACCGTGATGATCCATGTGCAGTCGCGATTGGGTTCGTATGACCCTGGCCAGCCAGGAGAGTATATGAAGCCATGAGTTTTAATAAACGATCCACCACAGTAAGTTTTTTCATCTAAAAATGTGTATGATAAAGAAAAACCAGAAGAACGAATACTACCATCAGATTCAAAATTTAACATGAGCCGATTAGTGGAAGTGGTCAAGGCGGGAGGCTCGTGAGAACCACAGAACTTGCCCAATACATTATTCTCATTGTTATCATCTATCTCTACAAGCTCCAGGTAATCACTGCCGCAGCTGGGCATGTCCTCAATGTCAAACCTGTTCCAAGTCAACTTTATGTGCATTCCTTCAGGAGCGATCAGCATCCACTTGCAGGTCTGATAGTTCTTGTAAGTAGTGGCATCTCCAGAGGGATGATTTATTAGGCCAGTGGTATCTCTGTGAATACCTCCACACTCTGTATCGATGGTGGTGTAGTTAGCGTAGAACCCCGTGCCCGAAATACTTAAATCTGATGTAAATGTAATGTACATATAATTGAGGGTGGATGTTTGAACGGGCGGCGTGTGTTCGGCCCCGCCGCAGTATCTGCCTAGTAAAGTAGCATTCTGGTCGTGACCGTCCCTGACCTCAACGCTATCGTACCGGCAATCGTATTGCCGGTTGTCTTCGATATCAAAATCTTGAAATGTTAATTGAATCGCTTTGCCGGGAATAGTTTTGATGATATAAACACAGACTTTGTTTTCTGGATAACTGAAGGGATAACGGGGTGATTTGATAACTCCACTATCACCTTCTACAGTTTTCTCGCATATGGCCTCGTACGTGATACGAAAACCTTCGGCGGGCATACTCCTATCAGTTTTAAATTTAAAATAAAGTTCATTAGACGATGATTTATATGTTTTCGGAAAAGTAGTTCCACAAAATTTCCCGACGAGTCGTGAATCCGATGACGGACCATCATAAATTTTCAAATAATCGTATTGACATCTAAAAGATCGTTCAAGCTTGAATAATTCAAAGTCGATTTTTATCTTGGTATCCAGGCTAGTTTTAATTTTATACTCGCATAATAAGTTACTTAGGTAAAGGCCGTTATAGGTAGGAGAAACAAGCTCTCCCTTATCGGCAGTGTAGTAACCTCCGCAGCCAGGAACGCCTTCGACAGGCGCGTAAGCAATTTGGAAGCCGTGCCCCGCACCGTAAGCGTCTGAATGGAAGTGTATCAGCATGACAGAGCCTGCCGACTGCACGGGTGCGGGCTGAGTCGTGTTACAATACCTATTGATCAGCGGATCCGTAATATGTTCACCGTCATAGATTGCTAAAAAGTCGAAACTGCAGTTTGAATGTGATTCAATATCGAGCGCAAAGAAATGTAAGTTAATCCTTTTACCGAGAGTTGTCGATAAGTGCCAATAGCAATCACGGTTAGGAGGGTACGGCCCGGGAGAACCCGGAGAGCTGATGTGGCCGTGCGTGGTGGCGTCAACCTCACCGCCGCACACTGGCTCTATACTCGTCCAATGTAACGCAAACCCGTCTTTAGCTACTGTTTTATCGGAGTGGAACCAGAGATATAAATTATTATGACTTGATACAATATTCCCGCCTTTCGGATAATTATTTCCACAAAATCTTCCTATAAGTTGACCAGAAGACTTTCGACCATCGTGAATTTGTAGGAAATCGTACATACATTCGGGACTGTTTTCTAAATTAAATTTACTGAATGTAACATTAATTACTTTATCAGGAGCTGTGTGTATTACCCAAGCACATTGAGCATTATGACTATACGTCGTATTAGTCAAAGGATAAACAATGCTGCCTTCTTCGTTATCTAGAACACCACCACAAGACTTTGTCCTTACCTGACACAAGGCGCCCGAGTACTGCGCCGCGCACTCACAGCGGAAGCCCTCAACTGCACTTTCGTCTGGTCTACAGATTCCTCCGTTGTGGCAAGGATTCACTCCGCAAACGTCTGTGGGCAATTCACAGTGAGCGCCGCCGTAGCCCTTAAAACAGATACAGGTGTAGCCGGTACGAAGAGAATGGCATTGTCCGTGGACGCCGCATGGATTGATTGCACAACCATCAGTGTAGTTTCCATCTGTTGCAACGTAGCAGCCACTGATTCCTACTCCATCGCCTTCCATACCGTCGGGGCATATACATTGTGCTGATTGGCCAGTTGGCGATGCGCTCTCTATGCACTGCGCGGACGGGTGGCACCCTCCATGACCGATGTTGCACGTACCTCTCCAAGAACAGGTGACTCCATCACCTTGATAGCCAGGCGGACAAGAACCACATATTCGTGAGCCGATGGTGTTGTGACATGTCACTAAAGGACTGCAGCCTCCGTTGGGAATAGTGGTGCATTCGTCGATATCGTAACAGGTGTAACCGTCGCCTTCATAACCAGAAGGGCACTGTCCACACCGGAATGAGCCCGGCAGATTGATACAATCAACCTTGGGGTTCACGGAACACCGAGGACCTTGATAGGATTCACATTCGTTAATATCGGTTAAGCAAGCGACACCGGTGCCATTCGTTGTCCATCCCTGGTGGCACATGCATTGAACGCCCTCTCCTGAAGTTACTTGGACACAAGTTCCATGGCCGCACATTTCATAGTCACCACCGGAACAATCCTTGGCCTTTCTAGTGCAATGTAAGCCGAACCAGCCAGATTTGCACAAACACTCGTACGATCCTGGTCTGTTGATGCACGTAGCTCCATTTTGACATCCGAGGTCTGTTCCAGCGAAATTCCGGCACTCGTTTACATCGACGTCACAATCTCTGCCTTCCCAATTGGAAGGGCAAAGACAATGGTAGCCATTTACCAAGTTGAGGCAAGTTCCACCGTGCTCGCAAGGATGAGATTGACATTCGTCTTCCCCTCTACTATTTAATTGATTCTGTAGATTCAACACTTTCCTGTGAATATTATTAACTTTCCGCCAAAGCATTGATATATTGAAAAGAAAGTCATTTGGAAGCGTGGACTCCTTGCTCTCCAATCTCTCAAGTCTTTCTAATATACCGATTATGTTCTTGTCGGTGTTTTCATTACTCGATGGCTGGTACTGCGTTCCGTCGCTCGGGATGTTTGGTTTGAGTACGTTGATATCACCAACAAAGATGCTCGATTTCGGTCCATTGGGGCGTAGATATATATTTTTATCGAATGCTGGTTCTAGAATGAGATCACCCCCCGAAGTTTTGATTTTTGGTCGGTCCTGGTAGAGTTCACAATCAAGAGGAACAACACAAAGTACGCCTAGTAAGAAGAGGCATTGTCCGAGTGCGCTGGACATCGTCCATGTGTCTTGGTAGACGATTGTGCTCAGACTGTGTGCTGCACCGGTGTTTTGACTGCCACTAAAACTTGTTATCTCTGGGGGCGTATTGCTGTACGCCCCTAGCGATTATTGTTTATTTATGATTAACCAATTCGGGCCATGTGGTGCGATCGATGATATGAAATATTGTGTTTTCTAGAATACTGAAAAATTATATGACATCTGATTATTAAGAATTTAAATCGATATCGGGCTAGAGATTTTCCGTTTAGATATAAATTCAGTAATAGTGAGTGTGATAAGAAAAACAAAATTAAATGCCCATTTTTTTTTCTGAAAGACCGCTTCATTGTCTTCCTGCGACAGGAACATGGAACAAGTGCTGGAATCCTTCCTTTGTACCATTACTTGTAGTTGGCGCGACAAGCTTTTTTTATCACGTTTCTTAGGTCCTTCTCTACCTCTCCATCCATGAACGTTTATATTTATCAGCCTTTAAGTCACATGGGCTTCATCTCTCCATTTCATAAATTCATACTAAGACGGACGATTCCCCTTCAACTTTTGTGTAACTGGTGCAAACTTCTCTATTATACTTTGTTATTTAATCTATTGTTGTCACTCCGTACATCCACCTCATATTCATATCTTTATTTGCATTCCATAATGTGTTAAGAGCGCTCTTACATTCGGCGCTACGCGAATTTAGGTATTTTACGCACCGAGCGGTTGGCGAGCCACGCGACCGATTCTTTCTTTCATATCTGTACACTTGCTCGCACAATGATATTGTGAGTATGGCGACTAAACGATCTTGATACAACGTAACACAAGTTTTCTTAGGATAAAGTTACGGTGGTACTTCGGTGGACGGAAAAACTTTTGATGTGACATTTTAATGATATTTAATTCGTTTTAAGATTTATTTTAATATATTTTTAATTATTTATGTATTAAAAATCTTAAAGTGTTAAATTAAGTAGATATACATAAACATTTAAATTTTTACGCAGTAACCGATCCTTGATAACCGACATCCGTAGCATATTAGTCTGAATCGTGCTCTATACTCATAGAAATCGAAATAATTGGTACTATCGATACCATGAAAGTACTTTTGTTAGATATTTTAAAGGTAGTCCGAGCTATTCGTATTATTTAAAAGTTTCATTTGCTGTTACATTTTTAAATTCATTCAGGTACTTTTTGACATTGATTTCCTTACGCGGTCAAAGCAGAACGCACGTGTTTTACAGCCCATCAAGTATTACAATAGGTAAAAGGATAATTAGCATCAGAACTTTCTGCTAATTGTTCACTTTAGCATTTTTGGTTCCAGGTGTAAGTCTCAAGTGTAAAACAATGTATACCAGCGCATTTACTAAAGATGCATCATTACAAAGTAAAAGCCGACCACAATACTCGTAAGCACATAGGTTTCTGGTGAACAGATTTATTTGAAAAATAAACAATATCTTTAGACCATCGAATTATATAGATATATTACACAGACAAATATGTCTGTTCAATATCTTTTATATGTACGTAAATAAATAAATAGTACAGTTGCAACATGTTTAAATAAATAAAACACATCAACGTAATTTCTTTAATTTGGTACAGTCAATTACCATATTTTTTAATAGAAAAATATATTTATTTTTATTCAAAACGATCAAAAACTGCGGTCGTAGTTTACGAAGTTCTAGAATGCACACAAATGCAGAGACTATACGGCAATCGATGCACACCACGATAGTATCGACTGGACGAAGCGCACGAAATTATCCGACATAGATCCGCCCTAGTCAAGCGCTCGCGCTGTTCTGAGCGCAGATCGCCGGCGCAGTGAAATATATAGTACTTTTAATTAATTAATTTAAAAAAACAGTAGCTGTTTAAATAATAATACATATAGTTCAAGCAAATATTGAAGAATATTTTGGTATAAATATTACGTCAAAATGATGCACAACTTCAGAGATATGGCGGCATGTTTCGAAGCCTTTTCGGTCGATAATTGAATTAGATCCAGTTCTTTTTTCTTTACATTTAAGGCATAACGAAAATGTATTCTAATAATATTAAAGTATAGGATATAAGTGAGACGAAAAAAAAATTTTGATGGTCTATATTCAATAGAATCTACACATCAGAGCCCAAAAATCAGGTCTCCGTGAGTTTTTGCCTAAAAATGCATCGGGAGAATGATGATTACTAAATAAATAAAAAAGTTATTTAAAATTTGCTTTGATATAATTGTAGTAGAGATAACGACCTATCTTTAAAAAATAATTGTTATTTCAAGCAACGAACGAAAAACATACAATTTCAACGAGGAAACCTTGCAATTTCGCGTTTTTTTGTAACACCCCTCTTAAGATCTTACAATGGGCTTAAAGCTAAGGTACAATTACGGACTCTGTAGGGGACTGCACAAAGTATAAAATTTACGTGAGAAATAAAATTAATACTGACCCAATATACAATTTTAAAACATGTGCTTAATATTAGGTAACTAAATTATTACAATAATTTTATTGAGATCTGTTATAAACTTTTGACATAATAATTATTTGGTAACATATTTTATATAATATAATATATATTTATCTATGTAAGAGTGTGAATTCTAAACGACTAACTGATGTAATGTAAATGTACCATATATTGTTAGTCGTTTAGAATTGTAAGTTTAGAGTCTGTGTTAAATATATTTGTTTGTTATGTATGTATTTGTTTATTATGTAGTATGCTTTTTTAATTAATAATTGTTTGAGTTTATTCATAAAAGTTGTACCGCTAGTTTCATTTTTTATTGCATCTGGTAGTTTATAAAATATTTTTGTGGACATTACGTAGAAACTATTTGAATGTAGGCTCATGCGCGAAGAGGGTAACATTAACATGTTTCTATATCTGACAGATCGGTCGCTATGTTTATTACCTCAACATTTTCATTTCCGCTACATGCAATTTGTTTTCATTCATCTTCTTCACAACCCAGCAGTCCGATTTATATAGTATGACAGCTCTAATCACGGACTTGTATATTTACCTGATGCCCCATCCGTGGGTCGTAAGTTGTTCCAGTGAAATGTCGCCATTTCATCCATCCCGAGTTGATCCGGTGCGTTACTACCGCCGAAATCACAAAACAAGAATTCTGTTTTGGTTCTATTCAATTTCAGTCTCTCGAAAACCAGCACAATGTCGTCGGAAAACAGCACACAACAGGGAGCCTCTTCTTGCATGTCCGACGTAAGAGGCTTAGGGTCGAACCTCGATGTAAGCCCATAACCACATTGGAATGGCCGGTGATGCCGGCTGTGGACCGGACTTGGGTACTACATTGACTGCACAGTGTACATCGTTCGGATCACCTGCATGAAGAGTGTAACAAGACCCTTAACGAAGCCGAAAGGTACTTGTTCTCCCCGTCATTGGGATATTTTTTTTGGTCTAGACCATACCTGGGAACCTTCTAGTTACGGATATATTGGGGGGTCAAAGATCTAACTTTTTCACAAGTTTTTTTTTTAAATACACGTAAGATTTTTACTGTAAACACCTCCACGACCCCGTATTATTTGGCTCGCACCGACAGTGCCCTCCGCTCTCGGTCCATGTCAGCATGGTCTTTAAGGTCCTCGGTGAGTAGATGTCCTAGATATTTAAATTGGTCCACTCTGTCTATTGGGACACCATTAAGATTGGCATTCGGAATGTTCATAGGGCTCGACACACCATGCCTGAAAAACCATGTATTGGGTTTTCTTCCCATTCATATTTCAAACCATGTCCATGCGCCTATTCCGTACACGTACTGAGTAATCTCCTCAGCCCACAAATCGACGCGCTCAGCAACACCATGTCGTCCGCATAACTCATATTGTTGACACAGACTTCATCAATACACGGTTACTTTTAGGTCGTTCTGGAACCGAAAGCCATAAACTCGATCATCGAACTCGAAACGACTGGGACTATTTTTTTCAAAAAGTAACAATAAAAAAAATCACGAAAAATTAAATTTATTGTTTTTTTTGTTAAATAATGAGAACTCGAAGTAGTAGTCCTTGCGGTAAATGCATATGTGTGTGTACGTAACGTATCGACGATCGGCAAGACATGCAAACGGTACCCATTGTAAATCCATTCATCGATCAGACAGCTTGATCCGTAAGCCACGCCCCCACCCCACGCTTACACAGTCTAGCCGACGCGATCGGCGCCCTTTCTAGTATAGTCGCGCGTTTCGCTGTATTAGGTCACTCACGCGTAACCTAATCACGTGTCAAAAATGATTCGGCAATATGTCTACTCCAATGTGGAGTATTGGGCAATGGTGGATTTTTATGGGATGGCGCACCAGAACTTGGAAGAGGCTAGACTCTTGTATGCTCAGCCGGAAAACCTGAACTCACTGCGCGCTCGTGGAATCACCGACCCTCAAGTTCCCTTCACCTCCACCAATCTGGTTGTAACCCAGCGCCTCCTCGATCATGGAATGTTTGGGCAGGCATTATTAATGACCAAATAATAGAGCCTATTTTTATTGAAGGGCACCTGACTGGTGATCCTTATTTGGATATGCTGCAGAATATGATACCGGAGTTGCTAGAGAATAAGAATAAGAATAAGAATAATTTATTTAAAAAGTATTACAAAAAGTGTACATTTAGGCGCAGTAGTATTATTTCTCATACAAAAATAATTAGTACTTATAAGTAAACTATAACTAAAATATATTTAACAGTTGCAAGTTATAATAGTCCAATTCAGATGTCAGCGACCTGCCCGATCTAGGTTTATTTAAACCTGTGTTTCAGGCCATCACTTTACCTAGCGCAATTTAATTAGGACAGTAAAAATTACAAGATTAAATTAATCTATAAACAACTATAACTAAAATCAAATAGGTACAAAAAAAAAAAAAAAAAAACCACTAAAACTAGAGGATGTGCCTCTGGCTTATTTACGCGGTATGTACTATCAGCGTGATGGATGCCCTGCTCATTATGCGAATTTAGTGCGTGCGTATCTGAACAGTGAGTTTGGTGAGCAGTGGATAGGTCGTGGTGGCCCTGTGGCTTGGCCCGCAAGGAGCCCTGACTTAACCCCACTGGATTTTTATTTGTGGTCTGAGATAAAAAGACTAGTTTATTTCGAGGAACATACTACTCGAGATGAGTTAAGAAGTGCGATTGTAGACACGTTTAATATTGTGAAAAGTGACAGAGACGCATTAGCTAAATTAAAAGACAATCTCATTAAACGTGCCCGTTTGTGTATCGAGGAATACAGAATACAGGGAAGTATAAATTGTGAATAATGATTATGTTTGTAAATAGCTCAATTTTTTTAAATACGCCTGCGCCTGTATTTATTTTTCTTGACATTAAAAGTGTACAAGTAAGTAAGTATTTAGATACGTAAAATGTATAACTGACGCGACGTTCTTAAGCCTGTAGAAAGTATGACGGAAAAATTAGAGTTATTGAACTTATAAGTAGATAAACGCAATTTAAATCAAGCAATAATTCGGCGCCGTGTTCTTTAAGATAGGTACATCAACATAAATAAAAATACATACGCGGTAGATAAATAGGTAAACAAATAATAACACGAAAAGCGAATTCAGACTTTATTTCTTAACCGTAAACGGTGAAATTTAGAAATTTCATCAAACTAGGTAAATACGCAGTTTACTAAAAAATATTCTGAGAAATCTATTGTATCGTGTGCGACTAGACTTTACAAGGATGCACAACCGAATTCCACAGTTAACGTTATAAAAATAGGGTCTTTTTCTGTTCGAATTGCCTGCCTTTGTAGAAGCCGCCACTAGCATTGCCGCAACAAAATTGTTTTAAGCTGTAATACTATTTTTTATTTGTCATATGGTAGGGTATTGGGTATGTTTCTTAAGTACCTATTAGATCGATTGATCAACACTCGATTCAATGCCTTAAAAACAACTCCCAAGCGTACTCGTCGTTGTGTAGTTGAATAAGTACGAGTATTAGTGATTTCGTGATGCGAGACTGGTGAATTAATTGTCAATTAATTTCTCTCGTTTACGAGGAGACGAGAGATGATGGAGGTAAATGAACTTACACCAACCTTAATCGTACCTGAAATGAAATATCTACTTGCAAGTACTTTTTCAGCTGGTTATTCGTCCGAAGTCCATTGACCCACCGCGAGCGCACGACCTTGCGTTTATGAATGAAATAGTGAAACCGCTACTAAGATTTAACTCGAATGACAGAATAAAAGTGATAAATTTCTAACTTCTTTATTTGATGTCTTAAAAAAACAATAACAATGCTAATAGTAACTATTACTCGACTGGAGTTACTATGTTTCGGCTCCAGAACGATGTAAAAATATTCGTGTATAGCATCCGACATGTTGACTGCTGAGCGAGACGATTAGTTCATTCATATGTAGATTGAACAATGTAGGGGAGGTCAGACCGCTCTGTCTTACGCCACATTCGTTATAAGGATCCGACATCGCTCCCGCCCACCGGACACTATTGACCTGGTGCCCGTACCAGTACCGGAGCATGCTGATGAGTTCCCATGGCAAGCCCGTGCTCTGCAGCTTCCGCCAAACGATGTCGTATGAAACGAGGTCAAAGGCCTTGGATAAGTCGAGGAAGCACGCGTATACCGGGGTCTTTCACTTCGTGTAATATTTAACGGTGTGCTTTAGAAACAGTATGGCACTTTCTGTGGACAGTTTAGGTCGAAAACCAAACTGGTTATAGTGAAGTCATCATCATCATCATCATCATTTCAGCCGAAAGACGTCCACTGCTGGACATAGGCCTCTCCCAAGTGTCGCCACATTGACCGGTCCCGTGCGACTCGCATCCAGCGGATCCCTGCAACCTTCACCAGGTCATCGGTCCACCTAGTGGGAGGCCTTCCTACGCAGCGTCTTCCGGTTCGCGGTCGCCACTCCAAAACTTTTCGGCCCCATCGGCCATCCCTTCTGCGAGCATTGTGCCCTGCCCACTGCCACTTAAGTTTGGCTATTCTTCGGGCTACGTCGGTTACCTTGGTTCTCTTGCGGATGTCCTCATTTCTGATTTGATCACGCAAGGAAACTCCGAGCATAGCCCTCTCCATTGCCCTTTGGGTGACTTTAAGCCTTCTGATAAGGCCCATTGTGAGCGACCACGTTTCGGTCCCGTATGTAATCACTGGCAACACACACTGGTCATAGACTTTCGTCTTGAGACACTGCGGTAAGTTGGACGAGAAGATACCACGCAACTTCCCGAACGCTGCCCAGCCGAGTCGGATTCGACGATCTACCTCTTTCTCGAAGTTAGACCTACCTAACTGGATCGTTTGTCCCAGGTAGACATAATCGTCTACAACTTCGAGTGTAGAGTCTCCGATCTTGATAGGAGTGGGTGTTACATGGGCATTCAACATGATTTTGGTTTTGTCCATGTTCATTTTAAGACCCACTCTTTCGGAAGCTCTACTAAGGTCATCGAGCATTGTACTGAGGTCCTCCATGGTCTCAGCCATGACCACTATATCGTCGGCAAATCGAAGGTGAGAGATGTACTCGCCATTGACGTTGATGCCTAGCCCTCTCCAGTCCAGAACCTTGAAGATATCCTCCAGTGCAGCGGTGAACAGTTTCGGAGATATGACGTCTCCCTGTCTCACACCTCGCCGTAGAAGGATAGGTTCCGAGGTCTGGTCCTGAAGTCGGACTGACATGGTGGCGTTTTTGTACAAACACTTTAGCACCTCGATGTACCGATAGTCGATTTGGCACCGTTGGAGAGACTGCAGTACAGCCCAAGTCTCGATCGAATCGAAGGCTTTCTCGTAGTCCACAAACGCTAAGCAGAGAGGCAGGTTATACTCTTCGGTCTTCTGTATAACCTGCCGCAGCGTATGTATGTGGTCTACGGTGCTAAAGCCTTTTCGGAATCCGGCTTGTTCGGGAGGCTGAAAATCGTCAAACCTGCGCGCGAGACGATTCGTATACATATATTCGTATATATCGTGAAGTGTTACATGTTTATTTAACTGTGTGTTAAGCATACCGTCAAATACCTTCGCCACTACAGTTGCAAGCGATATAAGCCTGTTGTTATTTTTATCCGCCAAATCGCCCGTTTTATTTTTAATCACCGGTACTACAACTGTCCTCATGAAGTCCGCGGGTAGGTAGGAGTGGCTCACACACAGCGAAAAGAACATTGCAAGAACTTTCGCCAAGTGTGCTGCAAGTGCTTAATGCTGAGTGCGTCGTGCCCAGGGGACGTTTCCCGCTCATCTTGCTTATGGCTTTCGCAATATCTTTCGCGGGGAAACTTATTCACACAATTTTATTGTTCGGGTCAGCATTTAGCACCCTACTCGCCGGACCGAGCGGCGGCCGAACCAAAAACTTTTCTCTGAAAACGTTCGCATTCTCTTAAGATCATTTAAGCCATCGACGCTCCCAGGAAGACCAGGCTGCGAGTTTACTTTCTTCGCCAAAAGCCACGGAAGTCACGCTTTTTTTTTTTCGGTTGGGAAATCATCAAATGACTGAAATTAATCCCGGGCGGAGTGCAAGGGAGTGTCAGACTTCTACTGACTAAAACCCATCCATGTTCCTTCTTTGCCCTTTGTGTTCCAGGGTCACAGTATCTCTTTCGAACAGTCCCGCAGCCCTGGCAGGCATCGGCCCATGCGGACCCTTACATGGTTGCTGACATCTCTTTGAGGCGCGCGTGTAACACGAACGCGCCGTCGACACGGCCTGTCGTTATAAGACGGCCGACGGCGAGTAATGGGCTAGCTCGCCGTAGCTAGCCCATTACTCGCCGTCCACAGGACCGCGCCTACGGTGGCGCCCGGGGACGGAAGTCACCCTTCTAGTGTTGTTCAGCGAGGGCGTCCATCCGAATCTGGTCCTGATTATTCTGGCACCATTTTAACCTGGACTTAAACACTCTTCTACTCTCTCGCATCTCCTCATACACACAACCGGGCTTAGGCCTGCCACACAGTACCCACTCATTAAGCCTTAGCCTGGCCACCCTGTGAGCCTCGCCCACATGCCTATTCAGACCCGCCAAGTGTGCACCACGCTCACACCTCCGCACGGGGCAGACACAATGTCAGAGTATAGTTTATCTAGGACACGCTCATGGTCATGGTTACAACATAAATAATACGCAAATTGCGAACATTCTGAGAGAAATGTAACTTGCTAAGTGATAAGTCCGAATATCCATATATAGATTATTCTCTTGTCTCTTATCTCTTCGTAACTAACGAACCGTTGAAATATGATACCCACCGGCAAAAGTTTCTCGTCCATGTACATAGGTAGATTACATTCCAGTATATAAAACTTATAGGCTTTATACCCTCGCAGCACTCGCATGTTTATAATCTTCTAAGATACAGTTTCCTTAGTTCTTTTCTGTATATACTGGACTATATCGCACTCCAGTCGAAAAATGTACGTTCGTAATAAACATTGGAATTTTCTTCTCAGCAGCCCTAAAAGAACATTCCACGCCCCTCGCTATACCAGACTTTCCCACAAATCGATATTTATCATTTTTCTTGCGATGAGACACTTGCTGCCATCCGTCGCCGTCGAAATTATTTTTATTTGTCATAGATTTGTCAACTATCGCCCGACCGCATCGCTCTAACTCACGATGGTCCGTAGCAGCCGTTAGCTGATTAGAAACTCGCTGTGTAGTTGCGGCCGCTGGGCTACGCACCGATGACGTCACCGGAGCGTTCGCTGTACCGACCCGTGTGCTGTCCGGCTGACTCACCGGCGCGGGCACTGGCGGCGGCGGCAGGCTCTCCCCTCCCTCGACGCCCGCTCTCGTCTGCTTAAGTTGCGTCGCTCGCGACTGTTGCCGCTCAAATCCTGCCTCAACATAATCACGACTTTTTTCGTTATCTACCCCCAATTTTCTAAATTGAGGTAAATGTGATATCATACTCGTTGATTCGTTTGTCGAGTCGTTGATGTATTCAAGCGACAAACTCATGGGTCCACTATCTACCCACCCTCCACGTTTTGTATTTATTTTACAAGCGGACGTCGGTGGTATGGAGTCGTTTCTTATTCGCAAAACTTCGACCCTTAAATCTTGTACGCTGTCGGTAGTTGCATACTTGATCTTTATGTTCTCAATTTCTATTTTCATTATTATATATATCCTTTAGCACCTTCGAGCAATCTAAATAATCCCACAGTATTGGAGGTAACTTATCCAACTGTTGCGCAATAAACACAGGGATATCATCAGGCTCCGTGGATTTGAAAATGCTAATAATATCCTCCTTACCTTTATTCTTTCGGATTACTTTTCGCTTATCCGTTGGTAAGGCTTCGTATAAAAGCGTCTTGGATTTATTTATTTCGTCACTAGTAATCGCTGACGCATATATTCGAACTAATGTTTCCTCATCCACGATCGATATTTTCTGTTGCAAATAACATAGCAACTCATCTACGATGAGATTGCAGCCAGTACACTTAATTAAGTTCGTCATTTTACGCGAATAGATATACAGCTGCGAACCTCTTTATTAGAGCGGTCGGTCTACAATACTTTCAAGTTTCAACTTCAACACTCTGCTACTACTTCTACTTTTTAGTTTTCTCTTTTTTCCTACAACACATTCTGAATTTGTGTCTAGCACTACCATATAACCCTATCTATCGTACCTCTTCCTTTTGTCTCTCCTAAAATTGCTTTCCTACGCTCCTAATACACCCTCTCTCACTCCATCGTTCATTTACACTTCGATTATTTATGCCTTCCATCTCAATAATTTAATTCACCACTCGCTCTTTAAATTCTTTCGCATAATCATCCTTAATCAACATGATGCCATTTCATTTTAGGGAGAGATAGATCTTTGCTTTTACTGACTTTTACTTGGACGACTGTTCTTCTACCGGTAAGATTTTGCAATTTTTGATGTACTTTAATTTGTTTTGTTGGACAAATTTATTTATTAAAACTTAATGCACAAGCAAAAACTGTATAAAGGCGAACTAAAAGCCTTGGGCGTTTTCTACCAATCTACCTACGGTGATACAGAGACAAAACACAGTAGGTCCAATAACAAAAATCTAGAAAATATTTAAGAATTTCGTAATAATCGTTGATAATTTGTACATACAAGGTGTAAACTGACCGTTCACGAAGCCGTCATTACAAACGTTGATACTTTGTATAATTATGTAGGTAACACTAGGATCTTGTAGGTACTACAATAGATAGTAATCTAATCGTTTTTAAGTAACGAATTTTATCATAGACTCACCCACCCCATTTTCATTTTCTCTCGTCTCCTGGCCGCTGAGGCTCGCGCTTTGCGGTCGTAAAGTATTCAGTCGCTTTACTTGGGACTTGTTTGTGATGGCGAAATAATTGTTTAAAATCTGAAAATTATGACTTTTACACTTCACTTGGTACAATTATGAAATTGTAGGACCCAATGGTTGAAGGCACCGTTCACTATCACTTTGTTGATGTTGGTTTAGAATAGAATAGAAAGTTTTTATTTCAGACCA
The DNA here is from genome assembly GCA_905163415.1 of Noctua fimbriata. Lineage (NCBI taxonomy): Eukaryota > Metazoa > Arthropoda > Insecta > Lepidoptera > Noctuidae > Noctua > Noctua fimbriata. Next base: position 17,989,172 of record LR990931.1, on the reverse strand, counting down.
GGGTCCATAGGGTTAGTAACAATTTTACTTACTACCCATTAATCCCCCCCTCCTCCCTCCTTCTCTCTCTCTCTTATTCCCCTTTATCTTACTTATTTTACTTTTTTTCTTCTTTTTACTTTTCTTTTTCTTTTTTTTACTTTTTAGTTGTGGAGTACACAGAAAGAACCACAAGTAGAGTTTAAAGTTATATTGTTAAGTAGAAGGTACAAGTTAAAAGTGGTAGCGATTCTTTCTCTTGACAAGTGGTTAGTTCCACAGTTGTTGTCTGACTCGATCCGCCTTGCGTGAAAAGTCACAATTATAGCGTGATATTTGTGACGCACGACATCCAAGTAGGTTGCTGCGTTCGCAAAGTAAATGTACGGTTGGTGAGACCGAATAGAAATCATGAAGAAAAAAAAAGCTGTTTCTCATATTTTTCTGCTTCAATCTAAAACCTTTTTTATAAGGAAAACATCATAAGGATACCATAGCAGCATAGAAGAAAAACAAAGTTGTAACAGGTACAAAAGTTTATTACAAAAATCTCACAATCAGTCAGTTTTAGTTTTAATAAGAATCGAAATATAATTAACTAATCAAGCTTTTTTTTACATTATATAATATAAATGCAAATATAAATGGCAACTGCAAATAATCACAAATAATTTTCTTTTTATAAATTATTTTACATTTCAACTGTTACAGACTAAGAAGTTGGTTAGTTTATTGAATAAAAAAAATTGTAGAGGGGTTAAACCTGTGGTTTAGTGGTATGTTTTATTCATCAAAATGATGTTGTGTTATTTTTGTGTTTGGTATACTGAAATATCTTAGTTAGGTACAGATAATACAGAGTGTATCAGTATAATGCTTGTTGATCTGTAAAGGCGACAAGTACTCGCTACTTGGCAAATAGTTATTGATAAAAATTACTTAGCCGCAGTCGCCGCTTGTGACCGTATACAACGAATATCAGACAGGTGACCATCAAACTAAACATAACGTTTCAGAGCTGCCAAACTACTTTAAATCCTAAACGTCAGTGTTTTAGGTTTTACTTTAATTCCTATCATTATTACGTACTAATTTGAAGGACTTTGGAAATACTTCAAGATGAATTTGTCCGTTTTTAAGTCATCCCTTTTTTGCTTCATCTTCAAGAAAAATATCTATGTTCTAAACTTAAATAGTTTTACTGCGCACAGCAGATACAACGATTTTAATGTTACTTAAGTCGGCGTAGTAAAAACAGTTACGGGGCGTAAATATGACACAATCAGGGTTTAGAACGAGGCTATCACACTGATATAACTGGGTTGTGGAGTTCAGATATACAGTCGCTCCAAGTATAATACTGGTTCAGCAGCTTTCCCAACTATCTTAGGGTCGGCTAGGCAAATGTAACTCAAAGGAATGAGTGAAACAGCCAACGTTCTACAAAGGAATGAGTGAAAGAGCCAACGTTCTACAAAGGAATGAGTGAAAGAGCCAACGTTCTACAAAGGAATGAGTGAAAGAGCCAACGTTCTACGAATTCGAACTGTTTTGTAAAAATAGATGTGCAATATTTACGACCAGCTACTGAATTATCGTTGATAAAAATAGTTGGTGTGCCTTTTTATTAACAATGGATCAATGTAACTTTTAACGAGACATTAACATTAGTGAGGCAAATATAGCTGCATACTAGGTGGTCATAGTTTATTTGTGATTCCGTCGTTTTCACTAGTTACACTACAAATTGTCGCAAATAAATATTTTCAAGTCAAGTTTGTGTTTTATCAATTTCAACATTTAAGTAAGTAGTTTGATAACGACATAATTGTACTAAGCACGTTAACAAAGAACATACGTCTGTAGGTACACAGTAACCTACTAATAGTAATATATATATAGTTAATTTATCATAATATGTATAATAACTAATAAAAACTTGTTTACAATAGTCTATTTACAATATATGGAGAAACACATAAAAATCTATATTTTAAGACCAACTGTGAATGCGAGAAAGTGTAGTCAGAAAAACTGATAGCTTAAAGCAAACTGACTGTAAATTTAAATTCTCCGTGCATGTCAAATCACAACAGTAATTTTTATCAGCCCTATGCAAGAGTCTCCATTCAGCTAAACTATACATTTCTCTGACAGCCCCCGTAGCATGACCACCGTAGACAAGGATTTCTTTGACGGAAGAATCGACAAAATGACAGATAGTGCAAAGAAATCTGTCATTGTGTCGACACAATCTGTCATTTTGTCGATTCTTCCGTCAAAGAAATCCTTGTCTACGGTGGTCATGCTACGGGGGCTGGACGTGGTATATGAAGAGTTGCGTTCACGGGTAAGAGTGCGATTGTTCCCAGTGGTGGCGAAACGACTGATATTTGATAACTTTCCCTGTGAAGCTCATGTCCAATTTGAGAAGATGAAAACAACTTTTCGATGAGACATGGGACATTTTTTTCCACGAATCGAATAAAGTTTAAATAGGGAAAGTTGACGAGTATAACCACCCCCTTCCCTTTAGTCCTACAGCACCTACTATATACCTATTTGCTTAATGTAATGTTCAGTTTTGAATTTTCATTCTAATCTCTACCTACAAGTTGCTTTATGTGTTTCTCCTCAACTTATTTCGTTTAATTACACTATATAATACAAATAATAGAGATTTTATACTTATAACGATTATTGAGGCACGAACAGTGAAATAGCACCAAGTAGTTATTTCACACTTTAATAACTAAACATCCAGATCGGGCGTCTTCCAGCACCGCTTAAAACAGTAATATTTTAATCCCACTTTAGTGTGGGAAAGAGATGGTGCTATGCAAAACGCATTGCTCTCTTGTCAGCACCGAAGAAAGATTAAAAATATTTTTGTTGTAAGAGGTGGTGGTAGGCACCCAGCGTCAATCGCGCATGCATTGTGCGTTTTATATTTATTCTGAAATATTTCTAAATAGCCTTTATTAAGAATATTTTGAGACTAGAAAACTAAATCAGTGTAAACGGTGCACACAGTTTTTACACCGAACGTTTTTCTATAAAACTTGTCGAAAACAAGTATCACAGCTTGATAATGCAATCTGCAAGTTTTATAAAAAAATGTTTTTGCCAAACTTGAATTGGCGTTGATTCAGACATGAATTGTTTCCTGTCTTGTTCTTTTTCTTTCTGCGCCAGGGTTTTCGCGGGCTACCCTAACCTTGTTTTATACCAATTTGCAAACAATACATGTACATAGTAGGCAACATACAGATTACATGTTTTATATTTTGTTGTAACGTGGGGTAGCAGTAGTATTAAAATGATACGATGTCTGATGCGTATAAAACTGGTAATGTGAAACAACTGTAATAATGTGTACATACAGCAATGTTAATATAAACAGCTAGGCCACGTAATTGGCATGAAAAGTTTTGGTCAATTTACATTGGAGTAATTGGCGTTTGCTGAATATTTTTAAAAGCTACGAATGTTTTTTGTTTAATTGGGTAGTAGGTAGCCGGTGGCACTTGTTAATGTGTGTGTGCACCCCGCACTAGTGCTAATAGGACATTCTAGAAGTGGAAGCGGAGTGCTCGGTTCTTACACATCAGATGTGGGCTCGGTTCTGAAACATCAGATGTGGGCTCGGATCTGACACATCATATGTGGGTTCGGCTCTGACACATCAGATGTGGGGTCGGTTCTGACACGTCAGACGTGGGGCTCGGCTCTGATACATCAGATGTGTGCTCGGCTCGGGGAGGAACAGCTCCGGGGGCAGCGTAGCGAGTGGCGCGGCGTGAGTTCGCCGTCGCAGGGTAGGCTCAGAGTAATGAGACGCTTGTACGCGTAAGGAAACAAGGCGCGTCGTACGCATCATGATGGGCAGTGTTTCCTTGCGTGTACGTGCTTCTGAGCCGTCTCCTCTTGGAGCTAGTACCGCGTGCGTTGTTGGCTTTTTCTCTATTCAGAGCTGTTCGAGGTCGGTCAGGCGGCAGGCGCCAGGCACACATCAGTACAGGCGCGGCGCGGGCGAGGGCGGCGGGGCGCGCGCGGCGGGCTCGGGCTCGGACTCGCAGGCGTCCGTGGAGGCGGGGGTGGGGGGGGGCGGCCGGTTGCAGGCGCGGTAGTGGCGGTAGGCGCGCCGGCGCGGGGCCGCGTCGCCGCCGTCGCTGCCGGTGGCGGGGCTGGGCGGCGGGTTGGCGGTGGGCCGCGGGTAGCGCGCGCAGTTGCTGTCCATTGTGCTGCGGCAATCATTTTGTACGTTGATTTATGATGTTTTTTTTTCAAGTGTAATTTTGCAATTCAGAAAACTCATTTTAAAGCAATTCTTCGTATTTATATTTGAAAACATAAGAATGTAAATATACTCACTCGGTATAAGTGGTGGTGAGGGCAGGAAGAGCCGTGATGTCACGTTTATGTAGCGGCACGAACTGGCGGGCGGCGGGCGCCGGGGCGGGCTGCAGGGGGCGGGGCCGCGGGGCGGGGGCGCGGCCGGCGCGGCGCACGCGGCGCAGTGCGGCCCAGGCCACGCCCAGCGCGCCCGCAGCGCCCGCGATGCAGCCGCACACCACGAAAGCGTTGGAACGTCTTGTTCCGGGTGCAGTAGGTTCTTTGGCCCCCGCGAAGCCGCACGTAGCTGCGGATTCGTCGGACCCATCTTCACAGTGGTGGTGACCGTCGCATAGTAGTCGTGGCGCGAGACAGAGGCGTTCGTCGCATCTACCGAGAAAACGAAAGTTGAAAACCTCCTCTTTTTGAAGTCGGTAACAGTAACTCGTTGAAAGGGCATTTAGTACATACGTATGATATTGATAACAGTCTTGTCACTTGGGAAAGTGAGCAGGAGTACGTACCGGAAGGCGTCAGGCAGCGGCGCGCGCTCGCAGTAGGCGCCGGCGTCGCACGCGCCCAGCGCGGCGGCGCAGGCTCCGTCCGCACAGCGCAGCCCGGCCGCGCACGCGCCGCACTCCGCCTCGTCCGCGCCGTTCTCACAGTCCTTCTGGCCGTCGCATCTGTCACAACGACGTTTACGTCAAATAGAAATAACATAACACCACGCATGTTTTTCTCGAAGGGTTAGACAAAGGTGTTCAGTTCACTCTCGTTCTCTCGTCGTGAAGAGGTTAAAGAAGATGTCGTGTACTAACTTCCAGTGGTGCGGGATGCAGCGCGGCTCGGGCGCGGCGGGGTCGCACAGGAAGCGCTGCGGGTGGCAGGGCGCGGGCAGGCCGCAGCGCAGCGCGCAGCCGCACGCGCCGCCGCCGCCGCACGCGCCCGGCGCGCCCCCGCACGCGCCGCCGCGCCAGCACGAGTGCGTGCGCGCCACCTGACCATACACACGAACATTCAAGTTTTCTACAAAAGTTTTAACAGTTTTTTAAAAGTCTTTTTTGTCTGTTGATATACGGTGTCTTTCTATCCGACCCATTTGTGCCACTTGCCTAAAATATGGACACGGTAAGCCATTGCTGACCTAGAGTCTTTAAATAGATTTCTGAGTGGAAAATTGGCCAGCCGCCCTCACGTGCTACACACTACGGGTACCTTGTGCACGGCGCGCGCGGCCACGAGGCGCGGCACGTGCGGCACGGGCGCGGCGGGCGCGTCGCGCCGGGTGAGCGCCACGCGCATGGCGCCGCCCGCGCCCGAGAAGTACGCCCAGCCGCCCCACACGCACAGCGCCGTGGCCCAGCCGCCCTGCCAGATCACGCGTCTGTAGGGAAAAACAATCAAGATACTAACATAGAAGAATACAAGACTACAAGTAATATTTCTGCCCTATCATCATTTCCCTGTCCTTGTCCAATGTTACTTTGAGTCGACGCAACACTTTTTATCCTTATTTTCTACCCTGTCAGCCGCATATCACTCTACCATTCACTTCTTTGTTATTCACACAATCCATTTACTTTTTCTTTCCTCCCCTTCTCCATCCACTTGTAAGGACAAGTCTTTGCTGTTCCCCATTAAAACAGTCGTCGGTCCAATAACATGTCACGTCATCATCTGCCTAGCCTTTTCCCAACTATGTTGGGGTCTGCTTCCAGTCTAACCGGATGCAGCTAAATACCAGTAATTTACATGGAGCGACTGATCTGACCTCCACAACCCAGTTAGCACTGGGTAATGCGATACCCCTTGGTAAGACTGGTTGTCGGACTTTCGGGCCACTGACTACCTATAACGACTATCAAAGATCTACAAATGACAGCCGGGACCAACGGCTTAACGTGCTTTCCGAGGCACGGAGGAAAATCAGTATGCAATGGGCGGTCACCCATCCACGGACCAACCTAGGCAAGCGCGGCTTAACCGTAAGTTCGACCCAAGCGGCTGTTATTATTTAGCCACGAGCTCCTCAATAACATGTCTCGTATCGCAAGCAAAGCATCAATATTCTAGTAACTAAGTACTTACTACTACTACTAAACTTAATTAGTTAGCAATATGATTGGTAGTGGAAGAGGGTAGATTGTTTTGTCTGCTCATTAACACTCACCTGCAATAACTTCCTTTTATCCGCGATCATAGCGCTTGCAACAGTACCGAAAAATCAGAAACTCGAAAAAAATAATAAAAATGATATTAAATGTCCCGTTCTAAGTGCTAATTGAAAAGTCTCCGTCCAGCACAGATCCAGATCCAAAACCCCAAGAGCTTTCAGCTCGAACTCCAGAATCGTTTCGAGTGCCTAGAAAGCTCAGTGGACGAATGCCTATGGCATTAAGTCCGCCTCTGTACTTTGTGCTTGAAGTGTTAAATAAATAAATACAATGATAAGTTCGTGGAAACTGTCCATACAACTGGGTCTAAGTTCTTCAAGGCACGTAGTGCACATAAGAACAAAAATCTCTCTGATCATACTCTCGAGCTCATGAAGCGGCGTGAGATGATCCTGCAGTCTTCAGACGAGGCGTGGAAATACCAGCTCAATAGACAGATCTCTAAATCCTTGAAAAGCGACCTCCGCCGCTTTAATACCGAGCTTATTTAAGACGCTATTGAGCGGAATAAAGGCTCCAAGGTATTTTCAAGGCATCTGGCTATTGGGCAAAGCCATCTCAAAAAACTAAAGAGCGACGATGGCAGGATCGTATCCGCCAAACCGGAGCTGCTGAGGGAGATCGAGAGTTTTTATGGGTAGTTGTACACTTCAACCAGTAAACCCGTTGCAAATATAGCAAACGACCCAAGAGCTAGACTGACCCGACACTGTACCGAAGACAATCCGGATGTCAGCCTGTACGAGATTAGGATGGCTCTTAAACAGCTTAAAAACAACAAGGCACCGGGTGACGACGGAATTACGACCGAACTCCTGAAGGCGGGTGGAAAACCGGTACTTAAGGCCCTTCAGAAGCTGTTTGATTCCGTCATACTCGAGGGCAAAAAGCCACAGGCATGGTGCAGGGGTGTGGTGGTACTCTTCTTCAAAAAGGGCGACAATGCCCTGCTGAAGAACTATAGGTGCATCTCACTTCTAAGCCATGTCTACAAGTTATTTTCAAGAGTCATCACGAATCGTCTTGCGGGCAGGTTTGACGATCTTCAGCATCAGGATTCCGAAAAGGCTTTAGCATCGTAGACCACATAAATACGCTGCGGCAGGTTATATAGAAGACCGAAGAGTATAACCTATCCTTCTGCAGCGAGGTGTGAGACAGGGAGACGTCATATCTCCGAAACTGTTTACCGCTGCACTGGAGGATCTCTTCAAGGTTCTGGACTGGAGAGGGCTAGGCATCAACGTCAATGAGTCCCTTAGTCGCCTCTTACGACACCCACGGGAAGATACGGGATGGTGCTATTCATTACGTCCGACACCATACACTACATGAAAATGATTACAACAGGAAAATGACTAACTTGTTAGAACCATCCATGTCGACGGCATGAATCTGCCGACTAACAGCCCAGTAGACTGTGCCAGTAGTGTGGTCCACTGTGAGCGAGGTGACATTGCTCGCCCGAGCTAACTCGATGCGTGATGTGCCGTCCACGTTGGCGCGCATTATCACACCCAGGGCAGCGTCGTTCCAGATCAGAAATCTGAAAACGTAAAAAAATTAAATCCGCTCCACGACCACGACCCACTGACCCGTCTATCCGGTCGAATTCGAGCCTGCCACACCACACGCCTATCAGTTAATACGCTCGACGCACTAACGTAGGTATACACTATTTTAGCCATGTTTTAGTCATTTCATTTATGTCTGATGAAAAATAGTGACTGTTAATTGACCAAAATTATCCAAGAAAGGTATAATAAAATCTAATAAACCAAGTTTAGCAAAAATTTGGATTTTATTTAGAGATTTGACGTTACCATTTCTGCTTACTAGCGGAATTCAACAAATAAAAAAAAAATAAAAAATCTAATAAAAGTAAATTATAAATCGTCAAAACTAAATTAATACAATAGAATCTCACCTCTTAGTCTGATGAAAAGCCAAAAACCTCGGCATCATATTATCTCCTCTCAGAATCACTCCGGACGACGAATTGTTATCAATAGAAGTCGCATTGATCGAGTCTGTGTCCGCACAGGTCCAGTACAAGGCTCGTCCTAATATGTCCAGGACCATGTGGAAAGGCCGGCTGAGTCCTGAGATCACTGTTACTGACTCTGTAATGGCTGAGGTGACGGAGTAAGAGATGGCGACTCGACGGATTGAGTGCGAGTCTTCGTCCATCCAGTAGAAGTGTCTGAGGAAGATTGAGAAAGGGTTCAGTTTCCGTATAGACCTGATTCCTGGCAGTCCTAAGCTAGGCAAGAGAATGATGATGAGTTTGTCATGGTACGTTATGTAGAAAATTTTCTTACAATCTGTATTTTTTATTTCGATATAAAAAAATATGATGTCATCAAAGTGTTTCGGGCAAAACTTACTTGTTTACAGGATCGTATTCGATGGCTTTAACGTTTTTCAATCCGGTGAGAGGTATGTAAGCATCGTTGCATTCGCCGTTGGCAACTACTATCCGTCCGATAGCATTCTTTTGAGCGAATATCAGGAATTCTTCAGGTTCTGTAAACAGATAATCAACGTTAGCAACACATCTAGTTTCAAAGGCTATTCCTGTTTTACGAGATGCTGCTATATCCGTATACGGGTTAAAATAAATTAGCTAGCGGAATTTATTTATTTTTTATCATTTATGTACATCCGAGAAAACATAAGGGAACAACATAACATAATTTAAAGTACAAAGGCACTACAAGAATCCTATCCTATACAAATTCAAAAAGTTTTATTCAAAAAATTTGTTACATCAATGGGTGGTCGTGTTTGGGGACTCCTTTTAAGCAATATTAGCCTGTGTTAAGAGACCCCGCTCTTCCATAGCATAATAATTACAGCAGTAACAAATATGTGGGTAATTAAACTTATACTTAATTACTTATTTCTATTATTATTATTTATTTTTATTTTAAAAAGGAAAAATAAGAGTTAAATAAAAAAAAAAAATAGTAACAGCAAAAACAAGAAAATAATGTAAGTGTGTGAGTGACGATTGCGAGTGTACATGTGTGTGTGTGAGAGTGTGTGCGTGTGTGTGTGCGTGCGTGTGTGCGTGTGTATGTTTGTATTTGATTTTTAGATTGCAGTTTTGCGAGATTGGATGTGTGTTTGTGACAATTGAGTAACATAATGTTTTGCATCTTGCTATTTAATGTATTGTAGAAGTGCCTCAGTCTCTTCATATGTGAGTTTTTTTTATCCAATTTGTTACGGTTTTCCTACAATCATATGTGCTTTTGGTGTATATGTATATTAGTTTGTTTACCTTATTGTATAGTTCGGCTGAGCGTTTATTGAATTGTCTGCATGCAAACACGGTTTTAGTCTGGGAAACTGGTGCTACTAAGTCTTTCCTTCTTTTGTTTAATCTTTCTGATTCATATGGTAGGGTTTTATGTTTTTTCAGGACGGTTTGGATTATGTACAACTTTCTTATTGAGATTATATTACTGATAGTATAGAGGCTATTCGTAGGATATAATATGTTTTTGAAGTACATAATCTTAATAAGAGCACGCTGGGCTCGCTCTAGGTATATAAGTTTGGTCTTAGTTGCACCTCCCCAAACCGTGATACAATACAGTAAAACCGATTGCACCAGAGCTAAGTATACCTCATTCAGGATGTTTCTAGGAGATTTACGTTTACTGTTAATATCTTTTGGAGCAATGTGACGCATTGATTTAAATATCCAGCTCAATCTCCTAACTCTATTTGTAACCTGCTCTATACTAATAAGATACTGATTTCATCTTTTATTTTTTGGGGTCGGAGACCGCAGTTAGTGTAGGCACGTCAGCGGTGGCGCTAGCTTGTTAAACCTTGTAGTAGGTACTATTTATACTTTTTCATTATTTTTCCTTGACATGATGACATTAATTTACACCCCCTACCTGTACACGTGAGGTTATCCTTGTTGAGCCGGTAGTGCTGCGGACAGGCGCAGCGGTAGTCCTGCGGCGCGGCCAGGCACAGGTGCGCGCACCCGCCGTTGTCGGCCGCGCACTGGCTGCCCGCGCCGCGCCCCGAGCGACCGAATACTTTCAGCTCCGAGATGTATTCAACACCGGAGTGGATCACTTTGCGAGAGTCACCTAAGGTTTTTGATGCGGATTCTACGATGCCTGTGGATAAAGTAAAACGCTGCTGTTAAATTAGTGAACAAAACAATGTAGTTTGTCCCTCAAAGCATTAAAAAAATGGAACGTTTGCCAACCCGCACTGGATTCATCAGCCGGTATTCGCAAAAGGCTACGATTCGGGAAATCTATGTCTATCACGCTCGATTTCGTTATCCTAACTTCCTAACTATTATTATAAATGCGAAAGTAAGTTTATTTGTTACATTTTCACGTCTAAACCACTGAACCGATCATCCTGAAATTTTGCATATACGTTGTCAGGTGTACAGAAACGGACATAGGGTACCTTTCATCCCGAAAAAAAGTACTGTTCCTGAGGTAAACAACAATAACGTTCGTATGATAATAGATGGCGCCACGTGTCTTTCGAATCATGACTAAATTATATCATTACCAGTAGAGTACCGAACAGAGACCCGAATTGATTGACAAATTCTAAATTAACGCGAGCGAAGCCTCGGGCATAAGCTAGTACCAAAAAAGATAGACGTAGACTTTCCGAATCGAAATCTCGGGGCGAACGTTTGTGAATACGAGGACTGGTATACCTATTTTTTTTTTTTAGGATTGGAAATCTTCAAATGACCCCCCCGCTCTGGGCGGAGCGGAGGGGAGTGTCAAACTTGTACTGACTAAAACCCATCCATGTTCCTTCTTTGCCCTTTGTGTTCCAGGGCCGCGGTATCTCTTTCGAACAGTCCCGCAGCCCTGGCAGGAGGACTGGTATACCTAAGCTCACTCTCTCTTACCTAGAAGAGGTCTGACCGCCCGCAGTGAGAATCATCATTTGCCTAACCTGGAAAAGGTATGTTGGGTTTGGCTTCCAGTCTAACCAGATACAGCTGAAATGTTGTTGATTTATGTATGTAAGTAAAAATCTGTTGAAAAACCCTAGTTTACTGATAGACTGCTGAACAAATTCAGGGTCAAATGAAATTGGTTAGCCAAATTCAACAGATATGGGTAACGATACCTAACCAAGGTAATAGTAGATTATGCACAGATGGAATAAAGCAGTGTTATCTACAACATTATTTTTAGTATATGCGAAACCTGAATATAGTATGTTCAGAATAAGTAACTGAATCGATTCCAATCATTTTTAAACCATGTTATATTTTTTCCCAAAAATATTTAGAAAAGTTAAAAGTTGGACACGGAGCGACTTTAAGTACCTATCGCAATAATTTAGGTACCTACTGCCAAATTATTATTATCAATGAGCTCAAGACGACGCTGGAGGCGCGCGCTGCGTGGTGACCACGATTTTGTGCGGACAACTAGGTAACAGAACATTTTCATGATACAGTTTTGAAATTTTGTACATAGATTCTTTACATAAAAATACTAGACACGTGTATCAGGTTTCGCATATACTAAAACTAATGTTGTATAGTTGTGTGTTACTCTTCCATCTCTCTCTCTACTTTCGTCTTCATAGGCGCTATTTTGAATCTAGCTCTGAATTGTCTCCTGAGCGGAGTGAGGGCGTTAATATTTACTATAATCCTGAGTGCAGTGAGAGATTTAAGCTCGCCCAATAAAACTATATATTTATTCCCGAGGAACAGTCTCTACTTTTCGTACCTACTGCAGCCGCAGCTGCAGCATATAATCATAAAACAGCGAAGGGCGAAATAAAAATAACGGACTTGACCGTATACAGGAAACAATGGTTTTAAATGTTTTTATTACTGTAGTTATTTTTTGCTGCTTTGCCTTTTAAATTAATTTACATTATTGGTTCTTACTATTCCACATATTAGTATTAAGTTTAGTATTTTTAAGTATTTTGATTTTTTTGCTTGTCAGCAGCAAATTAAATCTATGAATTGAAAACTCTTTGGTAAAGTATTTACAAGGTACCAATTTTTAATGGGGAATTATAAAACGAGCGATTAAAAAAAAGCTTTGCGACTGATGATGACATACTGTATTAATAACTTGAGCGGTATGAATTTGAGTAAGCGAAAAATTAACTAAACTAACGACGAATATTGATTAATAATAAAATCCAGAACGAGCTTACAAAAAGTGGATTGTGATAAATCCATTTCATATATTAAAATTTTATCCGAGCGACTACATTACTAAGTGAGCGACTGGAAATACAGAGAGGGCAACTTCAATTTAGGTTAGGTTAGGTTATTGTATTTTAAGTACCTCAAATTAATGTTTGTAAGATACTATTCTGTTGATTTTTCGTCACTTACAGTCAGTCGCTCACTTAGTAATTATATAACCCAAATTAATTAATTTTGACACTTAAAATTGTAATTTACAGTCACTCGTTTTATTGCTACCCATTTTTAATTGAGGTTTCAAATTCTAAACACATTATTGACCAGCAGGTAATAATAAAACTCAGTATGGTACAATATTTCTGCCCTACTTAGGTTTGCATGACATATAATTCGTGCGAGCAGGTGGTGTGAAAATAATATTTGTTGGGGGGCAGTGACCCTATATTAAATGTCAGCTTTACGTATGTTACAGAAGAAATATACATGTGTGAAAAAAAAAACAAAAACGTACCTGTATTCCAATCACCCCAAAATATCTTGTCATTATGCAGGGCCAGCGTATACGGCATGGACACATTATTCACTAGAACCTTCCTTCCGGTTCCATTCAGGAACGCAAACTCTATGGCGGGCGGGTCGAGCGCGGCCCAGTAGATGGCGCGACGCTCGTAGTCGATGGCTATGGAGTGCACCTTGCCCACTTGTTCTATAAGTATGCTCGGTGATGAGCCGTCCATACCGGCGCGTTTGATGCTCTTAGAGCCCAGTTCTGACCAGTACATGTAGCTGGAACAATCACGAAGTTTTTTATCTAAGGGTTAGTGACTTAAAATTAAAGCACACCCTTATTTAAACGGGAGTTGCGTCCGAATTCTTAAATGCAATACAATGAGGAGAGATTTAGGTGGAAGCGCCAGGGTACCCCGCGAAAATCTTACGTTTTTTGCAATTTACAGCTCAGTGTCAGGTTGTATGTTGTTTTTGTTTAAAATATGATTCCCGACGTTATAATCATTAAAATCATCAATACAACCCTCTAAGTTCATTTAATCCCATGGAATGACTATTTCATGAAAATGTCTATATATTATTCTATAAATTATTTTTATTATAATTATTCTATAATTCAATAGGATTAAACGAACGATCGGTTTGACCGGATACGTACACAATTACGAACCGATTTGACGAGCTTTCAAAATTTCCTGCAAGTGGTAATAACCGCGTATGTCATTGCTGGCGATCATTGTTGAGGCTGAAACAGCCTTTCATCGAACGTGTCGTGTATGCGCACGCATTTGGCCAGACCGATCCGGCGCAGGTGCGTCTACTGATCTTTCTATTTACGCTAGCCTTTTCAAGTTTATCTTATTGGATAGAGATTCTCCAGGGCTAGTGTTTGTACATACCCTTTCTTAGGATCCAGAGCGATGCTCTTAGGTTTCTTGAGTCCCTGCCACACGAGGGCCCTCCGACTGGAGCCGTCAAGCCGCGCCACTTCGATACGTTGCGTCGCCGTGTCCGTCCAGTAAATGTTCTGACCAGACCAGTCTATGGCTATGCCTAGTAAGAAAAAATGAGTTTAAATTAAAATAGTTTTGCACTTGAAACTAAAGATTTAAACGCCAAATTGCAAAATACATTCACTTTCATTACCAAACATGCATTGTTCGTTTTCTCTGTTGTCCAGCTCGTGTCTATTTTTACACTTTTTCTATAAACATATATTAGTTATCGCGTTAAAGTCCCATCTCAAAAAATCACCCTGCATTTTCTTCTCACCAAATTAAAGCAAAAATTGTCTCCACATTACAAATGTTAATAATGTAGAACATACCTTCAACCAACCCCATCCATTCCAGCACTTTCTCCATGTCAGCTCCATTGACAGAACATCTGTTGATAGTCTTAGTTTTACTGTCTGACCAGTACAGCTTGTTGCCAGATACATGCACAGCTAAGGCACTGGAACAAAAATATAATATTAGTATTTTACAACATAATATCACGCATGTATTCCATGGGACACATGGATGACATAGGCAAAAATAAATATTTTTTTAAATACTAAATAGGCTTGCGTTTGGCCGCAACTAGCCTGATGGGAAGCAATGACGCGGCCTAGGGTGGAGCACACTTGTCTAGAAGAAACCGATTCACTAGAAGTTTGAATAGATCCAGATTATAATGATCAGGGTACAGAGAAGCCGGCAGTGAATTCAACAGACTGTACGTTTTGTTCGGGTCAGTGGAACTTCAATCATACATGGATGTATTACATGCCATTTTAACATAACTGGTGAAATGTAGGTTTATTATTAGGTACACCTCTGAATTAAAAATATGTGATAATTATAAATAGATGTGCAGCTTATTGTCATTAATTGGATACAAACCCAGACCATAGGCTGCTATAGAGAAAGTCCTTATAGAAAAACTCAGTTACACTTTGAGCTGGGGAAATCAGAAGCGAAATCCCCACGCTCAGCAGTGCCTCGCTGAGTGGTCCAACGAGGCACAATTTCACGTGTTTTTTCCATGAGTTTTTAAGTAATAACTTTTTTTACTTTATTTTAAGAGTTAACATAAATAATGCGAGATGCTTACCTGACTTCCTTCAAGTCTTTGAGAGGCAGTACGACGTCGTTCTCCTCGTTCTCAATACTGATGTGGCCGATGACATTCTTGCGACTGTACACTAGAAACGCTTCAGGTTCCACGCAAGTCTTCCTGTCTTTGCTTAGTTCTAGACCTGTAGATGAAGAAAGAGTGCATTCTATTGTAAAGATCAACATTATTGTGGAAAATATTGTCTGAACACTGTTATAATAAGTCTATTTCCAAAATTGATTGAAGTGACTATCCGCTAAAATTTTACATAGCTATCCCTGCTTATGCATACAATAATGAGTCGACGATGTGCAGGAGCACGTTAGCTTAGTGCCAGGCGCACACACAAAGATAAAATGCTCGTGGCCTGCCGCCGGACGGCAGGGCACGAGCATTTTATCTTTACCTAACGTAAATTCATACGTAGCTAGTGGTAATAAGATACAGATTCCAATGTTCAATGCCGTGAAGGGAAATCCCCTTTGATGCCTTTTTTTTGAGCCGAGCGGAGCGGAAGGGAGTGTCAGACTTGTACTGACTAAAACCCATCTATGTTCCTTCTTTGCCCTTTGTGTTCCAGGGCCGCGGTATCTCTTTCGAACAGTCCCGCAGCCCTGGCAGGCACCGGCCCGTCCCAGGTAGCCGACAGCTCCTAGCGGCGCGCTCCCGGCCGCAGGTGGCGCCGACTCCCGCGGATCCCCTTTGATGCCTTGGCTCGATATTTAAACATTGGAATCTGTATCTTGTTACCAATAGTTACGTATTAATTTACGTTGGGTAAAGACAAAATACTCTGCCCTGCCGTAACAAGTGTGCGCTGGCTTTTAGACGTACCCTAATCCATACTTCCATAGATAACCAGCCAAATTACCTATAAGTACTTAGCTTTTATGTTGCCCTGCTGAGTTTACTTGTACTTACCGAGCGGACAACTGCACACATAATGTTCGGGAGTGTTGAGACAGAGATGAGAGCAGCCGCCATTGTTGTCGGCGCATTGGTTCCATCCTAACGACTCGCCGAGACGGAACGCCTTCACGCCCATCATGTTTGCCATCTGCTCTACAACTGGTTGACGTTCTAGACCTGTGGATTAAAAACAAGGACAGAATATATTTATCTGCGATAAATGTAGGTAGTTTTTAGGAGCTCGTGGCTAAATAATAACAGCCGTACGGGTCGATCTTTAAGGTTAAGCAGCACTTGCCAAGGTTGGTCCGTGGATGAGTGACCATCCATTTCGTAGTGAGTTTCTTCCGTGCCTGGAAATCACAATAAGTCGTCGGTCCCGGCTATCATTTGTAAACCTTTGAAACTCGTTACATCGTCTAATAACCAGACTTACCAGGTGATATCGTATTAACAGCACTAACTGGGTTGTGGGGATCAGATAGGCAATCGCTCCGTGTAAAATACTAGTATTATTTAGACTAGAAACGGGATATTTACCATGTTTACTGTGTGTGAAATATCGGGAACTCAACAAAAACAGTAAACATGGTAAATATCCCGTTTCTAGTCTAAATAATAATGTTAGTGACCATGATAGTTTAAAATCTTATAAAATACTGGTATTCAGCTGCAGTAGGTTGGATTCTTCAAAGTTTGTATAACGGATTCCGAGTAATGGAGAAAAGGAGCGAAGAAGTTCTTTTGACTAGCCCCCGTAGCATGACCACCGTAGACAAGGATTTCTTTGACGGAAGAATCGACAAAATGACAGATAGTGCAAAGTAATCTGTCATTGTGTCGACACAATCTGTCATTTTGTCGATATCGGCTATAGAGTAAGACAGTATATTGTACATTATGTCCACTGTATTATGAACTATTTCTATTTACAAAATAATAAAATAAACCATAAAAAATAAAAATAAAAACTAGCGAATCAAATGTGTCGGTTATCGATATCCAAATAGCCCGTCTTGTCCCCGGTACAAAAAAAAAAACTTTAAAAGGTGTTTCACCTGTATTTTTGTTAATCCTGTCTAAAGTCCGTTTCTGCATGTCGGTCCAGTACAGATGTTCGCCCAGTAAGGTGAGACCGAAGATGTGTAAGATTTCACTGCTGTGGAGTTCTTTCCTCTCTGTTCCATCCATGTTGCATACCTGTAGGAGTATTTATAAGTTAAAATATGTCCAGAATGAAGACTCATCAATATTCAAAATTCGGGTGGCGAATACAAACTAATATTTATTTTCAGAGAAAATAGAGTATATTTTGTATTGACACACCAATGTTTTGACAAAAACTGTGAGTGAAGTCCGTACGTATTATTATCTCAATGTACAGTAGCACGATATTTCACGGAAATCGAAAGTAGCTCTGAACACGTTTAGAATTGAGTGATTATTTATCGTTATGGGTGTACGAGCTACGTTGTACATTGACCTTTCTGTAGTTTATACGTCATACTCATCAATGCATATCGATATTGTTTAGGTGTGTATTTCTTTAATTTAGCATGTAATCGTGTAATTATAATTCAGTAGCAATAAATCCATCAAGGGAATCACTCGTCTACTACATAACATGAAGAACAAGTACATAACATTTTCACTGTTGGCCATCATACCCCAACAATGGGGACGTAGATATCATGCGCTCCAAATGCGCTACGATTTTGGGCGCACAACACGCCTGGATTCACTTTATTTACCTCAATTTTATGCGTCCTGGCATCTCCCCAGTAGAGCTTGTTCGTCACGGTGTCGAGCGCGATGCCGTTGGGCCACGTCAGCTTCTCGTATACCAGCAGCACTCGGCCGCTGCCGTCCAGGTTGGCGCGCTCGATCTTCGGCTTCTTGTCGTTCCAGTCTGACCAGAACATCCAGCCAGCGGTCGGGTGGAGGGCTATGGCGCGGGGGTCGTAGAGCTCGTTGTGGATTATCACCTAGAATTACGTAATATAATAGCTGTTTGCTTGTGTTCTACGAAGGTCTTTAAGGAGAGCCGCAGAATCGGCTTGAGCCGGTCCCAAAGAGGGACCATTACCTAAGATAATGCATTAAAAACGAACGGTGCGACGCGCCGTCAAGTCGCGTCGTCCGAACTGCAACGAGGCGTAAGTCGCCTATTTCAATTATATGCTTTGCTTTGAGTGTTCAAAATCCATGAGTGTGAAATATATTGCATGTTGAACCTAATCGTAGTGCGATAGGAGCCAGTTTTCGAGGAAGTGTATTGAAAAACGTTGTTTGATACATGTTGCAGTGTCCCCACATACTTAAGTACAAATGCTGTATCCATGATAATATTGTAACACCAAATGATTTGAAAAGAGTAACCATGGAGTTTCTTGCCGGTTCTTCTCCATAGGAAACGACCAACCCGAACCGTGCACCTTTTTTTCGACGTTTTATAAGTGCTTATCTAGGCCTATGTGAAATAAAATATTTTGATTTTGTTACTGCAGTTCTCAGCTCCGTAACAACTTAAAGCTCTCTCCAACCGGCTCAAGCCGAAACACGTCAATAAGTGTAGCCACGGTCATAAACTCAAATACAGCGGTTTTGTTTTTGTTAGGATTGTCATCAACCAGCCAGAAATCTTCAGTCCGCTCTCCAATTTAGGAATCGAAGTGAGGACTTCTCGCTTAGCAAGCGCACTTACCCACACTAATCCAACGAAGGAGTCATAAATACGCGTGATTTTCGATTGGTAAAACCAAGTCGAGATTTTTTGTAGATACTTTTAAAATTATACCTTCTTAGAGGTGCCATCGAGCCGGGCCACGTTGATGGTGTCAGTGACGGGGTCTGTCCAGTAGATGTTCCTGGCCAGAGGGTCGATAGCAATGCTGTCAGGGACTCCACTGCTGTGTATCACGACTGTCTGTTCGCTGCCGTCTAGACGCGCTCTCGATATTGTCTTTGCCTGAATTATAAAAAAAACAATCAACTTTGAATAGGGTGCGTGAATGGCAGCAAAAGCATTTTCACAAACCAAATAGGAGCGCTGAGAATTATATCCGACATTAAATAACACACTTTAATTTCAGATAAAGCCTAAAATGTGGCCTCTGCAAAGGCGTGGGACAGAACAGGCTAGAATGAAAAAGCCTAAAGTTATCCCAACGTTGACGCAAACATCAAACCACTTCCTTCGGCCATTTTCGAGGCTTACGCGTAAAACTACTGGTAATAAGGTTTATTATTCAATGTCAGACACCGTGTTACTCTTACTCACCAAACTATCAGCCCAGTAGATGTACTCAAACTTGGGATCGAAGTCCACAGTCAGTGCCCTCTTCAAATCTTTGAGTGGCAGCGTGTAGGGCGTGAAGTCGGGAGAGTCTAAAGATATCTTGGATATGGCGGAGCGCTGGGCCACGACCAGGAGTGACTGCGGACTGTTGTAGCAGGTCGTGTTGCTGTTCTCACGGAGTTTTGAGCCCGTTGGACAAGCACACTGGTAGCCTGGGTGAAAAGGAAGATAAGTATGAACATGTAAGGATTGTATGTAGTAGTCGCATGAAGACTGCTGAGCATGAAGTCCTGAGTTCGGTTTGCAGGTCTGGCAAAGTGATACTGGGATTTTCATTGCGAATTTCTGAGTGGCAGCCACACAGTCTGTATTTGTGTTCGGTTGATGGTAATAGGCTCGCCCCCTATTACATGGGACTTAAACAAATATGACTAAGAGTGGGTGGACCATTACGTACGCCTCTGCCTAACCCTTCGGGGATTACAGGCGTTATGTTGTGTTATGTAGAGATTTAAGTCCAGCTGTCGACTCATTTCATATGAAATAATTACTTCAAGATGAACGCATCAAATAACTGTCAAGTAGTTCACCAAACATAAGTACAATACTGCAAAGAGACCATAAAATTTCAATGAAAAACGTTTACCTGGCGGCGTGGGTGCTAAAAGGCACAAATGTGAGCATCCTCCATTGTTCTCCTTGCAAGGATAGTCACCAGTGGGCATCACTTGACGACTTCCATCATAAACCTTTAAATCTACAGGCACTGGATCGGACTTTATTAACTCCTTCATTGGCCCCGTTGTTGATATGTCCCATGTGTGAATTGACCTTGAATAGGAATATTAACATTTGAGGTTCTCTTGTCAAATACCCACGCTTATCAACGCGAATGAGCTTGAGCCGATCACGTATCACCTCATTTGCTGCATGTAATTCGGAAAGTCGGGTTCATCGAAATAAGGCAAATCACACCTTTTTCGCTTTTATTGCAATTTTAAGCTCTTTCTGAACGGCTCAAGCCGATTTCGCGTAGATAATAATTAAGATTCAGTGTAGCAGATATTATTATGCTAGAAGACATAAATATGATTATTATTAAATTAAGGATTTATGTGTACTTTTTCAAACTCATAATTTGTAATGAAACATTAATTTAGAAGAACTACAATCTTTGTCCAAATATTTTTCTTGTAAACAACATTAAAATAAATATCTGTTTAATACTACCACCTACCTGCCTGTTTACTACTAACTTCATTACTTAAGCACTATTGTTACTAACACTAAAATATTAACAAAACTATGGAGCTGAAAATAAAGTTTTATTTTTTTAATGTGGTTTTGGTGCAAACTGACGATCATAGTAATATCACTACATAGTATAAAACAAAGTCGCTTTCTCTGTCCCTATGTCCCTTTGTATGCTTAAATCTTTGAAACTATCAACGGATTTTGATGCGGTTTTTTTTAATAGATAGAGTGATTCAAGAGGAAGGTTTATATGTATATATTGCACATGTGCGAAGCCGGGGCGGGTCGCTAGTAATATCTAAAAGCTTACCATGTTTTCCAATCAGTCCAATACAGCTTAGAGTTAAAAAACGTTAGTGCATATGGATACACCAGATCCTCTTTAACAACGCTTTTTCTCTTCTCTCCATTAAAATCAATAACATCAACAAAATGTAGTTTTGCATCCACCCAGTATATTAGGTTGTTGTCATAATCTATTGTGATACCGTTTGGCCAGAATATGTGGTCTTTAACTATAACTTTACGTGTGGCTGGATCACCGTTCATTCCAGCTCTCTCTATTTTGGGTACTTCGCCCCAATCTGTCCAGAACATGAGACTAGAAGTAAAGAAGAAAAGGAAATTAAATATATTTGAAATGAATCTATACTAATAATAGAAAGAGGAAAGATTTTTTTGTTTGTTTGTACTGAATAAGCTCCGAAACTACTGGATCGATTTTAACCATTTTTCACCAATATAAAGCTAAATTAGTTTTAATGAGATAAAAGAAAGTAATATAGGCTATAAATTATATTTATATTATGCAAATATGCCGCCGAGCTATCACAATTTTTGATGATGAAGTCGCAGACAAAGTGCTTGAATGAAATAATTTTAAAGGGCCTCCAAATCACTAAATTCGTGTAACACATGATAACATCAATCTCAAACATTATTCTGTCAGAAACAGAATTTTTCAATTAATTTCAACACTAAACACTTTTATTGACTTGCCATGTAAGCAGGCTTATTTAAATTTAGCTGAAAATCAGCACTTGTAGAAAAGTCAAACTGACTTATGATTATTCCCCAAAATTTCTGTAATATGGCCACTTCCTATTGTTTTAGCTGGGGAGTAGTGACAGAACAAATTCTCTAGATCAAATAAATAATTCAATTTCGAAATTGGTTAAGGAATTAAAATTCTTTAAGCCATATTCTCTGCAGTGAGATCAAACGAATACAGTACAATTAGAAGAAAAGTAACTAATTTTACCAACAAATTAATTAATGTTATCTTACCCTTCTTTAGGAACAACGGCAATAGCTCGAGCAAGGTCTACTTCTGACCAAAATAATACTTTTCTGTACCTCTGCTCTATGCTAATGACTTCAATTTTATTGGTCTCGCCATCTGTCCAGTATATTTTGTCTGTGTACCAGTCTATTGCTATACCGGTTGGCGTTATTAATCCTTCTGATACTATTCTAACCTGAAAATGGTCAGACATATTACAATAAAAAATTTCATAACTTCTTTATACCTGCAATCGCAGAATGGATATGCAGGGGTCTACTCATATTTCACAAATTTTAAGGAAACTGTATGTTACATTATTACTTGCAGCCATTTAGCAATTTGCAGCAACAGAAAAACAAGTGTATTAAAAATAAAAGTTGATTAATTTAACTTTTATCTAATAATTAATTGGCTAATTAATTTTTTTTTCTTACCTTATCTCCTACATGAGTTTCATTATAACTCATACATTGTATCAACTCTGCGGTCTGATCCGACCAGCATATAAGATCCTTACTGTGAAGGAAGTCAACTGCCGATCCTTGTTCCAGGTCCTTTACGATAGTATTCACTTTATTTAGCCTTGATGTGTTCACTACTCGTATGTCTGTTGCAGTTGAGTATAATAATATTGGGTTACTAACTACTGCATAGAAACCTGAAACAATGGTTTATGTTATTGAAATGTATAACAACACTTAAAATCATATCTATGCAGGGTGGAAGGGACACCAACACACAAAGAGGTGCCACGTACTCCCCCACATCGAAATTTTTTATCAGTAATTTAAAAAAATCTCCTGTTCTTAAATTATGGTAGTGTAGGTACTGCACTTTTGTAGTAAAGAGCTGTTTTTTTTATTATTGATGTAAAATTTCTATGTAAGTTCAGAATGATTTACTGAAAATGTGGTAAGCATTTGTGCATCGGTGTGCCTTCCATCCTGTATTACCCTGAAGGACTAGGGGAGATGTTCTTATAATACCAGTTCTTTTTAAGTGCCATGTAATAGCGGGCCAGCCTATTGCCATCAACCGGCACAAATAAATAAAATCCTGACTTTTGTCTGTTGTGTGATGAATAGTTTTGGAGGTTGGGAGTGTCAATAGAGCAATCAAATTGACATATTTTTTTCAAATAATGTTTCTGATCATTTAATAGTTACCTTTGAGACATAATCTCAACTTAAAATTTAGTTGAGATTATCCTACTACTTCAGAAAAAGGAAGATGAGATGAAGTGAAACATGGTCTTCTAGAAAGAATAACTGACTATTATTTATTTATATCAACATTTTGATGGTGTACAGTGTGAAATACAATATTGGAAAAAAAATTGGTCACTACCAGGATCCCAAATGCATACTTACATAATGTTAATATTTCAAAAAATATAACAACACAAAGATCTATCATTGTTACATTACCTATCTTTAAATATCACTTGCTGGTTTAATTTTAGTCCTTAAAATGATATCATGTAAGTAAATTATTAACAAAGTCACTTTAGTCAAAGAATAAACAACATACTCATTTGTAAATTATGATTGATACAAGAGCTTTTTGTATAAACAATGGAAATCTTTCGTATTAATATTATCTTTCGAGACTAAAGTGTCAAGAAGTTCACATCTTTGGTGATAAGTTTGCAATTGCATTGCAGTGCGTACCTACAGGTTACGAAAACGAGTAATTAGAAAGATTAAGGACTTACCTTTTAGCTGCAGGAACATTAACAAACAAAACACATTCATAATATTTTGAATTATTTTGTCCGCGTGAAGTATTCTTCGGCGTTTTGTCATAATGAAAACAAATGCATAACAATCGTCCAATTTTTCATGTGTTTATTTCACTTTGACACTAACTTGTTTAGCACGTAAATTAATTAAGGCACGGTTAAAAATCATCAGGCTGCATTTTTGTCTTATTTAGAGACGAGGAAATAACTTTTCATGAATTTTGGTTAGGGATAACAATTTCTCAGACAATGAGTTTGAGTGATCAACAAACGCAGCGATGTTGCCAGCTCAGAAAGTTGATTTAAAGCAGGTAGGCAAAAAGCAAACCGAGTAGTCAGTCAAAAAGAGAATAAAAATGTTGTTTCATGTTTTATATTGACGGTTCCTTTAATTTATTTCAAGATTTAGTTTTAAGTCTTTTATTAACTACCTACATGCTGTAATATAGAAATCATAATATTGTACATCATTAATCAACAAGATGGCGCTAGTTGTACGAACTTCGATGATTTTGGTGGTCAGCAGACGGGTCGACACTGTTTGAAACCAAAGATCCAAGGAAGTCGTTGAAATCGGTTCAGTAGTTTTGACTCTCTGGGAATACAAACTAAACTACTAATCTCACGAGGAGATCCACATATATTTATTAGGTATTTACAACAACAACAACATTAATTTATTGTCAGGCAACTTTCGCCTATAGATATACCTTACAGACTAACATAAATGTAATAAAATACAATATTAAGGAGTTAGTAAATAGACCCTTAAAACTATGTTAGTAACACTTCACTTGTGCACTATGTCACTGCGCGTTCAAGTGGCAATTGCCCGTGGAAGCGACGGAACACCACTCCCTGCGGAAAAAAGTCCTAAACCAAGACGAGGAGCAGATAGCACGCTGGCATTCGCACCACGAACGACTTAAAGTTAACGTTGCGGCGCGACTCTAGCAACTGCACTCTCGCCACGTTGGTACATGTTCTTTTGACGCACGTACTCCACGATGTCTTCCGTCGTAGTGTTGTAGTGTAGGCGGGAGATGTACACCGGTGTGTTCGACTTCACGGCACGAATAAGCACGTTGGGTTCCGTTGGAGCCGTGCCGCAGCGGTTCTTTTCTACTTAGAAGGAACGGTCCATCGCAAGTCAGGGTTGAAATATGAAATCAGTAGATAATAATTTCGAATGCCCTAATATTCCTGAGTAAAAAAATATGATCCTATTTAGTCTGTCAGTTCGATTATCGAAAAATATTGGCTTCGTATTTTTTGTTTTATTAAATCAATAAAAAATTACGAAGTTAAAACGCATCAAAGATCATGAGTGGGAGCTTATGACGTCACTTTCCGGTAAAAAATTACCGAAATGTGACGTCGCATGAGTTTTCGACGCACTGTACCTACGTCTGTATTGTCTTAATTTTTTGATTCTGTGCAAAAAGAAAAAATACGTGTTCAATATTTTTTGGAAATCTATCTGACGGACTAATTAGATTTTTTTGGTCATCTACCCTATTGCAGTAGGAACTGCTGCAGAATTAAGCCTTTGTCAAAGTCCTATCATCTGCTTCGAAGTGGAACGTTTAGTCTTAATATTCTGGATTCGATTTCCTGGTACGACAGATTGTGATTGGGTGTTAGTAGCGTAAAGTGGCGTCAGGTTTTTAGTGCCAACATGGGACCTCAATATGAGTAGATAGGTAGCTGGCGAAGTATGGCTGTTTATAACTCGTTGGGAAAATACAGGCCCGCAGTTATGTTAATTTGTCGAGTAAATTCTCTCGCAAGGAGCTCTACCACTATTACATAAACGCCAGCTAAGCAAGATTCCAAAATAGCTCCCCGAAACAATAACGCTTACTGCACCAAACCTACTGAGCGTTTTAAGCGCTCAATTATCTCTACAACACGCGATGTTCGTATAGAACAGCACTAAATAGTGGTTGTTTCGATTTGGCTCGCTGCGAAATTGACTCGATTCTCGATCACCAACAATAACAACTAAGCGCCGCACTATTCAATGCAGCCGCAGCGCGATTCGCCCCTGTAAATGTTAAACTTGTTCCAACACTGCCAATGAATAGTATAGCGTTAGCGTATAATAATTTTGGAGAGATTATGATCTAAATTGATCTCTGGTTTCTGACAACGTTTTACTCGATCACTGATGTCTAGACAATAACCTCCTTTTTTGAAGTCTGTTCAATAGGCGAAAATACGGGGCGTCCACTAGGCACAGCATAGAGCAATACCTACTTACCTAAGCTTTTCAAATTAGGAATGCAAGTCCTGAACATACTGGCGAGGTGTTAAACACGCAAGTACGTAAACTATGGCCCGACATCATTCGACAACACCCGACAGTAGCCGTCATCAGCCGACAGGAGGCGTGTCACACTTCGTGCAAATTATGTAGTGTCGGCCTCGGTCGGGCGTGATGCCACCGCAGGCAAACTGACTGCGTTACTATGAACTCAATGTGATTTCAATGTCAAAGAACATCTAAACTGCACATACTGTTGGTGGAGTAAACAGATACCTAGCTAGGGATTTAGTAATAGACCTAACATTGATTTTGTAGAAAATTAGAAAAGAGAGGAAAGCTTGATAAAAAATAATGACAAAAAGGAACAAGTAGAACTTTTAAGTTTTTTTGCTTCAATTTTCTTTTTCTAATAATTATGCAGCTTAAAATCGTCGAAAATATGTACGCAAATGTGAATAATTAATGCTTGAAATATGAAGCAAAAGTGCTAAAATATGTAACATAAAATTGAAATAAGTAGGAACTACAAAATTTAAATGTACTTTATTATAAGTAACTACATTTTCGACGAAATATATATATATATTTTTTTTTTGATAACTGAGTACCTACTACTCCAAATTATTAGTATTGGTAGTATGTATGAGCCTTCTATTAATTAATAGTACCTACATTTACATATACGTGGGGATGAGGCAGAATTCACACCTGAGTCGCAGGCGAGGTTATGGAGCCGAGAACTGCAGTAACAAATGCACGAAAAGTATTTTTCAATACACTTTCTCGAAAACTGGTTCATACCGCACTACGATTAGGTTCAACATGCAATGTATTTCACACACGTGGATTTTTTATATTTTGCCGCACACGTGAACTAAAAGTTTCCACAGCAAACAAAAGTTATACTAAGTCCAAATGGGTTCAATGACTATTAATAGTCAGCGGTGAGTGTTTTTTTTTTTAAATCTCAGCAAAGAGAAATATTTTTTGAGTATTTAAATTGTGTTTATAAATACATGATTATTGTTTCTAATAAAGAGGTCTTTAATTGAAGTAAGAATATTATATACATTAATAAATTAAAATAACCTATATTAACTAACTAACTTAAAAATAAACTTAAAAAATGGCGTCAAAAAACTCCTCCTCAACGTAGTCAACTGGTAATGTACCCAAAAGACTGGCGGCGTTGCCACGCTGTATGGCAACGGATGATTATTTAGAACAAATATTTACTTTTATGAACAAATAAACATGTTTTATTTGTGTTCTAAATTGAAAAGTATTTGAATTTCTTATTTTTCATGTACCTAAGCTGTTTAGTGGCGTCATACCTTTGCTTCTTCTTCAACCTAGCGAAAACAAAGCGCGGTAAAAAGCGAATTAAATCATAGTTTAATAATAATTTCTGACAAAAATATTTTGCGTACTAATATTTTATTTCTTCGAAAGTGTGAAAATGCGTGGGGATTTGTTACTGCAGTTCTCGGCTCCCAGCAACCTCGCCTGCGGCTCGAGTGTGAATTCCGCATCGAATGCAATAACAAAGTTTCCCCACTTATAGCAAAATGTACTATTTATAACATAAAATCAATCGTTCGGATCGTTCTACATCCAGTAGGTATCATCTCTGGCACACTGGTGTGTAGCAACCCTAACACTTACCCTTACGCGCCCCTGTTTTTTATTTAACGCACCTCCAACTTGTGCTGTTATTAAATCTAATTGTGTAGACTTTGTCGACGTCGTCGTTTGTTAAACACGAATTTCATTGTTGGCTGCGGCTGATTCGTTGGGCGTGTGTCTTTTTATTCTGTGTACGGAAATAGGATTTCTAAAGAAATTAGAGGAGAAATGCTTGTTTGTACGTTTGTGCTTTTATCGAGTTATGTTGTGTTGTAGGGGAATTTTAGTTTTTTTTTGTTGTTTGTTGAGAATTAAAGAAGTATTAATTAGGTAGTCAGTTGCCCAAAAAATCTGACAACCAGTAAGGGGTATCGGGATACCCAGTACTATCTCGGTGGTGGAGGTCAGATAGGCAGTCGCTCCATGCAAAATACTGGTATTCAGCATCTGGTTAGACTGGAAGCCGACCCCAACATAGTTGGGAAAAGGCTGGGCAGATGATGATGATGTTCAGAATTAAAGTGTTTTCACGACCTTTTGAAGCTTAGTCTAGTTAACGAGCTTTAAATACATATTAAAGTAGAATAAACCTAGTTGGTCTAGTGGTCGTAAGCGCGACTGCTGAACACGTCTTTGGTTCAATTCCCAGATCGGGCAATGTATTATTGGGTTTTTCCATAAATAATTTCTCAATAGCGGCCACGGAGTCTGAATTTGTGCCCAGTTGATGGCTTCTCCCTCTATAAGGCTGCGTTTCCACCAGAGATGTGCGAGGATGCGTTTGTTAAGAACCAATAGAATCATTTCATTTACCTAGCCTCGCTAAGCGCAGCTCTAGTAGAAACGGCTCATCAGAGCAAGATTTTCGTATGTACAAAACAAGGGAAAGATGTGTGCGAGGAATGTTTGCGAGGGATGTGCGCGAGCGAATAAATAGCAGTCACTAGTCGGTGTGGTTACCGCTCGCATCTGAAACGAACCAGCTACACATCCTCGCACCGCTCATCTACGGACCGTTTCACAGCGTCGCTACACATCTTCGCTCCGTTCAGCGGCCTAGCACAATTCTGGTGGAAACGCAGCCTTACGTACGGGACTTAAACATAACTGGTGAAATATGGGTGTACTAATAAGTAGATCTCTGCCTTACCCTCCGAGGATTACAAGCATGATGTTTTGTAGTGGTATTTTTGGCCGTTGAAGCCAACGACATCTAGTTCTCTCCAGCTTTAAATAAATAAATTAGAATAATGAAATACAATTTTAATACTTATTCCCTATTATCTACCAAGAGTACAAAGCTTGGGCTACCTTTATATTAAGAGACATTAAACTCATACTGAAGTACCTCACCAAATTAATTAATTAAGCTATATTATACAGGGTGAAGTTTTTAACAGGGTCGCAATGACAGCAACCTGGAAATGTTTGACGGGTGGTATTTCAAGCAAATATAACAAACTACATTTAAAAAATGTTTTTTTTAACATAAAAATCATCAGTGTTTCAAATACAATCTATGTTTTGACAGAATCCTTGTTTTTTTTTTAAATGCCGATTTATAAAAAATCTGCGGTTTCATTTACAATTTATTTTAGTTTTGACAATTTTTTAAATAAAACGGACTTCTAACTAACGCAGTCTTCTCTATGGTAACGGTTAGAGCTGTCAGTAACGCCAGTTTAACAACTCACCCTGTGCCAATATTAAAATGTAGATTTACAAACATGAAGCAGTTTTTTCAAAATTTGTTGCAATTATGTAAAAAAAATTGAAGAATTCTAACAACGATCCCTTCTTTCTTTACAGCAACGGTTAGAGCTGTCAGTTAACCAACTCACCCTGTATATTGAAAGGTTCATGAAGTGTGTAATGGCCGTTGACAAAATTAATAATCTCGAAGAGGGTGTGAGCGTTTCAAATGATATCATTATACGCTATTATTCGGATGATGAAATTAATTACGTACCTACATAAAATTTACATATTTTCTGCTGTGCCGTGCAAAGCTCTATCGTATTGAACGAGGTGGAGGTAATCTGTTTAGAGATGCTTTGTCAAGCGATAATGTTGCCAGTTAAACTTAATATTTTATTTTGATTCTGCCTTGACAGCATTATTTGTTTTGTTTTCGTTTGTATTTTTTTTTTGTTTTTCCAGTAGTAAAACTTTTGCTTAAAAAAATCAAATTTTATTATTTATGTAAAATCTTTCGTTAATAATAAAAAAAAAAAAAAATATTTTACGCATTTGAATACATACAATAATATTATATACAATAATAAATTAAAATAACCTATATTAACTAACTAACTTAAAAAGATAGATTCTTTGTTTAAATGTTTAAAGCTCAGACTATTTCCATATACCTATATTTTATCTACTGGTGGGTGTATCTATTTGGTACCATTAGACAAAAGCCGGGTGGTACGGTCAGCAACAAAAGCCTATGAACACTAGTTTTTTAATTCTTGATTTTTGAGTAAAATATTCAATCGCAACAGAAATTACATTTTAAAAACATTTAGGTATTAAATGAAATTCTGAAAATCAGATATTGATGTGCTAACTGTACCTTGTTCCACAAAATAGATGCAGAGCCATAAACAAGTTAGGTACATCGCAGATACGCCATAATGTGTACCAGCTAAGTAATAGTTGGCGCTCGTTTGCGCTACCATTGTCAAAATAATGGCGGCCCCCGCCATTTGGCGACTGGATACGGGGTCACATTACACCAAATGGTTAATTAAAATATCTACGTTATTAGTGCGTGTATCCGAACTGTGAAATCATTTTGGTGAAATGGAGCAATGAAAGAGCGCAAACGGCTGGCCGTTGAATGAGCCTACTCATTATGTTAAGGTAATGCATTTTATAGACTGATATAGACTTTTTAATGAGACATTCGGTACCATTATTTGTGTGAAAGTGAGAGCGAACAACATTTTGGCCACCCTGTGAAAGAAACCTTACTTGTAACTCTAAAATGATCTAAACAACGTAGGTACCTACGTTATAAAACAATGAATCTACAAGACTGTGAAATATGAACATATCACATGACAAAAGTTTGATGCCAGACTATTAGCCTGACTTTTTGTTTTCAACCTCCTTTTTTAAACAAATTAAAAACTATTGGGGATTTTGGCACTCCACGGCATATTTAAATTCATAATCCTTTACTACTTACGCTTATAATGTATGATGTGTACGGTTCAAAATGAAAAAGCACTACTCAAGTGTTATATAGGTATGTCACGTAGAAACTTAATAACATTACGCTTAAGAACTTAAGCGGGGATAATAGATGTCTTTACACTTGAGACAATAAAACACTTAGCGTAAGTTCTTCGACATGGAACTTGAATTAAGTGAGCGGATAGCGGTAATGAAATCCAGCCGTGATTACAGGAGAGTATTAGAATTGTAATTTATATTGTGCCTTTTAAGATCATTTGTAATTTCTATTTTGTTTTCAGGTACGTATGTAGTTGTGAAAATCACTTCACTGAAATGGAGTCTGAGGTAGCTGCATGTTGCAGGAGGGTTGTTGTCACGTGTCACGAGAGCTCAGCCATGATATAGCCTGATGACGTGCGTTAACACTGTTCCCGCACCCTGTGGCTACTTCAGGCACCATCTTAATTAGGTAGGCCTATACAGTATGACCACTTTAAATGTGAAGTTCAAGGCGGTGCTTGTCAAGAGGAAATGCATCAATATGTCAAATTTGGTACATTAATTTTAGTTTTGTGTTTTCCCGCCTGCAAAGATAAGTTGGTTTGAAGGGAATATAGGCCTAACTAATTAAGATGAGATGCGTAGTACTTTTGTCGACGGATCCCAACGTTCCGGTAAGAAATAATTTCATACATAATTTTCCCATTATGTAATTAAAAACTTACGCTACTTTTCAATAAAGTTCCTGAAGCCCTTCAACGCTTATCCTAAAACCAGAAAGAATTCTAACAATATAAGCCTTTTTAATAAGGTACAGTTCTACAATTACCACCATAAACCATATTTTTTAGCTTCAAAACCTCCTTTTTAATTCCTGTGTAGAAATTTAATGAGTGCTTTACAGCGATACAGCGCTTCACGGTCGATGTGATCTAAGTGGACTAGACAGGTAACTCTGCTACGCTGGCTACAATTTTACGCCACATTGCCACCAACATATGGCACTACTGAGACTTTAAAATGAGCCCTCAATGCGGAATTCTGAAATAGTAGGCTGCTTTGAGAACAACTTTAGTTTTTTTTTTTGTCCCAGGTGTTGTGTAGACTGTAAATTTCGGACATTAGGCTTTTTTCTAAGTTGTTAGATTTGTGATTTGTGTTAAAGTACTGGCTGATCCTTTATCTACTTTTTTTTAAGAACATACAGTGCTATAAGGAACTTTAGACGTTCGAATAACGTTTTGAAAATACAAGATGGCGATGTAAGTTCCGATTTTGGCCATGTGCTAAAAGATCCCTAATTTCTGTCAATAATTATAGAACCAATTAATCTTTTAAGAGTTTCCGTTTTGTCAGTTTTTGTTTCTTGTTGGCACGTCAAATTAAATTAGTTGATGATAATGACTGGTTCCTAAACGGCAAAATGTAATAACAATTTACCTTTTGTTCCAAACTATGACTCCTAGCTAGCCAGAGATTTTTGTCTTCTATTATAGCTGGGTTAATTAATAAACAACGCTACGACAATGCTAACAAGATCAAAGTATTTATACAGGGCGCTTAAATTAGAGTTAATCTTATTACTGTGTTAATATAAATTAAATTACACGATTTACATGATGTTTGTCTCAAACAATGTTGCAAGCGGCAGCCGGGTACCAAACAACGGACTTCGGGCTTAACCGGGTAGTTTGTTAAGGTTTACATTTTTAAAATAAGTATGGTGCGGTTCAAACTAGTTAATAGTTGTTGAAGTAGGACAATGAGACTGTGAATACATGTTAACATGTTGTTTCCGGATCATTTGAATGGAAGAAATTAACAATTAAATTAGACTCACCAAGGGGATCGTTTTATTCCTGAGGTATGAAGGTCAGATAGTCCGCACGGACCGATGCCTGCCAGGGCTGGCAAAGAAGGAACATGGGTGGGTTTTAGTCAGTACAAGTCTGACACTTCCTTCCGCTCCGCCCAGAGCGGGGGGAGGTCATTTGATGATTTCCCATCCTAAAAAAAAGGCGCCTTCGAGTTATAGTTGCCGTGCCAAAACACAAGGAGATCTCTATTCCTTTCGAGAAACACGAGGAAGATGAGATGAGACAAATAATAGAACGATAGAGTTATCGTTCTATTAATGAAAACTACCAATTAGGCTGTTGGAATAGAAAGACTAAGTATTATTAGAATTTAAGCGGTCAGTTCCGCTATCGTATCGTTCGTCCGTTCGGTTTTCATTCGATGATCATCCCCTCCTGAACGGTATTTGTGTAGCGGTTATCGCTTCGTTTATGTGAACACAAACTGTCATGGAAGATTATTATCGTCACGTTAAGTATCAATCGCGGTGTGAGCTTTCAGATTACGGTCTTCGAAATTGTTTGGATAGCGTTAGTTGGTCTTGTAGTTAAATACGACGCTGGTATCTGCTTTTTCTCACTTACTTTATTATACTTACCCATCTTATATGTGTTAATTAATGACTAAAATGGTTTATTGGTACTTTCATTCCTCAAAAGCACACGTGAAAAAAGTGTATTACAGAAATCTAACTAATTTGCCTTCTTTTACATCTTTCGTATCGAAGGTACGTCTTGTCTAATTACTTTTTTTTTTTAGTATGGGAAATCATCAAATGACCCAGGGAGTGTCAGACTTGTACTGACTAAAACCCATCCATGTTCCTTCTTTGCCCTTTGTGTTCCAGGGCCGCGGTATCTCTTTCGAACAGTCCCACAGCCCTGGCAGGCATCGGCCCACGCGCGCCTCAACCACGTAGGGGTCCCCCTACGTGGTTGAGGCGCGCGTGGAACACGAACGCGCCGTCGACACGGCCTGTCGTCATAAGACGGCCGGACAGCGAGCTAGGCCATAACTCGCCGTCCACAGGCCCGCGCCTACGGTGGCCGGGGGCCACCACGTGACCCCCGACGCCCAGGGCGTCTCCCGCGGCGGCTGGGATGTGAGGCTCTTTCCCTCTCAAGTCCCGCCACCTCCTTCACTAACATGACTGCTTCGCAGAAGGAGGTGATGTCTAATTACTTGGGCCTCGTTGGTGGCCACGCAATCGCAGCATCAGTGGCGCTTTTTAAGTCCGCTAAGCAGCAGTATGGAACCTTTAGACACTGTAACAAAGTGGACCTAGGTCTAGTCGGCAGCACCGCGTTCACATTAAGTTTCGGACGAATCTCTAATCCCCCATTTTGCCAAATTGTGTTCGCAGCCGCCTACTTGGGCGCGCAATCGATTAACTAACTTAACTTTTAAGGTGTAGTCATTTTCTGGAAGCTGAATTAGTAGCTAAAAACGCCGCTTTGCTAAAGAGGGCAGTATTATACCAACTACTCATAGTCTATAGTACGAACCTAATGGACCTCCAAGTACCTATGTCACTTAGAAATCTCTAGTTTCAATGTGCTAGATAGCAGTTATTTGTCACTGTCCTCAACAATTGATACTGTCATAACTCACAACACACTCGGGCTCCACGACCTCCACGCAGTACTTACACGTAAGATATGTCCTGTCACAAACGTGTCCACGTCCCAAAAATGGGACGGAATCCAAAAAGTTAAATCTCATCCTCAGAGTCTTCCATCACAATAATGTAAGCCGACTTTTATTACAACAAAAAGCCCGTAATGCTCGCAAAAAAATGATATTTCGCGAGATACGTGGCGTATGTGCGGCCACAACTCAGTAGAAATGACCCAGACATCGTGTACGAATACTAACAATATTTACAGCGGCTATTACTAGCCTTTTATGTGACACAAATGCTGGTCGCTGTAATCTGGGACAGTTTTTACGAGCATTTTAAATAATGTCTAGTGGTTGCAGGTATAAATCACAGACACAATAGTTGCAACATTTGCATTAAACGAAGCTTTGTACCCCAAATTTCTGTCATTTTAATTTAATATTAAACGTGTCCCACTTAATTTATTTTAAAGCGTTCCGCACTCGGCGTGAAAAAATGTTTTAGCGGGACTTTGGTAAACGATAGTTGAATTAATTTGATCAGGTTAAAGCTTTACTATTCAGTGAATGCGACTCATTATTTAATGCTAAAGTCTGGGTGTCCAAAACTAGAAAATACACTGCAAAAACAAAAAGAAATCGTGTGGGCGGGGAGTTCCCCCTTTGACATCCTGCCCTACTCAAATAATCTGATTATGATGCTAAAGATGCTAAACACTGCTTCATTTCTTCACCAAAGACACATCCGCCTTCCCCCAAAAAAGTAATATACCTTATTACATTAATTAATTACTCTCCTCTCATAAAACTCACTTGGAAAACAACGATCTTAGAGAATATTGGGCACAATGATAACATACATGGAAGCGAAGGGCTTCAATTAAGAGCACTACCTCTATTAGCCGGCAAGACGCGCTTTACTGGCAATAACCGGCTATAACCGGCTGTAACCGGCTGTAACCGGCCCCGGCCGCCGTCGACAAGGCTAATCCGGATAAATGAGACGCGAAAGATGACATCCACTCGCTAATTGGAGGGCGGAATTAAGTGTGCACCTTGAGAAAATGTTATTAATTTGGTTTTTCTGACCTACCTTGTACGATGCTCAGTTGTTTTTGGATTGGAGTATCGATCGTCTGTCCAAGTACAGTCCACGGTATTCGAAGTTATAATGCGTGGTCTAACACTACACCTCTGCCGGCTGATTTGAGTAAGAACGGACTAAATCGATCCTCAGCTACTTTCATCAAATTGCCATCCTGCGAAGATCGTGGTTCCACGCTGCAGTAAGGCGAATTCATAATTGGCTACTAATAATCATAGGCTTTGTTTTCTTATATTTAATTAGTTTCTTTTAAATAAGTCATTTTCGAATACAACTAGTTGAATTTAATTTACGTTTAGAAGAGACGCTGACCTACGATGCTCCCCTGTAGCAATTTTACAAACATTAATGGACTGAACTGTTTTTAAATGCTTAAAGGTTGATCCTATCTCCAATATTGTAAGCCACTAAGTAAGGCAAACAATCCAATTCTTCCTTCAATCTTATAATATCGCCCTCTTCCTCATAACATGTGAAGC
Organism: Noctua fimbriata; assembly: GCA_905163415.1. NCBI lineage: Eukaryota > Metazoa > Arthropoda > Insecta > Lepidoptera > Noctuidae > Noctua > Noctua fimbriata. Next base: position 17,953,261 of record LR990931.1, on the reverse strand, counting down.
TTCTCTCGCTGTTTACTCGCGAACTACTTAGAAACCACTGAAAGGATTCGAGATATCGTTGCAAGTGGATAACTTAACTTACCAGGTAAGTTTGCTGTTTGTTAAAAGTTGTGATGTATCTTGCCTTCTTTGTCAATGAGTGGTGTGAGACTTTAAAATTATGCGGGTTTTAATCACAACGAAATATTAAATTAGGAAAGAAGCTCTTAAGAAATAGCCCTTCACTGGCCAATATTTTTTTTTAAACCGTATCATGTAGATAGATTAGTCTACGATCATGACTTAATACCTCAAGAGTGAGATAGAGGTACACCCATATTTAACCAGTTATATTTAAGTCCCATTAATAGGGGCGAGCCTATTGACAACAACTGGGCACACATCTAAACTTCAGGCTACAGCTGGATATTCCTGGTTGAAAAACCCAATAGCATTTTGCCTGACCTGGTAAACGAATCCAAGACCTCTTGCCAGCGAAAAATTTGTAACATAATACTTTAGACCCAAATGACTGTTTTACATTCTGTGTGATTTCACGTGAAGACTTTATCGATTAACTTGGAAACAGAAATGTGTGATAAAGTTTCGAACTTGTACTTTCTGCCAAGTTTCAGTCATACACGCGTACCAACGACTTTTCACGGGTCATTAGTTCCAAATATCTTAGTTACCACTGAACATTGTTGAAGAAATAAGACGCTAAAGTCTCTTTGCTTGAGCTAAATACAATGGCGTATGCCTGAAACAGAACATTGTATTTTTTTTTTGAGAACCTACCCTTCTAGTTGTATCGATAAGTAATTATTTCGAAAAATACTGTTTCCGAATTGTCATTCTCTTTATTCCAGTTAAATACAATCCTCAATCACAGCATTTAAAATGAGCAAAACATCGTGTTTGATATTTCCAATTTTAAGAAATGCGAAACATTCACGTAGAAAATCTTAATTATTTCGCAATTTTCATTAACTTTTTTTTTTTTGTGTGTTTGAGCCAATGGTAAACGTTTAGAAAATTAAACATATATCATGATTACCGGGTTGCTTCCCCTTTTCAGTTTCGATAGTTTTTTGAAACAAGGAAAAGGAAACCGTAGCAGATCCCTTGTCACCCATTACAAATATTGTTTTTCATAAAAAGATACTCCGGACACAGTTTCCAAACCCCTATCCACAAACTACCACCATACACAACTTAAAACAAAATCTATTTTAAGGGTCCAGTGTAAGGCATTAAGATAAAAAACAAAGATAAACATCAGTGCGACTTTATTATAATGTATGTCGCGATATCCGTGTAACAACCTCACGGCTGGGCCACAACTTCACGTGCTACACATTCAAGTGACTAGCGTTTTCTAACAGCCATTGCGGAGAAAACAAAAGAAAGCTTGTCTTCGCGTTGCAAGTCGTGTTGCGGTGACCCATGACATGTTCTATTTTACAGGGTGTCACAGAGCTCTTAAATGGTGATTCACACTATCAACCTGGACAACCTAACCTAAGGAACATACTAATTGCGTCAACCGATGCGATATTTTTCATGGGAAGTGCAAAAAAATTGTTTCTGGACCTTTTTTCTTCATGGAAAGTGGTCTAGTTTGATGGTCTGAAACTCCACATAACAGATATTGCGCTTATTCTGTTACACCCTGTATATTAATTAAAGGAACTGCTTATAGTGTGCCGCAAGGTGAACAACAGCTTGCGACGCAATGCTCTTTCATTTGTTTTTACCGTAGTCATTGTCGCTTGAGCGCATAGGTCGTGGCCTGGCGTTAAGAGCGTGGCTACATGAAGGGGCCCCGAGACGACACTTGTTCATAAATTAAGAAGAGCCCCACTCATTCCCGTCTTATCTTTATGAGGGTCCCTGCCCACTAGCCGTGGAATTAAGTAATCACACAACATACCTACTACTGAAATTGATCTTGAGAGGCTAAAAGAGACTCTAAAGACGTCGTTTTGTTGTAAATGGCTTGGGAACTAAAATTGAACTTTCTTAATTCATATTTGGGATTAGTAGAGTCTGATAGTCAATCCTTTTTCGAAGAGGCAAAGAAGGAATTCTAAACCTGTATACCCTATTATTAATAGGTAAATTACGTTTAGCTAGGCGTATATTTAATTTGCGTCTAAGCCCTAGTTTTTCCTACCCTTATCTCAACTTATTTGGTAATATTTCCATCTTACTTTCTTATTTTTGCCTTCCACTCTCTATTAGCCGATATTTCAGCTGGTTTTTCACACAAGACAACTCCAGTTATCTTTTCTTTGGTCTGTCTATATTCACACATTCATACTACCTCTGTTCTTGTCACATGCTCCTCATTCCTGCGTATCACAAATCCTACAATCAGAATTGTAGGATTTGTGATGGTTCCATTTTTTTAAATAATACTCTATGACGTCTAAACGGAGGCGCAGACCTGACCGTCAGTTCTCCGCCTCTAGACGTTGTCCCACCCACACCATGATTGTTCCGTCTTGTTATGGATGGATTTCAGTACGCGTACACGGCTTAAAATACAATATGGAAATGAGACAGTAGAAGCGGTGGATTAATTCTTGGGGATAATAATTGACAAAAACTGTAACTGAATATCTCATATTGATGATCTATGTAAGAAGATAGATAGATTTGTATTCGTTTTAAATAGACTAACGCGTGTGGCGGAGGAATGGAGTGGTGGAGTGTTAATGCGGCACTATATGCATACCATGGCTATGTCTCGCCTATTTTGCGCTAATATAATATAATATGGGGTAATTCGATAGAATTTAAAAGAGCGTTTCGAGTTAAGAATAAATGCGTACGATCAATTTGTGGAGCGCACCCACTGGACAGTTGTGTTCCACTATTTAAAAAACTTAAAATATTGCCACTATACATTTACGAAAATTTGTGTCTTTGTACATCAAAACAGACAAGAATTTGACTTGTATAATGATGTTGTATCCAGACCCAGCCGCAAAGTGCATATGCTTAATGTCCCTAGGCGTAGAATTAAACTGTTTTCTAATAATGTATACTTCATGTCTATTATTGTTTACAACAAATTACCTAATGGCTTCAAAACCCTCAGCTTCAGAACATTTAAATGTAAATTATTTAACTTTCTTTTAAGCAAATGTTATTTTACTCGACTAAAGATTTTATGACTGAAAAATTTACTTAAATATTTAACATTATTGCCTATTCATATTTGAAATTTTGACTTATATAATTTATCTCTTTTATTTTTCAACTTATTTAAATTATTTGTAATTCCAATTCTATTGATTAATAATTTAATTTTAATGTACTTAAAGATGACTAATAATTTTATAAACCATATTTGTACGCCGGAAACGGCAGAATATTATGATCCTAATACATTTTGTTTTGTATGGTGTCCGGACGTAAAGAATAGCACCATCCCATATCTTCCCGTGGGTGTCGTAAGAGGCGACTAAGGGACTTACCAGAGAATGGGCAGCAGCGTTCTCTGTGTTTTATAACAACCATACTGCGATCGCCAACCCGCCTGCCAAGCGTGGCGATTATGGCAAAACCCCCCTTCTTGGGGGTGTACGGAGGGCAGGCTCTAGGAGCAAATGATACAACGAGTGCTGTTACAGTACTGCCTTTAATACAATAGAACATAGGTTTATAATCAAGATGACCAACGATGTAATCAAGAGTACCACGATCAGGATGATGTTGGTGGTGCTGGCGTGCACTGCCAGCTGTCTGATGTCTGCTATGTTATTTCCACCTGCTGCGTTTTGTGGTACTATAATCTCCTCCTTGCTGTTAGTAGTTCCCATTTTGAGGTGAATGAATTAAATTTTCGCAAAATAGAAGATTGTTAACGCCGACTGCGCGCAGAAGATTGGTATTGATGCAATACATTATAACACCACTTGTTCCGTTTTGGTCAAAGGAATGTAAATACTATCCGCGCCTATTTTACTGTCACGGTCGCCATGTACGGAGGGCAGGCTCTAGGAGCAAATGATACAACGAGTGCTGTTACAGTACTGCTTTTAATACAATAGAACATAGGTTTATATAATGTTATTACGGCTACTACCTCACAGGGGAGGCCTATGTCCAGCAGTGGACGTCTTTCGGCTGAAATGATGATGATGATGATGAATACATTTTGAACCTAACAGTTTTGTACAACATTCTGACAAATAAATGCATTCATTCAATCATCCTGGGGATTTTGCAAGCGGATCTCACGTTTAGGTGTTCGTCAATTTACTGAAGTTATGTGCTCCAAGTACGCGATTTCGCCTATCATACCGATGTGATGGAAGTATCATCGTGGTGAAAGGATTAGTCAGTTAGACTATGCGTTACCGAGTACTAGCTGTTCAGTGTGCGCCGGGCGTTTAGAATTGCAGTACGATTTAGATTAACGCCACTCGGAGAGGCTCCTTTCATGCACCCCAAGATAAGTGTCCACCACCCCACGACCTCTTAAAGCCCCAAGAACACGTGGCAGTGGCTTATTTGGAAAGCTTTGAATCGATTGCGTACCCAAGTAGGCCTCTGCAAACATAATCTGGAAAAATGGGGTATTTTTGGTCCCTCCAACACCGAGTGCGAGCGCGGCGCTTCGGGTCACACTATTCTGCACACTGCATTAGTGGTGTACGTTTACCTGCAATCTTGACGACCTGAATAGCGCCTCTGCCGCTGCAATAAACGTGGCCACATCATCATCATCATCATCATCATTTCAGCCGAAAGACTTCCACTGCTGGACATAGGGCTCCCCCAAGTGTCGCCACATTGGCCGGTCCCATGCGACTCGCATCCAGCGGATCCCTGCAACCTTCACCAGGTCATCGGTCCACCTAGTAGGAGGCCTTCCAACGCAGCGTCTTCCGGTTCGTGGCCACATACTGGGCCAAAACCATATAATATGGAAGGAACATCGAAAACGATAAGAAAAAGAACAGATGTGATGAGCAAAAGTGCGTACTAGGAGCACATGAACGTCATCATCCATCACTGATGTTCTGTGCTTTAGTCCGCGATTTCGCTTATCATACCGAGTGCGAGTGCGGCGCTCCGGATCAATTTATGCCCCATCTGCTGGAGTATCCCAGGTGTCCGTTTACCTAAACTATTGACGACCTGAATAGCGCCACTGCCGCTGCAATAAACGTGGCCACCTTCAGGGCCCAAACCGGTCTAATATGGAAGGAACATCGATACTATAAGATGAAGAACAGATGTGATGAGCAAAATCGCTTACCAGGATTACGTGAACGTCATCAACCGTCACTGATATTATGTGCTCCTAGTTCAAGTTCTCCGAAATAGATAACATCGAAACTGCCCTACGGTGGTGTCACGATTTACTTACCTACTTAATTTCTAAATATTTTAAGCTGTTAAATAATAAACTATCTACCAAATTAACTTTCATGCAAATAAAATAAAATCCACTGTCACGTTCCTTTTTCCCACCTGACAGGTTTTTTTAAAAAGGAAACGCTAAAGTTTTTTAAAAAGACTATACCTATTCTAAAAGTTTAAAAAATAAATTAAAAAAAGAGGGTGGAAGGTAGGCCGGTCAAAGGTCGGACCACGCAGAAGGCCGAGAATACCGCACTCTCCTGCTTGGTGCCAGTCGGTGACGTCGGTGATGGCTTCGGAGTCCGTCTAGCAGGGCAGATCAGTGCCATCCACCCTCTTTTTTCAATTTATTTTTAAACTTTTAAAATATAGTCTTTTTTTTTGAAAAACTTTACCGTTTCCTTTTTATAAAAACCTGTCAGCTGGGAAAAAGGAACGTGACAGTGGCGCCCAAAAACGTGGTTTTTTTTAAAGGTCAAAGGTCGGTCTACCGTATTTGGCTTGTAGCTATTGGGCATTCTTTGATGTGGTAGTGATTGGTGTTTGTGATTGTCCTAGCTTTTTTGTCTGTTTTATTGTTATAAATCAAGTAATTTTGTATGTTTTGCTTTTGTGTTGCCTACCTACCTATCAAATGTAGTTCTAGTAATTTGTAATACCTGTCTTTAAGTTGATTTTGAATGTTTTTTTGCTTCACCAGGTAGCAATAGGCGTGTACCCACTTTTGTATTATTTATTGTACAACATACCCAACATCTAGTAGAATGGCTTTCCCGATTAAGTTTTTACTATTACAAAAATCAGAGCTTCAATATGAGGTTACAATTCGAGGTGAGGTACCAGTGGATAATGTCACAGAACTTCGTCGCCAAATTACTAGATTAACACAAAAATATCCATCTGAAGATATTTATGAATCTTGTTTAGAGTTTGTGGAAGACTATAATGGATTTTCAGATACCTTAGAAAAAATTAAAAATAACATTACGTCACTTAAATCAGAAACACAAAAATCATTGGTAGATAGAACTCAAAATTTATTAAATCATTTACATTTTAGATTACAGCGAATTGTTACTCCACTAACTCCGGAGCAAAATAAATTATTAAATAATTTAAAATCAACATATAATGTTGTATCATCACAAGTTGCAGAAATAATAAAATCATCTTGTCCAGCAGTCGAAAGCGTTCCAGCTTCTAAAGTAGATAGTTCGGCTGAGGGACTAACTAAAATCACAGTCACTTGTGACCGTGGCATATCTTCTGATATTTCAAAATTAAAGTATGACGGAAAAACGTGCGTGCGTGCCTTTATTCAGCGTTTGAATGAATTCCGAACGGCGAAAGAAATCAGTGATACTAAAATTATGAATGCGGCACCAGAGATTTTTACGGGAGACGCACTACATTGGTTTCGTAGTGTCAGATCACATGTTAACTCTTGGGAGGAATTGTTAGTGTTACTTAAAAACGACTTTGATGTTGTGGATTACGATTATCGCATGCTGTCAGAAATCCGTAATCGATCGCAGGGCAATGCCGAAAACATAACTATTTATTTAGCAATTATGGAGGGTATGTTTTCGCGCCTTAGCACACATATGTCTGATTCAGATAAACTCGACATAATTTTGCACAACATAAGACCGTGTTACGCAAATATACTAGCTACTTGCCCAGACATCACCTCTGTAAATCATTTACGAACACTTTGTCGAAACTTTGAACGTGTAAAGGTTCGATGCGATAATTTTAAGGAGCCTCCAAACGCAAATTATAGTTCGTTGGCCCCAGAATATGCATACCAAAATTCAAAGGATGTCAAAAACAATACTAGAAATTCTTATTATCCTAGTGCCAAAAACGATAGTTCATCAAATGAAAACTCTAACAAAACCTACGCTATAAGTTCTCAAAGCAAAACATATTGTCATCGCTGTCGTGTGGATACCCATTCTCTGAAAGAATGTACCGCGGAGCGTACTATATTCTGTTTTAAGTGTGGAATGAAAGACGTCCGCATACCTGAGTGTCCAAAATGTAACCCGAACCAATCAGACAAGTCAAAAAACTAATTTACGAAAATCGAAGCAACCAAGCAGCTAAACGTTTCGACAACTCGGATTGGAATAAATGGTTATTGACTGTAAAGAATTTTTTCGACTCGTATAAAGTTGCTTCGATTTTCAATTCTAAGCCGCGTAATGACCCACGTCCTTATGTAAAGATAGGTATAAATACAAAGAAAAACATAAATATGTACGGTTTACTAGATTCCGGTTCTGTTGTGAGCATCCTTGGTAATAATTCGCATATACCCTTAATGGAGTCGGAACTTGCTCTCAATACCGATAACATAATCACAGTTACTGCCGCTGGTGGCCAAAAGATTACCTCGATTGGGTACATTCAGTTACCAATCACTTTTGAAAATGAGCAGGGTTCTATCATAGCTCATGTAATTCCCGAAATAGAATCTACTTTAATATTAGGGATAGATTTTTGGAGTAAGTTTAAAATTTGTTCAAAACACTTAACAAGCGTGCTAATGTTTACTAATGATAATTCATCATTAGTAAGTGCGTCATTATTAATTAATAACTACTTAAATTCATACAACTTACTGTCAGACACTCAGAAAATTAAAGCCGATAAATTGGTAAGTCAGTTCACAGAAATTTCCTTTGAACATAAAGGACTAGGCAGAACTTCTCTTATTGTGCACAGGATCAATACTGGTGATTCTGAACCAATAAAACAGCGTTGTTACCGACTCTCACCGGAAAAACAAAGAATAATCACTGAACAGTTGGACGAAATGATATCGCTAGATGTAGTCGAACCATGTGAGAGTCCCTGGTCTTCTCCAGTACTAGTGGTAGGCAAGAAAGACGGCAAAGCTCGGTTCTGTCTCGATAGCCGAAAGCTAAACTCCGTTACGCGAAAGGATGCCTACAGCCTGCCATATGTCTCAGAAATCTTGGATAACCTAAGAGACGCTAAGTTTCTGTCTAGCATTGACCTATCAAAAGCATTTTGGCAGATACCAATAAATGAACAGGATAGGGACAAGACAGCCTTTTACGTTCCTGGAAGGGGCACATTTAGGTTCAAGGTTACTGCTTTTGGACTGACTAATGCACCTGCAACTCAACAGCGCCTAGTTGATGCATTGTTTGGTCCAGAGTTCGAACTAAAAGTCTTTGCTTATCTAGATGACATAATCATCATTAGTAATTCTTTCTCAGAGCATGTGCAACTCCTTACTAGGGTTCTAGAAAAATTAAAAGATGCAAACCTAACAATAAACTTACAAAAAAGTAAATTCTTCAGACATGAACTTTGTTACCTCGGTTATGTCGTGGATGCTCATGGTTTGCGTACTGACCCAGCGAAAACTGAGACAATAGTAAACTATCCCACGCCTACCACTAGGAAAGAAGTCAAAAGATTTCTTGGAACAGCGTCTTGGTATAGGAGGTTTATACAAAATTTTAGTACAATAGCTGGACCACTAAACAAATTGACATCCACTAAAAAAAATGCACCGCCTTTTCTTTGGTCTCCGGAAGCTGACGCTGCCTTCCAGCACTTGAAAGGTTGTCTTGTTAATGCGCCTGTGTTAGCTTGTCCTAATTTTAGTATTCCCTTTGAAGTTCATACGTACGCTAGCAACTATGGCGTGGGTGCTATGCTTGCTCAACAGATAAATGGTGAGGAGCACCCTATAGCATATATAAGCAGGTCACTCACTGGTCCTGAAAGAAACTACAGTGTCACCGAAAGAGAGGCATTGGCAGTGCTCGCAGCTCTTGAGCACTGGCGTTGCTATGTAGAGAATGGTCAAACCATAACTGTATATACAGATCACTCTGCACTGAAGTGGTTCCTGTCTCTTTCAAACCCAACAGGTCGTCTCGCTAGATGGGATGTGAGACTTTCTTCATTCAACTTTGTTATAAAGCATAGACGGGGAAAAGATAATATAATACCGGATACATTATCAAGAACGATACCAGTGGCGCAAATTACGTCACCCTCATCTTCCACATCTAACACAAAAGATGAATGGTATTCAAAAATTTACAAGGGTTGTCTTGAAAACCCAAGTAGTTTTCCAAATTATCGCGTAGAGGACAACACATTATACAGATTTATGAAAAGTAGTAATGCACTTTTATCAGAATTCGATTGGAAAACGGTAATTCCATGTGAGACGCGTAATGAAGTTATATCAAAAAACCATAATGAGCCTGTATCAGGTCACTTCGGCGTGTTCAAGACGTATAAAAGACTTGCACTTCGTTATTATTGGCCGGGTATGCGTCGAGACGTTATCAACTTCATTGCAAATTGTGACACTTGTTTGGCATACAAACATCCAACACATGGTACCTTAGGGAAAATGGGTAGACCCAAGGACTGTTCTAGACCATTCCAAGTACTATCTATAGATTTAGTGGGACCATTACCAAACAGTAGGAAACAACATTCTTATATATTTGTGGTAACATGTTGTTTCTCCAAATATTGCCTTCTATTTCCCCTTCGTCGGGCTACTGCAGACTTGGTCTCTAAAAACTTAGAAGACAACGTTTTTCTTGTACATGGCATTCCGCAAACAGTCATACTTGACAACGGATGCCAATTCATAAGTCGCGAATTGGACAGACTCTTCTCTAAATACAAGGTCCCATGCGTTCATTTCACGCCAAAGTACACGCCACAAATTAACACCGTGGAAAGGTATAATAAGACTGTTGTTACAGCAATTTCTGCCTTTGTCGAAGAAGATCACAGAACAGGGGACCTCAATTTAGCAAAGATCCAGTTCGCAATGAATAACTCGGTCAACGAAACTACTGGTTTTACACCCGCATTTTTAGTACATGGCAGGGAACTCGTAACTTGTGGCTCACACTACTTGGAGAATACTGTACCTAAGGATTTAATTTTTTCTCCCCGTGATAAATATGCTGCTAATTTGGGACACCTCCGTAAAGTCTTCGATGATGTGCAAACTGCTTTATGGCGAAGTCATCTAAAAAATACGCAGCGTTATAATTTGCGACGTAAGGAAGCTGAGTTTCAAATAGGAGACATCGTTTGGAAAAGGTGTTACTTTCAAAGTGATAAGGATGCGTATTTCAGTAAAAAGCTCGCTCCGAAGTTTCAAAAATGCCGAATAAAGGACAAGCGCTCGCCTTTGGTTTATGTATTAGAGGATATGACTGGTCGCGACTTAGGAGCATGGCATATCAAAGATTTGAAATTTTAAGTGTGACAGTTAAGGATTTTCCTAAGGAAAAATCCTTGTCTCGGAAGGGGGGTACTGTCACGATTTACTTACCTACTTAATTTCTAAATATTTTAAGCTGTTAAACGGACACGGCAACTTGTTGCGGCGCGCGGTTTTATATATATCTTAAAATCCCTTCCTTTCACTTACCACACGAAGCGCGAGCGCATTCATTCCGCGGCGGCAGCCACCAGTGACACTCAAACGGCGATCGAGGAACCACGCGTACTAAGTTTACTGAACAGTACATACCTCTGCTCCCTCGTACTCCTCTTATTTTATACTACTAACTTCACCAGTAACTTTACCTAAATCTAAACAATACTTGGTAACTGTAGTAATTAATAAGTGCCTAGTGTTCTTCCCGTACTGGGTAAGTTGTACAATTTGAATCATTGTTTTCGTTTTATTAATCTGTTAGATTTGTGTATAGCCGCCGCTGCTTTCTGTGCTTTATGTTTAAAAGGACAAACTATTCGTTTTAACTCCGTTACTGTCCTATACCTTGTAAGCTTCCTTTATCTGGGCCGTTATAACGGCCAATTTTAAATGATATCCTCAGGATACCTACATTTGTAAAAAATAGTAACTTATAATGTACACTATCGCTAACACCAATTCTTTGGCCTTAATTCTACTCTCTCTTTATCAGTACTTACTATTAGTGCTCATTAGTAACTAGTCGCTTGAATAGTACTTCCTGCTTATTGCCTACTGAACCTAGACTAGCCTTCTAGTAGATGCCAATCTCTTTCTGTCAGGTGTAGGCTTGCAATTGAGGCTTAACGAGAAAGGGTGCTAATGCCATTTTGGAACGGGTTCTAGGAACTACTATACGGCTGAAGATCAGCGTAGCTGGCTGACAGGACGTCAACCCTAGAACCGGCACCCTGTTCTGCTGGCGGACTGGACGGCACCCAAGACCCAGCACTGATCTGCCCTGCTAGACGGACTCCGAAGCCATCACCGACGTCACCGACTGGCACCAAGCAGGAGAGTGCGGTATTCTCGGCCTTCTGCGTGGTCCGACCTTTGACCGGCCTACCTTCCACCCTCTTTTTTCAATTTATTTTTAGACTTTTAAAATATAGTCTTTTTTTTTTAAAAACTTTAGCGTTTCCTTTTTAAAAAAATCTGTCAGCTGGGAAAAAGGAACGTGACAGTGGAATGTGACGGTACAGAACTCCATAAACATATTTGTGTAAACAAAAACGACCTCACCCATCGTACCTCAAAATATAAGAAGTACTTACTGCAATTTTGATAATTTCATAGTCACTCTATCAACCCTGAAATTCGAACCAGACATTGTAATCCTGACGGAATGTAGGCTGAATGCAAATAAAGAGGTTCCGCAAATACACAACTACCACTCGTATATGACGAATCGTCAGATGAACCAGAACGACGGAGTGGTTGTATATGTTAAAGGTTCCTTAAAACACAAAGTTGAGGAAATACAACTAGTCCATGCGTCCTGCCTGCAATTAGAAATATTGGGTAATATCGTCTAATGTATCTACCGTTCTCCCTCTAGTTCTCCCTCTCATCCGTCACTGATGTTATGTGCTCCTACTACGCGATTTTGCTTTCATACCGATGTGATGAGCAAAATTGCATACTATGAGCGCATGAACGTCATCATCCACTGATGTTATGTGATCCTAGTACACGAATTCGCTTATCATACCGATGTGATGAGCGAAATCGCGTACTAGGAGCGCATGAACGTCATAATCCGTCACTGATGTTGATCTCTTTGTACGCGATTTCGCTTTCTGACCGATGTGATGAGCAAAAGCGCGTACTAGAAGCGCACGAACATCATCATCCGTCACTGATGTTATTATAGTACGCGATTTCGCTTTCATACCGATGTGATGAGCAAAATCGCATACTAGGAGCGCATGAACGTCATCATCCGTCACTGATGTTATAGTACGCGATTTCGCTTTCATACCGATGTGATGAGCGAAACCGCGTACTAGGAGCGCATGAACGTCACAATCCGTCACTGATGTTGATCTCCTTGTACGCGATTTCGCTTTCTGACCGATGTGATGAGCAAAATCGCGTAGCAGGAGCGCATGAACGTCATCATCCGTCACTGATGTTATGTGCTTCCAAGTACGCGCGTTTGCTCATCTTACCGGTTCTTCTTCTTGTTTTATCCTCACTCACGTATAGACTTTGAATTAAAATTTTATGGTGTGAGCACAAAAACAGAAAATAATCCGTTTTAATCAAACTGAGAAGAATATAAATACTTGGCTTGCAATTCATCATCATCATCATCATCATTTCAGCCGAAAGACGTCCACTGCTGGACATAGGCCTCCCCCAAGTGTCGCCACATTGGCCGGTCCCGATGCAATGAAAAAAGTGAAAAGCATGAACGTCATCAACCGTCACTGATGTTAGGTGCTCCTAGTACGCGATTTCGCTTATAATACCGAAGTGATGAGCAAAATCGCATACTAAGAGCGCATGAACGTCATCATCCGTCACTGATGTTATTTGATCCTAGTACACGAATTCACTTGTCGTACCGATGTGATGAGCGAAACCGCATACTAGGAGCGCATGACCATCATCATCCGTCACTGATGTTGAGCTCCTAGTACGCGATTTCGCTTTCAAAAAGATGTGATGAGCAAAATCGCGTACTAGGAGCACATAACATCAGTGACGGATGATGACGTTCATGCGCTCCTACTACGCGATTTTGCTCATCACTTCTTTTTGAAAGCGAAATCTCGTACTAGGAGCTCAACATCAGTGACGGATGATGACGGTCATGCGCTCCTAGTATGCGGTTTCGCTCATCACATCGGTACGACAAGTGATTTCGTGTACTAGGATCAAATAACAGCAGTGACGGATGATGACGTTCATGCGCTCTTAGTATGCGATTTTGCTCATCACATCGGTATGAAAGCGAAATCGCGCAGTAGGAGCACATAACATCAGTGACGGATGATGACGATCATGCGGTCCTACTACGCGATTTTGCTCATCACATCGTTTTGAAAGCGAAATTGCGTACTAGGAGCTCAACATCAGTGACGGTTGATGACGTTCATGCTTTTCACTTTTTTCCCTATTATTTTAGTCATATAATTGCAAGCCAAGTATTTATATTCTTCTTACTTTAATTAAAACGGATTATTTTCTGTTTTTGTGCTCACACCATAAAATTTTAATTCAAAGTCTATACGTGAGTGAGGATAAAACAAGAAGAAGAACCGGTAAGATGAGCAAACGCGCGTACTTGGAAGCACATAACATCAGTGACGGATGTTACCATTCATGCGCTCCTCGTACGCACTTTTGCTAATCACATCGGTATAAAAAACGAAATCGCATACTAGGAGCACCTAACATCAGTGACGGTTGATGACGTTCATGCTTTTCACTTTTTTCTCTATCATTTTAGTCATGTAATTGCATCGGGGCCGGTCAATGTTGCGACACTTGGGGGAGGCCTATGTCCAGCAGTGGACGTCTTTCGGCTGAAATGATGACGATGATGATGATGAATTGCAAGCCAAGTATTTATATTTTCTCAGTTTGATTAAAACGGATTATTTTCTGTTTTTGTGCTCACACCATAAAATTTTAATTCAAAGTCTATCGAGCACATAACATCAGTGACGGATGATACCATTCATGCGCTCCTCGTACGCGATTTTGCTCATCACATCGGTCTGAAAGCGAAATCGCGTACTAGAAGCACATAACATCAGTGACGGATGATGACGTTCATGCGCTGCTACTACGCGATTTTGCTCATCACATCTTTTTGAAAGCGAAATCGCGTACTAGGAGCACATAACATGAGTAACGGATGATGACGTTAATGCGGTCCTAGTACGCAATTTTGCTCATTACATCGATCTGAAAGCGAAGTCGCGTACTTTAACATCAGTGAAAGCGCGTACTAGAAGCGCACGAACGTCATCATCCGTCACTGATGTTATGTGCTCCTACTACGCGATTTCGCTTTCATACCGATGTGATGAGCAAAAGTGCGTACTAGATGCGCACGAACGTCATCATCCGTCACTGATGTTGAGCTCCTTGTACTCGATTTCGCTTATCATACCGATGTGATGAGCAAAATTGCGTACTAGAAGCGCACGAACGTCATCATCCGTCACTGATGTTATGTGCTCCTTGTAAAAGATTTCGCTTTCATACCCATGTGATGAGCAAAATCGCGTACTCGGAGCGCATGAATGTCATCATCCGTCACTGATGTTGAGCTCCTTGTACTCGATTTCGCTTATCATGCCGATGTGATGAGCAAAATCGCGTTCTAGGGGCGCATGAACGTCATCATCCGTCACTGATGTTATGTGCTCCTTGTACAAGATTTCGCTTTCATACCCATGTGATGAGCAAAATCGCGTACTCGGAGCGCATGAATGTCATCATCCGTCACTGATGTTGAGCTCCTTCTACTCGATTTCGGTTATCATGCCGATGTGATGAGCAAAATCGCGTTCTAGGGGCGCATGAACGTCATCATCCGTCACTGATGTTATGTGCTCCTACTACGCGATTTCGCTTTTCATACCGATGTGATGAGCAAAAGTGCGTACTAGAAGCGCACTAACATCATCATCCGTTACTGATGTCATGGGCTCCTAGTACGCGATTTCGCTTTCAAAAAGATGTGGTGAGCAAAATCACGTAGTAGGAGCGCATGAACGTCATCATCCGTTACTTATGTTATGTGCTCCAAATACGCGCGTTTTCTCATCTTATCGGTTCTTCTTCTTGTTCTATCCTCACGACTTTGAATAAAAAATTTATGGTGTGAGCACAAAAACAGAAAATACACCGCTTTAATCAAAGTAAGAAGAATATAAATACTTGGCCTGCAATTATATGACTAAAATAATAGAGAAAAAAGTAAAAAAAATGAACGTCATCATCCGTCACTGATGTTATGTGATCCTAGTACACGAATTCGCTTATAATACCGATGTGATGAGCGAAATCGCGTACTAGGAGCTCATGAACCTCATGAACCTCATCATCCGTCACTGATGTTGAGCTCCTTGTACTCGATTTCGCTTATCATACCAATGTGATGAGCAAAATCGCGTTCTAGGGGCGCATGAACGTCATCATCCGTCACTGATGTTATGTGCTCCTACTAAACGATTTCGCTTTTCATACCGATGTGATGAGCAAAAGTGCGTAGCAGGACCGCATGAACGTCATCATCCGTAACTGATGTTATGTGCTTCTAGTACGCGATTTCGCTTTTCATACCGATGTGATGAGCAAAAGTGCGTACTAGAAGCGCACGAACGTCATCATCCGTCACTGATGTTGAGCTCCTTGTACTCGATTTCGCTTATCGTACCAATGTGATGAGCAAAATCGCGTTCTAGGGGCGCATGAACGTCATCATCCGTCACTGATGTTGAGCTCCTTGTACGAGATTTCGCTTTCAGATCGATGTGATGAGCAAAATCGCGTACTAGGAGCGCATGAACGTCATCATCCGTTACTGATGTTATGTGCACCTAGTACACAATTAAGCTTTCAAAAAGATGTGATGAGCAAAATCGCGTAGTAGGAGCGCATGAACGTCATCATCCGTCACTGATGTTATGTGCTTCTACTACGCGATTTCGCTTTCATACCGATGTGATGAGCAAAAGTGCGTACTAGATGCGCACGAACGTCATCATCCGTCACTGATGTTGAGCTCCTTGTACTCGATTTCGCTTATCATACCGATATGATGAGCAAAATCGCGTTCTAGGGGCGCATGAACGTCATCATATGTCACTGATGTTGAGCTCCTTGTACGAGATTTCGCTTTCAGATCGATGTGATGAGCAAAATCGCGTACTAGGAGCGCATGAACGTCATCATCCGTTACTGATGTTATGTGCACCTAGTACACGATTAAGCTTTCAAAAAGATGTGATGAGCAAAATCGCGTAGTAGGAGCGCATGAACGTCATCATCCGTCACTGATGTTATGTGCTTCTAGTACGCGATTTCGCTTTCATACCGATGTGATGAGCAAAAGTGCGTAGTAGGACCGCATGAACGTCATCATCCGTCACTGATGTTATGTGCTTCTAGTACGCGATTTCGCTTTCATACCGATGTGATGAGCAAAAGTGCGTAGTAGGACCGCATGAACGTCATCATCCGTCACTGATGTTATGTGATCCTGGTACATGAATTCGCTTATAATACCGATGTGATGAGCGAAATCGCGTACTAGGAGCTCATGAACCTCATGAACCTCATCATCCGTCACTGATGTTGAGGTCCTTGTACGAGATTTCGCTTTCAGATCGATGTGATGAGCAAAATCGCGTTCTAGGGGCGCATGAACGTTCCGGAGGACACGGTGCAGCACACTGTGGAGGCCTGCCCTGCTTGGGCGGAGCAGCGCCGTGTCCTCGTAGAGGCGATTGGCGGCGGCGACCTCTCGCGCCCGGCCCTGGTTCAAGCCATGGTCCGGAGCGACAGGGAATGGGAAGCCGTCACCTCCTTCTGCGAAGCAGTCATGCTAGTGAAGGAGGTGGCGGAACGTGAGAGGGAAAGAGCCTCACGTCCCAGCCGCCGCGGGAGACGCCCTGGGCGTCGGGGGTCACGTGGTGGCCCCCGGCCACCGTAGGCGCGGGCCTGTGGACGGCGAGTTTTGGGCTAGCTCGCCGTCCGGCCGTCTTATGACGACAGGCCGTGTCGACGGCGCGTTCGTGTTCCACGCGCGCCTCAAAGAGATGTCAGCAACCACGTAGGGGTCCGCACGGGCCGATGCCTGCCAGGGCTGCGGGACTGTTCGAAAGAGATACCGCTGCCCTGGAACACAAAGGGCAAAGAAGGAACATGGATGGGTTTTAGTCAGTACAAGTCTGACACTCCCTTCCGCTCCGCCCAGAGCGGGGGGGGTCATTTGATGATTTCCCATCCTAAAAAAAAAAAAAAAAAAAGGGGCGCATGAACGTCATCATCCGTCACTGATGTTATGTGCTCCTACTACGCGATTTCGCTTTTCATACCGATGTGATGAACAAAATTGCGTACTAGAAGCGCACGAACGTCATCATCCGTCACTGATGTTGAGCTCCTTGTACTCGATTTCGCTTATCGTACCAATGTGATGAGCAAAATCGCGTTCTAGGGGCGCATGAACGTCATCATCCGTCACTGATGTTATGTGCTCCTTTTAAACGATTTCGCTTTTCATACCGATGTGATGAGCAAAAGTGCGTAGTAGGACCGCATGAACGTCATCATCCGTCACTGATGTTATGTGCTTCCAGTACGCGATTTCGCTTTCATAACGATGTGATGAGCGAAATCGCGTTGTAGGAGCGCATGAACGTCATCATCCGTCACTGATGTAATGTGCTTCTAGTACGCGATTTCGCTTTTCATACCGATATGATAAGCAAAAGTGCGTACTAGAAGCGCACGAACGTCATCATCCGTAACTGATGTTATGTGCTTCTAGTACGCGATTTTGCTTTTCATACCGATGTGATAAGCAAAAGTACGTACTAGAAGCGCACGAACGTCATCATCCGTCACTGATGTTGAGCTCCTTGTACTCGATTTCGCTTATCATACCGATGTGATGAGCAAAATCGCGTTCTAGGGGCGCATGAACGTCATCATCCGTCACTGATGTTATGTGCTCCTACTACGCGATTTCGCTTTTCATACCGATGTGATGAGCAAAATTGCGTACTAGAAGCGCACGAACGTCATCATCCGTCACTGATGTTGAGCTCTTTGTACTCGATTTCGCTTATCGTACCAATGTGATGAGCAAAATCGCGTTCTAGGGGCGCATGAACGTCATCATCCGTCACTGATGTTATGTGCTTCTAGTACGCGATTTCGCTTTCATAACGATGTGATGAACGAAATCGCGTTGTAGGAGCGCATGAACGTCATCATCCGTCACTGATGTTGTGTGCTTCTAGTACGCGATTTCGCTTTCATAACGATGTGATGAGCGAAATCGCGTAGTAGGAGCGCATGAACGTCATCATCCGTCACTGATGTTGTGTGCTTCTAGTACGTGATTTCGCTTTTCATACCGATGTGATGAGCAAAATTGCGTACTAGAAGCGCACGAACGTCATCATCCGTCACTGATGTTGAGCTCCTTGTACTCGATTTCGCTTAACATACCGATGTGATGAGCAAAATCGCGTTCTAGGGGCGCATGAACGTCATCATCCGTCACTGATGTTATGTGCTCCTTGTACGAGATTTCGCTTTCAGATCGATGTGATGAGCAAAATCGCGTACTAGGAGCGCATGAACGTCATCATCCGTTACTGATGTTATGTGCATCTAGTACACGATTAAGCTTTCAAAAAGATGTGATGAGCAAAATCGCGTAGTAGGAGCGCATGAACGTCATCATCCGTCACTGATGTTATGTGCTTCTAGTACGCGATTTCGCTTTCATACCGATGTGATGAGCAAAAGTGCGTAGTAGGACCGCATGAACGTCATCATCCGTCACTGATGTTATGTGCTTCTAGTACGCGATTTCGCTTTCATACCGATGTGATGAGCAAAAGTGCGTAGTAGGACCGCATGAACGTCATCATCCGTCACTGATGTTATGTGATCCTGGTACATGAATTCGCTTATAATACCGATGTGATGAGCGAAATCGCGTACTAGGAGCTCATGAACCTCATGAACCTCATCATCCGTCACTGATGTTGAGCTCCTTGTACGAGATTTTGCTTTCAGATCGATGTGATGAGCAAAATCGCGTTCTAGGGGCGCATGAACGTCATCATCCGTCACTGATGTTGAGCTCCTTGTACTCGATTTCGCTTATCATGCCGATGTGATGAGCAAAATCGCGTTCTATGGGCGCATGAACGTCATCATCCGTCACTGATGTTATGTGCTCCTACTACGCGATTTCGCTTTTCATACCGATGTGATGAGCAAAAGTGCGTACTAGAAGCGCACTAACATCATCATCCGTTACTGATGTCATGGGCTCCTAGTACGCGATTTCGCTTTCAAAAAGATGTGGTGAGCAAAATCACGTAGTAGGAGCGCATGAACGTCATCATCCGTTACTTATGTTATGTGCTCCAAATACGCGCGTTTGCTCATCTTATCGGTTCTTCTTCTTGTTCTATCCTCACGACTTTGAATAAAAAATTTATGGTGTGAGCACAAAAACAGAAAATACACCGCTTTAATCAAAGTAAGAAGAATATAAATACTTGGCCTGCAATTATATGACTAAAATAATAGAGAAAAAAGTAAAAAAAATGAACGTCATCATCCGTCACTGATGTTATGTGATCCTAGTACACGAATTCGCTTATAATACCGATGTGATGAGCGAAATCGCGTACTAGGAGCTCATGAACCTCATGAACCTCATCATCCGTCACTGATGTTGAGCTCCTTGTACTCGATTTCGCTTATCATACCAATGTGATGAGCAAAATCGCGTTCTAGGGGCGCATGAACGTCATCATCCGTCACTGATGTTATGTGCTCCTACTAAACGATTTCGCTTTTCATACCGATGTGATGAGCAAAAGTGCGTAGCAGGACCGCATGAACGTCATCATCCGTAACTGATGTTATGTGCTTCTAGTACGCGATTTCGCTTTTCATACCGATGTGATGAGCAAAAGTGCGTACTAGAAGCGCACGAACGTCATCATCCGTCACTGATGTTGAGCTCCTTGTACTCGATTTCGCTTATCGTACCAATGTGATGAGCAAAATCGCGTTCTAGGGGCGCATGAACGTCATCATCCGTCACTGATGTTATGTGCTCCTTGTACAAGATTTCGCTTTTATACCCATGTGATGAGCAAAATCGCGTACTCGGAGCGCATGAATGTCATCATCCGTCACTGATGTTGAGCTCCTTGTACTCGATTTCGCTTATCGTACCAATGTGATGAGCAAAATCGCGTTCTAGGGGCGCATGAACGTCATCATCCGTCACTGATGTTATGTGCTCCTACTACGCGATTTCGCTTTTCATACCGATGTGATGAGCAAAATTGCGTACTAGAAGCGCACGAACGTCATCATCCGTCACTGATGTTGAGCTCCTTGTACTCAATTTCGCTTATCGTACCAATGTGATGAGCAAAATCGCGTTCTAGGGGCGCATGAACGTCATCATCCGTCACTGATGTTATGTGCTTCTAGTACGCGATTTCGCTTTCATAACTATGTGATGAACGAAATCGCGTAGTAGGAGCGCATGAACGTCATCATCCGTCACTGATGTTATGTGCTTCTAGTACGCGATTTCGCTTTTCATACCGATGTGATGAGCAAAATTGCGTACTACTAGAAGCGCACGAACGTCATCATCCGTCACTGATGTTATGTGCTCCTTGTAAAAGATTTCGCTTTCATACCCATGTGATGAGCAAAATCGCGTACTAGGAGCGCATGAATGTCATCATCCGTCACTGATGTTGAGCTCCTTGTACTCCATTTCGCTTATCATGCCGATGTGATGAGCAAAATCGCGTTCTAGGGGCGCATGAACGTCATCATCCGTCACTGATGTTGAGCTCCTTGTACGAGATTTCGCTTTCAGATCGATGTGATGAGCAAAATCGCGTACTAGGAGCGCATGAACGTCATCATCCGTTACTGATGTTATGTGCACCTAGTACACGATTAAGCTTTCAAAAAGATGTGATGAGCAAAATCGCGTAGTAGGAGCGCATGAACGTCATCATCCGTCACTGATGTTATGTGCTTCTACTACGCGATTTCGCTTTCATACCGATGTGATGAGCAAAAGTGCGTACTAGATGCGCACGAACGTCATCATCCGTCACTGATGTTGAGCTCCTTGTACTCGATTTCGCTTATCATACCGATATGATGAGCAAAATCGCGTTCTAGGGGCGCATGAACGTCATCATCCGTCACTGATGTTGAGCTCCTTGTACGAGATTTCGCTTTCAGATCGATGTGATGAGCAAAATCGCGTACTAGGAGCGCATGAACGTCATCATCCGTTACTGATGTTATGTGCATCTAGTACACGATTAAGCTTTCAAAAAGATGTGATGAGCAAAATCGCGTAGTAGGAGCGCATGAACGTCATCATCCGTCACTGATGTTATGTGCTTCTAGTACGCGATTTCGCTTTCATACCGATGTGATGAGCAAAAGTGCGTAGTAGGACCGCATGAACGTCATCATCCGTCACTGATGTTATGTGCTTCTAGTACGCGATTTCGCTTTCATACCGATGTGATGAGCAAAAGTGCGTAGTAGGACCGCATGAACGTCATCATCCGTCACTGATGTTATGTGATCCTGGTACATGAATTCGCTTATAATACCGATGTGATGAGCGAAATCGCGTACTAGGAGCTCATGAACCTCATGAACCTCATCATCCGTCACTGATGTTGAGCTCCTTGTACGAGATTTCGCTTTCAGATCGATGTGATGAGCAAAATCGCGTTCTAGGGGCGCATGAACGTCATCATCCGTCACTGATGTTATGTGCTCCTACTACGCGATTTCGCTTTTCATACCGATGTGATGAACAAAATTGCGTACTAGAAGCGCACGAACGTCATCATCCGTCACTGATGTTGAGCTCCTTGTACTCTATTTCGCTTATCGTACCAATGTGATGAGCAAAATCGCGTTCTAGGGGCGCATGAACGTCATCATCCGTCACTGATGTTATGTGCTCCTTTTAAACGATTTCGCTTTTCATACCGATGTGATGAGCAAAAGTGCGTAGTAGGACCGCATGAACGTCATCATCCGTCACTGATGTTATGTGCTTCTAGTACGCGATTTCGCTTTCATAACGATGTGATGAGCGAAATCGCGTTGTTGGAGCGCATGAACGTCATCATCCGTCACTGATGTAATGTGCTTCTAGTACGCGATTTCGCTTTTCATACCGATATGATAAGCAAAAGTGCGTACTAGAAGCGCACGAACGTCATCATCCGTAACTGATGTTATGTGCTTCTAGTACGCGATTTTGCTTTTCATACCGATGTGATGAGCAAAATCGCGTTCTAGGGGCGCATGAACGTCATCATCCGTCACTGATGTTATGTGCTCCTACTACGCGATTTCGCTTTTCATACCGATGTGATGAGCAAAAGTGCGTACTAGAAGCGCACTAACATCATCATCCGTTACTGATGTCATGGGCTCCTAGTACGCGATTTCGCTTTCAAAAAGATGTGGTGAGCAAAATCACGTAGTAGGAGCGCATGAACGTCATCATCCGTTACTTATGTTATGTGCTCCAAATACGCGCGTTTGCTCATCTTATCGGTTCTTCTTCTTGTTCTATCCTCACGACTTTGAATAAAAAATTTATGGTGTGAGCACAAAAACAGAAAATACACCGCTTTAATCAAAGTAAGAAGAATATAAATACTTGGCCTGCAATTATATGACTAAAATAATAGAGAAAAAAGGAAAAAAAATGAACGTCATCATCCGTCACTGATGTTATGTGATCCTAGTACACGAATTCGCTTATAATACCGATGTGATGAGCGAAATCGCGTACTAGGAGCTCATGAACCTCATGAACCTCATCATCCGTCACTGATGTTGAGCTCCTTGTACTCGATTTCGCTTATCATACCAATGTGATGAGCAAAATCGCGTTCTAGGGGCGCATGAACGTCATCATCCGTCACTGATGTTATGTGCTCCTACTACGCGATTTCGCTTTTCATACCGATGTGATGAGCAAAATTGCGTACTAGAAGCGCACGAACGTCATCATCCGGCACTGATGTTGAGCTCCTTGTACTCGATTTCGCTTATCGTACCAATGTGATGAGCAAAATCGCGTTCTAGGGGCGCATGAACGTCATCATCCGTCACTGATGTTATGTGCTTCTAGTACGCGATTTCGCTTTCATAACTATGTGATGAGCGAAATCGCGTAGTAGGAGCGCATGAACGTCATCATCCGTCACTGATGTTATGTGCTTCTAGTACGCGATTTCGCTTTTCATACCGATGTGATGAGCAAAATTGCGTACTAGAAGCGCACGAACGTCATCATCCGTCACTGATGTTATGTGCTCCTTGTAAAAGATTTCGCTTTCATACCCATGTGATGAGCAAAATCGCGTACTCGGAGCGCATGAATGTCATCATCCGTCACTGATGTTGAGCTCCTTGTACTCGATTTCGCTTATCATGCCGATGTGATGAGCAAAATCGCGTAGTAGGAGCGCATGAACATCATCATCCGTCACTGATGTTATGTGCTTCTAGTACGCGATTTCGCTTTCATACCGATGTGATGAGCAAAAGTGCGTACTAGAAGCGCACGAACGTCATCATCCGTCACTGATGTTGAGCTCCTTGTACTCGATTTCGCTTATCGTACCAATGTGATGAGCAAAATCGCGTTCTAGGGGCGCATGAACGTCATCATCCGTCACTGATGTTATGTGCTCCTTGTACAAGATTTCGCTTTTATACCCATGTGATGAGCAAAATCGCGTACTCGGAGCGCATGAATGTCATCATCCGTCACTGATGTTGAGCTCCTTGTACTCGATTTCGCTTATCGTACCAATGTGATGAGCAAAATCGCGTTCTAGGGGCGCATGAACGTCATCATCCGTCACTGATGTTATGTGCTCCTACTACGCGATTTCGCTTTTCATACCGATGTGATGAGCAAAATTGCGTACTAGAAGCGCACGAACGTCATCATCCGTCACTGATGTTGAGCTCCTTGTACTCGATTTCGCTAATCGTACCAATGTGATGAGCAAAATCGCGTTCTAGGGGCGCATGAACGTCATCATCCGTCACTGATGTTATGTGCTTCTAGTACGCGATTTCGCTTTCATAACTATGTGATGAACGAAATCGCGTAGTAGGAGCGCATGAACGTCATCATCCGTCACTGATGTTATGTGCTTCTAGTACGCGATTTCGCTTTTCATACCGATGTGATGAGCAAAATTGCGTACTAGAAGCGCACGAACGTCATCATCCGTCACTGATGTTATGTGCTCCTTGTAAAAGATTTCGCTTTCATACCCATGTGATGAGCAAAATCGCGTACTAGGAGCGCATGAATGTCATCATCCGTCACTGATGTTGAGCTCCTTGTACTCCATTTCGCTTATCATGCCGATGTGATGAGCAAAATCGCGTTCTAGGGGCGCATGAACGTCATCATCCGTCACTGATGTTATGTGCTTCTACTACGCGATTTCGCTTTCATACCGATGTGATGAGCAAAAGTGCGTACTAGATGCGCACGAACGTCATCATCCGTCACTGATGTTGAGCTCCTTGTACTCGATTTCGCTTATCATACCGATATGATGAGCAAAATCGCGTTCTAGGGGCGCATGAACGTCATCATCCGTCACTGATGTTGAGCTCCTTGTACGAGATTTCGCTTTCAGATCGATGTGATGAGCAAAATCGCGTACTAGGAGCGCATGAACGTCATCATCCGTTACTGATGTTATGTGCACCTAGTACACGATTAAGCTTTCAAAAAGATGTGATGAGCAAAATCGCGTAGTAGGAGCGCATGAACGTCATCATCCGTCACTGATGTTATGTGCTTCTAGTACGCGATTTCGCTTTCATACCGATGTGATGAGCAAAAGTGCGTAGTAGGACCGCATGAACGTCATCATCCGTCACTGATGTTATGTGCTTCTAGTACGCGATTTCGCTTTCATACCGATGTGATGAGCAAAAGTGCGTAGTAGGACCGCATGAACGTCATCATCCGTCACTGATGTTATGTGATCCTGGTACATGAATTCGCTTTTCATACCGATGTGATGAGCAAAAGTGCGTACTAGAAGCGCACGAACGTCATCATCCGTCACTGATGTTGAGCTCCTTGTACTCGATTTCGCTTATCGTACCAATGTGATGAGCAAAATCGCGTTCTAGGGGCGCATGAACGTCATCATCCGTCACTGATGTTATGTGCTCCTACTACGCGATTTCGCTTTTCATACCGATGTGATGAGCAAAATTGCGTACTAGAAGCGCACGAACGTCATCATCCGTCACTGATGTTGAGCTCCTTGTACTCGATTTCGCTTATCGTACCAATGTGATGAGCAAAATCGCGTTCTAGGGGCGCATGAACGTCATCATCCGTCACTGATGTTATGTGCTTCTAGTACGCGATTTCGCTTTCATAACTATGTGATGAACGAAATCGCGTAGTAGGAGCGCATGAACGTCATCATCCGTCACTGATGTTATGTGCTTCTAGTACGCGATTTCGCTTTTCATACCGATGTGATGAGCAAAATTGCGTACTAGAAGCGCACGAACGTCATCATCCGTCACTGATGTTATGTGCTCCTTGTAAAAGATTTCGCTTTCATACCCATGTGATGAGCAAAATCGCGTACTAGGAGCGCATGAATGTCATCATCCGTCACTGATGTTGAGCTCCTTGTACTCCATTTCGCTTATCATGCCGATGTGATGAGCAAAATCGCGTTCTAGGGGCGCATGAACGTCATCATCCGTCACTGATGTTGAGCTCCTTGTACGAGATTTCGCTTTCAGATCGATGTGATGAGCAAAATCGCGTACTAGGAGCGCATGAACGTCATCATCCGTTACTGATGTTATGTGCACCTAGTACACGATTAAGCTTTCAAAAAGATGTGATGAGCAAAATCGCGTAGTAGGAGCGCATGAACGTCATCATCCGTCACTGATGTTATGTGCTTCTACTACGCGATTTCGCTTTCATACCGATGTGATGAGCAAAAGTGCGTACTAGATGCGCACGAACGTCATCATCCGTCACTGATGTTGAGCTCCTTGTACTCGATTTCGCTTATCATACCGATATGATGAGCAAAATCGCGTTCTAGGGGCGCATGAACGTCATCATCCGTCACTGATGTTGAGCTCCTTGTACGAGATTTCGCTTTCAGATCGATGTGATGAGCAAAATCGCGTACTAGGAGCGCATGAACGTCATCATCCGTTACTGATGTTATGTGCACCTAGTACACGATTAAGCTTTCAAAAAGATGTGATGAGCAAAATCGCGTAGTAGGAGCGCATGAACGTCATCATCCGTCACTGATGTTATGTGCTTCTAGTACGCGATTTCGCTTTCATACCGATGTGATGAGCAAAAGTGCGTAGTAGGACCGCATGAACGTCATCATCCGTCACTGATGTTATGTGCTTCTAGTACGCGATTTCGCTTTCATACCGATGTGATGAGCAAAAGTGCGTAGTAGGACCGCATGAACGTCATCATCCGTCACTGATGTTATGTGATCCTGGTACATGAATTCGCTTATAATACCGATGTGATGAGCGAAATCGCGTACTAGGAGCTCATGAACCTCATTAACCTCATCATCCGTCACTGATGTTGAGCTCCTTGTACGAGATTTCGCTTTCAGATCGATGTGATGAGCAAAATCGCGTTCTAGGGGCGCATGAACGTCATCATCCGTCACTGATGTTATGTGCTCCTACTACGCGATTTCGCTTTTCATACCGATGTGATGAACAAAATTGCGTACTAGAAGCGCACGAACGTCATCATCCGTCACTGATGTTGAGCTCCTTGTACTCGATTTCGCTTATCGTACCAATGTGATGAGCAAAATCGCGTTCTAGGGGCGCATGAACGTCATCATCCGTCACTGATGTTAT
This sequence comes from Noctua fimbriata, assembly GCA_905163415.1. NCBI lineage: Eukaryota > Metazoa > Arthropoda > Insecta > Lepidoptera > Noctuidae > Noctua > Noctua fimbriata. The sequence goes on along the minus strand of LR990931.1, from coordinate 17,925,906 downwards.
GTGCTCCTTTTAAACGATTTCGCTTTTCATACCGATGTGATGAGCAAAAGTGCGTAGTAGGACCGCATGAACGTCATCATCCGTCACTGATGTTATGTGCTTCTAGTACGCGATTTCGCTTTCATAACGATGTGATGAGCGAAATCGCGTTGTTGGAGCGCATGAACGTCATCATCCGTCACTGATGTAATGTGCTTCTAGTACGCGATTTCGCTTTTCATACCGATATGATAAGCAAAAGTGCGTACTAGAAGCGCACGAACGTCATCATCCGTAACTGATGTTATGTGCTTCTAGTACGCGATTTTGCTTTTCATACCGATGTGATAAGCAAAAGTACGTACTAGAAGCGCACGAACGTCGTCATCCGTCACTGATGTTGAGCTCCTTGTACTCGATTTCGCTTATCATACCGATGTGATGAGCAAAATCGCGTTCTAGGGGCGCATGAACGTCATCATCCGTCACTGATGTTATGTGCTTCTAGTACGCGATTTCGCTTTCATAACGATGTGATGAACGAAATCGCGTTGTAGGAGCGCATGAACGTCATCATCCGTCACTGATGTTGTGTGCTTCTAGTACGCGATTTCGCTTTCATAACGATGTGATGAGCGAAATCGCGTAGTAGGAGCGCATGAACGTCATCATCCGTCACTGATGTTGTGTGCTTCTAGTACGTGATTTCGCTTTTCGTACCGATGTGATGAGCAAAATTGCGTACTAGAAGCGCACGAACGTCATCATCCGTCACTGTTGTGAGCTCCTTGTACTCGATTTCGCTTAACATACCGATGTGATGAGCAAAATCGCGTTCTAGGGGCGCATGAACGTCATCATCCGTCACTGATGTTATGTGCTCCTACTACGCGATTTCGCTTTCATACCGATGTGATGAGCAAAAGTGCGTACTAGAAGCGCACGAACGTCATCATCCGTCACTGATGTTATGTGCTCCTAGTACGCGATTTCGCTTTCAAAAAGATGTGGTGAGCAAAATCACGTAGTAGGAGCGCATGAACGTCATCATCCGTTACTTATGTTATGTGCTCCAAATACGCGCGTTTGCTCATCTTATCGGTTCTTCTTCTTGTTCTATCCTCACGACTTTGAATAAAAAATTTATGGTGTGAGCACAAAAACAGAAAATACACCGCTTTAATCAAAGTAAGAAGAATATAAATACTTGGCCTGCAATTATATGACTAAAATAATAGAGAAAAAAGGAAAAAAAATGAACGTCATCATCCGTCACTGATGTTATGTGATCCTAGTACACGAATTCGCTTATAATACCGATGTGATGAGCGAAATCGCGTACTAGGAGCTCATGAACCTCATGAACCTCATCATCCGTCACTGATGTTGAGCTCCTTGTACTCGATTTCGCTTATCATACCAATGTGATGAGCAAAATCGCGTTCTAGGGGCGCATGAACGTCATCATCCGTCACTGATGTTATGTGCTCCTACTACGCGATTTCGCTTTTCATACCGATGTGATGAGCAAAATTGCGTACTAGAAGCGCACGAACGTCATCATCCGGCACTGATGTTGAGCTCCTTGTACTCGATTTCGCTTATCGTACCAATGTGATGAGCAAAATCGCGTTCTAGGGGCGCATGAACGTCATCATCCGTCACTGATGTTATGTGCTTCTAGTACGCGATTTCGCTTTCATAACTATGTGATGAGCGAAATCGCGTAGTAGGAGCGCATGAACGTCATCATCCGTCACTGATGTTATGTGCTTCTAGTACGCGATTTCGCTTTTCATACCGATGTGATGAGCAAAATTGCGTACTAGAAGCGCACGAACGTCATCATCCGTCACTGATGTTATGTGCTCCTTGTAAAAGATTTCGCTTTCATACCCATGTGATGAGCAAAATCGCGTACTCGGAGCGCATGAATGTCATCATCCGTCACTGATGTTGAGCTCCTTGTACTCGATTTCGCTTATCATGCCGATATGATGAGCAAAATCGCGTTCTAGGGGCGCATGAACGTCATCATCCGTCACTGATGTTATGTGCTCCTTTTAAACGATTTCGCTTTTCATACCGATGTGATGAGCAAAAGTGCGTAGTAGGACCGCATGAACGTCATCATCCGTCACTGATGTTATGTGCTTCTAGTACGCGATTTCGCTTTCATAACGATGTGATGAGCGAAATCGCGTTGTTGGAGCGCATGAACGTCATCATCCGTCACTGATGTAATGTGCTTCTAGTACGCGATTTCGCTTTTCATACCGATATGATAAGCAAAAGTGCGTACTAGAAGCGCACGAACGTCATCATCCGTAACTGATGTTATGTGCTTCTAGTACGCGATTTTGCTTTTCATACCGATGTGATAAGCAAAAGTACGTACTAGAAGCGCACGAACGTCGTCATCCGTCACTGATGTTGAGCTCCTTGTACTCGATTTCGCTTATCATACCGATGTGATGAGCAAAATCGCGTTCTAGGGGCGCATGAACGTCATCAACCGTCACTGATGTTATGTGCTTCTAGTACGCGATTTCGCTTTCATAACGATGTGATGAACGAAATCGCGTTGTAGGAGCGCATGAACGTCATCATCCGTCACTGATGTTGTGTGCTTCTAGTACGCGATTTCGCTTTCATAACGATGTGATGAGCGAAATCGCGTAGTAGGAGCGCATGAACGTCATCATCCGTCACTGATGTTGTGTGCTTCTAGTACGTGATTTCGCTTTTCGTACCGATGTGATGAGCAAAATTGCGTACTAGAAGCGCACGAACGTCATCATCCGTCACTGTTGTGAGCTCCTTGTACTCGATTTCGCTTAACATACCGATGTGATGAGCAAAATCGCGTTCTAGGGGCGCATGAACGTCATCATCCGTCACTGATGTTATGTGCTCCTACTACGCGATTTCGCTTTCATACCGATGTGATGAGCAAAAGTGCGTACTAGAAGCGCACGAACGTCATCATCCGTCACTGATGTTATGTGCTCCTAGTACGCGATTTCGCTTTCAAAAAGATGTGGTGAGCAAAATCACGTAGTAGGAGCGCATGAACGTCATCATCCGTTACTTATGTTATGTGCTCCAAATACGCGCGTTTGCTCATCTTATCGGTTCTTCTTCTTGTTCTATCCTCACGACTTTGAATAAAAAATTTATGGTGTGAGCACAAAAACAGAAAATACACCGCTTTAATCAAAGTAAGAAGAATATAAATACTTGGCCTGCAATTATATGACTAAAATAATAGAGAAAAAAGGAAAAAAAATGAACGTCATCATCCGTCACTGATGTTATGTGATCCTAGTACACGAATTCGCTTATAATACCGATGTGATGAGCGAAATCGCGTACTAGGAGCTCATGAACCTCATGAACCTCATCATCCGTCACTGATGTTGAGCTCCTTGTACTCGATTTCGCTTATCATACCAATGTGATGAGCAAAATCGCGTTCTAGGGGCGCATGAACGTCATCATCCGTCACTGATGTTATGTGCTCCTACTACGCGATTTCGCTTTTCATACCGATGTGATGAGCAAAATTGCGTACTAGAAGCGCACGAACGTCATCATCCGGCACTGATGTTGAGCTCCTTGTACTCGATTTCGCTTATCGTACCAATGTGATGAGCAAAATCGCGTTCTAGGGGCGCATGAACGTCATCATCCGTCACTGATGTTATGTGCTGCTAGTACGCGATTTCGCTTTCATAACTATGTGATGAGCGAAATCGCGTAGTAGGAGCGCATGAACGTCATCATCCGTCACTGATGTTATGTGCTTCTAGTACGCGATTTCGCTTTTCATACCGATGTGATGAGCAAAATTGCGTACTAGAAGCGCACGAACGTCATCATCCGTCACTGATGTTATGTGCTCCTTGTAAAAGATTTCGCTTTCATACCCATGTGATGAGCAAAATCGCGTACTCGGAGCGCATGAATGTCATCATCCGTCACTGATGTTGAGCTCCTTGTACTCGATTTCGCTTATCATGCCGATATGATGAGCAAAATCGCGTAGTAGGAGCGCATGAACGTCATCATCCGTCACTGATGTTATGGGCTTCTAGTACGCGATTTCGCTTTCATACCGATGTGATGAGCAAAAGTGCGTAGTAGGACCGCATGAACGTCATCATCCGTCACTGATGTTATGTGCTTCTAGTACGCGATTTCGCTTTCATACCGATGTGATGAGCAAAAGTGCGTAGTAGGACCGCATGAACGTCATCATCCGTCACTGATGTTATGTGATCCTGGTACATGAATTCGCTTATAATACCGATGTGATGAGCGAAATCGCGTACTAGGAGCTCATGAACCTCATGAACCTCATCATCCGTCACTGATGTTGAGCTCCTTGTACGAGATTTCGCTTTCAGATCGATGTGATGAGCAAAATCGCGTTCTAGGGGCGCATGAACGTCATCATCCGTCACTGATGTTATGTGCTCCTACTACGCGATTTCGCTTTTCATACCGATGTGATGAACAAAATTGCGTACTAGAAGCGCACGAACGTCATCATCCGTCACTGATGTTGAGCTCTTTGTACTCGATTTCGCTTATCGTACCAATGTGATGAGCAAAATCGCGTTCTAGGGGCGCATGAACGTCATCATCCGTCACTGATGTTATGTGCTCCTTTTAAACGATTTCGCTTTTCATACCGATGTGATGAGCAAAAGTGCGTAGTAGGACCGCATGAACGTCATCATCCGTCACTGATGTTATGTGCTTCTAGTACGCGATTTCGCTTTCATAACGATGTGATGAGCGAAATCGCGTTGTTGGAGCGCATGAACGTCATCATCCGTCACTGATGTAATGTGCTTCTAGTACGCGATTTCGCTTTTCATACCGATATGATAAGCAAAAGTGCGTACTAGAAGCGCACGAACGTCATCATCCGTAACTGATGTTATGTGCTTCTAGTACGCGATTTTGCTTTTCATACCGATGTGATAAGCAAAAGTACGTACTAGAAGCGCACGAACGTCATCATCCGTCACTGATGTTGAGCTCCTTGTACTCGATTTCGCTTATCATACCGATGTGATGAGCAAAATCGCGTTCTAGGGGCGCATGAACGTCATCATCCGTCACTGATGTTATGTGCTCCTACTACGCGATTTCGCTTTTCATACCGATGTGATGAGCAAAATTGCGTACTAGAAGCGCACGAACGTCATCATCCGTCACTGATGTTGAGCTCTTTGTACTCGATTTCGCTTATCGTACCAATGTGATGAGCAAAATTGCGTTCTAGGGGCGCATGAACGTCATCATCCGTCACTGATGTTATGTGCTTCTAGTACGCGATTTCGCTTTCATAACGATGTGATGAACGAAATCGCGTTGTAGGAGCGCATGAACGTCATCATCCGTCACTGATGTTGAGCTCCTTGTACTCGATTTCGCTTAACATACCGATGTGATGAGCAAAATCGCGTTCTAGGGGCGCATGAACGTCATCATCCGTCACTGATGTTATGTGCTCCTACTACGCGATTTCGCTTTCATACCGATGTGATGAGCAAAAGTGCGTACTAGAAGCGCACTAACATCATCATCCGTTACTGATGTCATGGGCTCCTAGTACGCGATTTCGCTTTCAAAAAGATGTGGTGAGCAAAATCACGTAGTAGGAGCGCATGAACGTCATCATCCGTTACTTATGTTATGTGCTCCAAATACGCGCGTTTGCTCATCTTATCGGTTCTTCTTCTTGTTCTATCCTCACGACTTTGAATAAAAAATTTATGGTGTGAGCACAAAAACAGAAAATACACCGCTTTAATCAAAGTAAGAAGAATATAAATACTTGGCCTGCAATTATATGACTAAAATAATAGAGAAAAAAGGAAAAAAAATGAACGTCATCATCCGTCACTGATATTATGTGATCCTAGTACACGAATTCGCTTATAATACCGATGTGATGAGCGAAATCGCGTACTGGGAGCTCATGAACCTCATGAACCTCATCATCCGTCACTGATGTTGAGCTCCTTGTACTCGATTTCGCTTATCATACCAATGTGATGAGCAAAATCGCGTTCTAGGGGCGCATGAACGTCATCATCCGTCACTGATGTTATGTGCTCCTACTACGCGATTTCGCTTTTCATACCGATGTGATGAGCAAAATTGCGTACTAGAAGCGCACGAACGTCATCATCCGTCACTGATGTTGAGCTCCTTGTACTCGATTTCGCTTATCGTACCAATGTGATGAGCAAAATCGCGTTCTAGGGGCGCATGAACGTCATCATCCGTCACTGATGTTATGTGCTTCTAGTACGCGATTTCGCTTTCATAACTATGTGATGAGCGAAATCGCGTAGTAGGAGCGCATGAACGTCATCATCCGTCACTGATGTTATGTGCTTCTAGTACGCGATTTCGCTTTTCATACCGATGTGATGAGCAAAATTGCGTACTAGAAGCGCACGAACGTCATCATCCGTCACTGATGTTATGTGCTCCTTGTGAAAGATTTCGCTTTCATACCCATGTGATGAGCAAAATCGCGTACTCGGAGCGCATGAATGTCATCATCCGTCACTGATGTTGAGCTCCTTGTACTCGATTTCGCTTATCATGCCGATGTGATGAGCAAAATCGCGTTCTAGGGGCGCATGAACGTCATCATCCGTCACTGATGTTATGGGCTCCTTGTACAAGATTTCGCTTTCATACCCATGTGATGAGCAAAATCGCGTACTCGGAGCGCATGAATGTCATCATCCGTCACTGATGTTGAGCTCCTTCTACTCGATTTCGGTTATCATGCCGATGTGATGAGCAAAATCGCGTTCTAGGGGCGCATGAACGTCATCATCCGTCACTGATGTTATGTGCTCCTACTACGCGATTTCGCTTTTCATACCGATGTGATGAGCAAAATTGCGTACTAGAAGCGCACTAACATCATCATCCGTTACTGATGTCATGGGCTCCTAGTACGCGATTTCGCTTTCAAAAAGATGTGGTGAGCAAAATCACGTAGTAGGAGCGCATGAACGTCATCATCCGTTACTTATGTTATGTGCTCCAAATACGCGCGTTTGCTCATCTTATCGGTTCTTCTTCTTGTTCTATCCTCACGACTTTGAATAAAAAATTTATGGTGTGAGCACAAAAACAGAAAATACACCGCTTTAATCAAAGTAAGAAGAATATAAATACTTGGCCTGCAATTATATGACTAAAATAATAGAGAAAAAAGTAAAAAAAATGAACGTCATCATCCGTCACTGATGTTATGTGATCCTAGTACACGAATTCGCTTATAATACCGATGTGATGAGCGAAATCGCGTACTAGGAGCTCATGAACCTCATGAACCTCATCATCCGTCACTGATGTTGAGCTCCTTGTACTCGATTTCGCTTATCATACCAATGTGATGAGCAAAATCGCGTTCTAGGGGCGCATGAACGTCATCATCCGTCACTGATGTTATGTGCTCCTACTAAACGATTTCGCTTTTCATACCGATGTGATGAGCAAAAGTGCGTAGCAGGACCGCGTGAACGTCATCATCCGTAACTGATGTTATGTGCTTCTAGTACGCGATTTCGCTTTTCATACCGATGTGATGAGCAAAAGTGCGTACTAGAAGCGCACGAACGTCATCATCCGTCACTGATGTTATGTGCTCCTTGTACAAGATTTCGCTTTTATACCCATGTGATGAGCAAAATCGCGTACTCGGAGCGCATGAATGTCATCATCCGTCACTGATGTTGAGCTCCTTGTACTCGATTTCGCTTATCGTACCAATGTGATGAGCAAAATCGCGTTCTAGGGGCGCATGAACGTCATCATCCGTCACTGATGTTATGTGCTCCTACTACGCGATTTCGCTTTTCATACCGATGTGATGAGCAAAATTGCATACTAGAAGCGCACGAACGTCATCATCCGTCACTGATGTTGAGCTCCTTGTACTCGATTTCGCTTATCGTACCAATGTGATGAGCAAAATCGCGTTCTAGGGGCGCATGAACGTCATCATCCGTCACTGATGTTATGTGCTTCTAGTACGCGATTTCGCTTTCATAACTATGTGATGAACGAAATCGCGTAGTAGGAGCGCATGAACGTCATCATCCGTCACTGATGTTATGTGCTTCTAGTACGCGATTTCGCTTTTCATACCGATGTGATGAGCAAAATTGCGTACTAGAAGCGCACGAACGTCATCATCCGTCACTGATGTTATGTGCTCCTTGTAAAAGATTTCGCTTTCATACCCATGTGATGAGCAAAATCGCGTACTCGGAGCGCATGAATGTCATCATCCGTCACTGATGTTGAGCTCCTTGTACTCGATTTTGCTTATCATGCCGATTTGATGAGCAAAATCGCGTTCTAGGGGCGCATGAACGTCATCATCCGTCACTGATGTTATGTGCTCCTTGTACAAGATTTCGCTTTCATACCCATGTGATGAGCAAAATCGCGTACTCGGAGCGCATGAATGTCATCATCCGTCACTGATGTTGAGCTCCTTCTACTCGATTTCGGGTATCATGCCGATGTGATGAGCAAAATCGCGTTCTAGGGGCGCATGAACGTCATCATCCGTCACTGATGTTATGTGCTCCTACTTCGCGATTTCGCTTTTCATACCGATGTGATGAGCAAAAGTGCGTACTAGAAGCGCACTAACATCATCATCCGTTACTGATGTCATGGGCTCCTAGTACGCGATTTCGCTTTCAAAAAGATGTGGTGAGCAAAATCACGTAGTAGGAGCGCATGAACGTCATCATCCGTTACTTATGTTATGTGCTCCAAATACGCGCGTTTGCTCATCTTATCGGTTCTTCTTCTTGTTCTATCCTCACGACTTTGAATAAAAAATTTATGGTGTGAGCACAAAAACAGAAAATACACCGCTTTAATCAAAGTAAGAAGCAGGGACGGTTACCGTTACCACAAAAATACCGGTAAAATTACCAAAACTTTAACGTTATGCTACGTTAACTATTAACGTTAAAAATATCGTTAAATCGTAGGATTTACCGGTATTTAAATAGCGTTACCAATAACGTTACTTCGCTAAAAACTAACAATGTCTGGCGCGACGTTGCCAAACCGAACGCGCGCCGCGTTCGGCTCTTCAAATCGGAGCGGCAACTACGACACATAGCATTTTACGACGATCGGACAGATACCTACGAAAACGCGACGACTCGCACGTTTTTCATTTTATAGGACAAGATACAACTATTTGTTTTGTTGTTCTAATTTTTTTTTTTTTTTTTGTAAAAAATATAATTATGGGCCGAAAGAAGTGCAACAAAGTATATAATGTTTAAAATACTGATATATCATATCAGTATTTCAAACATTTTAAAATTTGTTTGTTTTTTTTGTTTAAAATACTGATAATTATATCAGTATTTTAAACTTAATGTGGATAATACGAAACGGGGCACTCTGAAAATAAGAGCCTTCGGGAACCGGTGGGATGTGGGAGTAGTAGGGTGGGGGAACACCATGGGACACCTCTTGGGCATTGACCTTGAGGTCAAAATCAAAACCCACGGTTCTCAGGAACTCAACTATAACTACGCTAGTTAGTCGTTTTCAAGACTTGCAAGCAAGTATAGACCTTATGTCAAATAAATATGACGAGTTCTTAACGAAAATAGCTTATCTTGAGAAAGAAAGACAGTCAGACAAATTAATTATTAAAGAACTGGAGGACAAACTGGAAACTTTGGAACGGAAAACTCGTGGGGTTGGGATTGAAATTCGAAACATCCCAAAACAAAATGGAGAAACTAAGGATACTCTTGTGAGTGAGATTTCTAAATTAGGAGGAATATTAAATCTAGATATTAACACCAGTAAAATAAAAGATATATACAGGTTAAAATCAAAAGATTCTTCAGACCCCATCGTAGTCGATTTTACCACTGTGCTCTTAAAAGACAAGGTCCTCAAATCTGTCAAAACTTTCAACAAAAGTAAACAAAAAGGCAACAAGTTAAACACGACCCACCTAAACCCAAGTTATAGTCCTAAATCGATATACATATCAGAGGCCCTCACTCATAAAACCCAGAGACTGTATTATTTAGCCCGTCAATTCCGGAAAAGTCATGGCTACAGTTTCTGCTGGACAGCAAATGGTATTGTTTACTTAAAAAACAACGAAGACTCCTCACATATTCGAATAAATAACGACGCGGATTTGGAGAAATTACGCAATAATGTTAAACCGCTGTGACTAACTGTTTCTCTAGGATACATATTTCGTCTCATTATTACATTAACTATAAGATTGCATGCTAATTTTAAGTTTAAATCTATTCATTATTTTTACACTTACAAATTACAACTCAACGGTCACACTAACATTTCACATTTATTCAGGGAAAGCCAAAATCAATTAAAATACTCCTTAATCATAACCTTAGCCCAACTGAACACTACTTCAGAAATACACACAACTTATTTTTCAAATGTACTTCTACTACACAACTCACTTACTCATCAAATTACAATCTCAAATACTCTACACCTAAAACATACTCATAAACACTGTTTCACTATTTACATACAAGCTCTTTCCATAATCAGTTTACCTACCTTGACCAAAACTCTTGCCTATACCTACTCTCTTGCTAACCATTCGACGACGTAACTAATTTATCTGAAAATATTGACCAGTTATCCGTATCTCACTCACAAACCGCGGACTTAGAGGATTGCCAAAATATTATTACTTCCACTATGGACAACCTAATTATACTGACACAAAATATACGAAGCATAAATCAAAATCTGCCCGGATTGGAGGTTTTACTACATAGACTTAAACTTAATTGCGATATACTAATTTTAACAGAGTGCTGGCTAAAAAGTGCAACGGTAATCCCTCACCTATCTGGCTACTCTCATGTAGCAACAAATACAAACCCAAAACAAAATGACGGTGTAGTTATCTACTACAAAGAAAACATTAACCTAACTATATTAGAACCTGAATTCCATGAAAGTAATTGCCTACTAGCCACCGTTGGAAAAAAAGTTGCCATAATGGGTCTATACAGATCTCCTTCCTACACTAAATTGGAGCCGTTCCTCTTGTCGTTGGATAATGTGTTACAATCAGTGTCTTCTTTCGAGCACATCGTTGTTATAGGCGACATGAATCTAGCAATAAACTCTAATAAAATTAAATCTAAAGGGGAACGCTACCTTACCTTAGCTGCTTCTCACGGCTTACTGCCAGCGCACACTTTAGTTACACGCAGCGCTCGCCAAACATGCATAGATCATGTCCTTATAAAAACGAAAGTCTCCAGTAGCACCATTGTCCCTAATGCAACATTAACGGATCACCATCCCGTTTTATTTTGTTTAAACTTAAAAAAACCACGGCAACATGCAAATACAACAAAGGCTATAATTAATGATAAAGCATTATCACAAGATATTTTACTTATTAATTTTGATCCCATTTATCAAACAGAAAACCCAAACACTAGTCTAAATTACCTAACACAATCCTTACAAAAAGTAATTGAAAGGAATACAAAAATTGTAACACTTTCTAGACGCCAAAAAATCATTAAGCCCTGGATAACTCCAGGACTACTACGTTGCATGCGGATCAGAGACCAACTACACAAAAAGGCAAGCACTGATACGGATAACGAAATCTTGAAAATTACCTACAAACGATACAGAAATTTCTGTAATAATCTATTACGAAGGTTAAAAAGAGCATTCGAAAAAAGCCAAATCCTGGAAGCACAGAACGACAATAAAAAATTATGGAAAGTCATCAAAAACATCACACACACAACAAAAACAACACAACACCATAAAGATCTACTAACTCTCTGTTCTTCTTCTGACCAATCACTTCATGAAGCAAATAGCTATTTTATAAATGTGGGTAGCTCACTGGCAGATAAAATATGTCAACAAAATATTAATCTCCGGAATCTACCACTACTGAGTCATACCCAAGATAACATACGAAATGTGCCAAATTCTTTCGTCTTAATTGAGACAGACAAATACGAGATTGGACATCTTATCATGGGACTAAAACCAGACAGTGCACCAGGATGTGACAATATCAGCAGTAGATTCCTAAAACAACATAAAAATATTCTCGTACATCCTCTGGAAAAAAATTTTAATGACTGTTTAAAGACTGGAGTGTTTCCCGATTCTCTAAAACGATCAGAAGTGTGCCCAATTTATAAGAACGGAGACAGAAATCGTATAATCAACTATAGACCGATTTCCATACTACCCGCAATATCCAAAATCCTAGAAAAAATTATAAACATTCGTCTTGTCAAATATCTCGAAAACAATAAACTTCTTTCAATAAACCAGTACGGGTTTAGGCACGGAAAATCTACAGAACAGGCAGTGAATAAACTTATAGATTTTATTAGTTCAAATCTGGACAAAGGGAAAAAATGTCTCTCTATTTTTCTTGACCTGGCAAAGGCATTTGATACGATTTCTGTCTCCCTCTTACTCAACAAATTGGAGGTACTGGGTATCAGGGGCACTCAACTGGAACTTTTCAAAAGCTACCTCTCTGGGCGAACTCAGTGTGTCCGAGTGGATAAACACAAAAGTACACACCTTCCGGTTACACACGGCGTGCCTCAGGGAAGTATACTGGGGCCCACCTTATTCCTAGTGTACATAAACGAGCTTACTTGTCTTACACTTACCAAAGGTGAAATTATCTCTTTCGCGGATGACACCGCGCTGGTGTTTGCGGGTGATAGTTGGGAGGAGGTCTTCTCTATCGCACAAAATGGCTTTGATACGGTTAAGGGATGGCTGCAAAAAACATACTTACCTTGAACGTAGACAAGACTAAGTATATTTGTTTCAGCATTAGGCAGGCGGTGAATATTCGTGGCGACCTACGAATTGTCTCACATGAGTGTATTCCTGTGGATTCTAGTTGCGCATGTTCACCTCTGGAACGCGTTAAAACTCTGAAGTACCTTGGTATTACTTTGGACAACAACCTCAACTTTAAAGAACATGTCAAAATTCTTTGTAATAGAGTTCGAAAATTAATTTATGTATTCAAAAACCTACGTCATGTCGCGGACCCTGCACTGCTGAAGCGAATATATCAGGCCCTATGTCAATCGCTTCTTACCTACTGCATTTCATCCTGGGGAGGTATCTGCAAAACCACGCTAAAGGCAGCTGAGGTCGCCCAGAGAGCTATACTGAAGGTTAGCACGTTTAAACCGATGCTTTTTCCCACTGTAACACTGTTCCAGTTGTGCGAGGTTTTGACAGTAAGACAGTTATTTATACTTAAAATTATCCTACAAGAACATAAAAATCAGCCCTACAACCCAATTTTATTACAGAGACGCCGTAAATATCATGTATGTGACAATCTAACCAGATTTAAAACAACTTTTGGTAAAAGATTTGTAAGCTTTCTAGGACCTTACCTTTATAATAAGCTTAACAAAAAAATAAATATCTACCCCTTGACTAGAAAACAATGCAAATTAAAACTATGCCAATATTTACAGAAATTAAGCTACGAGGAGACAGAACAACTACTATATTTACCTCACTAAGAATACGGCTAAGAGCACAGAAAACGTAGATACACTTTCAACATAGTTCACCTACACACAAATACACTCACCCATACACAAACTCACATCATAATTATTCTCACACACACCCATACACTCACGCATACTCGCACCCACACGCTCACCTCATAATTTTCTCACACACACACACACACACACCTACATGTACTCATATACATACATCGCATACACACATGAACACACATACACGAAATTCATTTAGTAATTAGATTAAATTTATGTACTTACCTATCTGCAAATTACTTATCTAAAGTGTACTTATCAACTATTTTTCTGTAGTGCTGATTTAATTATATGCCTCTTTTGCTTGGCACCTATTCTTGTATTATAAATACTCGAGGGGAATGGTACTGATAGTCGAAATACAGGCTATGCCTAGTTCGGCTACAGACGCTAATCTCGTTGCCTTAATTGAAATTGTTGCCACATTGCCATTGTAAACTAGTACTAAGTTTTTTTGGAAATAAATAAACTATAATAAACTATTCAATATAGAGAATCGTCGGAAAGGAACTAAGCATCGAGGCATCGGCCAATCACAGTGCGGTAGCGTTTAATGCTTTGCACTTAGACACACAGTTGCACTTTTTTGCATCGTGTCGTGTCGTCCGTCAACCATTTCAAGTCAACACTTCCCAAATATCGCGCGACTGAAATTCAGTGTGCGTCAGAACGGCTGGTTGTTGAGACCAAAAATTGCTATCTATTTGCTACTTTTTACTACTTATCAGTAGCGAAGGGCCAATTTTTGTAAAACGTAAGCCGGAGTACATATCTTGACTGTATAGAATATGATTGGCTGAAGAATACTGAATGTGCCTTTTTTCAAAGGGCTTCCCTTCTCCCGGCAGGAATCGGGTTGTATGGAACCTTCGCCACTGCTACCTATAGTCAATTAATTGCTATCTAACTTGGAAACAAAATGAAGGGACTTCAAAATGACGAATAAAAAGAAATATAGTTGTAATCGTTTTAAATTGCTTTATTCAATAACCTTAATCCATTCCCTGTAAAAATTTCAAATGTTCATAACTTTTTACTTGTTAAAGCTACAAGGTGGGCATTGAAGGATGTGAGGGTAGCAATCACTCAAGTAAAAATAATAACACGAATTTAAATAGTCTACACAAACGGAGAGTTGACCAGCCATCCTAATATCAGAATGGCTGGTAATTTCGAAGTCCCTTTATTTTCCAAGTTATGTAGCAATTAATTGATGTAGTTACTAAAAAATAGCAAATAGTAGCAATTTTTTGTCACCAGCCAGACGTGAACTGATACAGACAGCCAGTCAGTCATTCTGACGCTCACGGGATTCACGGTCATTACGAATAATCACGTCGATTGTTGTGACGAAAAGGACAATTAGGAATTCTCCTGGATGATGCGTGCGTTTACTAACTTAAATCTTACATACACAAGCAGCCAGACCCGGAACATTATATCATATATTATTCCACATTTTGCGGTCTAGTGCGATTGTAGGCCAAGACCCGGAGTTGGTCAAATATTTGTTCTCTACAGGAACGAACCCGCGACACATAGCGCAGCAACCTATCGCTTAGCTACTGCGCCATCAACATTGCCGTCTTTTCATCCAGTTAATAGGTAGCTATCCAGTTTATAGGTAGCTCTAGCTATCTATTTCGTCTAAGCTGCTTGGCACCAATCAATGTGCCTCACGAAATTGTAAAACTGAAATGCCTTTTGCTATTTTGTCAAAAACCATACCTAATAGTAATATGATTAAATTTCATAGTAGACACTTATATTCCAATGCGAATGGAAAAAAAAATATTTATGGTTTAATTTTTTTTTTCATAATTTCCTAGCTTCAACTTTTTATTTTATTTTATGAATAAAATCTAAGACATAAATACTTTTATACTCTTAAACAAACATTTTCTTCAATAGTTATCGTTGTTAAAAACGGTAATAAAATAATAACTTTTAATAATAGACCTATTAGTGCACAGGTGTAGCGCAAATAGCAAAAATAATCTACCCATAACAATCATTATGCGACGAACTTAACTCGCTTACAAAATAATATTTTTGAAATGCCTACATGATATCTACGTATAGTTACGGTTAGAATACGGCGCGGCGCTTCCATACCATACGGTCTGCGCGTGAGAGAGACGAAATAAAAACAACATATCGGACCCTCTCGCACGATTTGCAGCGTTCAACTTCTAATAGTTCAAAGTATAAACAGTCGACCTTGATGAGCGGCCGTGTGTACTAACATCATAAGACGCTAGACTCCCCACCGACATCGTTAGAAAGAGATAGGCGAATAAATTACCGGTATAAGTATTGTTACTTTTACCGATACTAATATTAGTTATTAGATAACGTTACCGGACTTACGGGTAACGTTATAAATATCGTTACTTTTTTAACGTTAACATAACGGTAATCGGTAACGTTAAGAAAAAAGTAACGGTAATTCGGTCCCTGGTAAGAAGAATATAAATACTTGGCCTGCAATTATATGACTAAAATAATAGAGAAAAAAGTAAAAAAAATTAACGTCATCATCCGTCACTGATGTTATGTGATCCTAGTACACGAATTCGCTTATAATACCGATGTGATGAGCGAAATCGCGTACTAGGAGCTCATGAACCTCATGAACCTCATCATCCGTCACTGATGTTGAGCTCCTTGTACTCGATTTCGCTTATCATACCAATGTGATGAGCAAAATCGCGTTCTAGGGGCGCATGAACGTCATCATCCGTCACTGATGTTATGTGCTCCTACTAAACGATTTCGCTTTTCATACCGATGTGATGAGCAAAAGTGCGTAGTAGGACCGCATCAACGTCATCATCCGTAACTGATGTTATGTGCTTCTAGAACGCGATTTCGCTTTTCATACCGATGTGATGAGCAAAAGTGCGTAGTAGGACCGCATGAACGTCATCATCCGTCACTGATGTTGAGCTCCTTGTTCTCGATTTCGCTTTTCATACCGATGTGATGAGCAAAATCGCGTTCTAGGGGCGCACGAACGTCATCATCCGTCACTGATGTTATGTGCTTCTAGTACGCGATTTCGCTTTCATACCGATGTGATGAGCGAAATCGCGTAGTAGGAGCGCATGAACGTCATCATCCGTCACTGATGTTATGTGCTCCTAGTACGCGATTTCGCTTTCATACCGATGTGATGAGCAAAATTGCGTACTAGAAGCGCACGAACGTCATCATCTGTCACTGATGTTGAGCTCCTTGTACTCGATTTCGCTTATCGTACCAATGTGATGAGCAAAATCGCGTTCTAGGGGCGCATGAACGTCATCATCCGTCACTGATGTTATGTGCTCCTACTACGCGATTTCGCTTTTGATACCGATGTGATGAGCAAAAGTGCGTACTAGAAGCGCACGAACGTCATCATCCGTCACTAATGTTATGTGCTCCTAGTACGCGATTTCGCTTTCATACCGATGTGATGAGCGAAATCGCGTAGTAGGAGCGCATGAACGTCATCATCCGTCACTGATGTTATGTGCTCCTACTACGCGATTTCGCTTTCATACCGATGTGATGAGCGAAATCGCGTAGTAGGAGCGCATGAACGTCATCATCCGTCACTGATGTTATGTGCTTCTAGTACGCGATTTCGCTTTTCATACCGATATGATAAGCAAAAGTGCGTACTAGAAGCGCACGAACGTCATCATCCGTCACTGATGTTGAGCTCCTTGTACTCGATTTCGCTTATCGTACCAATGTGATGAGCAAAATCGCGTTCTAGGGGCGCATGAACGTCATCATCCGTCACTGATGTTATGTGCTCCTACTACGCGATTTCGCTTTCATACCGATGTGATGAGCAAAAGTGCGTACTAGAAGCGAACGAACGTCATCATCCGTCACTGATGTTATGTGCTCCTTGTACAAGATTTCGCTTTCATACCCATGTGATGAGCAAAATCGCGTACTCGGAGCGCATGAATGTCATCATCCGTCACTGATGTTGAGCTCCTTGTACGAGATTTCGCTTATCGTACCAATGCGATGAGCAAAATCGCGTTCTAGGGGCGCATGAACGTCATCATCCGTCACTGATGTTATGTGCTTCTAGTACGCGATTTCGCTTTTCATACCGATGTGATAAGCAAAAGTGCGTACTAGAAGCGCACGAACGTCATCATCCGTCACTGATGTTGAGCTCCTTGTACTCGATTTCGCTTATCATACCGATGTGATGAGCAAAATCGCGTTCTAGGGGCGCATGAACGTCATCATCCGTCACTGATGTTATGTGCTCCTACTACGCGATTTCGCTTTTGATACCGATGTGATGAGCAAAAGTGCGTACTAGAAGCGCACGAACGTCATCATCCGTCACTAATGTTATGTGCTCCTAGTACGCGATTTCGCTTTCATACCGATGTGATGAGCGAAATCGCGTAGTAGGAGCGCATGAACGTCATCATCCGTCACTGATGTTATGTGCTCCTACTACGCGATTTCGCTTTCATACCGATGTGATGAGCGAAATCGCGTAGTAGGAGCGCATGAACGTCATCATCCGTCACTGATGTTATGTGCTTCTAGTACGCGATTTCGCTTTCATACCGATGTGATGAGCGAAATCGCGTAGTAGGAGCGCATGAACGTCATCATCCGTCACTGATGTTATGTGCTCCTAGTACGCGATTTCGCTTTCATACCGATGTGATGAGCAAAATTGCGTACTAGAAGCGCACGAACGTCATCATCTGTCACTGATGTTGAGCTCCTTGTACTCGATTTCGCTTATCGTACCAATGTGATGAGCAAAATCGCGTTCTAGGGGCGCATGAACGTCATCATCCGTCACTGATGTTATGTGCTCCTACTACGCGATTTCGCTTTTGATACCGATGTGATGAGCAAAAGTGCGTACTAGAAGCGCACGAACGTCATCATCCGTCACTAATGTTATGTGCTCCTAGTACGCGATTTCGCTTTCATACCGATGTGATGAGCGAAATCGCGTAGTAGGAGCGCATGAACGTCATCATCCGTCACTGATGTTATGTGCTCCTACTACGCGATTTCGCTTTCATACCGATGTGATGAGCGAAATCGCGTAGTAGGAGCGCATGAACGTCATCATCCGTCACTGATGTTATGTGCTTCTAGTACGCGATTTCGCTTTTCATACCGATATGATAAGCAAAAGTGCGTACTAGAAGCGCACGAACGTCATCATCCGTCACTGATGTTGAGCTCCTTGTACTCGATTTCGCTTATCGTACCAATGTGATGAGCAAAATCGCGTTCTAGGGGCGCATGAACGTCATCATCCGTCACTGATGTTATGTGCTCCTACTACGCGATTTCGCTTTCATACCGATGTGATGAGCAAAAGTGCGTACTAGAAGCGAACGAACGTCATCATCCGTCACTGATGTTATGTGCTCCTTGTACAAGATTTCGCTTTCATACCCATGTGATGAGCAAAATCGCGTACTCGGAGCGCATGAATGTCATCATCCGTCACTGATGTTGAGCTCCTTGTACTCGATTTCGCTTATCGTACCAATGTGATGAGTAAAATCGCGTTCTAGGGGCGCATGAACGTCATCATCCGTCACTGATGTTATGTGCTCCTACTACGCGATTTCGCTTTTCATACCGATGTGATGAGCAAAAGTGCGTACTAGAAGCGCACTAACGTCATCATACGTCACTGATGTTGAGCTCCTTGTACTTGATTTCGCTTATCGTACCAATGTGATGAGCAAAATCTTGTTCTAGGGGCGCATGAACGTCATCATCCGTCACTGATGTTATGTGCTCCTACTACGCGATTTCGCTTTTCATACCGATGTGATGAGCAAAAGTGCGTATTAGAAGCGCACGAACGTCATCATCCGTCACTAATGTTATGTGCTCCTAGTACGCGATTTCGCTTTCATAACGATGTGATGAGCGAAATCGCGTACTAGGAGCGCATGAATGTCATCATCCGTCACTGATGTTATGTGTTCCTAGTACGCGATTTAGCTTATCATATCGATGTGATGAGCAAGAGCGCGTACTAGGAGCGCATGAACGTCATCCTCCTTCACTGCTATGCGCTCCTAGTACGCGATTTCGCTTTTCATACCGATGTGATGAGCAAAATTGCGTACTAGAAGCGCACGAACGTCATCATACGTCACTGATGTTGAGCTCCTTGTACTCGATTTCGCTTATCGTACCAATGTGATGAGCAAAATCTTGTTCTAGGGGCGCATGAACGTCATCATCCGTCACTGATGTTATGTGCTCCTACTACGCGATTTCGCTTTTGATACCGATGTGATGAGCAAAAGTGCGTACTAGAAGCGCACGAACGTCATCATCCGTCACTAATGTTATGTGCTCCTAGTACTCGATTTCGCTTATCGTACCAATGTGATGAGCAAAATCTTGTTCTAGGGGCGCATGAACGTCATCATCCGTCACTGATGTTATGTGCTCCTACTACGCGATTTCGCTTTTGATACCGATGTGATGAGCAAAAGTGCGTACTAGAAGCGCACGAACGTCATCATCCGTCACTAATGTTATGTGCTCCTAGTACGCGATTTCGCTTTCATACCGATGTGATGAGCAAAATTGCGTACTAGAAGCGCACGAACGTCATCATCCGTCACTGATGTTGAGCTCCTTGTACTCGATTTCGCTTATCATACCGATGCCGATCTAAATTTGTTCGACAGCAGTTTGACTTGTTTAAAACGGCTGAGGACCGTTGCCCTCGAAAAGTCAGAGATCCAGATAGAATAGTTCTGCCTAGAGTGCCAAGGACTTCTCTATATAAAAAGTACTCTTATAATATGTGTGGACTAATCTATAATAAAATACCAAAGGATTTCAAAGAGCTAACTAATAATTTATTTGTTTTAAAGCTAAAATTATGGCTGCGGGAAAAACGTTTTTATTCTATTAATGAATTTGTAACAACATAATATCATCATGCGGCGCACGCGAAGCCCTGCTCCACAGCGTTAGACGTCACCGAGGAGGCGGAGCCTTCTCCCCACGACGCGCCCTGCCGCTCACCACCGGCCAGGCGCCTATATAACACGACCACGCGCGCGCTCCGTTTAGAGTGTGTTTACCGCGCTCTCGGACTGCTTCAGCCTCACTGTCCGTACAGCTCTGAGAACCTGTATACACATTTTGTTACTTTCCGCGAACTTAGTTTTATACCTATATTATATTATCTACCTAAATACAAGTTGGAACTATTCGCAGTCGTTTGTTTCCCATTACAAATTTATAAATAATGCTAATGATTAATGTTAATACATTTTTATATTTAACTATTCGGGAAACTTACAGCTAATATAATCAATGTTCTTAAACAATACGAATTTGAATGCCATTTACAAGTTTTCACATATAATTATTCGTTGTTCTATTGATGAATTTTATGTTAATCTTTTTAAAAAAATATAACTTTAATTTTTTATACTAATTGTGACTGATAGAAACCGACATTTAAAAACATTATTACGTATTGCTTGCTCTTACATTAAAATATTGTAAAATTTTGCATGTCATCTATATCTGACTATACACGAATATTTTTACATCGTTCTGGAAACAAGTGACTCCAGTCGAGTAATAGTTACTATTAGTATTGTTATTGTTTTTTTAAGACATCAAATAAAGAAGTTAGAAATTTATCACTTTTATTCTGTCATTCGAGTTAAATCTTAGTAGCGGTTTCACTATTTCATTCATAAACGCAAGGTCGTGCGCTCGCGGCGGGTCAATGGACTTCGGACGAATAACCAGCTGAAAAAGTACTTGCAAGTAGATATTTCATTTCAGGTACGATTAAGGTTGGTGTGTAAGTTCATTTACCTCCATCATCTCTCGTCTCCTCGTAAACGAGAGAAATTAATTGACAATTAATTCACCAGTCTCGCATCACGAAATCACTAATACTCGTACTTATTCAACTACACAACTACGAGTACGCTTGGGAGTTGTTTTTAAGGCATTGAATCGAGTGTTGATCAATCGATCTAATAGGTACTTAAGAAACATACCCAATACCCTACCATATGATAAATAAAAAATAATATTACAGCTTAAAACAATTTTGTTGCGGCAATGCTAGTGGCGGCTTCTACAAAGGCAGGCAATTCGAACAGAAAAAGACCTTATTTTTATAACGTTAACCGTGGAATTCGGTTGTGCATCCTTGTAAAGCACGAGACAATAGGTTTCTCAGAATAATTTTTAGTAAACTGCGTATTTGCCTAGTTTGATGAAATTTCTAAATTTCACCGTTTACGGTTAAGAAATAAAGTCTGAATTCGCTTTTCGTGTTATTATTTGTTAACCTATTTATCTACCGCGTATGTATTTTTATTTATGTTGATGTACCTATCTTAAAGAACACGGCGCCGAATTATTGCTTGATTTAAATTGCGTTTATCTACTTATAAGTTCAATAACTCTAATTTTTCCGTCATACTTTCTACAGGCTTAGTCTGTCACTTTTCACAATATTAAACGCGTCCACAATCGCACTTCTTAACTCATCTCGAGTAGTATGTTCCTCGAAATAAACTAGTCTTTTTATCTCAGACCACAAATAAAAATCCAGTGGGGTTAAGTCAGGGCTCCTTGCGGGTCAAGCCACAGGGCCACCACGACCTATCCACTGCTCACCAAACTCACTGTTCAGATACGCACGCACTAAATTCGCATAATGAGCAGGGCATCCATCATGTTGATAGTACATACCGCGTAAATAAGCCAGAGGCACATCCTCTAGCAACTCCGGTATCATATTCTGCAGCATATCCAAATAAGAACCACCAGTCAGGTGCCCTTCAATAAAAATAGGCTCTATTATTTGGTAATTAATAATGCCTGCCCAAACATTCCATGATCGAGAAGGCGCTGGGATACAGCCAGATTGGTGGAGGTGAAGGGAACTTGAGGGTCGGTGATTCCACGAGCGCGCAGTGAGTTCAGGTTTTCCGGCTGAGCATACAAGAGTCTAGCCTCTTCCAAGTTCTGGTGCGCCATCCCATAAAAATCCACCATTGCCCAATACTCCACATTGGAGTAGACATATTGCAGACTCATTTTTGACACGTGATTAGGTTACGCACGAGTGACCTCATACGGCGAAGCGCGCGGCAATACTAGGAAGAAAGGTCGCCGATCGCGTAGGCTAGACTGTGTAAGCGTGGAGTAGGGGCGTGGCTTACGGATCAAGCTGTCTGATCGATGAATGGATTTTTCAATGGGTACCGTTTGCATGTGTTGCCGATCGTCGATACGTTACGTACACACACATATGCATTTACCGCAAGGACTACTACTTCGAGTTCTCATTATTTACCAAAAAAAACAATAAATTTTATTTTTCGCGATTTTTTTTATTGTTACTTTTTGAAAAAATAGTCCCAATCGTTTCGAGTTCGATGATCGAGTTTATGGCTTTCGGTTCCAGAACGACCTAAAAGTAATGGTTTATATTAGGAACCTCAACTGATTTAAGATCATAATGTACCAATACTCATTGCAAATAAATGATTATGATTATTTCCTTTACTTAAACTTTTACAAATTATTTTACATTTTTAAATATTCCTTAAAAAATATAAAAAAAAACATTTAAAAATATAAAAAATTGTAGCCCACCGGTATCGGGAACAGGGTCCAAGCTACCGGCGGTCAGGGCTCCAGAGAGAGGAACCTCCTAACAATACGAGCCGTGTCCAGAAGTACCGCTTTCTGAATCAAGCCCTTGATCCAGCTGCCTAACGAGAGCCTCCTCAGGTATTGGTCGAGGCTCTTGGCAATTAAGCCATGGGCTGATACGACTATCGGCACAATGATCGCTGAGTCCACATTCCACATGTCGACAACCTCCTGAGCCAAGTCAAGATACTTGATTTTCTTATCTTTCTCGGCTTTCACGAGGTTCTCATCATGCGGGACCGTTATGTCAACAATCATTGTGCGCCGCTCTGATCGATCTACCACCACTATATCAGGCTTATTGGCTACAACAGTCCTGTCAGTGATGATGAATTGATCACAGTACAATGTGATACTGCCATTTTCGAGAACTGGGTCGGGCACATACTTATAGTACGGCACTTCCGATTCGACAAGGTTGTATTTTAGAGCAAGTTGCTGATGGATAATCCTGGCTACAAGGTTGTGTCCATGCAAGTACTCTCCGTTCGCCAGACGAGAACACCCGGAGATAATGTGACGGATTGATTCGCCTGGACGGTGGCATGCCCGACATATGTCAACCGTACCGTTCTTCACAATAAATCTCCGGTAGTTATTCGTCATCATAACTTCATCCATAATTGCACAGACAAAACCTTCGGTTTCTCCGAAGAGGTCCCCGGAACGTAGCCAGGCTACGGACGCTGATAGGTCTACATCGGGCCCATGCAGGGCCCAGAAATAGCGTCCGTGAAGCTCCTTACTCTGCCATACCTCCAAGCGGTCGTTAGTGTCAAGCACTACAGGTTTGCGCCAGTTCTCTTTAGCCAAAGAGAGCGGGGTGAGGCCCTTGTCCACCGCGACTACATCTCGATGCATCCCCACGTCGGTTTCAAGGAAATATTCCCTGAGACTGCATATCTCGCGATTGTGGAGAGTCTTAGCGTTTAAAAAGCCTCGACCCCCACACTTCCGCGGGATATACAGTCTCATAACAGAAGAACGCGGGTGATGCATTCGATATGCCGTCAACAATGTACGGACCCTCCTATCCAGAGCGTCTAGTTCTGTTTGAGTCCATTTGAGTATGCCGAAAGAGTACATCAGAACCGGCATGACCCAACCGTTGAAGGCACGTACCTTATTGCCGCCTGATAAAAGACTATTAAATACTTTTTTCAGGCGGCCAAAGAAGCGCTCCTTCAACGATTGCTTCATGTCAGCAACATTGATGCCCAGCGCTCCCGACATACCCAAATACTTATAGGTTTCGGTTGCTGAGAGGGATCTAAGATTTATGGAATCCGAGAGCTGGGTTCCCACAGATTCCACAATCTCACCTCGCTTTACATACATGACCGCAAATTAGTCCACACCAAATTCCATCCTGATGGCGCTACTGAAAGTTTCAGTTACCTTCAGTAGCTCCATCAGTTGCAAATCGTTGGGGGCAAAGAGTTTCAGGTCATCCATGTAAAGGAGGTGAGATATAACTTGACCACCTCTCCTCAACCGATAACCTAGACATGAATCCTCCAGCAGCGTGCTAAGAGGATTCAAGGCTAAGCAGAACCAAAGTGGACTCAAACTATCGCCCTGAAATATGCCTCGCTCTATCCTTATCGGCTCGCTATTCCTCTGAATTTGCCGACATCCTGGATAGCGAAGGACTGTCCTCCATTGCCCCATACATGACATCAGGAAGGTGCGCAGAGTTGCATCAACTTTATACAACTCTAGCACCCTCATGAGCCATGTATGTGGCACCGAGTCATAGGCCTTCTTATAGTCTATCCAACATGTCGACAGATCCCTTCGGGAACGGTGAACCTGTTGACTAATGGCCATATCAATGAGGAGTAGCTCCTAAGTACCGCGGGACACGTTCCTACATCCATTTTGAGAAGCGGACATGATAGAATTGTCATCAATGTGTTTGTTAATTTTAGCTCTCAAAATGGATGTAAGAACTTTATAGACCGTCGGAAGACAGGTAATCGGTCTATAATTTTTGGGCTCCGCAGTACTGCCCGATTTATGGAGCAGGTGGGTTATACCTGTTGTCAGGAACTCTGGCAGCGACCCTGACTCTAAGGCTGACTGGAAGAGGATCGCGAGGCGAGCGTGCGACCTAGTGAACCATTTAATCCAAAAGTTGTGCAGCCCATCCGGCCCTGGAGATTTCCAGTTAGGCAACGGACGGACTGCACGAACTACGTCTTGGGGGCTGATAGTCATTGGCCCCATTTCTGGCACTAGATCGCACGCTTGCTCAACCTCCCGAGTCCATTCACCCTCGGTATGGCTAACAGGCACCGACCAGATGCTGCGCCAGAACGAGCACATGGCATCATCATCCGGTATGCGCGTGTCAGCCACACCTTGGTCCGGTCGCTCCCAAGCCCTATATACCCACCTTTCATCTCTTTAGAAAGTGCGATTCTGAGTGTATCGGTCCACCCGCCGCTTATACCTACGAATACAGCTTGCCCATGCATACACTTTCTGCTTCAGGAAGTCGATGCGCTCTGTGATACGGGACATGTAGTCTCGAGGACTGATATCAGTCCCCGAGAATGCCCGCCTCACAAAACGCATCACTCTAGGGCGAGTATTGCCCTCCCTGAAGCAGATCAGTTTGCCGATGAGAGCTCTGGCCCCACCAATACGTCGTTCAATCCTGTACCGCCATGGCGGAACGGCTGGTTTAGGTCGTGTAGCTCTGTCATCTAAAAATTTGACATGAGCTACACGACATGCCGCTACAGCCGCACAATACAGGATTGAGTGAGCATCGGTGAGGTCTTCGCAGTTGTCAAAATAGTTTGACAACTGCGAATCCAAAACAGCCACCAGCGCCCTATTTTTGTTATGCGTGGTCTAAGGTCGGGTTGCATGAACCGATATTCTCGAATCGCACCCTCCAAAGCACTCCTCATTTCCTCATTGCACTGGGTACTTACATATGTAACCATGTCATTACTCACATCGTTATCGCGATTAGGTATTGTGCTAGACTGTGGTAGTACCACAGCCTGCGCCGACGGGGTAATGATATGGCTACTCTGCATTTCACTTCGCAGGCGATCAAGTACAGTGTCATCCAACATACGGCTACGCTGGATGACTCGCACCTAATCCGATAATCGTTGTGCCGACACGTTGACAGCTGGCTCAAGCACCTGAAACAGAGAGAGCATCCGAACACGGTACGCGGTCAGGTTGTTTTGATTATGATTATGATTATGATGTGATGAGCAAAATCGCATTCTACGGGCGCATGAACGTCATCATCCGTCACTGACGTTATGTGCTCCTACTACGCGATTTCGCTTTTCATACCGATGTGATGAGCAAAAGTGCGTACTAGAAGCGCACGAACGTCATCATCCGTCACTAATGTTATGTGCTCCTAGTACGCGATTACGCTTTCATACCGATGTGATGAGCAAAATCACGTAGTAGGAGCGCATGAACGTCATCATCCGTCACTGATGTTATATGCTCCTAGTACGTGATTTCGCTTATCATTTTATTTATTAAGTTTATTTTTAAGTTAGTTAGTTAATATAGGTTATTTTAATTTATTAATGTACTAGCTGTGCCCGGCATGCGTTGCAATGCTCCTTTTTTAACCTATCCTACCTACCTACCCTACCTACCCTACCTACCTACTCTACCTACCTACCCTACCTACCTACCCTACCTACCTACCCTACCTACCTACCCTACCTACCTACCCTACCTACCTACCCTACCTACCTACCCTACCTACCTACCCTACCTACCTACCCTACCTACCTACCCTACCTACCTACCCTACCTACCTACCCTACCTACCTACCCTACCTACCCTACCTACCTACCCTACCTACCTACCCTACCTACCTACCCTACCTACCTACCCTACCTACCTACCCTACCTACCTACCCTACCTACCTACCCTACCTACCTACCCTACCTACCTACCCTACCTACCTACCCTACCTACCTACCCTACCTACCTACCCTACCTACCTACCCTACCTACCTACCCTACCTACCTACCCTACCTACCTACCCTACCTACCTACCCTACCTACCTACCCTACCTACCTACCCTACCTACCTACCCTACCTACCTACCCTACCTACCTACCCTACCTACCTACCCTACCTACCTACCCTACCTACCTACCCTACCTATCTACCCTACCTTCCTACCCTACCTACCTACCCTACCTACCTACCTACCTACCCTACCTACCTACCTACCTACCTACCCTACTTACCTACCTACCCTACCTACCTACCCTACCCACCTACCTAAACTTTATTGAATAGCAATAAAGTTCAAATTGACTCTACATTTTATTTTGAAAACGTTTATATGGGAAAAAGAAAAGGGCAGTTTTTAGGGTTTTCCCTGCAATTATTCGAAATTTTCTCACCTTTTAAACCTTCCCTAGACCTCCACAAACATTTCAAGACCAAGATAAGATAAATCCGTTCAGCCGTTCTCGAGTTTTAGCGAGACTAACGAACAGCAATTGATTTTTATATATATAGATATAATATTTACTATGAATAAAGATCTTTTTTTATTTATTTATTTTATTTAGTACATGGTGGACTTTCAGCTCATAAAAACAAACAAGAAAGGAAACCATAGTCACCAGAAAGCCAATTACAAATTCTCACGTACATACAGACTTTGAATAAAAAAAATATTTTGGTGTGAATACATAAACAGAAAGTAAAAAAAAAATACTTGGCTTGCAATTATATGGCTAAAATAATAGAGAAAAATGTAAAAAGCATGAACTTCATCATCTGTCACTGATATTATGTGCTCCTAGTACGCGTTTTGATTATCATACCGATGTGATGAAGAAAATCGCGTACTAGGAGCGCATAGCAGTGAAGGAGGATGACGTTCATGCGCTCCTAGTACGCGCTCTTGCTCATCACATCGGTATGATAAGCTAAATCGCGTACTAGGAACACATAACATCAGTGACGGATGATGACATTCATGCGCTCCTAGTACGCGATTTCTCTCATCACATCGTTATGAAAGCGAAATCACTTACTAGGAGCACATAACATGAGTGACGGATGATGACGTTCATGCGCTCCTAGTACGCGATTTCGCTTTTCATACCGAGGTGATAAGCAAACGCGCGTACTAGGAAATCTCATTTTATGAAAGTTATGAGAAACAATCAAGGGCGTTCCATTATTTTAGTTCGCGTTCTTAGTAGTTTATTACTGGGGGCTTTCTTCTTAGACCCACGCACGATTACTGGTCGAGGCCTCATTAACACTAGAAATTCTTGTTGCACAGAGAAAAGCCTGCCCCGTACTTTATTTACTTCAAATACATCTCTACCTAAGTACCTACTCCGTTGAAGGCAAACGTACCTATTTGAAAATGCTTTTGACAGACACCGCAAGATCTAAAAGCAGGACATTTTACGTATAAATACAGTGAGAGCTAATGATTAAAATTTACCCCATATATTGGTTAAATAAAGAAAGCGTTCATACGGTTGCTCGGAACGTCTCAGATTTAACAAACTCAGTACAATTCCAAGCTGACGAGCATAAAGATCTTAAGGATCGTGTAGACATCATAGCCCGTAGCAGCTCCAACCAATCTCAAATTTTAATCAACAACCTTGAACAAAAATTAGACTTACTGGAACAGCAGGCTAGGAACTGCAACGTTGAGATCTGTAACGTCCCTGAAAAGCGTGGTGAAAACTTACTACATTTAATGGATACGATTGGCAATGCCATCAATTTTCCAACATCACAGAGAGATATAATATCTATCCATAGAGTTCAACACGCCCAAGCAACTAATAATAGACCAAAGAATATCATTGTTAAATTTACTACAAGGATTATACGCGATAACCTACTGAGTGCCTTCCGCTTAGCTAAGG
The DNA here is from genome assembly GCA_905163415.1 of Noctua fimbriata. Taxonomy (NCBI): domain Eukaryota; kingdom Metazoa; phylum Arthropoda; class Insecta; order Lepidoptera; family Noctuidae; genus Noctua; species Noctua fimbriata. The sequence goes on along the minus strand of LR990931.1, from coordinate 17,896,609 downwards.
GCCTGAAAACGGATCAAATTGGAATATCAGGGTCACCGACTAAAATATACTTAAATGAACATCTGACACTGAAAACAAAGCAGTTGTTTCGAAAATGTAAAGACGCCGCTAAACAACATGATTTTAAATATGTATGGGTTAAAAACTCAACTATACTTGTACGTGAACGAGACGGAATACCTTCTTTTGCGGTTAGGACAGTGGATGATATTCGCAAAATTAATAGTATTAATAAGTCCCCACCCCTTAGTGCTCAAAATAATAGTGTTAAATAACTACTGTTTTAACGATACATTTATAATTTGTCCTATGTCACATTATACTGATACTTGTGTTTATTGTACTAGCAGAATTGTTTTTTTTAATTATCTGCATGTGATAGCCGTATTGATATTGTCTGAATTTCCCAACTTATCCACATCACTAAAAGGTGGTATAACAAGTGGGCTAATCATATTGGTATGTTATATAGTTCTAAATTTCTTATCAAGCCCATACTTAGGATATCAACTCAATTATCTCACTGCAAACCTCTGCGTCAAAGTACCATGTAATATTATTTCAAACTCATGTACTTATTGTAAGATAGAACTGTTAATTCGACTTACTTGTTTGTGTTGCTGGATAACTGGAATTAAACTCATATTTTACATGGTTTCTACACATTACACACATAGCTCGGTCTTGCCAGGCACCTTTGTGCTGCTAACACATTTATCTAACACAATTAAATACCCTACCAGCGCCCGTGACTCGTAACAACTTATCTATTTATTATCAAAACTGTAGGGGCACCCGTACGAAACTGCATACTCTAAACATGAACATCCTTTCGCGAACGTACGATATCATCGTACTGACCGAAACATGGCTAACACCAGAAATTAATAACAGCGAGTTCATCGACCAGCGCTACACTGTGTACAGGTGTGATCGCGATCGCACGGCTACGAAGAAGCTGGATGGTGGTGGTGTTCTAATAGCAATACTAAAGACTCTCAGATCCACTGAGATTGACCTAAATACGTACCTAAATGTTACTCCGTGGCATAACCACATCGAGCAAGTTGCCATTGAAATACCGAGTGGTCAAAATCAGAAGCGTCATGTTGTCGTTGCTGCATACATCCCACCCACAACCCCTGAGCATGTATACGCGAAGCACTTTGAACTACTCTACGACGTTTTGGCCAATCCTAGTGTCGAACACTTTTATATACTTGGGGATTATAATATTCCCGACACGACATGGAACATGTCAACTTCGCCGGACTCCCCACCAAGTGCTTTTATGTGCTTTAACTCCAACATGATTTGTAACCACCTAAACAACTTTATATCACTTCTAAATGCCTCGCAATATAATAACTTGGTTAACGCTAAAAGCAAAACACTTGATCTTATAATATCTAATAGTTCCTGTAACGTAAAACTCGAGTCCCCTTCTTTGCTGCCTGTAGACGTATACCACCCTCCGTTCGTTTGTGATACAAACATAAATGTAAAAATCCCTCCCCTGAAAAAACATCATTCACAAAAATACAATTTTGACAAGGCTAACTATGATCAAATTAACAAAATGATACAGGAAACGGATTGGAATGACCTCCTCGCACATGAAAATTCTGAAGACGCTTTATCTGTATTTTATGACAAGCTAGACGAGATCATTAAGCCTCACACGCCTCTGACTAATTATAAATCTTCCACATTCCCAGTTTGGTTCTCACGTCCCTTAATAAGTTTGTTTAGAAAAAAGCAAAAAGTTTGGGTTAAATGGAAAAAGTACAATAATATATCAGACTATGAAGCATTCGCCTTACATAGAACAAACTTTAAAGATTTGTGTGACAAATGCTTTACTACGTATATAAAGTCGATTGAAGACAGTCTTCGCACTAATGTTAAACACTTCTGGACATATGTATCAAACCGAAAGGACAAACCAATTATTCCAGCAAAAGTTCACTATAATAATACAGAATCCAACAAACCAGAGGTAATTTGTGATATGTTCTCTGATTTCTTTTACTCGGTGTATGAACCTGCTTCTCCACTACTTTCACAATGGCAACCGACAACGGATGCTTCTTTAACTAGTGATATTACCACTGACTTACACTTCAGCGAGGAAAAGGTGTTGATTGAACTCAAGTTATTGGATCCGTCCAAAGGACCTGGACCTGATGGAATACCAGCACTTTTTCTTCGGAACACTGCAGCTTTCATCTTTAAGCCGTTAAGTATTATTTACAATAAGTGTATTAACGAAGGCGTGTTTCCCAACCGGTGGAAATACGCTAATATAACACCTGTACACAAGACTGGCTCTAAAAATAACGTTGAAAATTACCGTCCAATCTCCATCCTCTCTACCTTGTCAAAGGTTTTTGAGAAGCTTGTACATAACGAAATATATCCGTTGTTACACCATGTCATTATATAGGAACAACAGGGCTTTGTCAAACATAGATCTACTACCACAAACCTTCTAACTTTCTCTAGTTTCTTGTTTGACAGCATTGATGGTAATGAACAAGTGGACACGGTGTACACAGATTTTTGCAAGGCCTTTGACAAGGTGGATCACGAATTATTACTTGGTAAAATCGCATTCAATGGAATCAGAGGAAACTTATTGCGTTGGTTCGCATCGTATATCACCAACCGCTGCCAGAGTGTCGTAATCAACGGATACAGGTCGAACATTACCAAGTTAACATCTGGTGTTCCACAGGGTTCTATCCTTGGTCCTTTATTATATGACATATTTGTCAACGACATAGGGAAATGTTTTCAGCATACTCAGTTCCTTTTGTACGCAGACGATCTGAAGGTGTACAAATCAGTGAAAACTGTTGACGACTGTGCTCTTTTCCAGCAGGACCTGGATCGACTGTCCGACTACTGTACCAATAATAAGCTCAAGTTAAGCTTACCTAAGTGTAATTACATTACCAAAAAAAAGAACGTTATTAATTTTACATACACTCTGTGTCAAACACCACTTGCTAAATTGAACTCTATTCGAGATCTGGGTGTTATATTTGACTCGAAACTCTGCTTTGACCTGCATATCGATAAAATTGTAAGCAAAGCTTATCAGATGTACGGATTTATTATGCGGTCCACCCTTAACTTTAAAAAAACCTCATCTTATTTATGCCTGTATAAAGCCCTAGTTCGATCTCAGTTGGAGTATGCGGTTTCGATATGGAACCCCTTTTATAAGAAATACACGGAAATTATTGAAAATGTACAATACAAATTTTTACGTGCTATGCACTACAGGTGCCACAGATCTTATCTACCTTATGCCCAGTTACTCAGCAAGTACAAACTTTTATCTTTAAACTGTCGCAGAAAATACCTTGAAGCTATCACGTTATACAAAATTGTTAGAAATAAATTCAACTGCATAAACCTAAATAACATGATCTGCTACGCAGTACCTAGAACCTTTTACAGGCGTCAGGTGCGCGCAGGTACGCTGTTTGCAATACCCTCCTGCCGAACCAACTCCGGCTTGCGCTCACCCATCCGCCGCATGGTTAACATGTACAATAAAACTTTTGAAAATATTGACATCTTCAACAGCCCAATAGGACAATTCAAAGGTCTTATTTTCAAAACTCTTAAAATTAAAAACTAATAAATACTATAGATGTAATCTTCAAATTATTGTTTTAAATCTCCTGGTTGTATACTTTTTGTTTGTAATCTTTCTTTTATTTTGTTATTGTTTAATTTGTTTTTTTCTATCTCTCCTGGCGTTTATTGTTTTGTTTTATATTATTATGATAACCTGTGAACAGTGTTGTGGGTTACATTATTACAAAATACAAATATTGTTATACTAATTTTAAGGTTTCATAATGTAACTGTTTGCTGTTCCTCTTAATAAAAATAAAAATAAAATAAAAATAAATAGTGTAAGTTTGTATACAAATTATTCTTTCTTACAATTTAAAAAACACATCGACAGAGTTCTTCATTCAATTACAATGTTTTTTTCGTAAAAGTAAGTCGTATATGTGGTCGGTGTGCATGTTTGAACCTGTTACCGGTATGGGGGTATCGTAAACATGTTCACCACGGGTTCTGTTTGAGTTCGATGCTGGAACTCGGTCCTTGGAACGAGAAACAAGGGTATGTAGTGAAGGTACATGTTAGTCGTTGTTTTAATATAATATGTACAAAATTCGCATAGTGTAAACACTAAGGTTTCGAATGTTAAAGAAGGTTATGTAATATGTTTAAGATGCACAGTCTTGATCTTTTTATTGGTTGTTCATGATTACTAGGGTCTATCCTCGCATTTAGATCTAGTAGAGTGGTCCTAACCTTCAGACTGTCAATCCATAAACTTCTGGGTTGAAGGTTTCCTATGCAGTTTGCCGCTGTCTCCGTTCATACAGTTGTATGCTCCAGCGGCTATCACTTCTTCGACAAAAGAGATCCTGCAAGCTACTCTTGTGGGATTGCGATGAGATCCCATTATAACTGAATGATGATGTATAATGACGTATCCACATTGTTTCCACGCTCCTCACTCCACCCACTTAGTCTCCTTGTAAGTTTGTTGTTGTTGTCTTTATTTTAATTGAAGTGCTGTGTTCTTTCGCCGGCTTAGATCACAATGGCGATCGAAAGTTTCAAGTTATTATGATATGGAAAGTTTCTACTAAACAGCAGCAGATAATATTGTATCACCTAACTATATTATCAAACTTTACAGTCTGTCCCATCGAGACTCATAACATAACATAACATAACATTACGTCTGTAATCCCCGAAGGGTATAGCAGAGGTGTACCTAATAGTACCCACATTTCGCCAGTTATGTTTAAGTCCCATGTAATAGGGGACGAGTCTATTGCCATCAACTCATCGGGACTCGTTGATAAGTAACTGAATTCCTTGGACTGGTTTAGTTAGAGAGTCCAGGTTCATATTGTTTTCCATAATTTCACAACAAACTAGCTTCCAGAAATGTCTACCTCAGTTTTACCAAGGTGGGTTATGGACGTTCGAAGGCAGGATCTCTGTGTAGAATATGGGTATTTAGCTACATCCTGAAGTACTTGAAGTCGACGTCAACACAGTTGGGAAAAGAATAGGCAGACGATGAACTGCTCCTGATGAATGACCTCATATCACTGAGATATGAGGTCATAGTATTACGGAAACGGGCTTAGATTTTGTTGTAAGTGTAGATTGCGTTGTAAAGCTTTGGCGGGAACAGTAAATTTGGCAAAGTAGTATGGCGGCCGTCCCGTAAACACTATGATAACGGTCACATTACGTGCTATTTGCCTGCATTATTAATGTACGACCCATTCTACGGTAATAGAACTCCTGGTTTTCCTGCTCGCCCAATTTTTAATGATGTTAGGATTATTCGCTACCTTTTTGGATTTAAAAATAGTCTAAAGGCAACTAGAGGTTATGCAAACCTTGTGTTGTAAAACTGCGCGCTTCCGTTATTTCAAGGTAGTTTTTGGCTATTGACTATTTTATGACTTGTTCGATTCAAGCTGAATCGCCTGTAGTTTCAGTTGCAGTACATAACGTTGAAACTGCTTAGAATCGGGAACTGAAACATAAAAAAGGTTTGTGTTTTTAAAAGCACGTTTTTCTTAAACATGCTTATGAATGAAAGGGGAAACTATAATAATTATCTAACGATCCACTGATGTCAAGGATCGACAGCCCATAAATTACACGTGGATGAGTAACAAGGTTTTTCTAAAAACAAATGAGTTCCTGGTAAAGGCAAACAATAAAAGGAAAACAGTTAAAAACAGCCAATATATCCAACAAATTGCACAATATAAAACCAAACCCGCAACCAATCTAACAAACAGCAAACTAATTGCCAACAACGTATTTACATTTACACAAACTACGAACGAAATCAATAAACAAAAAGCTGCGGCCACAGTTAAAATAGCACCGATAACTAAAACGCCTTGTTTGAAAACCCGTGAATCTGAGCTGAGAGTTATTGGGGTTCAGTTGCCATAAGATGGGGGACACAACTCAGGGTCCCTTGTCAATTTACCGGCCGTATTTATGTCCAGCGGTGTCAAGTGATTTAAAAGTTTACTCCAACACTGTTATTGTAATAAATCTGGTGGAGGCGCCGAGAGTGGTCGTTTGACAGTATTGGATGATGATTAATGGGATTTGTTTTGATTTGATTGTATTGGATTCCATAGTTTAACTCGAATCAATTATAATCGGGTGGAATCCTTGTTTGTCAATCCCTTACTTCGGTTTTTTTTCTTGATCTAGGTCAAAGTCAAACCATTTATTTAAATTAGGTTAAGGACCTAATTAAAACAGTTTAGAATGTGTGTGTGTATCACTTGTTTCCTTATTAGGAAACAATTGATTCCAGTTCGGTCATTGGTTGTCTAAATTAAAAAAAAAGAGTTTAACTTGACAAGATTGACCATCATTAGAAATATTTTCATTTCATATTGAAAGCTCATAAACATGTCGGGCACAGACAAAATGATAAAGATGATGGAAAAGTCAAAGATGTATTTGATTGACATAAGCCAATCCTGTTGAAAGTCAGTATAGAAAAAGGAAATGCTTTGAAAGCGGTTTTCACGTGTCTAGACCGTAGGGATCGAACGCGACGCCATAGATTTCAACCAATTTATCTGTGCAGGCGGGAAAACATAGAACTAAAATAAATGTACCAAGTTTGGCATATTAATGCATTTTTTCTTGACAAGCTGCGCCACCTTGAACTGCAAACTTAAAATGGTCATACTGTAGGTACGCTACTAGACCAACGAGGCAGTCCATCAGCAGAACGACAGTTTCTTTCCTCGGTTTTTGGAGATTATTGGCTTAATGGCTTACGGTGTTTTACCATGACGCGTTTAAATTGTTTTGGCGGTTATGTCGTTGTCTCATGGGGGTGGTAAAGGAGGATTAATGAGCGAGAGCATGGGCAATGGGCAGTGTCCACCTGTGAACTAATAGCTACGGGGACGCGGCACGGTCATTTGTCATTGTTATGATAATGTTCTATTACTTTCGTGGAGTCTGTTGTTTTTATACACAGTATGAAGCCGGCCATAGACGATAAGTTATGCTTGTGCATTTTTGCATGTATAGTCAAACGTTTTTATGATGCGCGGATTTGATGGAGGAATGCCTAGGAGTGAGATATAGTAGGTAAGGAAAAATTAAATAGTCTTAGTCTTAGTCATCAATAGTTATAGTCTAGTTCTTTCTGCCCTCCTTTCTTTATTTTGTTTAAATTGAGGATCATGTGTCATATCACAATATCACAATCATCATCATGATGATGATGATGATGAAGATCATCCACAGCCCAACTGCACCCACTGCTGGGTATAGGCCTCTCTTTACTTGTGTCAAGTTCCGCATTGTTGTGCCACCCTCATCTAGGAAATGCCCGCAATGGCAACAATATCGTCGCCCATCTCGCCATAATATACACACAGATCATTTTTAAATTACAGTTAGCCCGTTTTTCTTTATTTTACTTTATCTACTTCATGTTCAATTCTTGTTTCAATTCACCCCTTTTTTTTTTTTTTTTTTTTTTAGGATGGGAAATCATCAAATGACCCCCCCCGCTCTGGGCGGAGCGGAAGGGAGTGTCAGACTTGTACTGACTAAAACCCATCCATGTTCCTTCTTTGCCCTTTGTGTTCCAGGGCCGCGGTATCTCTTTCGAACAGTCCCGCAGCCCTGGCAGGCATCGGCCCGTGCGGACCCCTACGTGGTTGCTGACATCTCTTTGAGGCGCGCGTGGAACACGAACGCCCCGTTGACACGGCCTGTCGTCATAAGACGGCCGGACGGCGAGCTAGCCCAAAACTCGCCGTCCACAGGCCCGCGCCTACGCCGGCCACCACGATGACCCCCGACGCCCAGGGCGTCTCCCGCGGCGGCTGGGACGTGAGGCTCTTTCCCTCTCACATTCCGCCACCTCCTTCACTAGCATGACTGCTTCGCAGAAGGAGGTGACGGCTTCCCATTCCCTCTCGCGCATTCCAATGGACGTGTACTCTTAAATAAATATAAACGAATGAACACAATAATCTACAGAACATTTCAAAGTCAACATTCCTCACAAATTACAGCCGAATCCGACAAGCCTCTCTGAATACCGAGAGTCCGCAGTTATTTAAATGTTGATCTAAGAGCGTTGTCACTTGAAGCGAAGTGGTGTGCCATATTGTCTTAAATCCGGATCACACGAGTTCCGGAGGTCCGTGGTGACAAGGGGCCTCTCACGTCCGTGGATGAGCAAACACAATGGGGCCAACGTGGCGAGAAATACTGCAGTGGCTGGCTTGGCTTGCAGCCTACCAGAATGGTGTTGTTACAAAGTGAATATTGACTTATGGAGTAACTTGTTTGATTGTAACTGGTCAAGGGCTGGGGGTGTTATGACGCAGATACAGATACAGAAATATCGACAAATAAATCTGCTATTTTATACTAAAATTTAAGAACTCCCAAATCAAATATGTTAAACAGATATTTAAATGACGCTTTTTGCTATAAATGAATATATTGGTTGGCACGGGACCGGTCAATGTGGCGTCACTCGGGGGAGGCCTATGTCCAGCAGTGGACGTCTTTCGGCTGAAATGATGATGATGAAGCTTGAGTCGTCAAGAAAAATAAAAGTAAAATAAAATTTACGGTAATTTACGGTTTGTAAGAAAACTCGAGCAATGGTGTTAAAAAAAGCACATCGCCAGAGTTTTGATCAAACCACAAGAAAATAAAGAGGATGTTTATATGTAGGTACCTATGTTTACAGTCTGTTCATGGACTCAAGGACTCAAGTAATCCCATTGAAATCCCGCAATGGTCCCGCTTGGCTTATTCTATAAGAGGAAACCGGTAGTGACGCGACTACTCGGATATGTGCACAATGCTTTTTCAAAATTTAACCGATTATGAACAATTTTCACTATACAGGTCGAGATTTCATAACGAATCCAAAACCTGTTACTGTCGATACATAAAATCGGTTGAGGATAGCATTAAACTTAATACCAAATATTTTTGGACCTTTGTATCTAACCGTAAATCCATAGCCCCCATTCCTTCAACTATGCATTACGAAGGACAGTCATCCAACAATCCAGACGAAATCTGTAACTTCTTTTTAAACTTCTTTCATTCTGTTTATGAGCCTTCCACTCTCAACAACGTGCAGCAGCAGACTTCCGACTATGCTAGCAACAGTAGTCTCGTTAGCAATCTTGCGATCAATATTGAACAAGTGCACAGCGCTTTGAAATCCGTGGACTGTTCTAAAGGTCCGGGGCCCGATGGTATCCCGCCAATTTTTCTTAAAAATACTGCTGACACGATAAGTCTCCCACTACACATTATATATAATAGATGTTTGAGCCAGGGAACCTTCCCAGAAGTGTGGAAACGAGCCAATATCACCCCTATCCATAAGTCGGGCCCAAAGTATGAAGTTGAGAACTACCGTCCTATTTCCATTCTGCCGATCTTGTCAAAGCTATTCGAGAGACTTGTCCACAATCAGCTGTACCCAATTGTTCATAAACAGATTATTAAGCAACAGCATGGGTTTGTCAAGAAAAGATCTACAACTACAAATTTGATTGAATACACTGATTATTTATTCAATAATTTAGACACACGTGTACAGGTGGACTCTATTTACACAGATTTCCGTAAAGCATTTGACAAGGTCGATCATAAATTACTTATGGACAAATTGGCATTCAACGGAATTCGCGGGGACTTGTATCGTTGGTTTACTTCTTATATTACAAATAGAACGCAAAAAGTGGTAGTTAATGGTTTCCATTCCAAATCCATATTTGTGTCATCAGGGGTGCCCCAAGGCTCGATACTGGGCCCTTTGTTATTTATTATATTTATAAATGATATTGGCATGTGCTTTTATAATTCAAAATATTTACTCTACGCTGATGACCTTAAAATCTTTAGACCCATAAAAACTACACGTGACTGTCAATTGCTTCAAGAAGACCTTAATCGTCTTGCAGATTATTGCACTGAGAACAAACTCCAACTCAGTATCTCTAAATGTTATTGTATTAGCTTTACTAAGAATAAACATATATTTAAATATCCATATGCAATACATAGTGTAACTCTGGCAAGGGAGAGTTTGATCCGTGACCTGGGAGTATTACTTGATGATAAACTGCACTTAGACGCACATGTAGATAAAATCATCAATAATGCTTATCGCATGTACGGCTTTGTGATGAGATCAGCCACGGAATTTAAGCACCCTAGTACATATTTATATCTGTATCGATCACTGGTAAGGTCACAATTGGAGTATGCAGTACCTGTGTGGAACCCCTACTACAATAAATACAGTGAGTGTATAGAAAGCATACAGCGCAAATTTCTGAAGTCTATGCATTACCGTTGCTTAAAGAGTTGTTATCTCTCTTATAGTGAGCTACTTAAAAAGTACAATCTGCTTTCCTTGAGTTCAAGGCGTACTTATCTGGATACCAAATTTTTGTATGACTTATGCAATAACTTGTATGATTGTTTAGATATAAGTAACAGGCTATGTTATATAGTTCCCAGGACATGCCAGGGGCGACAGGTGCGGGCACGATCTGTATTCGCCACTACTACCAGTCGTACGAATGCCGGCTTGCGTGCGCCTATTCGTCGCCTTACGAGCAATTATAATAAGAATTTCTGCAGCTTAGATCTGTTTGCTTTACCCCAGGGAAAGTTTAAACAAATGTTGCTTGATTTATTAAAAAACTAATGTGACTTTGTAATTTCATTGAGCAACACTATTAAAATATTATTATTATTAGCTTCATTGTTGGTGTTGTTGATGCTTCACTATTTGTACTAATCTTTTTTGTTATTTACCATATTGTCTCATTGTTTATCTGTGGAAAACGTGGTTGATTTCACATTTGTATCATTTTTGTATCTTATATTTTTTTTGTTATCCTTAATGTGTAATTGTTTGTTTTCCCTAATAAATAAAATAAAATAAAATAAAATGCAGCCGTATTGTCTTACGACTAACTGAAAAATAAAATGCATAATGCTAAGCTAACAGAAGTTTGAATATTTTCAGAACACTGCGAAGACGATTATTTATTTTCTTCCAGTCATTTCTCAGTTTGAGAAATGTACGCGGTTTATACAATGAACCATAATTTTCTTATGTAAGCAATAAAATCACGTAATATCATTAATTGCAACACCGAAGTCAATATATTAGTGCTAACGAGCGAACATTATCGCGCCTAAATCACGGCTAAATAGCTGGCAAAATAACAAAACTAACTAAACGCAATATATTACGGAACAATAGGAGTTAAACAATTCTAACCGAAATTAGAGACTTCATTTAACAATCGTTTAAATTTAGTGCGCCATTAGCGATCAACTGTGCGGAACATGGCCGCCCAAGTGTTGCCGCGGAAAAACAGAAAATACCAATTCACCCAATATTTACTTTAAAATGTTTAAAACGTAGCGCTCCGCTCAATTTACTACTTTGAAACGACCAAATTTCGTTCTGATACCAATTTGTGCGGGATACGTACATATAAATGTCGGATAACTGCGCTATATTATATAGCTATGATTGAAATTCGCAAACTTATGAACACAGAATTAAAACTTCGTATAGCAAATACGGTTTGGAGTTCCCGCAGTTAAGTACAAATGTTACAATCGCATTCCCTATTATTGCCTTCGGACCAGCGGTGTACGGAACATTCCAACTGTTGCCCGCTCCAACAAATACCGCGTTGCAGCACTATTACCGATACATTATTACTTGCCACACATTACAAACTAAACTAGTCCTTAACACGACGCCATAGAGATTAGCGTGTGTGTCTTCCAGTGTATAGATGTCCTAAGTCATTGTTCAAACTGGATTGTTTTGGAACAGCGTTGTTACATAACTTAAGATAAGTCCTGTACACAAATAGTTTCATGAGCTACTGTAATTAAGGGTAAATTTTGTTTTATGACAGTCTGGGGACGTGAAGCCTGAATTACGAACTGTTAGCAGAGATAGTGGAAATGTGGGGAATTGGTTAATGCCTAAGTTTTGCGTAATTTTACAGCGCTGTAAAATTATTTAATGTTTATTATGAGTTTATGACTGGGCTCGGAATTAGGTTTAGTACACTGGTGTTCGTTGGTTCAGCTAGTTCACTTTCTTATCTTATTTACGTAATATTCGTATTTTTTTTAGGGTGAACGTTTGGGTGAATTTGTGCGAACATCAGCTTGACACTAGGAGAACAATTATTTTTGCAATTGACCTAATAATAAATTCATACCTATGTAAATGAAATATGTTTTTTTAATTACACCTAACTGCTACTACCTATTGCCTGAAATAGGTAGCAAACCGAGGACCCTATGCTCAGCAGTGGCGCTTACGACTTGACCAACGAAGCAGTCATCATAAGTTAATCAACAATTAATTCAGTCTCATCATCATCTTCCATCCCTTCTCCCTTTCGACTTGGGGTCGGCGCAATACGAATTTCTTCTTCCATTCTCCCGTCTCAGAAGTCACGGCATCATTATTCATCTGCCTAGCCTTTTCCTAAGTAAATTAGGGTCGGCTTCCAGTCTAACCGAATGCAGCTGAACCAGTATTTTACATAGTGCCTATCTGATATCCACGACGCAGTTAATACTAGGTAATACTATACTCCTTGGTAAGACTGCTTGTCAGACTTTTTGGGCCACTGACTTCCTGTAACGACTGTCAAAGATCTACAAATGACAGCCGGGCCCAACGGCTTAACGTGCTTTCCAAGGAACGGAGGAAACTCGGTATGTAATGGGTAGTCACCCATCCACAGATCAACCTTGGCAAACCCGGTTTAACCTAAAGATCGATCCGAGCGGCTGTTATTATTTAGTCACGGCATCATTATTGCAACAATTAATTCAGTCTATTGCAGTGTATTGCTGGACAGAGGCCACAAAACCCTTCCGGCCGGATCCGCATCTAGCGTGACCTAGCCACCTTTTGATGTTCGTCGGTTCATCTATCTAGGGCCCGTCCCACAATACGCTTGCCAATGCGCGGTCTCCCTCTGAAGACTCGTTTGATCCGGCTGTCCAAAATTTAATAGATATTTAGGATGTATATTTGTACATCATAATTGGTCAGTAAAACCACACAAATTACGAGCCAAAACTAGAGCATTTTAATTAACGCGGTATCGATAGTGCCGCGGCCTGTGTCCGCGCTCGCGCCGCTGCTAACCCCCATTTATCATACAGGATTAAGCCGATCCCCTGTATATTATTTTTATTCGTCCCTCGAGGCGAATTGTGTCCGTTTGGCGGACAACGGCTGTTTATTATTATTTGTGCGGTGATTTTTCGGGGTGTGTTGTTTCTTGGTTAGAGAAAGATTATGGTATGGACACACGTGGAAGCTTAAGGCTCCCCGCTTGTAAGACTAGCTGGTTTTTGCGACTTTGTTTGTGAACATAGCCACATGATAAATACATTCATGTATCATCTAATCTTTAATTTGTGACTGAAGCAACGGCGTAAGGTTGAAGTTTAGACACTGCATCGAAAGGCGGAACTGTGATTTTATGCTTAAGGAATTTATGCTTGCTGGATAATTATGAAAATATGGGTAAGTAAACTATGTAAATAGAACTGTGTACATCTCCATATCTTTATTATTTCATAGGCCACTTTGTTTAAAAGCCGATGCTTTGTTCATGTAGCAATGAATGTGAAGAATCAGAAGCAACACGGATTCTGGTTTTTTACCCGAACGACGGCAGAAGGCTCGCCCCCTATTACATGGGCCCTAAACATAACTGACGAAATTTGGGTTTACTGTAAGGTCGCCTCTGCCTGACTCTTTGAGGAAAACATAAAAATAAATAAAACGACTTCGACAGATAGACAGATATCGAACGCTAATCATAAGGTTCCTTTTAATCCTATTACCAACAGAACCCTAAAAAGTGGGATCAAACAGGACTTTTAAAGACTACCTACTAAAACTTCTACCTAGGTAGTGCTTTTGGGAGTTCGTTTAATCCCGCCGAAATACACACGGTTGGAAATAAGAATCTTCTTTTTGGTGAACGAGCTAAAATTCTCATTCGACTGCAGGTATGTCGGCTACTGCAGTGGACACCGGGCTGCGAAAAGTGCCGATTCAGACTCTGCTGGGAAACAATTTTCAAACTTCAAACACATGGTTGGGTGACCCATTACATAACGAGTTTCCTCCGTGCCTCGGAAAGCACGTTAAGCCGTTGGTCCCGGCTGACAGTCGTTACAGGTAGTCAGTGGCTCGAAAGTCTGACGACCAGTTTTACCGAGGGATATCGTATTACCCAGTACTAACTGGGTTATGGAGGTCAGATAGGCAGTCGCTCCAAGTAAAATACTGGTATTCAGCTGAATTCGGTAAGACTGGACGCTGACCCTGATAAAGTTGGGAAAAGGCAGATGATTACTTATATGTAAGTTGCATCCACAGCCTGTGTTCACTCACCGTTGGATATAAGGCTTTCTTTGTTTGTGCAAATCTCCACGTAAGTACGTTTAGCGATTATAAAATTCTACCAGGTCATCGGTAAATAATTTGAGATGCTTCTCTCACTCTATATACAACATTAGTTTTAGTATATGCGAAACCTGAGACACGTGTCTAGTATTTTTGTGTAAAGAATCTATGTACAAAATTTCAAAACTGTATCATGAAAAATCACAAAGTTATAAGCTTGTTCTGTTACCTGGTTGTCCGCACAAAAACGTAGTCACCACGCAGCGCGCCCGCGCCCGCACCTCCAGCGTCGTCTTGAGCATTGACAATAATAATTTGTCAATAGGTACCTAAATGATTGCGATAGGTACTTAGTATCGCTCGGTGTCCAACTTGTAGCCTTTTTAAATATTTTTGGGACAAAATATAACAAGGTTTAAAAATTATTGGAATCGATTCAGTTACTTATTCTGAACAACTATATTCAGGTTCCGCATATACTAAAAATAATGTTTTATATTTGTTTTCCGCTTTTTATTGCTTTTGATTACCTACTAAATAGAACTTGAAAAACTATTTGTTTTCAGTGTTATCCTTAACAAACATTTTTATTTATAGTTGGTAGATAGGGCTACCTATCTAGCACGGAATCACGAAACACATTTGTCAACGAAAAAATGCAGTCTTCAGTCTTCTCCTACACGACCCATCCACTTTACCTTTAATTCCCCTCAGCAAGGAAACTGCCACCGCAAATGGGTGTGGTATTAAACGATATTTTAAAAGCGGCTAATCTACAGCTCATAATTCATGTGTGGAGTATTTTAAACCGTGCTTTATATAGGAAAGCAAAAAGTTGTAGCTGGATGCTAAGCACGATGGTATACCGCGTATTTATGACTCCTTCGTCCATAATGGTGCATTAATCACGTGGTTTTCGACGAGGATTATTTAATGCTGGGTTTCAGGCTTCAGGTTTAATATTTTCATATTTTAGAAAGAGCTCGTGGCTAAATAATAACTGCCGCTCGGGTCGCTTGGATGGGTGACCACCCATTACATACCATGTTTCCTCCGTGCCTCGGAAAGCATGTTAAGCCATTGGTCCTTGCTGTCATTTGTGGATCTTTGACAGTCGTTACAGGTAGTCAGTGACCCGAAAGTCTGACAACCAGTCTTATCAAACGGTATCGTGTTACCCAGAACTAACTGGGTTGTGGAGGTCAGATCGGCAGTCGCTCCATGTAAAATACTAGTATTCAGCTGACCCCAAAATAATTGGCAAAAGGCTAGGCTGATGATGATTATAGAAATATTTTAACGGACTGGCTTGATTTTTGTCTCTAATGTTGACAACCAAAGATAGATGATTAGTGTGAGGGATGATACGAAAAAAGTAGTAAATACAAAGTGACTTCTGACGGGACATAAAGAAGAATGTGTCGCGCCGATATGGTGATAATTATGATTAATGTTGCTAACTTAGCACACATATTTGGATCATAGGTGTGGAATGAGAGCAATACAAACTTGGGCTTCTTCAAAACCTATATAACTATGAACCTTTTCAATGAATGAACACGGACTAAACTTAAATAAAGACGATTCTCGTACGTACCCAGGTTTCTCAGAAATATTTCAATAGACATGTGGAAAAGCAATTTTTCAAGATATGGAACCAGCAACGACAAAACTACCTCACAAACCGTACCTATAACGTAGCTCTAGGTTAAACCTAAATAGAATTAGAGCTGGACAGCTTCAAGTGATGTGCGATGTAACATTACCAAAATAACTTCGTGTAATAGAGCCTCCAGGCTCGGGTTCTTGTTGAGACAATTTCGGCCTTCCAAATTGTCTCTAAATTATTCGAAATTAAGGCAGCAAGATGCCTGGCAGAAGTTGCTTAGATGTGGAATTTGTATGTTGGTATAATTTTTGTGGAGCTCATAAAGTCTATGAACTTTAAAACCGTCGTACCTCCGTTTTAAAAATGTTCAGTATTTAAATGCATAGTACAGAAATGCGTTGCAATAAACTCAGGACTTATTCAGTTATTTACTCATACGAGCTCTAATTTGAAAAGGCAAATAGTCAAAACAATTTACCCATGAGTAACTATTAAAAATGAAAGTACCAATAAGTAATTTCGCCAACAAAACTTTCTTTGGGTTCAAGACACTCATTTTATCTCGCCCCTCGATCTCCCCTGTGAGACGGATGGCTACACTACACCATAGACCGTACAAAGGCATCTTAAGCCGAAGCAACAGAGCACAAATCCAAGCGGACAAATTGAAAAGCCACTGAAACACCGAGACGAGGCGTACCGTTATAACCAGTAGGTATTACGGCCGAATTCCCGCTTCGGTCGTCCGTGTACGGCCCGGAATAACACAGATCGGTAACGAAACACAATGGCCGCTGTTCCGGGGAATCTATTCCGCCCCCTAATCCAGAAAGGTCGCTGGAAGCTATTCGATAACCACTTAGAGTGGGCACGATTGTACCGCGCTGATAACGGCTGATAACGCCCGGCGTCCGCGCGCCGCACGCTTTATTATGATTAGAATATGAAGAAGTACGTGTATCGGCTGATTTTATTACTGCACAGGTTGTAAGGATCAGGGACTCAGGTATTTTTATAGATAACCAGATAATTTAATCAAAGTTTTTCGCTCAGGGTGTTGAAGACGTGAAGCTAGCTGTCTTGGCGCAGAAGATTAGACTGTGTATTGTTAGCATAACACTAAGGTTTATTGCTAAAACCTTGGTTACATAGTAATAAAACGGAATTATACATCGCAAACAACCTTACAACGTTAATACCTTCATATGCACAACTCACAGCAAAGGAACTTACGGCAACTGAAACAAACGGTACGAACGAAGTCTTCTTAATCTGCAAACGGGAGGACTTCAAAACGTCTGTTTAATACGTTGTCTAACAAGACGGTAAGCCTCGAAACAAAGTTTCCTTCATAAACGCTTCTCTTTATGCAATGGCTTCGGTCTATTTTGTAGAATTTATTCGAACCATTGGACTGTTAATGAGGACCTTTCCAACGCTTGCATTTCCTCTTTATAGATCCTCTGTATTAAATGCGCAGCTTTTTTATGGGTTTAAGTCCTTTCGCTAGAAAGATGCTCAGGCGTGAATATTGACCTGGAAACTAGATTTGTCAGATTTTATCAGGTGGTTAAATAGCACCCTGTTCTATAGTACATGTTGTGGTGATATACGGATAGATTAAATAGAAATTTAGCTAGCTAAAGTATACTTTATTATGTATCAAAATTGTTACACTGATTTTTTTAGAATATTCTTAAATCTGGTAGCGAATAGCGATATCTTCCAGAGGATATGAGATTACACAATAAAAAAAAACTTTTCAAGAACACCACCTAATGAACTTAAGATATTTGTTAATTTGATAAACAATATCAATTAGTAAACCATCAAATATCACTCCTTTTCTAACTAAAAAAATTAATAACATTGCAACTAATACGAGGCGACTTAGCAGCGAGTTCGCCTAACTTTTATCCTTTATTAGCCCCGCTACCAAAACTGCCATATTGGTGGCGAACTTTCGATATTAATACCGCACAAACTAGCGATCCTGGCCGTTCAATCATGTTTTCTATTGTTGTGTTCGAAAGATTCATAAATGTATTGCGGATATTACGTATTTAATCTTTTATCTTTGTTTCCGTCGGGATTTGGGAGGACATTGGATTAGCTCGTTATTTCTCGGAGATGTTTTCTTTGTGTTTGTTGTTAATTGGGTTGTTGCCGGCAGGGATGGTCTCTATAAGCGGCTTTGTGAACGACAGAAGTCTGATGATGTCTGATGGTTAAGAAAGAACTTTGTCAAGTTCTATTAAGAACTCTGTTAGTAAGAACTACCGGAAAAAACGTCGGGCGATGTACACTGTGACAGCTATTTTGGCTGCAACTGGCCTGCTAGTGGCAGGAGTGACGTGCAATGAGGAAGCTTTTGAGCAGGTATTCAGTATTGTAGTTCATTTTGTTTCCTAGGTAGTAGTATACAAGTAGACTGCGTTGTTGGTCTAGCGATTGCAACGCTACTGCGCAGTAGCGTTGCAATCGCTAGAAGACCTCTGTCTTAGATTTGATCCAGGTTGGCCAAATTAATTTTTACTGGGTTTTTCCATCAGGAATTTCTCATTCACTGCTCTGAGTCTAGATTTGTGAGATTGACGGCAATCGGCACGACCCCTATTATATGGGACTCAACTTAACAGGTGAAATGTGGACCTACAATAATTATACCTTTCATTACGTGTGGGAATCTACAATGGATATGCTCCGCCATGGGGTCAGCGGAGTGGTCTGGCAGCCTCATACTGACTAAACCAACACGAGTTTCTCCTCGTCACTTCTGGCTGGGGTCCAGGGACACAATTGCATTCTCCACCCCACCGCAATCACCACAGCAGTGACTAACCTTTTGTGGATTATAGGCGAGATGTTATGTTGGTAATAGACAATTACGTCATCATCATTTTCCAGTCTTCCAATACATTTAGGTCTAACAAGCAGCCGCTAAATTGAACAGATCTATAATGTTCGGTGTTGCCAGCCATCAAATTAGGTGAAGATATTAATTACTATCAACCGTATTGTGGTAACGTTAATTGGTCTAGTATTGCCAGTATTCAGAATAGGAAGTCTTGCGTAGGATTTCAGGCCTGAGGAGTAGTAAATAATCCCACATATTATGTTATTGCGTGGCTTGCTAATTATAATATTACTTACAGAGTTACGTAGGTTTGAGAGATTGAGACTTGAAGTTTGTTGATTAAGATTTATTATTTTTTTGCTATTTCAAGTTTCAGGTAGTAAATGGTAGCGGTACGTTTGACATGCAGGAAGATGATGATGTGTGGTAGTGCAAAGAAAAGTATGGACTCTAAGTACACTTACAAATCCGATAAAATAATTCAGTTCAAAATTAATTAAATTCTAATTGCCTGATCGCTATTGATTTACTTACTTTTCTAAGTATTCCAGCTATCAATTTATAAAAGTTCAGCGTGCGAGTAGATCCAATATGGCGGCTATACATTAATAATTCCCGCGCAAATCTTGCTGCCTCATTGTTTAGCGGCCGCCATCACTTGCGTTGCCAAGCGGTTTGCTGTGTTCCTCAAACTGCCGATGTAATCTTGTTGTGCACTTTGTTTGTTAAACAATTTCTTGATAATTGATAAATGGTGTTGAGAGTTTTATCAAAGTAATTTGGTTGGGCATGCTCGTAAGGTTATTTCAGAATTATGAAGCGGGAAATTATTTGAAATCGCGTGATAAAGCTACTGAACGTAGCCTAAGTGACGAACGTCAGCTATAAAACAGAGCACAATGAGCTTAGATCGGATCAGACCTGTCAGTGTCATTCTACAATGATGATGACACTGACGGTTCTTAAACTTCGTTTAATGTGCTCATCAAGAAATTCACCTTAAAACGGCTTTTGAATAATCCTAACTACCCTAACTAATATTATAAATGCGAAAGTAATATTGTTTGTTTGTTACCTTTTCACGCCTAAACCACTGAACCGATCATCCTGAAATTTTGCATATATACATTGTAAGGTGTACAGAAATGGACAAGGGTAACTTTCATAAAAAAAAGTACTATTCCTGAGGAAAACACCAATAACATTCTTGTGATAATAGATGACGCCACGTGTCTTTCGAATCATGATTGAATTATATTATTACAACCAGAGTACAACCCGAATTGATTGTCGAATTCTAAATTAACGCGAGCGAAGCCGCAGGCAAAACCTAGTTCAATATAATAATGTTTTGCATGCCTCGCTTGTTTAGCTTGTACGTGGTCTTATCGATTCAAGGTCTTCTTCTTTCTTGTCTATGGTATGTCTTGTCAAATTTCTTTTGCCCACGCAGGTGGCCGCATTCATTGCCCGGCCGATTAGTGAGTGGTTGGGCATCATAGTTTTATTTTATTGTAATTTTCGAAATTCTCACTCAAAGTAATTCCTGTAGGCCTCTTGTATGGAATCGAATACGAGGTAATTTTGCGGGCACATTTTATTTATTTTTTTAATACGCGTACTCGTCTGATAACTTCCTAATGTGAGCATCGAATATAATGATCAAACTTCAAAACATGACTTCAGAATTCACAACAATTTCCCAACATCGACGAGGCATAATGACACAAAACACATAAAAACAGCCGTATAACGCATAAACGCTGTTATTATGAGCACAGGAGTATCATAATACGTCATGATAATAATAAAAAGGACGGCCGAAGTAAACAATCAAAAACATTTTAGTACTGAACATTGAAAAGTGTGGTGTTGCCGTAAAAACACGCATTCCAACTTCTTTTTCTTTTAGGCGACAGCTGTTCCGATATTAGGGGGTTGATCTTTATGGTGTCATTTAAATAAAGAGCCTCTTAAAGTGTACGTATGGATGTTATGGTATATATTATGTTCTTCTATAATGGACGGCTGTGTTTGTATATTTGGATGATGTTTTGGGGACTAGTTGCTAGATCATCAATAGATCTATTTTTTAGGGTACCGGAATCCTTATAGATTCGTCCTGTCCGTCCGTCTGTCTGACTGTTTCTGTGTCTGGGGCTGTTGGCACCACACGGTTAATATTTGGAGAGTAGGTGTTTTCTATGAACCGCTACACAAGCACGATTACGAATAAAAAAATAGTAGGGGGGGCCCCCTACTATTTTTTTACATGTAACTGAAGAACTACATATTTTATACAACATTATTTTTAGTATTTGAGAAACCTGAATATAGTTTGTTCAGAATAAGTAATTGTCGATTCCAATCATTTTTAAACCATGTTATATTTTGTCCTAAAAATTTAAAAAAAAATCTACGAGTTGGACACCTAGCGACACTAAGTACCTGTCGCAATCATTTAGTTACCTACTGTCAAATTATTATTATCAATGAGCTCACGACGACGCTGCAGGCGCGCGAGTGGGCGCGCCGCGTGGTGAGCACGTTTTTGTGCGGACAGTCAGGTAACAGAACAAGTTTATAACTTTGTGATTTTTCATGATACTGATACTTGTATAACTGTGTAGGAGTTTTAATCCCGGTTTCATTCTCTTGTGATTATTTTCGGCCTATATGCAGACGATGCCGCTGGCAAAATCTTGTCATAATCTTACATTTATAACGTTGAACCAATTGAACTATTAGATTTATAACTATAGGGCATTACGTTCCAAGAAAGTCACAGATCAAAGGAGGCAATGATTTGTAGTAATCTCTGATCTCTACCGTCTTTGATGTCCGTTTTGACGTATTTCCGTATCTCCGGTTATGTATGTACGTCAAATAAGGCAGTTGTCCCACCGCCGGCGAGGAAGCGACTAATTATCGGCTATTTTCTTGCTCAAGAAATGTACAATAGATATATTGCGGGTAAGCAACAGAGATGCATATATTAATAGTTGATTACTGACTGTTTACACTGCTGCGGCCGGCGAAAACTCGCTCCACCAGTTCAAAATCTATCAAAGATAATACTCGCTCAGCGATAGGTACTTGTTAAGCGATGCTCGTTTGGCGGTCAGAACTCACGCCGAGAGACCAACCAGCGGTAATTTCTACCTAGAGTGCGGATCTGAGTGCACATATTATGAATTCAAACAATTACTAAAACTATCATTGTTGTCTAGTTCAGACAACGACGGTGATGTATTTTATAGAGTGCGAGTGGTGCGAGTCCCGTCACACTCGCACACTCGGTTATAGCCCAGCGAAAATCAAATAGAACTACACACGCGCTTCTCGCTGCTCGCTAACTCGTTTCTAGTTTCTAGCTCTGCTCGCTTCTCGCTCATCGTTATCGGTGGGACAAGTGCATCAATACTACTAGTGGCTCCAAAAGTAGCCTGTGCAGTAAAATTACCGTGAGATGATTTCGTCACAACTTTTTTGTAATATTTAGTATTATAACAGGGTATTTGTTGCAGTGTTACTGCTGACCATGATGTCATCAGTTCGATTCCCAGGTAAGGCAAAGTGTTATTGGGGTTTTCCATCAGGACTTTCTTAGTGACAAGCAGGAGTTTGGATTTGTGCCTGGTTGATTGAATTATGCTCGCTTCCTATAGCATGGGACTTGAACATAACTGGCAAAATGTAATGTACTAAAAGTACATCTTTGTCTAATCTTGCAGAGATTACAGGCGTGATGTAATGCTATGTTATGTATTTTATTCATAAAATATGCTTGTATTTGAAAACATCTCCTCGTAACATAAGATAATAATGAAGATACCAAGTTATTAAAATACCAACGCAGATGGAATGTGACGAAAGATAATTTCAAATCTTGGAGCTTAGATACTTTATTAATATTTGTGTTATGAACATAATCCAGAATAAGGAAGTCGAAAAAGTTTCGTATGTACCCCAGTGAAGAACCAACCTGCACACACGCTCTCTTAAAGAGGAGCCCTGTGTCCCAGCAGTGGGAATAATTACTTATTTTGCTATGTAGCAAAAATATGTCCTTGTAAATACCTACTCATGTTCTTAAAAACACGACTACGGAAATGAAGCCACGCATCTCTTTCAGTTACATAATTGTATTAGCAAACATGATACTAACACATTCACAGAAAATATGAAATTTTTCGATAACACCTCCACCACAATTCAAACGCCCGCGTCCTTCCATCGAGCGAATAAAAAAGAAACTAAATTACGTAAACCGGCACCCAAAAGTACGTGGTGAACTGGCAAATGTATTCTGATTTAAATATGGCGACCTTTGGAACTCTTCGTAATATTAGAGACACGATGGGCAGAAAGTATTGATACTATATAGTAATGCGCTAGGGATTTCTGAAAGGTCCGGGCCGACAGCAAAACGTGTTAGTTCGCCTTATTGAATATCGGGAATATGACGGGGTCCCAGTGGACCCCAATATCGGAGGTCGGCAGAGTTTGGCATACGTTGCATTCTCAGCGGGTTTAGGGATGACTTTTACACGTCCAGGTAATGGATTTCGGATGGTTATTGCTGTTATGGAAATAAAAATTTAAGTGCGTTATATAAAAAGTTCAGTTTTCTTTTTGAAAGTAATATGGAGTTTTTCTTCATGAAAACAAAAGTTTTTTTACGTAGGGCAATACTCAAAAACTCGTTATAGAAATGCACATAAATCTTTCCGCGCATCGGACTTTTATTATAAGAGAGTACACTATTTTATCACAGCAGCGGTAAAAATAAGATCCTCAACTTCATGGTCGACTTACAGTTGGAATTTCTAGCACAAGATAACTCCTACATTCTCAGCATCTCTGTAAACACAATGTTGCTTTCCACCAACTCGTTTTCTTGAACAATAAACAAACCGTTAACAAAAACTTAAAACTCGAAGCCCATTTAATTTCCCCAATCAGCGCAAACAATCAACAAATTGATTTACACAAACTGCAATTCTAAATACAAAACTTAAGTTTGTATTTCAGCCGAAAACAATTGCACGAACCCAATATCGGGGAACTAAGGGCTTGTACAGACAAGTCACGACAACAGTCACAACAAAAGTTGTAAAATGAGGGTAGGCAGTGAATTTTATCAAAACATTCAATAATTTTTGTAGGCACATCCAAAGAAGATGTGGGCAACCCTGACAATCTACCGGCCACAAACCACGCATTAAGCTATGCGTCTCATGTAAGCTTACTTCGTTTGTGTATGCCTCTTGTCTTGCCGTAACATATCATTAAGTCCAGTCAGATTTTTTGGGTAACAATTTCATTCAGTAGCAATTTCATGCTGCTGTAATGAAACCCCAATATAACTAGCCCATGCCCCGTTACATTTTAGCACTCAAAAGTCAAAGTCAAAAGTTTAAAAAATCAGCACTTTTTGAACGTCGAAAATTACACACAAGACAGTGTCCCAAAACGCATGCCCTTGACCATTTTTTAGTGTTTTAGCTGAGAAGAAGATGAAGCGAAACAAACTCACCAGCGACACATCTATCTGTTAACTGTTTTGTCGTAAGATGTGGTTCTAGCCCGTCTGTACTCGCCCTCAGTGGGCGAAACTTGGTGAAACAATAACGGTAGTAATATTTCATTGTTTTCTCGTATCGAAGTCGCGCGGCCTACGTCCCAGATATTTGAGCAGAACACATTTGTATTAGTTAGTAAGTTTAATGCGGACGTACAGACGCGATGCAGATGCTACGCCTGTGTTTTATTACCGAATTACTTGTTTATATTGTGTGTAAAGAGATATGAAGTGTTGACCTGTAATGTGTGAAAATTGGAGCTAGGTGAACTATACATTTATGTAGCTAATTATAGCATTAGCTATCAAGGGGAGATTGGAAGACAAACCGACCTCAATATGATTAGGCCTAGGTATGATTCAATTGGTTCTGGATGTAGGTAATTTTCTCATGCTACTTTCATAAAATCACAAGATCAGTCCTTACGTAGCACATACACATTTTCGACAAAAACTTCCTTGTACAAAGATGTAGGCAATTAAGATAAAGCCCCCATAGTGACCGGTAGATGGCGACACTAGCGCCGCGCGGCCCACGACCACTGGTTCTTCATTATTAATGGATAACACTAACTCAATATAATAACTGTATCGGATTACAGGATATTGGAAGTTGGTAGATTATGATATTACGACGAAATAATGTACCTATTTTTATTTTATTTTTGTTGCTTCACTTATTGGATTTTTGGAAAATGTTGAGCATTTAATTAAAGCTGTTATCTGTGTTTATGTTTGTCGATTATTACTTTGGCATTTTGTTATTGACAAAACGTTGTTTTTGTATAAAGAAAATTGTTAATAATGTAACAAACAAGACTTAGGAAGAAAAAGAACATATATTTTATCCCTGGACGTATTTTGCAATACAAGGGGACTCTGTCTTTTAGTTTGGAAGCCTAAACTAAGCTAGTATAACCAACTTAAATAATACACATCATTTAATTCAAGTGTTACATTTTACTAACGACCTCAAAAGTGTGTGTGCGACAGACTGGACTCCGAAAGCGGAAGACAGGGTGTTGTGGCGCAGCTGGGGACAGGGCTTTGTACAGAATGTGTAGACTGCGTTAAGCTGAGTTTAGCATTACACTTACCGACAACAGAGTAATAACTTACACACATATTATCACATCTGATAAATTTGCTAGAAATCATGATCCTCATGATCCAATTTCAAACAATACGTAAGCTAGACAAATTCGTGAGTTCTTGGTTAAATAATAACAGCCGCACGGGTGGATTTTCAAGCTTAAGCAGCTGCTCAAGGTCGGTACGTAGATGGATGACCCATGCACTACATACCGAGCATGTTAAGCCGTTAGTCTCGGCTGTCATTTGTAAATATTTTACCAGTCCAGATAACTATTATCAGCCAGATACGCTGTCGCTTCATTTAAAATACTGGTATTCAGCTGCATCTGGTTAGACTGAAAGCCGACCCCAACATAGTTGGGAAAAGGCTACACAGATGATGATGACCTAGGCTAGCCAAATTACTCGTACTAGCTGTAATTTTGCGGTCAAAATGTTTTTAGTGCACCGTCCTGTCCAGCCGTAAATGGTCGAGTGACATATGCGGCTAATGCAACTATGTATTTTACGACAATTACTATTATGTAAAGGTCATTTAGTGTGGCAGTTAGGAGCTTTCTAAATTGCGTCTGTACGTGTTCTCGTCTGGGAAAGTAATTTACTATAAATCTATTGTATGCTGTTTTGGGCACAGAAAAAAAAACAAAATATGTAGTCAGTGTATCAAGTGACCTCCTGAAAGGGCACAGTTTTGGTCTAACATCTCAATACTGACGTGCCAACTACACGAAAAAGACGAAGTCGCGAGGCAGTGTTCCTTTGTATTTATTATTTAGGGCCAGAGTAATTACCTACAAGCTTATTAGCCATTTCAGTTTTATTTCGAGGCCGCTAACGTGCTAGCTATATCTCTGACAATGTAGACTGAGGGCCTAGAACATGAAACGCTTTAAAATTGGCCCTCAGATGTCCAAAGGTGGCAGTGGCTACTGTGAGCGGTCAGAAGATTTAATGGCACGCTAAAAATAAATCGATAAAATAACGATGAAAATCCCACCTAATAAGCTTATAATATTATAATCATAATGTTGTACTACGTCATAACGGAACAAAATAAATTGTTCTTGCGAAAAAATTCTTCCCCATAATATTTTTAATATTAATACGATAAACGCTCGCAGCTAATAAAGATAAATACCTCGAAGCTTGATAAACTCAGAGGTTCCACATTTTCTTTGGTGCTGCACAGTATATGAGTGAGATATTTTCGTAAAATTACGTTTTAAATAACAATTTTGCTAAGATTCGACGATAACGGGACAGACAAGGGAGAATGAAAGAGAAAACACTTTATGTCGACCCCAAATGTTATGGGGCAAGGGCAGGTGTATTTTTTGACATACCGTAAACAATATTATAGTTAAAAAAAAAAAACGAAAAAACACGCTTTAGAGTAACGTCATTTATTTACTAGTATTCTGCTCAGCAAACCCTTTCATTTGACACCCATATCATGCGAATGCATACAAAATAACTAGTCCGCCATCTTTGGAAGTCCGCCATATTGGATTTAGAATGACGCCTTTTAGCTTACATTGTCATCCAAACTAAACATGTATGCAAAATTTCAGTTCAATCGGAAACCGGGAAGTGGGTCAAATTTAACTTTGAACTAAGATTTCTTTACATAGTTAGTTACAGGTGGCAGCATGTTAAAAATAGAGATTCCCTAAAAACTTATTCTATATTAAAAATATTTTGCACCAAGAATTAAATTAATATTTTTAAACCTGGCAACATAACATACTTCTCCAGACTCCGGCAGTACCCCAAAAACTAAAAAGAATGCTGGCATAACTTTGTATCGATACAATAGGAGCGGTTTCAAGGACTTGTCATAAATATCTTTGGGCGAAAACATAAAGGTTCAGAGAACTAAGCCACAGCTATAATATTTGGTGAAAGATTAAAGGAGAACTTGAAGAATTTAGAAAAGGTCCGACCCTCCAAATGGTTCATAAAAATGTTGGTGCTCTTTATTGGACACTAGTTTCTCCCTCGGCTTTGCCTGCCAGTTGGAAATAAACTCACGGGAAAAAAGAATCTTATATCTTCAGGTTCTAAACCAGGTCATGGTGTATTCGTTCACTAAATCTCATCCAAATCCGTTAAGTAACAAACAGACAGATAGACGAGTCATGTGATAAGAAAATGAAGTTGGTTTCTCTTTTTTTACTATCTGTAGGAGTTTTAAAGCGTTCATTTGTTTATTTCCCATTCGCATGGTATGTGGCGGAGAGTTTTAAATAAGTGGGGTCCGAGCTTTGGTTGCAGTGTTGAGTTTGCTGGTAAAACTCATTTTGTTTTGAGTTTTGTTGTAGACAGTGTAGACCGTTTTAATTAACGTATCATTTTGTGAACACTCTACTTAATAAGTACCTATACTTAAAACACTGTAGACCTGTAAGTACCAAGGATCAATTTCGGCGCAAATATTGAAGAAAAAATATCAACTTATTATTTTTCACTCAAGGGCAAAGATCTTTTCTCGCGTGCCATGTTTATAATCAAGTAGGAATACAGGCCATCAGTGAATGTAGCCTGTTTATCGTGAAGTTTCCAGAACATGGAGTATCTTCCTGTGAAATGAACCGAAGAAAATGTTCAGGAAATGTTCGTGTTACAGTACGTAAGTAGGTATAAGACTAGGGCTCTCAGAGTCCGCTCTCGTCTTGAGTAGAAAAAAAATACTGCGACACAAAATAATTAATGTGATGTTTCGCGATTAGATTGAATACACGTTCCACAGTCGCGCTGTTATTTTACTGCGTACTGGTTTATTGAAGGCACGGTTGGCGCAGTGGCTGAGCGACTGGCTGCTGCGCTGCGTGTCTCGGATTCGATCCCCGCACGTAACCAATATTTGTGTGGTCTACAGGTAGTTGTTTCGGGTCTGGCTGTTCGTGAATGTGGGTTTAAATGTTTGTAAACGCACCCACGATACAGGAGAAATTCCTAGAGTGGGGTATTGTTTTAAAAAAACCTACAGTGTGCTTTTTAAACGCATCGAGCGATTGATTTTTAGTTGAAAAACCAGACGCGGTAAAAAAACATTGCGTTAAAAAACGCCCTTGTGGAAATTTTTGCGCTTATTGACAAAACATTAATGAGCCTATCAAACTCATTTTAGTAAACAAAGAAGTATTGAGAACGTCAGCGTATCTGATGAAACTTGACGGACTCCACAAATTCATCCAAAGACGCTTGAGATTCTTGTCAGACAACAAAATGATAAATTAACCAAGTTTCTGGACTCAATTTCATTATAAGTACTCTGTTGTGATATGACAATTTTATATAGAAATTCGAAAATATAGTTTGCTTTTAAACTTTTTAGTTTGAGACCTACATCTAAGTAGAGGGCCAAGTTTATTGATTAATGAATGGTTCTTGTGATTTTAGCTTAAGAAATTCTAAGACAAGACTAGAGCCTACACAAATCTATAGAGTTATCATCATCATCATCATCATTTCAGCCGAATGACGTCCACTGATGGACATAGGCCTCCCCCAAGTGACGCCACATTGACCGGTCCCGTGCGACTCGCATCCAGCGGATCCCTGCAACCTTCACCAGGTCATCGGTCCACCTATAGAGTTATAACTTTAATAAAATCAGATTTTTAGATATTCACTAAAAGTATCTTTAAATTCCAACACAACAAAAGTTTAATAAAACGTAGTTCCGCACACTAATCATGCAACACACACCTCTATCTCTCAGTTACATCAGTAATAATTATGATCTCAATACAAAAGTTCCGAACGCGTTCAGTAGTTCCCCCGTCAGCAAAAGAAACTTCATCATTATTCTAACAAAAAGTTGGGAAATGCATACATTCTCTCTCAAAGGCGTGAAAGACAATACGTATCACAAAGTAGAGGAACGCGAAGTAAGAGCGTTTGCTTCCCAAGTACCAGGAATGCAAACATGAGCTGGAGGTAAAGCGAGCAAGAGACGCCGCACCCACCACAAAACGTCATAATAATAACGAATAGCCTGAAGAAAACCCTACCCTAAACATGACAGGGTAAAGTCGAAATTTGAACGACGTAATAAGAAGGTCGGATGCTCACATTTATTCGCGCAGTTGGAATGCGGCTGTTCCGTGATATGCTAAGCAAAAGCTAAGCAAACAAATTGGAAGCGACACATGAGAGGTGCACGAATAAAATGTTTCTTAAGAGAAAATACAGAGCAGAAAATTTAAAAACTATTCGTGCAAAAATAAACATTACAGGCTGCTTTAGATATTCAGGAAGCTAAGAGCAACGTAAACAATATCAAGTTGAAGTTTCTCTGTATTCGTTTTGTGAAGTGGAAATAATATTATGGATACTTTTAATTCTCCGTGGATACTTTCATGTAGTTTTTTTTACTCAGCTCTGTTGAGGTTGGAATTTAAGTAGCTGTGCAGGTTTGCACTTTCCTTTAATTGAAAACATAACAGTTATAAGAGACTTTAACCTTATTTCTATGTTTGCCCAGTTTAGCTGTAGAAAGATTGAACATATAATTTACAGAAAACGTGGTTTTAATGATTAAAAGAAATATATTTTTGGCTAATACTCTTTTATTGTATTTGTATGTTATTCTCTACTAACATATAATTTTCTTGTTTATTACGTAATGAGCGAGTTGCTACAGCAGGCTTAGTTAACGTTTTCCCCCCACGGAGCTAATCAGGGATTGAAGGCGAGTCAACAAAAGGTGTGTTGTTCTGTCGCTCGTGTCAGCCGAGCTCCAAACCACATGCACGAGGCGACATTTAAACTTCACAATGTTGCCATAAATTAACGAAGATACTAGTACCTATTTATGTAGGTACATAATATGTAGGTCAAAGAGAAATAGTACCTATTTATTTATTTATTTAAACTTCATGTACAAGAGTGGTACATAGGCGGACTTAATGCCACAAGGCATTCTCCACCAGTCAACCTTTGGGTCAAATAGGATAGCATTGTGATAGAGTACAAAAAAATAAATGAGAAAAAAAATCCAATTTGTTAACATAGATTGCTATACATAAATAGGTACATACCAATACACATATATACAGTAAAATGAAATAAACTAATAATATTAGTTTTTTTCATATATATTATATATTATAATACATACAAATAGTCCAAATACGAGAAACCTCATAATAATTACTATTAATATGTTGACTAATTATTTAATATGTTGACGGGAAAATTCATTTTCTATTAGAAAGAATATTCTATGTAAGCCATTCCAAAGAGGAGTGCAGCATTTTAATTTTGTATAGCAGATAAAGAAAACTTGCTTTTTTAAATAAAATCTTGAGAGTAGATAGTCCATCATAGCATAGAATAGAATAGTTTCCTATAACGTACTCAATGCTGAGACACAGGGCCCCTTTCTCAAAATCGGAGTAGGACAAAATGGGCCATGTCCCGTACCTGGTGGTTGTCACATCGTCTCATCGAATTAAATTGTTAGTCTATTTTAAGAGAACTAAACTATAGTTTAAAATATAGTCACACACAAAAGTTCAACCAAAAAATGAAAGTTTTCACCGTTGCAGCTGCGTACGTAGATATCATTTCATCATCATCTCCCTGACCTCGTCCCATGTGTCTTGGGGTCGGCGCAACACGTTTTCTTCTTCCATTCTCCATCATGCTATCACTTATTGCTTTTTGTTTCATATCATTTCTCTCACAATCATCCATCGTTACGTAGATATCAATTGGCGGTTAAAAAATATTCCCCAC
Source organism: Noctua fimbriata (assembly GCA_905163415.1). Taxonomy (NCBI): domain Eukaryota; kingdom Metazoa; phylum Arthropoda; class Insecta; order Lepidoptera; family Noctuidae; genus Noctua; species Noctua fimbriata. The sequence continues at coordinate 17,865,141 of LR990931.1, read as the reverse complement.
TAGAAAAACTGAGAGGATAATATATTTTATCCAATAATGTATCGTGTATGTTGTTTTATTTTCAGAGGCGGAGGTAATAGTATCGGCGGAAGTGACCTCAATCCTCTGATGTGGAAAGTGCTCTCCATTCCGACTTTTTAGAGTTATTCCCGAACGGTAAATCGGAGATTATTGTTATATTTATTATGTTCTCTATTGAGTTTGCCTGTTATCGTTTCTTTTAATTGGATATCGTGTTTTTAGTTTATTTGGTTTTTACCTGTTGTTGTTGTGATGTGAGTGGAATATGAATCCTTTTTTTCGTATCTTTAACTTTGCATAAAGCACACGCCGGAGAGATGGGCAAAAATCGTCACTCACTGGACACTTGATGGATGGCGTCGCCGTGGTGGAAGAGGCGGTGGATTAACGATCTGATCTTGTTTGTGAGGCAAACATGTGCTGAGATAGAGGTTTTGGAAGTCGAAAAAAAAACTTTCATTTTGTAAAAACTTTTAACACGTCATTTTTCAAGCTCCCACTATTATTTTTGTTCACATCAATAGTAATTCTATCCTATACTATTAAATGAGCAACATTTGTATATTTGGAAGATAATCACATTCTCAAAAACGGCTCTAACGATTTCAATAAAAGTACGATATACACACACGGGTTGACGAGAGCGAAAATCAATCTAGCTAGGCCTCATGTCTGGGAAAATTCGTTTTCTCTATTTTCACCCGGGTACTATTAATAAAACTTGAAAACTTCAACGATTTCTTCCGCCGTGGGCTAATAATTATAATAATTACGTAACCAGTCTCGTAGCTAAAACCTACATATTTTATAAGCAAATTGATTAAAAAAAACATCAATAAAGAATCTTCCTATTACATATTGAAAAGTTTAATTAAACACCAAAAAATCTTGACAAACAAGAACAATAGCGGCATTAAAACATAGATCCATCAAGTCACCAACAAGCGCCAGCTATCAAGATCCCGGTATGTGTCAGCGGAATCACTGCGGAAGTTCCCTCCAGATTTATTCATGACTAGGCCAAATATTTGATTGATTAACGTGTCTGAAGCAGTCCGGGCCTTCGATAAACTTGCCGACCACTTCATTTAGCGAAAAAGGCTCTTGTTTAAACTTGCCAAAGTGATGCTGCGCTTTTTTTTTCTTTTTTAACATAGCATCACGTCTGTGCACCATAGTACATCTTAATATACGTTTTGTCAGTTACGTTTAAGTTCCTATAACATAGAACTGGTGGTATATTAGTACATAACTTACGTTTAGTGAAGTAGCGGTGTGTAGCGTGTAGTGTGTAGCAGTGGCGAAGGTTCCATACAACTCGATTCCTACTGGCTTCCCTATGAAAAATGGCAAAGTCAGTATTCTATTGACAAATAATATAATCACATTAAAGATATCTACTCCGGCTTACCCCATACAAATATTGACCCTTCGCTACTGGTGTGTAGTAGTATATCCTCTTGAAAATTTTGCACGCTTACTACTGTTAAGCAAAAACATGTATGCTCTTTCGTTTTCGTTTTTTACCAACTTTTTATACCATGTTTTTAAGCAAATAAATATCATTCTATTCTATTATAATATAACGCCTGTCTCGCCCTGAAGGAATTGGTATAGGTACACCTAAGTACTTCAACAGTTAAAATTAACTGGCGAAATGTGGGTACATTTCGTTAGTTATGTTTAAGTAACATGAAATAGGGGCTGGGCCCTCCACCAGGCATGAATCCTAACTCTGGGCTTCTGGAACATTCTTCCTTCACCATTCTTGTTGGAAAAGCCCAATTACACTTTTTCCGACATTGGAATCGAAGGCAGGACTTCATGCTCAGCAGTAGTGCTTGCGACCACTATGGTCTAGTGGTCAAAGGCAATTTTTCTTTTATAGACAAAAAAAAAACAAAATCCATTCAATTTTGTTAAAACAACGCTGGGGACGAAAGACAATTATTGCAATATAACACACAATCCGGCGGGATTCCATTACACCTGATATATCCATAAGTAATACATAATAAATTTGACGACACGGTTGGCGCAGTGGCTGAGCGATTGACTGCTGCGCTGCGTGTCGCGGGTTCGATTCCCGCACGGAACAAATATTTATATGGCCTACAGGTAGTTGTTCCGGGTCTGGCTGTTTGTGTATGTGAATTAAAATGTTTGTTAATGCACCCACGATACAGGAGACATTCCTAGTGTGTGGCATCGTTTAAAAAAAACAAAAAAAATAATAATATCACGCCTGTTATTCTTAAAAGGTTAGGCAGTGGTATACCATTGTTCACTTATATTTCATCAGTTATATTTAAGTCCCATGTAATAGGGGGCGAGCCCATTGGCACGCATGTAGGACCCAGGCTGCTACTATGAAATCCCTGATGGAAAATCCCATTAACAATTTGCTCTACCTGGGAATCGATCCCAGAACCTCATTTTCAGCAGTTGAACTTGCAACCACTACACCAATGAGGCAGTTTTTACCCAACTGATGCAAATTCAACAAGAATGGTAATGGTTTGAGCAGTCAATGTGTGGATGTTTGTTACTTTTTATAGACCAAGAAAACATAAACTCCATTCAATTTCGTTAAAATCACGCTGGGAATGAAGGAAATTTATTGCAGCGTACATAAACTCCGGCGGGATTCCATTATACCTGATACATAAGTAATATAATAACGGCTTAATGTATTTCTTGATAACACTGATGTTTTTCGAACGTTTTTCCAGACTTGTTTGCAAGCTGCCAATACATGATTATGTCGATAAAGTAGGTAAGTACGTGTATGTTGTTTTCGTCGCTTCAGTAGACGGCTTATATGTATGTCATACATATAAGCCGATCTTTGTACTGAAGTGTAAACAAGGACCAAAAAATAATGTACATTTATTGTATGTATATTATTTTTTGGTCCTTGTTTACGAAAGCGGATTCATATTGTTCATTTTGTTTTTCCCGATAAATTTCTGAGAAATAAACTTCATATCAATAATGTGACTTGTGCATAATTAATCATCATCTGCCTAGCCCTTACCAAACTATGTTGGGGTCGGTAACCTGAAGCAGCTGCCTGAAGCAGCAACTTTTTTTCAATAGTCTAGTACGTCCCACTGCTAGCCAAAGACCTCATCCACGTCGTACCAAATACTCTTCTCCTGTGCCACCGTGAACAAGCCTTCATGGGTGTAAAGAGGACAGATAATTTACATAAGAATGAATAAAAATACATATTTGAGAATAAAAATAACTCCTTGATTTAAAAAGCTTCCTACATAATTCCGATTCAAAGATACACGTTAGATAATAAAGTAGATAAAGAAACTCAAACGTTAGAGAGTTCCAAAGAAAATAAGTTGTTGCTTTTTAGGATTCTTAGTAAATTGCGAAAGGAAAAGTTTGTGAGATGAATCTTTAGGTTTGAGCAAAAAAGATCTTCGCTCACTCAACGTCTGGGAACTTGTATTAACAAGGAAATTATTACGAATTTCGCCGGTTATTGCGTTGAGATTCTGGAAATTTGGTTCGCCTTCGACTAATGGACTAGCAAGGACATTAAAGTGGTCCAAAAGAGGTTTCATGTCGTATAATAAGTATTTGCCTGCTTGACTGCCCATTGGTCTAGTGGTTGCAAGCACTACTGCTGAACGAGAAGTCTTGGGTTCAATTTTCAGGTCAGACAAACTGTTATTGGGCTTTTCCATACAATTTGTTTTAAATTTCAAAACAACTAGAGAAGTGTTTGTCCTATTTCTTATACATGTTGGATATGTTAGGATTTACTCCGTTAGACTTGTACATCATACACTGTTTCTAGCAAACTAACGAATTGCTTGAGATTACAACTCAACACAATAACACGGGGCACAATGAATCGGATACAGTTCCAAGACGTCTCAACTCCGCCGCGATCAGACATTGACTGTCACCCTCGCCTCGAGCTGGACATCAGGGTTATGTAGAAGCACACTGTGTTGTGGGTAGACTTGAAGTAGGTCGCGTGAAGTCACCACTGCGTACTTTCGATTCATTTTAAGCCTGTACCAATGACCAGATCCGATATACATACTTGCAAATTTCTAGTCAAATTATGTTAGGACTCTTTTTTGTTTTTAACTATAATTATGTCCCTTTAGCACACTACTGAGCAAAAGCTTTCCCTAATTTCATCAAAGTTCTCCTTTTCACCGCCACTGTGAACCCCTGCGGCGCGCTTTAGGCATACTTTATAATGTTTAAATCCACTTATATACAATACATATTTTCAGAAACTGTCTAAGTTGTTCTCGCCAGGGAAAACAATTTGCAGATGTAAGAGCTTATTTGTGTCGAATATTCTTCAATGTGAATCAGTCTGACATTTCGTAATAGAATTACATACATAATGTTTAATATCTACAACATATTTCAAGTTGCCATCGAACATCTGAAACTTACCTGAGGAAAATATCAGGTTTCATAGGCACCTTATCCTGAAACCTTCAAAACACATCCTTTAATAACTTAGCTATATGTAAGTACATAACATTTGATAACATACAACGCTATAATGGGTATAAAAACACCTTTAACGAAGCAGAAAGGCACTTAAACTCCCATCATTGCGGTCATTTTTTTTTGTTCTGTACCATACCTGGGAACCTTCTAGTTAGGTGATATTGGAGGTCAAACTTTCAACTTTTTCACAAGTTTTTAATGTTTTAACTTTATTTTAAATGCCTCCATGACCCGCCCTTTACTATTCAATGCATCAGCGTAAATTTAAAGTGCCTTATATTGAGTCCTACCGTGATTTTCCACACCAAAAAAAAATGTCGTTTCTCAACAATATTTTTTGCGTAGAGTCACATAATATGATGTATAGAATTCTTGGTTGACGGCTTCGTGAAGGGTCTGTTTACACCTTGTATACTTGGTAGCATCTTGCTTGTTAAACGTAATACAATTTTAATATTTAATCTCCATAGTATGGCTTGGTTACAAGTTGCATAAATTATAGATATCAAACTTTCTGTTCTTCAATACTTTCGGGTTTAATTCAAACCAAACATTGAAAAAAGCATTGAAACCTCATAACATTTTACTGTCATGCATTTTCGCTAAGAAACACCTGATTCCATAAAATAGCATCTGGTCTAAGATCGTAAAAAATGCATATATGTTAGGTCGCGCCTACCGCCAATTCTAGCTGCTAGTAGATATTCACACGTTTATGGTACTACCACTACTTGATCCCATATATTTTGTTAATCAGAAAATAAGTCAGGTCTGGCGGTCCTGGGATCTTGCTATTGGTGTATTCTTTTTATGAATTCGAACGGTGTCAATTATGAAGCGTTTCATTTACTTCTTAAACAAATGAGCAACGCTTTCTAATTCTATATGGTAATTTGAACGAGGTTCCAAGTGAACTTTATAGACTTATCGATGTCTTCAAAATGTCTATCAATACAGATTTCCCAAGACACGAATACTTAGTATTTATACTGAAGGGCCAACCCGCCTGCCAAGCGTGGCGATTATGTCAAAACCCCCCTTCTTGGGGGAGGCCTATGTCCAGCAGTGGACTTTTCGGCTGAAATGATGATGATGATACTGAAGGGTATCAGTGGCATTGGACGTGTGTTGTCAGCGACGACAGATGACATGAACTCGCTAGCTGGGGAGATGGAAGTGATACCCGACGGATACTTTGGATGGAAATGTAGCTCTGTAGTCTATAGTGTGTTATGGTGTGTAATGGTTTAAGAACTTTATTATTCCTCATCAAGAATTAACAATAGTGTTTTTTGGGATATAACAATATTTCGTTAGTAATATCTTCTAGATGCCGTTTTTCAGATATTTTTTAAGATTGAGAAGATTTTTTCTGAAAATTAATATGAAACTTTGTTTATACCGTACTAGCGACCCGCCCCGGCTTCGCACAGGTGCAATATATACATATAAACCTTCCTCTTGAATCACTCTATCTATTAAAAAAAACCGCATCAAAATCCGTTGCGTAGTTTCAAAGATTTAAGCATACAAAGGGACATAGGGACAGAGGAAGCGACTTTGTTTTATACTATGTAGTGATGCTTTTCCTGAAATATGATTTCCGCTAGGGAATTTATTAAGCATACGACAATTTGCCATAAGCCATTACATACATATGTAAAAGAATGAAAATCATGCTTTGTACATACAGATTGTTGAAGTTCGTAGTAATTTTGCTTGACGATTAATTTACCTGACTTTACATCTATCAGACCCTGAGCAGAGGGCAGGTACCACTTCGTCAGCTTCGGTCGCTGTCACTTACGGTAGTAAGACGTTCTACACCTGATTCGTATATAATAGTCAAGAGTACATCATCATTGACCACACTATCCCTTCCCTTAAAGACTAATAGTGGTGACACAATCATCATGATGTTAATCACCCTGTCAGTAGACAGGGTGATTAAAATAAGGAGAAGGACTATGACTACTGTCATAGTCCATTTATCGTTACCCTACTCTATATCCATCCACATTAATACTTAAAATTTGTTCTTATTTTCTTTAATGGTAAAGGAAAACATCGTGAGGAAACCGGCATGTCCTAGTACCAAAAATTCGAAGATATGTGATATCTACCAACCCACACTGGGCCTGCGTGGTGGATTATGGCCCATTCCCTCTCATAGAGAGGAGGCCTGTGTCCCAGCAGTGGGAACATTATCGGCTGATTATGCTTATGCTTTCTTTGTAATCTTCTTCTTATCGATGGTAATCTAAATTGTGTCAGCCCAGAACTGAGCCACTAGTTTGGCGCCTTCAGTTGCATCCATCAGTTCCTGTAATTAACAAACAACAGGACACGCAGGACACAATATTAAGTGCTCCATCGTTTGTGGCACAGCACCACATTTACACTCCAGGGCGGAGTCATTAATGAATCTCCACCTGAGCAGATTAACCTTGAACCAGTTGGCCAGTTTTTCCGAAATCCACACGGCTAAAATTATTAGTAAAAGAAAAGTGTCCTACATTTAAGAAAAAGCCTCTTTAATACTCAATACGTATAGGTACAGGCCACCACATCTCTTCCTCACGTCCGCGTCCCCGCTCGATACCCGGCTTAGAGAAAATCCCACTAATACATTATTTTTATACCTACCCTCACGACGGCTATTAACCGATGTTTACGCTAACGATAAAATAATATTATGTTTTCTACGGCTTTAAGTTCTAAAAGCTATGTTATTTTGCTAAATAAAAATGTGTATTCAAACTAGGCTATAGACATAACATCATCATCACGCCTGTTATCCTTAAAGGGTTAAACAGAGGTGTACCTTGTAATACACCCACATTTCGTGAGAGAGCAAGCCTATTGCCATCATCTGGGCACAAATTCAGACTCCATGTAGCATGCATGTAGCGACTGCTTGTCTGTACTGCATAACCCAGTTAGTACCGGGTAATACGATACCCCTTGGTAAGACTAGTTGTCAGATTTTCGGGACACTGACTACCTAACGTAACGACTATCAAAAATCTACAAATGACAGCCAGAACCAACGGCTTAACGTGCTTTCCGAGGAAACTCGGTATGTAATGGGTGGTCACCCATCCCCAGACAAACCTAGGCAAGCGCGGCTCAACCTGAAGATTAATCTGATTGGCTGTTATTATTTAGCCACGAGCTCCTTTAGCTACATTATTCACCATACATGATTTAATCACAAGTAGCAGCAGCGTTGTCATCTGCTTGTATTAATTAGCAGCTGAACAATAGTGCAGGTATGGTCTGATTTGATCTATTGTCCTGCTATCAACATGTAGATGTACCTATAATGATTGTTTGTGAATGTCCCGTTTGATCGACAACGCTAACTTAGCCGCTGGCCACTATTCGTTGATCGTATTAACGTACAAGCCGATTATGATGTTAGCTAGTCGGATTATGGGATACTGCTTTTTGTTCGCGGTTTTGTCTGGTGAGAATTAACGTTTTTTTTTGTGGTGTTCCTGAAAAATTAAATTGATAAATTCTTCTGTGTCCGTGCTTTACTCCTATTCGATACGTCTTAAGGATAGTAACTACCAGCTGTTAGAAATGAGTTTTTTTTAATACCGTGAAGTCCAGCCCAATGTCCACTTACCCAAATATTAGTTCAGCTAGTTTGTCCACTATCTTAGTGAGGAGGTAGTCGCCGAGTAAAGTTTGCTTAGACGTAATCTTACGACTTGAAACTTCGTATATGTTGTCAAGCTAAACAAATAACTTAATTTGTATGTCCCAATTGTATAGCACAAATTTTAAATAAATAATACATTAAGCTTGCACTTAACAAAACCAGTATATAAGCGGGGCCTCTTATTCGGGTCTCGGGTCTGTAACATCTTTTTTTTTATACAAAAAACTTTATTGTTTCAGAGGTATATTACATCAAAAATAGGTCTCTGGTCTCCACACTAGGATTCCCTGTGTCGTGGACACCAGCCACTTTTGTTGCAGAACAAAGAAATTTGCAAATTTACAGAATATAAATAATAAATAATGATAAATAAAATTTAACAAAAACAGAAATACTATAGAAATAAAAAAATACATTTTAATGAGTGTAGTGTCTATGTAAGTGTGTGAGAAACTGTGTGTGTGTCGGATATGGGTGGGTGTGTGTGTCTGTGAGGGGGTGAGTTGTGTGTGTGTCTTAAGTAAGACAGTTTTACCTGGAAGTCCTGGAACCAATGTGGTATTCCAACGTACTTACAGTCAAAGGAGGAAAGCTTGTTAGAGTTAAGGAAATTATTAAGGACAGATACTAGGAATCATTTGCCAAGACCAGTTACCTAGTGAAAAGGAAGCTGATGTTGCTCGTACATTTATGAATTAAATACATTTCCTTCATAGTACAAAATCGCAGGTGCATGAGTCCATGAAGTCATCGTGAGAGACTTGTACTGTCACTTACGCGATATCTTCCGTGATTTTTAAATATTCTTAGCTCCGATATTTCGACACTGTTGCAAGCGCCATGATCGCGTGATAACTGGAGAACGCGGGTGGATGGTAAATAAATTATTAGTTGCAGACAAATCTGTCTACCTTCTTTCTTGGTCTTTTGCTATGCGCACTACTGGAACTCGATATAAACTCACTTATAAGTTATAAACCGTAAAAGCTTAAAACAGCATCGTGAGAGAATTTATAATTGACCCTGAAAACTCCTGTACCTACAAATTTATCAATGCTTTTTATATTGTAACTAGCGACCCGCCCCGGCTTCGCACGGGTGCAATATATACATATAAACCTTCCTCTTGAATCACTCTATCTATTAAAAAAAACCGCATCAAAATCCGTAGTATGCGTAGTTTCAAAGATTTAAGCATACAAAGGGACATAGGGACAGAGAAAGCGACTTTGTTTTATACTATGTAGTGAAGAGTGGCATTTGTCCACATGAACGAATACGGTAAACTTAGTTTTGCCTGAACGAGTCAATCCATAATTTTTCATAACTTTAGTAAACTGCGTCAAATAAATACAAATGTGGCGTAATACATATATATCCATCAAAATTAGTTCATAATACACCCAAAACGTATGCTTAGGAGAGATTTAAAAAAATGTAAGCGTTAATGATCAGAAATGTTTTTTTTTCGAAAATGAGACATTTTCGTGTGGCTTGGTTCGTTTTGACAGTACTAAGTTCAATTAATCCTATAATTTTACAGTGCTCAATGACTCAGTTGAGTTTTGGTATATCCTTGGCTCAGAAAAGACTACTCCACTCCCCGCGGGTGTAATAAGACACGACTAAGGGCTTACGTCGGCGGGATGGATCGCAGTCATTTAACAGCAGCTTTTCATCCCACATACATTGTAAAACTCAACTTAAAGGAAGGTTTCTGTAAGAAAACAGATACATATGTATGTTCAGTGGTGTAGTTGCCTGAAAGGAAAATTTTCTTTACCCAATTAACATCACCTATGCAATAGCATAGAAGATGAAAATGATGTTCGCGAACCGGAAGACCCTGCGTTGGAAGGCCTCCCACTAGGTGGACCGATGACCTGGTGAAGGTTGCAGGGATCCGCTGGATGCGAGACGCATGGGACCGGTCAAAGTGGCGACACTTGGGGGAGGCCTATGTCCAGCTGTGGACGTCTTTCGGCTGAAATGATGATGCAATAGCAAAGCGAATGATATCAAAGAAGAAGAAAACGTATTGCGTTTCGCCCAAGTAGAATGGGACAAGGGCAGGAAGCTGTCCTGCCTTTGTCCCATTCTACTTGGGGTCGGCATGATGCAATAGCATAGATCATTGGAATGAAGTAGCACAGAATTGTGACAGTTGGAAGGAACGCAGGGAGGCCATTGCCCAATAGTGGGGCAATATGGACAAGGAATAATAATAATGCAATAGCATAATTAGTATTTATAGTTCCCAGGGTTGGGATAAAGGCACAGGGGTATAATCAACTATTTCCGCCCAGTGCGGGGTGGTAGATGTCCAATGTCTGCGAATTTTTGGTTCTAGGGTCTCAAAACAAAAAGTGAAGTGCCTTGGATCCAACCTACGACCTATGATACAAAAGTCGGGGCCGTTACCATTTGCCTCGCATGCAATTTGCAAAGTATGTATAGATTTTCTGACAAATAACTTTGTTACTATAATTCCTGACTTGACTGGTATAGCGTGAGATATACGTAGAAGATAGATGCATAATTTTTAGCTAGATACATAATAATAAGGTGGCTTGATTAAAATGTCAAGGAGACACATTGGATATGTGGAATTTTGCTGACACCAACATTAAAGTTCATACATAATTATTTACTTAGAGACGTATGCATTATATCTACTACATTATTTCATAGAGTTATCTATTGAATGGAGGAGCTTGTGTTAAGCGGCGCTTGCCTAGGTTGGTCCGTGGATGAGTAACCACCCAATACATACTGAGCTTCCTCCGTGCCTCAGAAAGCACGTTAAGCCGTTGTGATCTTTGACAGTCGTTACACAGGTCGTCAGTGGCCTGACAGTCTGACTACCAGTCTTACCAACAGGTATCGTGTTACCCAGTACTAACTGTATTGTGGAGGTCAGATAGGTAGTCGCTCCATCTAAAGTACTGGTATTCAGCTGCATCCGGTTAGAATGGAAGCCGAACCCAACACAGTTGGGAGAACGCTAGGCATCTGCCTAGCGTGTAGCTGACCTATTTAATAAGCTTGGGGCATTATTCATTTGCAGCAAAGAGAAGGAAAGAAAAATACAATAAAAATACTTTTGAAAACTTTATTCACTAAAATGTTGTGACAGTGAATTCACATTACGAATTTTTATTTCACTTGTCACAAGCTCCCATTTTGTATTTTATTCCATTTTATTACTCACGAAATACAGTGTGCAAATTGTTCATGATATATTTTTTAACATTTATTTTCGTTTCATTGTTGTATACAGGGTGTACAAATTACAGTTTTTCATAATGATGATGCGTTTTTATTGTAAACAAGCATAAATAAACTGCATTCTGAAGTCACATACATATGCAGGTATTTAATTAAAGAAATCTATACCTTAGCACTTATAACTCTTAAACATTTGTACTAATATTGTAAAGCATTTCTGAGACATACTTTTTTTAGTGGTAAAATTTTCCTATTTATAAACTTAACATTTTAATAACTCTGAACTTAGGTATAAGGGAGCTGTTGAAAGTAAGTCGTTTTTGTTATATTTATTTTCTAAAAAATCGCCGAATTACATAATATTGTATGTATGACCAGGCCTATGTCCAGCAGTGGACGTCTTTCGGCTGAAATGATGATGATGATGATGATGTATGACCAGCTCAAAGACTGAACGACAACAAACTCAGTTAAAAAGACGCTTGTTGCATAAATCATTAATGATGACGTCATTACGTTTGGTGTCACTCAGCCCTCAAGCTAGCAAGCGAGCGAGCGAGCCGGGCGAGGCATCGTTTCACCTTTATTCATACATTTTGGTTCACACCGCGAACTACCGAAAGAGCCGAAACGAAGTATGAAAAGAGACTCGCCTGGATCGCTCGCTAGCTGACGGTGTGGCCTGAGCTTTATTAGTTAATAAAATTAATAAAAAACGGAACAACACAAATAAAGCCATTCTTACTCTATGAAGGATAAGGAAAACTGTCTAATGGTCAGATATTACGTATTTATTTGGGCTGTTTTGTCACCAAGGTGATTTTCCCTGTGGGTCGTTTCCTGTGTTTGTCTCGCAGTAATTTCTTTTGGTAGCCGTAGACGGAGTAGTATGGCAGAGGCATCACCGTGGATGATACTGGCAACAGATCTAGAACATAAAACGTGTTTGCTGTTATTCATTTAGTTGCATAATTCGCCTGTGATCATTACTAGAGACCGTATTATATTATGTAACTTAAAATGGTCGTCATAAACGCTAGAAACGTGCAAACAAATTAAAGAAGTGCTACTTAATAATGTGTTTTTGATTAATAAAAATCAGCATACATTCAATCTAAATAATTATTAAAACAAACGACTCAACTACTACTTTGAGACTAGATATTATCGTTAAAAATAATTAAAATATTTTGTAAAAGATGAAAAAGAAGATGAAGATGATCTTTAATTCTTCTTTTTTCCTGTGGCACAATTTTGCATTTTTCTAGCTAGAATCAGAAAAAAAGGAAATTTATTATGCTCAAATAATGCATGATAAGCTGATATTAGCAAAAATATGCAATATCTTGAAAAAAAAAAAGTGGAAAGAAAAAACTCAAAAACACGGACAGATTGCGTACTGGATACAAATACCGGACACTGACTGACATGACATTCCCTACATTATTTGACAAAGTCTTTGTCCGGAGCCACTTCCGCACTTTGTTTGCATTGACTAAATCTTAATTAATACCTTTATAACTTCATCTTTATGTTATTTAGATAGGTGCTTAGCACTATGATAGTATACTGAAAACTATGTTGTTACTTTTGTAAATTAACTGGGTAACAGTTAATTTTCAAACGTTACAACACAATTTTAGGAATTAACCCAAAATAATGGTATATAGTAGTTATCGCTCCAAACACGCAATAATGCCGCAAATAGTTCACATCGTCGGTGGCCACTCGGAAATCCAAATAAGCGAAATAGATGTCTGATGTGCGGCGCGCAGTTGGTGCGTGAATGCGTGGTATAGCTACGCGGAAATGCGCTGCTGCGGATTACTGGGACCAGGACCCTGTAAAGCCCGCCATTGACTATAGACTATGCATGAGCAGTTTAGCCTGCACAGTCAAACTTTACAGACATCCATGAACGCGTGTAGGAGAAATCTGTCAATTTTGAATGAATGTTTTGCATGCATATGGCTGGCTTATGAGAAAGTGTTCCCCGTAATCTAACACCTGAGTAAATTCGATTTTTAGTTCAAGGACTTATCAGTTTCCTTCATAGTTTTCATCATCATAATTTTTACGAAATTCATCTCATAAGTCATAGCCGTTACCAATGAGTCACCACTGCAGATGACATAGGTTTGCAAAAGAGGCAGATGATTCAATGGGTTGATTGGAAATAAGATAAGTTTATTTATTTATTTACGAACTCTTACCTACAACTACCAGTACTGATCTGCGATCCAATGCGATAGAGTGGCCTTACATGCTAAATCCTTAATCTACATCCTATAAAATTACATACTATATCCAAAATTTTAACCTACATCTAAATAACATATTATATATAAGGTCTATCTTTTCATACACGAAATATTTTAAGAGTAACTTCTATAAGTCGTAAAGTCGCCATAGCAACGAAAAAAAAAATTATCCAAGTGTTTTTTTTTTCGAAATTAATATAATTCGATTTTTTTTTTAAACTTTTTGCATAAAACTTTTACTCCCATATTCTTACAATGACATTAGGTAAATACGACGTAGTAAACTAGCGTAATGGATGTTCAAAAATAAGGAGCTAGTATTTATTTTGTGGGTCAAGTAATTTTAAATTATTAATTTTTTATAAAAATATACTCAGATAAAAAAAAAATCCCTTGAAATGGCTTCGTTATAGCCGTTAGATGATTCCCTGAAAATATTTCGTGTATGAATAGTTAGACCTTATATAATGCAGCAAGTGCAAGTTACAATGTATTATAAAATAATAATTTTGAAAGTGTTTCCATATACTTGTATACTACACCTGATAACAATCAGAAACAAATAATTTACTGTCTGGCGTTCGGATATCAAAACAGAACGATTACTTTTACGGTAGATGGTATCAAAAAGCAATGGACCGTGACCGTGAACCCATGACAGCTAAACACCGTAGGACATAGCGTACGACGACATACATTAGTCATCGAATCCCACACGCAACTATAGTCTGATGACTGTTACTGATGATTTACATATTGTATGATGACTAAAAGTCCGTCTAGCCCACATAAGCATAGCATGGTGCCTTAAATGTTACATCCACTTTTGAGTAGCGTTGCTTTCTCCTTTTTGTCTACCAGAAGTCTTAGGGTTGAACCTCATCTGTCAGCTCTTTTCCATGCTCCTAACTTTTTCTGTCGCCTAGAACCGTCATTTGCTAGAGCGAGAAACGGAGAGTGCTGCCGACCGCATCGTCGATGCTGCCGCATGCCTCCTGCGATACCATTCCCGCTCTGTTTACAGGTGTCCTGCAGGTAGTTGTTGCGGGTCTAGCTGTTTGTGTATGTGAGTTTAAATTTTTGTAAATGCACGCACGATATCAGTATACATAGTATAAAACAAAGTCGCTTCCCGCTGTCTGTCCCTATGTATGCTTAGATCTTTAAAACTACGCAACGGATTTTGATGCGGTTTTCAGTAATAGATAGAGTGATTCAAGAGGAAGGTTTTATAAATATATTGCACCCGTGCGAAGCCGGGCGGGTCACTAGTACAGGATAAATCCTAGTGTGGTTGATCCACACGTTTTTATAAAATAAATATAAATGTATTTTTGCGATTTCTGGATTGATTCTATGCTAAAAGTCGTTCAAAATGATGACTAGGTAAAATGACGCCTTTTCAGGTATGTCACTATAAAAATATACCATAACAGTCATGTCAATTTACCATAAAACGAACAAACATATAGCTCTAATTTTATGTTGAACCATTAGAGTAAGTAGCTATAAGTAGTAACCGCTTTATTCTCAGCAATAGAAGGTAAGTACTAGATCTAAAGTCCCAGTATACTGTGGTGAGAGGTGGCTTGCTACGTTCGCCGCTACTAACCCACTTTACTACTAATCTTAAAGGTTACTGAATAGTTCTGTTACATGTTATTTTGATACCATCTTATGTTACTTTTGCATTTTATGTACATAAAAGAATGACATAGTTTTTCTTTTTCGTGTAGTTAGTGCCTAGGCTGGTCTCAGAGTTTTTATGCCGCCCATGGGCTTCTGACTTGGCTTTACAAGCCGTCGAGAAATATCTCTCAGACTTGCTGGTTTGGTTTCCTCACGATGTTTTCCTTCACCGAAGCAAGTGATAATTATTCAATACGCACATGAATCCGAAAAATCAGAGGTCTATGTTTTCGAACCTGAGACCTATCTTGGCAGTCCGATTGTCACACCACTACGCTATCACTGCCTTAATACATAAACATGCAAACATAATGTACATTTTGTACCTAAGACATATAATATTGAGATGCAATAACTGCACTGTCAGAGTTATGATGCAATACTTCTGAGTAAAACATTTATGACCTCATACAGGTGACAATCTAATAGCTCGCTTTAAAGACAGGCTTATCATCTTAAGCTTAGGCTTTTCCCAACTATGTCGGGGTCTCATTCCAGTCTTACCGGATAAATGCCCTCCACAGTTCAGTAATTGAATTTAGTACAGATATAGTGAAGTATGGAAGAAGAATATAATATTATGCTGGATGGTCTCCTAAAATACACTAGAATAAGGGCAGGAGAACTAGGATGGTTCCCCACAACGGGCCTCATATTCCTCTTTCACTACGAACACGTGATAATTTTCTCAGCAAAGGGTTTGTCCTAAGTCAGGTCTTATCTCCATTATCCGATCACGGAGGATGTTCGTTATCTCTCCATAGAAATAAAATCCCAGTACCTTTCTGCATGGTACTCTCACATTTTAGATATAAAGAGGGTCAAAACTGCAATAAATATTAACTTATATTTCGTGTATGAGGTAAGTAGCAAACATTATTTTATTTTGGCTTAATTTAACATATTCCTGTAATTTTGTCCAGACGGGTTTAAAAGTAATAATCCGTTGTTTTACTGTTAACTAGCGACCCGCCCCGGCTTCACACGGGTGCAACATACATATAAACCTTCCTCTGGAATCACTCTATCTATTGCTGAAAACTGCATTAAAATCCGTTTCGGAGTTTAAAAGATCTAAACGTACAGACAGCGGGAGCGATTTTGTTTTATACTATGTAAAGATTTTATTTGATTGTTAAACATAGGTCATAATCAAATGCTTTACACCGCAGGTCCGAGGCCACTTTGTAACTATTATACATTTTTGACATGATAAAAAAGCCAGTGTTTTGACAACCTTATAACTGCATCCGTGAGAGTTTGTGTAGCTGAATTTTGGGTCGAACTTTTTGTCATCGATACGCTAAGAAAAAGATTTAAGTTCACTTTTGTACAAAGCAGCGCATATATTGTTGTGACATTGATTTTGTAATTAACTTTGTCTACAATGAAGAGCAAGAACACAGCCTCATCTATTAAAAACAAAAACTTAGCTCCCCGTTGTGTCTCAAGTTTGTATGGAAGTTCTTCATTTTTGCAAATGCGAATTCCAATATAGCCTACGGCATGTCGTTGAATAAATTGAAACAGCAAAGTTAACTTAACTTTCAACCATTAACAGGTTAACTATATCGTTATCTTACAAGTTAAAGTCTTGACCGTGGCCCGGCGCGAGCGCAAGGCCGCTCACTTCGCGACCGCTTACTCTGCTATATGGACCTGCTAGAATATGCATTGTGCTTATGTAATCCACTTGCCAATATATACCTCTTTTAAATGTTCCGAGATCATCGGAAGATACTTTCAAATTATCGCTGGTCACTAATAGTTAAATGTGTTCACAATATTGAAAGCGAATTGTAAACAGATTGATTAATTATCTATTATTCTTTATTATGATTGCTTATTCTTTTCCCAATAGTGTTGTGGTTGGCTTCTAGTCTAACAGGATGCAGCTCAACAGATGGATTATGTTATGCAAGAGAAATTGTAATCCTTATTTGCATACTAAAATGGGTTTTTCGCAAAATTGTTAATTAGCAGATTTTTTAATACAGATAGGCAGCAGGTTTGAAGGTCAGGTGGGTCGGAAACACGACCGTGTTGCGTGTATGTATGACCAAAAATACGTCCTTTTTTAAGTCGGTTAAAAAGGAGTGTGTCATTGTAGCGGGTGATGTTCTGCAGTTTCTGACTACCTGCTTGAGAAAAGGCGTGAATTATGCATGTAGGTTTAATTCTGATAAAGTGTAGCAATAAATAGGCATAGCTAGTAAAGGCAGCATACAACAATAGAAATATTAGGACATACATAGGCTACGGTCATCACTATATTTCGAAATTAATGTGTAAAACCTGTGGTTATAAATGTTGTGAATCCTCGCTTTAAAAGCATGTGTTGCGCACTTTTATTAAACACTCAAGTGCCTTGCAAACATAGTAGCTTTGTGTGTAGCAAGGCTTGCTACCAAATCGGACGACTACATTGACCCCTGATATTTTCAATACTGTGTACTGCTGAGTGTAATTTTGTGCAAATATATTTATAGGTGGTATGTAGGTGGAGTCTAAACATAGGTGTAGATAAGCCATCGTAAAAAAGTTAACAGTATAATCAGCATTTATGTTTCCATTAGTATTGGATCAGGCCTCATTTCCGTGAAAGGGGCAGGGGGTCGTATTCTACCACGCGTGGCCAGGTTGGGGGATTGTCTTCGAAAGGATATGCCGGTTTCCACACGACGATTTTTCTTCGACATTTTAAGAGCAGCATTGATGAAATATTATACAACAAAGAAGTAATGTCTGCCTGTGTCCCTCACTCAGGCAGGAACATTATCTACATACATACAAAATCGGGCCAAAATTGGCCAATTTGTAGGTCTGAGTTTGTAATTTCGAACTCAGGCAGGCGTTTGTGTCAAAATAAATAATGTAAAATGCCTAGAACCAATAGCCAACGTCCAAAACAGGACAGCACCACAAAAACACCATTCGAAAGTGCACCATTCTCGTATCGTGCGCAGTTGACTGATCAAGGTAACGCAGTGCAACCTGCGCCCGCGTCGCACTATCAACACATTTACATATTTTTGTCTGACCTTCTATTTCCGTCTCTTTCTATCCTACGGCTTATTACGCACGTGGTGATAGAGATAGAAGTCCTTATCTATCTCTGAGATTTCGCTCTAATTTGGCATGTGTTTTGTTGCATGTCAGTTTCCGGATTGGAACTGTCAATCAGATAAAATCGAAATTGTAAAAAGAGTTTGTGGAACTATCCTGCCAGATATTATGTTTCGTAAGTTAAGTAATCTGGAGAGGATAGAAATGGAATGGGTCCCACACCCAAATGGAAATGAAGTTGGTCCTTAGCATGACTGTCTAGGGGCGTTTTCCCTGCTTTTTGGAAGATGCGCAATAAAGTGCGTAATAATTATATTAAAGTGATTGTAGTGCATCGAAAGTGCATCATGAGCAACACAACATGACGTAATCTGTACTTGTACTGCACCTATGTGCTTGTTATGTTTACCAAAGGAACGGTACCTATTTACTACTTAATGGTATAGAACTAGATTAAACATTAATACTCTGAAGTGTTTAGTTATTATTTACTAATTAATTTGCTTTTATTATTTTAGAATCAAAATGACATTGTATTTTTTGTTCGAATTTTAAAAATAAAAGCTTATTTTGACACAAGTAACAAGTTTATTTTTGTAACGATAAAAAAAATAAGTCCTGTTTGTTTTATTAGCGGTGTCCAAAATGATTTCTCCACCAATTCATAGAATTTGGTTAAAAATAAATAATTTGAAATAGCTTAATTCATTAGTCAAATTATTTATTTAGTCTGTGATAATATTTAGTTAAATTATCATTAATAGTTTGACTAAATAGTATCAATGACTAAATAAATATTGGATGTTTATGATAAATCACAAAAATATAACCTAGTATTTTGTTGTTTTGTACATATTTTAATTAAATGAAATTAATTAAAGCAATACTATCGGCTAAAAGATTAGGAAACAGAGACAACACTGAACGGGGCAAAGACGGGAATTTTCAATATCAAACTACTTGGAGGCGAGTTAAGAAAAAAAAGAAAAAAAAAGTACCCACCAGGTTTCAAAACATTGTCAGAGTCCCGTCGGTACAGCATACCAGCACTCCATGTGAAAAAACAGCAGAACAACACGAAAACCAAACAAAAATTCATCGTTTAAATGGCACGTATATACCAGGATCACAGTACGCGACAGGAGATATATTTCAACCTGTATTTATTTGACACTCTTCCGTGTCGCGGCGGGCGTTCTCGAGCTCACTCGAATAAAGTATCGAATGTATCGGTGACATTCTCGATACGGCCGACTGGCATTGGGAGCTCGGAAATCTAATATGAATACGATTTTGGTAAATACGTTCTCGAGTCGGAGGCGTATACCGTTGGCCGGGATCACCGACTCCACTGTAAATAATGTGAGACATGTGCTTAATAAAATCGGGATGTTCGAATTCGGAGGTGCATTTTATATGTATTCGCTCCTGTTTGCGTAAGCACTAAAATGTGCCTTATTTAACAACAGATAAGCACGTAAACAGCGGTGGCCGGTGGGGGTAGCCCGTTCCTTACACAACGTGGGCGTACGACCTAGCGAACGTTACCGTCCGGTAACGTTCGCAGGATAACAGGATGTGGGTAGCGCATGACCGGATGTTGTACCTATTCTTGGGGATGCCTAGGTCTAGGGATGTTGATGATTTTTACTTTTACAAAGTATTGTTAAATCGTTTTACAGCCCGTAAAGCTGTCTGACTGTGTAGTTCTTTGAAACAGATTTTGATGCGAAGGTCACCATTATTTAAATAATTTATTCCGGATTATGAATGATACATTAATATTAAAATTATATTGATTGAAGAAAGTTTTTAGCTTTATTTTAGCTTTATAATATCCCCTTATAATTAGGGAATGAGGTTATACAAGAACGTTGCGGTTTAAAAGAAGATCAAGTGACAAAAATTGAAAAGAGTATGCTTAGATGATTTGGTCATGTCGAGAGGATGAGTGAAAGGCGACTAACAAAAAGTATTTACAAGGCAGATATGAGTATATGTAATATCCCATGCAAACGAGGGACAGGTCGCAAGTAGAATTACGTCATTTCCGGCTACAATTTAACCATATAATATTACGATGGAATGAGAATAGTAAGAGGTCATTCTAGCTGCAGGACTTCCTTTACTTCAAGTCGTCATTGCCGCATTTAAACTGGTTGGTTTAATTTTATAACACAAAATAAAAATAATCGCGTCCTTATTTATTATAAATGCAACATTATTCTGTCTGTCTAAACGTTAGTGCTCTTATAATATTATTATTTGTTTATATTAGCCTATTCAGTCTTATTCCTAGGAAACGGTTTTGTAATATCTTGTTTATTTGTTTTTTTTCAGCTTGGTTTTAGTATACCTATTCTATTTATCCACGCGAACGGAGCCAGGAGCTAAACTACTAATATCCACAAACGTTTAAAATAAATAATTGCTTTAGTTCATTATAAGTCGTTATTCCATAAATATAAATGCACAATTTTGTTATTGCTAAACTCAAAACCTCGTTATTAACCACAATTAGCTGTAATTTAGTTTAATATTGTTATTTTATTTTAAAATACGAATCATAAACTGGAATATTTTATTGTATAGTGCATATTCGCTAAACATGTGCATATTTATTTAAATATGAAGAAATAGTTGTTAATTGTAATTTTTGTTGTCTGTATAAGGTTGTTTTTTGTTTACAAATTTTATGTTACTCCGGTTGTTTATGTTTTTTTTCGGTGGTTGTTTTTTAAGAAGTTTTAATTAAAATGATTTATGTAATTTTGTAGTATTAGAATAGATATAAGCGATTTGGTGTAAACTGTTAGCTTATATTTGATGAATAAATGAATATGAATATGAATATGAATAACCCACAAAAAAGAATTAGGTAATGACTCACATCATCACAAATATTACCATTGTTTTTTTTTTGACCTAGGCCATTCATGAATTTATTGATAGACCTACATCGGCCACATGATCTGGAAGCATGAAATTGTGCACATGGGTGCCTTTTGGAGTGCACTAAGCAAGGATTTTGTGTTAAACTGGTACATAAATGATGGATGAGAGTTGGTATGGAAGTTCCTCATTGTAGCCGCTAGGAAACCATTATATCGATAGGAATTCATATCTATTAATTATGGTAGGAGAAATGAGGTCTATGTCTAGCAGTGGGTGATTCTGGACTAAAATCATGATGGTGAACTAATCACATCATCATCTCGGCTAGGCAGATAATGATTCATAAAGGCTAGTCAAATGATGATGGTATACATCATCTCATCTGCCTAACCTTTTCCCAACTGGGGTCGGCTTCCAGTCTCACCGGATGCATCTGAATACCAGTGCTTTACATGGAGCGACTGCCTATCTGACCTCTACAACCCAGTTAGTTCTGGGTTATATGATACCCCTTGGTGATTCCCCTTGGTAATACTGGTTGTCAGACTTTCGGGCCACTGACTACCTGCAACGACCGTCAAAGATCTACGAATGAGAGAAGGGGCCAACGGCTTAGCGTACTTATAAACTCGGAATGTTGAAACTCGGTATGTTCCATCCACGGATCAACCTAGGCAAGCGAGGCTTAAGCCGAGGATCGACCCGCCACGAGCCACGAGCTCGTCAATACTTACGTATACAATATTTAAATAACGCATTGTCCTTGTAAATGTATCTTTGATGCTGCATCCAAGGCATCTAAGACATTGATTTGTCTACTTCGCTCCGTCCCAATACCAATAGCTGGCTTTTCTTATCCCGTAAGGAAATAAACGATAGACGTAGGTATTTTCGAATTTACGTTCTGGAGCATTTCAATTTTTTAAAATTAATTATCTATCTACGTGGAAACTGCTATTCAATGAACGTCGCCAGTTTATGTTGATATAATTGAGCTGCTATTTATAAGATTAGTTGATCTTGTACTATTTTTAAAGGTCTCATCATCATCATCATTTCAGCCGAAAGACGTCCACTGCTGAACATAGGACTCCCCTAAGTGTCGCCACGTTGAAGGCTTAAAAAATAAAAAAAATCGAAAGAACTCTTTTTTTATAATCTCACATTGTATTTAGTCACAGGTCTTGCCAAGATCTTTGCAGCAGGAATGTTGAGGTTTTGCAGTAGCAGCTTGGAGTAGAGAATTGGCGGCATGGTACCCTCATGCCTCGGAGAGCACGTTCTGTTGGATTGTCGTTACATGGAATAATGTATGTGAGGGTACAGAGCGTGCGCACACGTTTATTTGTTGTGATTGGTCTTCGTCACCGAAATTAAAACTGGATTCCGGATCCAGACTGACCGCTCAGACCGGATTTCAGAGATTTCAGATCAGTAACTAAATCCAAAAAATATAATACAATGTGTTCAATAACAGGAACTAATTTCTCTCTAGATAATTATGATGATAGCTTACCTTTTTACCCGACTGAGGAGGGTAATGTGTTTATCAGCTTATGTATTATTATGTCTGTGGCGCTCTCAAGACCAAAAATGCGTGTGCCGTTTGATGAATCTAACGTCAATCGATTTTTCTTAGTGTTGCGAGTGTCACTAAAGACATGACCGTAATCAAAATTCATTATGGCGACAACGAGACGCCATATTGTGAAAAAAAAAGATAATAAACTATGTTAAATTGAATAGGTATTTAAAAATCATTGTTAGGTTTCTCTCATCATTTTTCGTTTTGAATGACCATTTAGGATCTATAACGAATCGTAAAAAAAGTGAAAAATCAAAAAGTCAAAACGTCTATGAAATCTTTCACATTATTAAACCGAAAGCAGGAAATTTTTCACTTTTTGTACGATTATTTCAAATAACCGACTTTTTTTATTCTTAAAATTAAACACATGTTGTGTGGCCCGCACTTGCATCACAATTTATTCACTAAAAAAATCTTGCACTAGCTGTTAGCTGCGTCATCCCATTACTGGCCACAGTCTTCTCCCCATGACTTCCAGCTCTTCTAGGGCTACTGTGGAGCGCTGGTCGCTGGTTTTGTTCAGCTTGTGCCAGCATCTTCTACGAGATCAGCCGCTATGACTTCTGGTTGTGTTGATGTAATGCTCCATTGGTGACAAATCGTCGTCCTGTCTGGAAATAATTGAAAAAAAAAAATCGGAAATTTTCAAAAGAAAACATTGAAGTATGCAATTCATCGAAGACAATGAACAAATAAACAGACCAAATTGGCGTTAAATGTATGCACAGAAGTCAAACTACGAGTATTACCTACGCCACAATATAAATTCGTCGAATATCAAGTTATTCAAAGAAAAAAAAAAGTCGCGAGCAGGCATGAAATTAACTTTGTTTTTAATTAACATACTACTAAAAACAAATTAAGTTTTGCTGTTAGTGCAAATTGACATATGAATGAGCGTTAAAATATTGTTATTATATTGTTTGGTGCTACGGAACTCTTTGTGCCCGAGACCGAGTCGCGCTTGGCCGGTTTTTGTAAAATTGTACGTTTTAGCCCTAAACGTAATTTGCGGTGCAAGCCGGTTTTAATTTCGCAGGTATACAGTGTATATTTATAGGTATTGTAAATAATTTTATTGACATATAATTTATGATCGATCATTTCCGAAGATACACAGCCTGATAGTACTTATAAATATCAGGTACAACAGACAGTTTTACGTTTTGTTTTATATTAGAAAATATCTACAGTCGTGTGGAATTTTGTTTGTTACATTTTAGCAATGAGCTATTACACTAAAAGATGTCTCTGTCTGTTCGTGTTTTACATTGTAGTGCACAACTATCTAGTAAGTTAATTTATAAATGTATGTATGTTGTAGTTTGGAATTCCTTTAGAGACCAGATATGAAGTAAATTCTTACTTCTAGATTTTTATCTAGGGATAAATTTATACAGCAATATAACGAATCTCCTACATTTGCGCGAATGGAAATTTGCGCGACTGATACTTGCTAGACTTAATGGCCAGTGATTTACAGAGTAAACATAGCGCCACGCCTGCTATTACTTATATGGTGTGCTGAGTTGTGATTGTTAATGGGAAGTTCCAGACAGATTGGAAGGAAATAGTAAAGATCGCTTTTTTTATTCCTAATTTTAATGGGTTTAATTTTGAAATGAAAAAAAAAATCATGAATTTTCATTTTGACCTCATTTTCGTTATTAGCGACCCCGAGAATCACGAAAATGACACCCCTGACGGAAAAAACGAAAATATTCCTCGGCGCCATGTTGGATTTTCATTTTGACAAACACTGAAAATTAAACAACAGCGATCTTAACTATTTCCTTCTATCTCGAAGTAAAAGATGGCGAGTGGGGCGAACTTTTTTAATATATAAACGAAAAAAAAGAAGCTGAAGAAGAAGCAGTAGAGAGTTCCTTAAATAATAAAAACAATTTTTGCTTTTTTTTTAGTGTCTCAAACTCATCCCAGAACGCGCTAAACTTACTCATTTTGATAAAAGCTACTTTGAAGACTCTATAAAAGTCAACGTGAGACGTTATAACCGAAAAGGAGATTACTATTTAAATGTTTTTTTTGAAAATAAGAAAATTTTAGGCAACGACATTTCGGTAAGACATTCTAGTATTTTAAGTTTTTCATCTATATTAATAAGGAAACTTCTGCATCTGCATATATACTTCTACCTGACAGTCTGCTCTAATCTAGATCCAAATCTTTTCACTTAATTCCCACTGAATGATGATAGAAATCGCATCAAAATCAATCCAGTAGAGCCTTCATTCAAGCTATCATTCTATAAAGAAATAATGTATTTTAAATATGTCGAGAAATGTGTCAGCCGATATAATAAAGAGTTTAAAAGTACCCTTAACGAAGCCGAAAGGCATTTGTTCTCCCAGTCATTGCGATATTTTTTTGTTCTAAACCATACCTTGGAACCTTTTAGTCACGGAGATATTGGGGGTCAAAGTTCCGACATTTCACAAGTTTTTTTAAAATACAATATTTTAATGTTATAACTTTACTTTAAATACCTCCACAACCCCCGTATTATTCAATGCATCCATCACCACAATGTTTTGAGTGCGTTACATTAAGTCCTACCATAAAACGTAATTTTGCACCCAAAAAAACAGTCGTTTCCCAGCAATATTTTTTTCGTAGAGTTACTTAGATTGATTTACAGAATGCACCCTGTATGATTTGCAGATAGTTGAAATTGTGCATCAGAACGGTCGGGTCCCACTCGTCTGCTCAGATAGCCTATCGTGTTACCCAGAAACTGAGTTGTAGAGGTCGTAGGCAGTCGTTCCATGCCCAACCTGGGGGGTCCAAACGCCTCCTGCCGGAGGCTCTACGAGGGGGTCGTGCGGTCCATGGCCCTTTACGGAGCCCCGGTGTGGGCGCGTTCTCTGAGGCGGCAAGCCGCCCGCTACCTGAACGCGCCCCAAAAGGGGATAGCCCTAAGGCTAGTCCGGGGGTACCGAGATCGGTGCGGTACCCCCGGACTACCGGGGGTACCGCACGATCTCCGGTGAGGCGGCGAGCCTCCTTGCCGGATTGCCGCCATGGGATCTGGAGGCGATAGTGGTCATTTGATGATTTCCCATCCTAAAAAAAAAAAAAAAAAAAGGCAGTTGTTCCATGTTAAATATTGAAATCCTGACGCGTGCGGCCAGACTGGAAGTGAAATTTAGTTGAACAAAAGGCTACATAGTTGACAATGTTGTGGTAAGTACATCAGTTTGGTGGAAAATGAAAATGTGATATTTTTGCAGGTGGATATCATCTTCTACGAATATCTTCACAACGAGTTCAGAAGGTCATTTCCTGAAATGCACTCCAAACTATGCAATCTCATCCACAATGATCCCTATGCTGGTAAAACCGTTAGGGCTGCCGGCTTCGACACTTGCCCTATTTTACTGGTAAGATTTTCGTTCTTAAATTATATTTTTTCATCAAATACAGGGTGTAAACAGCCCCTTCACGAAGCCGTCAACCAAGCATAATGTATTATGTATGCATCAAACTAAGTAACCCTAAGCGAAAGTTATTTCTGCGAAACGCCTTTTTAAAAAAAAAAAAACACTTTTTACGGTAAATTTGTAGCAGACTCAAAACGTTGTGCTGATGAATGCTTTGAAAACGGGTCATGGAAGTAATTAAAGTACAGTTATTACCTTAAAAATAAGTATTTAAAAAAAAACTTGTGAAAGTTTTGGAACTTTGACCTCCAATATCTCCGTAACAAGAAGGTTCCCAAAAATAGTATAGAACAAAAAAGATATAGCAATGACGGGGAGAACAAGTGCTTTTCGGCTTCGTTGAGGGTATTTTAAACCCTTTATAGTATCCACACTTTTAAAAATGACATCGCGGCAAGACAGAAGATATTACTATTCCTCCCGAATTCGACTCCTAACATAAGGGGACAACTCTGTATCTTGCTAGCGCCTATCAAAATACAAAATTGTGCAGCCTAGGGCAAATCCGCGAAAACGTTAATCTTTATTTGCGTTTCAGGGCAAACATGATGTAAGTAACTTAACGTTCAACCATAATATCCCATCGTTGTGGCCGTTTGAAAAAGGCATGGTCGAGACTATCATGAAGGATGAGAATGGTCTGTTGATATTAAGTGGCGAAGTAGTACTTACGTTCAAACAAGACCTACCCAAACTTAAAATATGATATTTTTTATTAGAATATTAAAAATAACTATGCAAACTGCAGTGTTTTATTTTATAGACTTAGGAAGTTGTCCGTCTTTTAACAGTTCATTTATCCACCAGCTATCTGCGATCTAAAAGAAACTTTATTACTGTAACTTTGACAGGCTTGCAACTTGCGAGTATGAATAGACCTGCCTCGTGCGTGATCTATTTTCCTCCAAAGGAGAATGCCATAAAGCAGGGGCATGGGACTTAAACATAACTGGCGAAATGTGGGTGTACTATTAGATATACTTCTGCCTAACTCGGCGGGGATTATAGTCGTGATGTTATTTCACATATATTTATTTTAGTCTGAAGCAACCGGGGGTTTAGTCTATTGTTCCTAAAATTAAAAGTCCTTACATTACCCAGTATGTATATCTTAGAATACGCTAAATTTGTTCGACAGCACTTTGACTTGTTTAAAAAGGCTGACGACCGTTGCCCTCGAAAAAGTCAGAGATCCAGATAGAATAGTTCTGCCCAGAGCGCCAAGGACTTCTCTATATAAAAAGAACTCTTATAATATGTGTGGACTAATCTATAATAAAATACCAAAGGATTTCAAAGAGCTAACTAATAATTTATTTGTTTTAAAGCTAAAATTATGGCTGCGGGAAAAACGTTTTTATTCTATTAATGAATTTATAAATAATGCTAATGATTAATGTTAATACATTTTTATATTAAACTATTCGGGAAACTTACAGCTAATATAATCAATGTTCTTAAACAATACGAATTTGAATGCCATTTACAAGTTTTCACATATAATTATTCGTTGTTCTATTGATGAATTTATTAATCTTTTTAAAAATAATGTAACTTTAATTTTTTATAATAATTGTGAGTGATAGAAACCGACATTCAAAAACATTATTACGTATTGCTTTCACTTACATTATAAATATTGTAAAATTTTGCATGTCATCTATATCTGACTATGTATTAGGAACCTCAACTGATTTAAGACCAAAATGTACCAATACTTATTGCAAATAAATGATTATGATTATGATTATGATTGGAAGCTAAGCATCCGCATCCATCTTTTGCCGCTAAATAATACCAGTTTATTGTAATTTTCATTTTCAATGGTATAAAAGAATGATTGTAGGGATCAAATATAAAAATCGAAATGCAGTTATTTTTTTACAAACCTCTGGTGAAACATTGTTACTTACGTTAACTGCAGTAAATAATGTTTTCATAACTATTAATGATTTTGTTATTACTTAAAATTCCACACAAAACGAACATCACCTCCTTTGGCAGGGGTGCCCATCAACCAAGGTGTCAACTGCTGGAAGTGCGTTCCCAAGTCCCAACGGCTGACGACGACGAGTCAAAGAACGTCGTCATCTACTCGACTCCGTTACAGACACCTCCTATTCTTATTCTTCATTTAACACTCAAAATTATATAAAACATTGATATTAGGTATAGCTTATGTGCGAAGGCGAGCTTCATCCAGAATTGGGTTCTTTTACAGCAAACTTCATTGTGATAGTGAGATTGGAGGCGGTGTTTTCCGAGGCCCATGGAAGCAGAAGGCCTCAGATTTGCGCGATGCCACCTGGAGATCCATCTGCCGGATTCTAGCTACGTCTTGCGCAACCCAGCTGGGTGTGGTTGTTTTTGTAATGTTATTATTCTGTTACCCTTTCTGAAAGTAAAAATAAATGAATCATATTAATGGACTCACTGATGCTCATGACGAAAATTTAAACTTCATGATTTCAGAGATATAAGATCAGTAACTAAATGCAATAAAAATAATAATACAATTGGTTCAATTACAGTTATGTATAATAGAGTATAATGATGATAGCCGGTCTTTTTGTTAACCTGTCGGTATTCCTCTTAAAATTAAACTCATGTTGTGTGGCCCACACTTGCATCACTATTCACAAAAAAAATCTTGCGCTAACTGTTAGCTGCGTCATCCCATTACTGGGCACAGTCCCCTCCCCATGACTTCCAGCTCTTTCGATCCTCGGCTAATGTGAAGGGTTTTGCCCAGCTTGTACCAGCATCTTCTACGAGATCAACCGCTATGTTTTCTGGTTGTGTTAATGCTCCACATAGTAACAAATCATCTTCAAACGATTAACAGAAACAGAACGATGCATATAATTCATTTATAGCCGAGTGCAATTAGCCATGAAATACTCAAAAGGTGGAACGAAGTTTATAGTGGTCGGATTTCATGGAACTTTTTTATTTGAGTTCCTAGAGGTGATCATTTTCAGTCACAGTCTTAACTCCAAGACTACTGGCACCATGCAGATGAAATTTGGAGAGTAGGTGCCTTTTAGAAACTACTACACAATAATATATGAAGTAAAAATATGAAAAAAATAAAAATAGGTATGGCCGTCCATACATTTAACTGAGAGTTGAAAAAAAAATCAATCTATATAACTATATCGGGTGGAAGGAACCTATCATAAGGTACTTGGTCGGGTGTTTATCGATAGGTTTAAAAAATGATGAATGATGATTTCTAGAATACTGATTTTCCGAAGTCAATGGCTGATGAGATATTTGTGTCTCCCTCCCTCTAATTTCTAAAGTAAGTGGAGGAAAATTCTGAATAAAATTGGGTTTGTAGTACGTAAAAAGAAATTTCAACGATAAATAATAATTGGTTTAAATAAGATTTGATATTTAGTTTTTGAGATATGGGAATTGATCATGAAACTGCAGAAGTAACTTTGTTTTCTATTAACACACTACTGTTAGGTCGTATTATAATTAACCATTATTTAATAAGTAAATATTATTCAGTAAACGTATCAAGAAGCAATGCACTTGTTAATTTAATAGGTTTAAATGTTTTTAATGATTGATTAATTAAAACTGTCTAAATAATCATGTAATACTAAATTATTAGTGATTTAAGTTTGTAAATGTATTTAAACTGATTAATTTATTATTTGTTGGTCACTTTTTGATGAACGGTTCTCCACTGCGAGTGGTGGGGCAAATTGCTATAAGAATCGCTTCGTCCGCCATTGCGCGCAGTCGGTGTGGAACGCTGAGGGAAGTAACAACTGTGAATTTGTGTTGTAGTGAAAACATTATTTTGTGAATTTGTATTTTGTATTATAAGTGAAATAATAAACTGTTATTTTGTGATTACGTTACGTGTTTTATTCCTGGCCAAAACTACTAAAAACAATTTCAGTTTTGCTGTTTAGTGCAAATTGACATATGAATAAGCGGTAAAATATTGTTATTACATTGTTTGGGGCTACGGAATCCTTTGTGCCCGAGGCCGAGTCGCGCTTGGCCGGGTTCTGTCAAATTGCACTCGACTTTTAGCCGTAAACGTGATTTGCGATGCATCTGATGACCTTAACTTTGCAAGTTAAAGTACATAGAGTATATTTATAGGTATTGTAAACAACTGAGATAATTACGATCAATCATTTCCGAATGCAGTAGGTAATCGATGTTTTAAATGTTAGATAGACAGCCTGATAGTACTTATAAATATCAGGTACAAGACAGTTTGACATTTTGTTGTACCGGAAAATATCTACGGTCGCGTGGAATTTGTTATGTTTTTAGCAATGAGATATTATACAAAAACGTGTGTTAGTCTGTTCGTGTTTTACTTTGTAGTGCACAACTATCTAGTAAGTTAATTTCATCATTTCAGCCGAAAGACGTCCACTGCTGGACATAGGCCTCCCCCAAGTGCCGCCACATTGACTGGTCCCGTGCGACTCGCATCCAGCGGATCCCTGCAACCTTCACCAGGTCATCGGTCCACCTAGTGGGAGGCCTATTGCTCGCAGAACGGATGGCCGATGGGGCCGAAAAGTTCTGGAGTGGCGACCGCGAACCGGAAGACGCTGCGTTGGAAGTTAATTTATCACACTAATATTATAAAGGCGAAAGTTTTTATGTGTGTATGCGAGTACGTGTGTACGTGAGTATGTGTGTATGTTTGATACTCCTTCACGCTCACGGCTTAACAGATTTGGATGAAATTTGGTATCAAGATAGCTTATATTCTGGTCCATGCCCAAGCATGAAACATGCAATCGTAAAGCTACGTGATACATGTGTTACGTATCTCGGAGTAAAAGATGGCGAGTGGGGCGCACTTTTTTGATAAATAACCCAATAAAAAAAGAAGCTGAAGAAGAAGCAGTAGAGAGTTCCTTAAATAATAATAACTATTTTTGATTTTTTTTTAGTGTCTCAAACTCATCCCAGAACGCGCTAAACTTACTTATTTTGATAAAAGCTACTTTGAAGACTCTATAATATTCAACGTGAGACGTTATAACCGAAAAGGAGATTATTATTTAAATGTGTTTTTTGAAAATAAGAAAGTTTTAGGCAACGGCATTTCGGTAAGACATTCCAGTATTTTTAGTTTGCATCCAGTAGTTTCAAAGCCTTCAAGCTATCATTCTAGAAATAAATAATATATTTTAATTATGATAAGAAATTATGTGCTAGCCGTTATAATAAATAGTGTAAAAGTACCCTTAACGAAGCCGAAAGACACTTCTCCCAGTCAGTCATTGCGATATTTTTTTGTTCTAAACCATACCTGGGAACCTTTTAGTCACGGAGATATTGGGGGTCAAAGTTCCGACATTTTCACAAGTTTTTTTTTAAATACAATTTTTTAAATGTTCTAACTTTACTTTAAATACCTCCACAACCTCCATATTATTTATTGCATCCATCAGCACAATGTTTTGAGTCCGTTGCATTAAATCCTACCACAAAACGTGATTTTTCACCAAAAAAAAGTCGTTTCCCAGCATTAATTTTTGCATTGTTACTTAGTTTGATGTACTGAATGCTTGGTTGACGGCTTCGTGAATGGTTTGTTTACTACACCCTGTATGTGCAGATAGTTGAAATTATTAAGTACATCAGAACGATCGGGTCCTACTCGTCTGCTCAAATAGCCTATCGTGATAACCAGAAACTGAGTTGTGGAGGTCGTAGGTATCCTGCCGCGTGAGGCTAGACTGGAAGTGGAGCCCAACATAGTTGAAATAGTTGAAAAGGCCACATAGGTGACAATGCTGTGGTACACCAGTTTGGTGGAAATTGACAATATGGAGTTTTTTGAAGTGAAATTTAGTTGAACAAAAGGCTATATAAGTGATAATGCTGCGAAAATGAAAGTGTGATCTTTTTGCAGGTGGATATCATCTTCTACGAATATCTTCACAACGAGTTCAGAAGATCATTTCCTGAAATGCACTTCAAACTATGCAATCTCATCAACAATGATCCCTATATTGGTAAATCCGTTAGGGCTGCCGGTTTTGACACTTGCCCTGTTTTACAGGTAAGATTTTCGTTCATAAATTATATTTTTTCATCAAATACAGGGTGTAAACGGCCCTTTCGATAGCCGTCAACCAAGCATTATTGCTAGGAAACGACTTTCTTTTTGGGGGAAAAAAAAAACACTTTTTACGGTAAAACTCGATGTAGCACACTCAAAACATTGTGCTGATGAATGCTTTGAATACTAAACGGGTCATGGAAGTAATTAAAGTAAAGTTATTACCTTAAAAACTAGAAGGTAATTAAAAAAAAATTAGAAAAATTTGGAATTTTGACCTCCAATATCTCCGTAACCAGAAGGTTCCCAGGTATGGTCTAGAACAAAAAAATATCGCAAAGATGGGGAGAACAAGTGCTTTTTAGCTTCGTTAAGGGTACTTTTATAACCTTTATGCATCAAACTAAGTAACCCCACGCTAAAATTATTGCCAGGAAACAAATTCTATTTGAGAAAAAAAAAACAGTTTTTACGGAAAAACTCAATGTAGCACACTCAAAACATTGTGCTGATGAATGCTTTGAATACTAAACGGGTCATGGAAGTAATTAAAGCAAAGTTATTACCTTAAAAACTAGTATTTAAAAAAAACTTGTGAAAAATTTGGAACTTTGATCTCCAATATCTCCGTAACCAGAAGGTTCCCAGGTATGGTCTAGAACAAAAGAAATATCGCAAAGATGGGGAGAACAAATGCTGTTCGGCTTAGTTAAGGGTATTTTTAACACCCTATAAATACTTTTAAAAGTGACATCGCGGCAAGATAGAAGAATTAAGAATTCTTCCCGAATTCGACTCGTACCATAAGTGGACAACTCTGTATTTTACTAGCGCCTAGCAAAACACAGAATAGTGCAGCCTATGGCAAATCCGCGAATAATTTTAACTTTATTTGCGTTTCAGGGCAAACATGCATTGAGTAACTTAACGTTCGACTTTAATATCCCATCGTTGTGGCCGTTTGAAAAGGGCATGGTCGACATTATCGTAAAGAATGAGAATGATCTGTTGATAGGTAGTGGCGAAATAGTACTGACATTCAAAGAAAACCTACCCAAACGTAAAATATGACTGTTTAGTATGTTTTAGTATAACATTATAACTATTTATCCAAACTGCAGTGTTTTATTTT
Source organism: Noctua fimbriata (assembly GCA_905163415.1). Taxonomy (NCBI): domain Eukaryota; kingdom Metazoa; phylum Arthropoda; class Insecta; order Lepidoptera; family Noctuidae; genus Noctua; species Noctua fimbriata. Next base: position 17,831,575 of record LR990931.1, on the reverse strand, counting down.
ATACACTAATAAACTTATCCATCTTTTCACAGTTCCTTTATCTCTGCCAGCTGCAACCTATTAGGAACCTTATTTTAACAAGGATACACTGTCATTTTGACAGCATTGCAACTAGCTTTTTTGATAAAATAATATAAAAATCACTAAGATTTTGACAGTGTTGCAAAATCTGTACTGACACTATTCCCCGACTACGGCGAAGCAAAAAGGGGGGTTATGATTTTGTCCGATATGTATGTGTATATTATACAACATTATTTTTAGTATATGCGAAACCTGAATATAGTTTGTTCAGAATAAGTAACTGAATCGATTCCAATAATTTTTAAACCATGTTATATTTTTCCCCTAAAAATATTTAAAAAAGTTAAAAGTACCGAGCGACTTTGAGTACCTATCGCAATAATTTAGTTACCTACTGCCAAATCATTGTTATCAATGAGCTCAAGATGATGCTGGAGGCGCGCGCTGCGTGGTGACTGCGTTTTTGTGCGGACAACTAGGTTACAGAACAAGCTTATAACTTTGTGATTTTTCATGATACAGTTTTGAAATTTTGTACATAGATTCTTTACATAAAAATACTAGACACGTGTATCAGGTTTCGCATATACTAAAACTAAGGTTGTACAGGCTATGTGACGTCACATTAAATAGTCTATTAAATAAACAATTTACACGTTATATACAGGGTGTAAACGGACTCTTCAAGAAGCCGTCAACCAAGCATTATGTACATCAAACGAAGTAACTTTACGCAAAAATTATTATTGCTGGGAAACGACTTCTTTTTGGGGTGTAAAATCACGTTTTACGGTAAAACTCAATGTAACGTCCTCAACACATTGTGCTGATGGATGGATTGAATAGTATGGGGGTCATGGAGGCGTTTAAAGTAAAAAAAATACATTAAAACATGTATTGAAAAAAAACTTATAAAAAAGTTGGAACTTTGATACCCAATATCTCTGTAATAAGAAGGTTCCCAGGTATGGTCTAGAACAAAAAAAATGATCGCAATAACGGGGACAAAAAGTGCCATTCGGCTTCGTTAAGGGTCTTTTTACACCCTTTATAAGTTAAACCCTAGGTAGAATTAGACCTAAATCTTCAAATGATTGACAAAAACAGAATGATTTATGTATATAAATCACTAGCTGTTGCCCGCGACCTTCGTCCGCGTGAAATTTTATAGCCTATAACCTTCCTCGATAAATGGGCTATCCAACACTAAAAGAATTTTTCAAATCGAACCAGTAGTTCCAGAGAATAGCGCGTTCAAGCAAACAAACAAACAAACTCTTCAGCTTTATAATATTAGTATAGATTTAGCTGTAAACATGTTTAGCGATCTGTGATGGAAGCCGGTCTTAATTTTGCAGGTTAAAGTATCTAATTGTTAACAATTGAGATAGTTACTATCATTTCCGAATACAGTTAGATTGAGTAACTGATGTTTTAAATGTCAGATATATAGCCTGATAGTACTTATAAATATCAGGTACAACAGATAGTTTGACCTTTTGCTTTATATTAGAAAATATTTACGTACGTGTGGAATTTTGTTTAAGTTTTTAGCAATGAGTTATTATACTAAAACGTGTCTCTGTCTGTTCGTGTTTTACTTTGTAATGCATAACTATCCAGTAAGTTAATTTATAAATGTATGTATATTGTATTCTGTACTTTAGAATTTGTTCAGTGCCCAGATATGAAGACTTCTAGAGTTTCATCTAGGTATAAACTTATAAAGCGTTGAATGAGCATTATTTATTTAATTATTTATTTGGATGTCCAACAAAGGATACACACACACACAATATAGGACACAGTAATACAAATGTTCTTTTAGGTGCGTTCCTTCAATTATAGGAGACCACAGCATGCCCATAAAACTAGGTGTTAACACAAAATATAAAACAATGAAAATATTACAAAAAAAAAACAAAATAAAAACCAGAATAATTATTAAAAGCATTTGATGACAAGAAAACAGAAGTGATAAAATTGTTTCACATACAAATTATAGTTATCAAAAAAAAAATAAAAAATCAAATAAAAAAAAACAAAAAAAATTAAAATAAAAAAATAATAATAATAAATCTGATACAATTGTTTATTTATTATAGAATCTTCACAATTATTGAACATTTCAAAACAAATGTACAATAACAGAAGCTACTTTAAATTTAAAATAGAACTATAAACTTAGTGTCCATGTCCATGTCCAAGCTAAAATAATAATAATAAATCCGATACAATTGTTTATTTAATATAGAATCTTCACAATTATTGAACATTTCAAAACAAATGTACAATATTAGAAGCTACTTTAAATTTAAAATAGAACTATAAACTTAGTGTCCATGTCCATGTCCAAGCATGTAAACATGCAATCGTAAACCTATTGTACGTGATCAGTGTGTTACGTATACGGAGTCAACGATGGCGAGAGGGGGAAACTTTTATTTTTTTTTAATGAATAAATGAATGAAAACAGAAGCATTAAGGTAGAAAGTTCTTTAAATAATGAAAACTATTTATTTTTATTTTTTTAGTGCCTCAAAGTCATCCCAGAACGCGCTGAAACTAAACATTTTGATAAAAACTACTTTGAAGACTCTGTAATATTCAACGTGAGACGTTACAAGCGTAAAGGAGATTATTATATAAACTTGTTTTTTGAAAATAAAATAGTTTTAGGCGAGGGTATATCGGTAAGATATTCCAGTATTTTGAGTTTGCGTCTCCACTAATAAGGAAATTTCTAAATACGTCTGATCCAAGTCATTAAAAAAAAATTATAAGATTTCCCACTGAATGATGACTAAAATCGCAAAATCAATAAAGTAGTTTCAAATCCTTCAAGCTATCATTCTAGAAACAAAAAAGATATTTTAAATATGACAAGAATGCCAGACGAAACTACTAAAGTACATCATCTGTCTGCTCAGATAGCCTATCGTGTTACCCAGAAACTGAGTTGTAGAGGTCGTAGGCAGTCGTTCCATATAAAATATTGGTATCCTGCCGCGTGCGGCTAGACTGGAAGTGGACCCCAACAAAGTTGAACAAAAAGCTACATAAGTGACAATGACAGTGGTACACCAGTTTGGTGGAAATTGACAATATGGAGTTTTTGCAGGTGGATTTCATCTTCTATGAATATCTTCACAACGAGTTCAGAAGGTCATTTCCTGAAATGCACTTCAAACTATGCAATCTCATCAACAAGGATCCCTATATTGGTAAATCCTTTAGAGCTGCAGGCCTTCCTTGCCCTATTTTACTGGTAAGATTTTAGTTCTTGAATTATTATTTTTTCCTGTTCTATTACAAAAAGTCGCGGCAAGATAGATGAATGCAGAATGTATCCCAAATTCGACTCCTAGCACTTATGGAAGCCTAAAGTATATATACGAAAGAGTTAAACTTTATTTGCGTTTCAGGGCAAACATGATATAAGAAACTTGACTTTCAATTATATGCTCTCATGGTTGTGGCCATTTGAAAAGGGCATGGTCGAGATTATCGTCAAGAATGAGAATGATCTGTTGATAGCAAATGGCGAAGTAGTAATTACGTTCAAACAAGACCTACCCAAACTTAAAGTATGACGTTTCTGTATTTTTTTAGAATATTACAAATAACTATCCAAACTGAACTGTTTTATTTTATAGACTAAGAAACTTGTCTGTCGTTTCCCAGTTAATTTATCTCTGCCAGCTGCAATCTAACAGAAACCTCATTTCCACAAGGGTCACTGTAGTTTTGACAGCCTTGCAACTTGCTTTTTATTATAGAAAAAAAACATAAAAATCACTAAGATTTTAAGAATCTAGGACATTTACGCGAAAGACATTTGCGTGCATGGACTTTTGCGGGATTGGATTTTTGCGTGAACGGACATTTCCGCGCAAAAACACTTGCGCGAATGGAAATTTGCAGGACTGAATGGAAATCTGCATGGACACTTGCGCAACATAATGGCCAGTAAGTAGTAGACTTGTAGAGTAGACATGACTTCACGGAAAAATGTCTTTTCGCGCAAGTGGGTTCGCGTAAGTGTCCTTCGCGCAAATATCCTGGATACCAGATTTTTACAGTGATGCAAAGTCTTTACTTAAATAGAATCATATCCACATAACTATAAAGGCTATAACTAAATCTTTTGCAATAACATACGGAAGTGTAAGTTTTAAAGCAGCAAATTTCTAGAACATTTCCTGACCAGCTTGGAGTTCTTAAAACTGGCAAACCATCTGTACAACTCTGCCTTCCCCTTGGAGATGTACAGACGTAATATTTCGTGATGAATAACGGCTAATAGATGGACGAACAGCCTTATATAATCATCCTTGAAGATAATCGAAGCTTTGTTAGGGAATCGCACAGCTACGTTATTATCAAGCTCGTTTTACAGAAGACAAGAATCTTGTTCTGGAAACTCTCTTTATATTTACTTATTAAAGTGTTTAATCAATTTAGTAAATAAGGTGCATATATCTTTAGGGAGACTGGAACTTGGTTATGTGGTTTCCCATCAAGGTGCATCTGATTGGTTTTTTAAATTATATAGGGAGTATATAGGTATGCCGGACGAACTGGACAGAACCAACGACCAGTGGTCCACATTGACCCTGAATTTAAAGATTTGGAGTTCATGGGGGGAGGCCTTTGCCCAGCAGTGGGATGACACAGGCTAACAGTAATGGGGTTTATGTGTGTATTAAACGAGGTTTGGCTAGGATACTAAAAGTTCACCGTCATTAGTATTAGTTATAACAAGTAGGTTTCCTGCTATAGTAGCCCCCTATAAGTATGTCTCTCGTTTCTCTTAACACCCTGTAAATAAGAGGTTATTTGAATAGCTAACTGTTTACTGCCCAGTTGTAGTCCAATGCTGAACATAGGCATCTCCGAAATCGCACCGAAGCAAACAGTCTTCACACATCCAATCTGTCCCAGCCACCTATTTAAGGCCGACAGTTCGTCTAGCTGGGGGACGTTTCACACGATGCTTGCGGATAGGTAGGTGGTTGTGTGCTCAGGACAAGAAATTTTCAATTGTTTTTCAGCAGTAAGTTCAAATGGCACGGTTGGCGCTGTGGCAGAGCGATTGGTTGTTGCGCTTCGTGTCGCGGGTTCGATTCCCGCACAGAACAAATATTTGTATGGCCTACAGATAGTTCTTCCGAGTCTGGCTTTTTGGGTATGTGAGTTTAAATGTTTGTCAATGCACCCACGATACAGGAGAAATTCCTAGTGTGAGGTAAAATACTGACCTTGCTGACAAACTATTTGGCCAAGTTGAAAAAATTAACACTCAAAATGAAGAAGCATCATTAATTTCCGATGCTACGAATCCATTTTTGTTTCTCATGTTAAATAGTTATTTAAAGCCCAATCCTTGCTAAAACAAACACGCTAACATTAATTACTTATCCTTTTTTAAATTCAAGATTAACACAAAAACACATAAAAACAAGTTGCCTTATAGAGTTGGATGAGATCACACCATGATCTTTGTCGTAAGTGCGATGAGTCAAAGCGGGGGCGGGAAAGATGTTGCGGACATAACCCGCTTTCCATATAGAGACACTGTGTTAACTTGTTAACGTTGTGTGTCAGATTTTAATTACCGTTTGAGGACTGTGTTATACCGTGCCGATGGTTGGAGAACTTCCTATAAGTCAGTGTTTTGATTCATCTCGGAAATTAGTCCTTAGGTACACTTATATAGATGTTGTTTGTATTAAAATAGCCTTTGAGTGGATATGTCCGTTTCTTATGTGCAGTAAGCCCTGCTACAACCTTGCTGGCTGGATAATATTATTGCTATGATGAGAGCTATTCTGTGCTGGGCAACAGTCTAAATAATTGGGTGCTAGCGGAGTAATAGCGCAGCCTAGGCCGGCCACTTAGGTTCAGGAAAATAATAGATATCTGGGCAAAATTGCGGGAGCTCTAGCTTAGTAGTGGGAGAGTGTCGGCTAGAAAAGATTATCAACATAAAAGAAGCATAAATTACCTAGCGAAATACCATCCGAAGATTCATGGAAATCTATAATGTACAAACATACGAGATTTATGTTCCAGTGCACGAGTAAAACATATTATTGTGATGTTTCTAAATGGATGTACAAGTTCACATAGTAACGGTATACTAAACGGTGTATGTTACTAAAAAGTCGGTAGGTAACGTCTTATTGCAGACACGTAATGTCTTACTGCTAAAAATGTAACCTGTAAAATAACCTCATTGTACACTTAGCTCCATAAAGATAAATTAAAAGTATCAAAACAACAGCTATTTTTGCGATAATGGCCTCTAAGAACGGTACTACGCCTTAATATGTAAAGTTGTCTCAGACACATTTCCTTATTGAAGTCTTCTCGCGTCATGGACATACAAATGGTGATATTAAATACGAATAACACTTTAATAATGCCAACAAGTATTATTAATAGGGAACTATGTATATTATACCATCATAGAGTCAGTTAGAGAAGCTAATAGCTCCAGAACGAAAATTCGAAAATACTCACGTTTATCATTTATTTCCTTACGGGATAAGAAAAGCCAGCTATTGGTATTGGGACGGAGCGAAGTAGACAAATCAATGTCTTAGATGCCTTAGATGCAGCATCAAAGAAGGAACATGGATGGGTTTTAGTCAGTACAAGTCTGACACTCCCTTCCGCTCCGCCCAGAGAGGGGGGGGGGGGTCATTTGATGATTTCCCATCCTAAAAAAAAAAAAAAAAAGATGCCTTAGATGCAGCATCAAAGATACATTTACAAGGACAATGTGTTATTTGAAAGATTGTATACATAAGTATAGAGGAGCTCGTGGCAAAATAATAACGGCCGCGCGGATCAATCTTCAGGTTAAGCCGCGCTTGTTGAGGTTGGTCTGTGGATGGGTGACCACACATTACATACCGAGTTTCCTCCGTGTCTCGGAAAGCACGTTAAACCGTTGGTCCCGGCTGTCATTTGTAGATCTTTGAAAGTCGACACAGGTAGTCAGGGGCCCGATAATCTATCAACCAGACTTACCAAGGGGTATTACGCAGTGCTAACTGGGTTGTAGAGGTCAGATAGGCAGTCGCTTCATGTAAAATACTGGTATTCAGCTGCATGTGGTTAGACTGGAAGCCGACTAGTTGGGATAAGGCTAGGCAGATGATGATGATAGACTCAGTTAGATCTAGGGGTCGTTAGCGCGACCTTTAAGCGTGAGATCCTGGGAGTCCATCCCTGGGATAAGTCATGCAGGTGTAGGTATTTTATATTCGTAGCCGGGGGAAACCTCACAGCACAGAAAATATGCACCACGTCTGAGTAAGCCGAGAAAACAGTGTGATGTTTTGTTTTCAGTAGTATACACCTTAGCAAGCACATTTATGATGTTTGGATACATCAGTCCTAATGAAGTCCAAACAAACCCATAATAATCTCGAACCGAAGTATCATTAGTCGTACTTGTGAAAGCTCTTTTGATGAATAATTTTATGTTTGTGCGCACTAACCATTAAAAGACGATCAAATGTATCCATAAAGGCTTTCGATATGCATTTATGAATCTTATAAATTTATCACGAAATGATCTTAATAAGTTGTAATATAAATGGACAAAGAGCTAGACGTTTTTATTCAATGTTATTCAACTAGAAATAATTAAGGATTTATGCTCCAGTAATTACGTTCGAAGAAACGCCTGTTTATTACGACTGGAATTAGTTATCGTACCTATCAAGATTAGTGTTACATTATGCTCCAATTAATAATGATGTTTGGCACATAATTCATACTTACAAATGAGAAATTAAGTTTGTCTGTATATTATCTTTTCACGCCACAATGACGGAACGGATTGGAATGTCTGACATTAGGATAGACTTTGACCCAGGTAAAGATATAGGATTTTAATTTTAATTCTTGTGATACATTTACATGCAATAATTCCTGATCGGCAAATTTGTGGAAAAAGCTATCAAGTTATATTAATAAAGTTAGTGATCCTAGCAACTAGATAAAAGACAGTGCTCCTTCATACCGTATGGAAACATCTCCCAGTGTTCCAATTTAGAAATCTACCAATTATCATAATTCGCTTCGTTTTGCAACGATCTCAGGTGCCAAGACTGGACTTACAAACTTAGCACAACATCATTTTCAATTTTAAAGTCAGTAAGTTTAAGGTTCAAATTCTATTGTAGAGACACCAGACAAATTCTAATTTGGAACTGTATCACAGATAAGTATTACGTATAATTAGCATTGTATAATTAAGTCTCTGGGTACTTACGTATTTAGAATTCAAGTGTCCCGCCTGTCTAATCGTCTAATTTTGTCTTTGAAGTTTGTATAGCTCAATATCAAATTAGGGGACGACCTACGTCAACGAGTTGCCACGTTGGGGTGCCCACTTAATTATGAAGAGCTTGGTTTTAGGCTACCTGTCCATTTCAGCTGAGATGAGCGAGTTTCTAGTGCTAGGCAGTCTAGTTAAACAGATAATAAATATCTGGCCTGTTCCGTAACTTTTCAAGATTAAATTTTTCAACAAGTACGTCCTACCCGTTATGGCATTCGGTGCCGTCACGTGGACACTGACAAGCGAGTCGCGAGATCCTGTGAAAGCCATGATCCGAGATTAAATTATACATATTAGACATAGCTTGCAGAGTAAGGAAGTTGAAGTGAGAGTGGACCAGCCACGTTTGTCCAAGGACCGATAGTCGATTGATCAAACTGCAAGCGTAGTGTGGGACGCCCCCAGCTAGATGGTCGACGGGCGGATGGACCTTAAAAAGGTCGCTGGGTAAGACTTGTTGAAGAGTGTGGCGTAGCTAGGGCGAGGTTTATGTTCATGACTGAACTTTGATAGGCAGAGTTGATCGAATATTTTGCTGGTTCTGCACTTCTGCAATGCATCCCGTTGGACATGTGGCGGCACTACAAAAAGCACTACTTACAGCATAGAACAAAAAAAAACTACAGCACCATCTATGCCACAAATGAAGAATTAACGTCAAATTCTTAAATGGCGATATACAAGTTCTGCGCGACCTAAGACGATAATAGAAAAACACGACACCCACCAGACACAACACCGGTCAGGTCGGAGAATCCTCTCTTTTCTATCGAGGATGAAGAACTTTACTTACGTTACTTCGTTCTTTCTTCTTACATTCTTCATACCCATAGAAGCGCTGTACGAAATTTTACCGAATGCTTAATCTCCAAACATCTGCCGGATTGTTTCTGGAGAACCAAACTGTTGGGTCGTAAAATTCGTGTAGTGTACAAGTGCCTTTAAGGGTAGGTTGTTTGACTTGTCTGTTTCACAAGATACTTGACTAACACCGACGAGATGAGAACTTAAATACATAATCTAAATTAGGGTTTATAGATTAGGAGTTAGTGGAACGAATTGTTAAATGATTTTCATTGTTTGGGCATTCATATTATTGGAAGTCAAAACTTTCAGGGATTTTTTAGTTCCAGTCCCGGAGTCTGGATTTGTGCCCGGTTTAAGGCAACAGGCTCGCCTCCTGTTTTAGGGGACTTAAACATAGCTGCCGAAAAGTGGCCTATCCTATATAGGTACACCTCCACCTATTATCTGCCGAAATATCAGCTAAATATAGGCGTGATATTTGGTAATTTTATGATCCAAGCAGAAATTATGATTATTCTCTAATTTAAATTTTCCTTTGTTATCTGCTTTATCTAATTCATCATTTTAGTTCTAAAGTGGCATGACAATGAAACATACAAATTATATTAAAATGGCCGTCAGCCCTAGCTATTAGGATTAATATGTGGGCGACTATTTTCCAGAACGTGTATTGTTTGTTTTCATTGACACTGATTTAAATCTCATATTGATGGCTACAACAATGAATTTCATTTGTATTATTTAAACGTGGCAAAGCTGCCAGCATTCTGGGCACTTTCCGCGATGACAGCGACGCGGACAATTTTTTTGACCCGCTTTATTTCTCTTGTGCTTTTGATTGATGTACTGATTTTTATTATTATTTGAAGTTTGTAGGTACAGTTACTAAATAATGTTTTATGTGTGTAAATAACGTTAGGCTTTTTTATATTTAGTTAAAAATATCACAGACAGATAAATGTCGCTCTAGCTACCAGAGACTTGGTTCCCCACATCATTATTATCTTTTTTACTTTATCCTCCTTTCTTTAATATTCACGCTGCATGTCTTCTTCTTTTTGTATACATCACTATCAGCTGTCATTTTACTTTCTCGCATCTAAACAACATACAAAATTAAAGCCGACACGTAGGTATACAAAACAGTTCAGTTTTCACATCACGCCCACTATCAAGTAACACAAATTTTCTCACATAATATCAGTGGCTACAGGTGCAAACTATAACCCGTAGGGAAAGCAGGACCCTCGGATCATGTTACCAACTACAAATGAACCCTCCAAACATGCCTATAGTATAGCTAAGGGTATATTTTTGAAGTTTCTCGAAGGTCAGAGTATATTGGTGGTAAGTTGCAGTAATACGGCTGTCAAGGGAAATAACTGGGGCTTGTGAGCGAAGGGATATGCCGCGTAAGATAGTTCGTAACTATACAAACTGCTACTTTTGACATTAATTTTGATTTTGTTGCTGGATTACAGTTTTTGGTGTTATTTATTGGGGGTAGGGTTTTATTAAGTGTGTAAAAAGTATTTTATTTGTAAGTTGTACTAATTTCTTTATTCATTTTTAGGAAAAGGCCAGGCAGATGATAATAATATATAAATGTAAAACACTGAATATACCTACATATTAGTAAATAAAGTTTTGGCTATCAATGTTTAAGAATACACAATATTTCTTCCAGGTATTTCTTTCATACCTCAAACAATCTAGATTGTGTGCGGCAGCTTGAAGTTCTTTGCGATTAAAACAAGTGTTTAGGTAATCTTTAGACCTTATTAATTTGTAAATAATTATTTCAAAATACAATTATGTTCGTACAGGTAATTCTAGTCTTTATCGAATGACATTGTATTTTGGGATTACAAGGAAAACAGGAATATATATTATTATGGTAGATAGTGCATAATAATATATAGACACTGGCAAAACGCGGGTAAACATTGCCCTGAGGCCCAAGTCTGCTAATAAAATATGCCAGAATGACCGACCAAAGACACAGTGATTGTTGATTTTTACAGTTTTGCTAATCTCTGACGCCAGTCGAATATGGCGTCATTATGGTTTTCCGATGACCTAGCTGTAACTAACAAGACATTGGTCTGGCTTAGTCATCAATTTTCTGTAACGTCATAATATTTTGACATGTCTTTTGTCCGCCATTGTGATTTCGTTTGTTTTTAGTATGCTTTTATTACCTTGCTTCAATCGTATATGCAAAACTAACACAACACTATCAAGAGACCATTAGGGCACAAAGTTCATGTCGTTGATTTGGTAACTTAGGTAGTCATGATAGCCATAATCATCACTGCCCTGGTGGCTTACCACGACGTCTTAAAGCAGGAGTAATTCCAGTGTGGGATAGAGATGGCGCTAGACGACCTGTATGGCTCTGTCTCTTTCCCACACTGGAATAAGTCCTGCTTTAAGACGTCATGGTAACCCCCCTGTCCTTATTTGTCGTCGCGTCAATGCAGCAAGTCTTCTTCTTCCGTACTTTTCGATTTCATAATGGCAAATAATTGAAAAGAGCAGACTTGGCTTTTAGCATTTATGTAATTCTATTCCCTTTTTAAATGCTCACTTTAATAGTGCATTATTTATTTGATAAGTGAGAACAATTACTTAATGCCCATGTATTATGCATAAAGCTCCCTACAGATCTGCTTTCCTTTTCTTTGTATAAATGCGATATAAACAACATCGAGTGCATAATAGGATTCTCTTCGTTCATTTCTATTCAGTGAAAGTAACCAAGTGGCTGAGTTGTTAAGAAATATTGAATCGTAGAGCAAGAGATTACTGTATTCTATGCTTAAGTTTCCATTCATATTTTCCATCATATATTCATCTTAAGTGTGGGGCTTGTAGCTAAATATTATGTTAGCCTGGAAGCTAGCCAAAATTAAGTTGGAAAATGAAAGGCAGTGATTTTCATTAAGAAAATTCCTAAAAATAAACTTTCTCGAAAATTATTGTTTTTTCTGATTTCGGCCCTGGAAAGCATCGTACCTCAACGTGTTACCAAAAAAAATTGACTTAAACACACCACCTGCATCACCTAAGTAGGTATAGATATACTTAGCAAGTCATACGAAATACTCAGTATCGAGTTCTCCAAACCTTAACACGCAACTTGTCTACTCAGCAGGCCTTGGTAATCAATCTTACATGTTGACACCAAGATAAGACGGCTTAAATCCGCTACTCATGTCGGACTTAAAACTATTGGAATCGCGACACGGCCGTAACAGAAACAAAGTAAATACCGAGAGAGAGGGTTATCCACAAAGAATATATCGGACATTTTGGGAAAATAAATTTTACACACTACAACCAAAAACCAACTGTATGTTGGTAGAGGTAAGGTGTAGTTTCAGTTGTGGCGGATAAAAAATCGCGTACCAGAATATAATGAAAGGCAGCCTAACATTTTTATAGGGGTTTCAACGACTCTCGGAGTACCACCGTTTTACATTTAAGGAATCCTCATTGTATTATGTGTCGGGTAACACATCGTCCTTTATGGTGACAACTATCTTTATGCCATGTTTATCTCTCGCTGTTTAATGTTTGTTCATTTAAAGTTTCGTATTAAAACTCCGGTGTTTGTAGCATTTAATTTGATGGTAAAGTGAGGATTTGAAAACTGTTTTCGAAAGCTAATAGTTGACTGAAATGGAGGGTCGTCCACAGTCCTGTTAAAATGCTAATGGTTTTGAAATGGCTAGAGTGTTTCATTTTTAAGTTTTCTTCCATTTTGGTCTTCAGAATCTGAAGGAAGAATTTGTAGTGCTACCGACAAGAAGAAGAAGGTCATCATTCTTAAAACAAGGTTTTCATATTTGCCACATCGAAATTACCTCTTCTGTTTTAGAGCTATAAATGATATATCACGTTTGATATTGGCGTAGAAGTTAAAAGTCCGTCCAAGTGCGAGTCGGATTCGCGCATGAAGGGTTCCGTACCATCGTAGTAGGGGAGCCCCCTTTCATTTTTAATTTATTTTTATTATTTGTTGTTATAGCAGCAATAGAAATACACATTCTGTGTAAATTATAATAATAATAATAAGTTCTTTATTTCTCCTCACAATGACAAGCTTATTCTAGGTTTCACATATTAATTGTCTTTTATAGTAATGTGAGGAGCTGGTGTTTGAGTTAGGCGTAAAATGCCTGTATTACAAATCACCAGGTCCCCACCCCACGGAAGAACAGAAGTTTTACTTAAAAAATATGATATTACAAGATAGATTTAAGACTAAAACTTATTATAATTTTGGGGGTAGAAGTTAAAAAGAAGCTATAAACAAAAAGTTAATCAGAGCGCCTGTGTCTGTGTGTATGTGTGTGTCTACGAGAGTGAAATTTCAACTGTCTACCTATTTCGGATCATGAGATACAGCCCGCTGACAGACAGAAAGACGAACAGCGGAGGCTTAGTAATAGGATCCCGTTGGTCACCCTTCTAGTACGGATCCCTCAAAAGCATAGTTTTTTTTTTTTTAAATGTTGCCCCACACCAGAAATTTCCCTTGTATCGTGGGTGCGTTTAAAAACATTTAAATTCACATACACAAATAGCCAGACCCGGAACAACTAACTTTAGGCCATACAAATATTTGTTCCGTGCGGGAATCGAACCCGCGACACGAAGCGCAGCAGTCAGTGTCGTCTAAATATATATAGTGACTACATAAAATACAGCGTGCTTCAACATGTCACTTAATGACGTTTATGTTTAAAACACCATACCCGTAAGGAACTATTAATTAATCTGTGACCGTACTGTTTTCATTTTTTGAATTTCATTGATTGTTTCAATTGTAGCAGGAAGCCTGAATTTATTGCCTAGGTAGTCGGAAGCCATGTTCGGCTGTCAGACATGATCTTATTTTATTCAGTTGCTCAATCGTGAATTATTAAAATAACCCAATGCTTCTGAGAATTTAAACCAATTTGAACTCGCTGTCCAATAAAATAGTACATGATGATATTAAATCATGATGTTATTGAAAAGGTGAAATATTATTAGGAATGCTTCAAGTATTTCTAGTTAGGCCTGTTTACACCACAGATTTTACTACACGCGTTTGACGCCATACACATTTAAAAAATTCTGTCTCCATCATCTTCCGCATTGATATGTGGCGGAGATGAGAATGCTAAGGGGGATGTGTGGTGTTACGCGAATGGATAAACCAAGAAATGAGTATATAAGAGGAAGTCTGAAAGTGGCGCCGGTGACTGAAAAGTTGTGTGGTAATCGGTTGTCGTGGTATGGGAATGTGATGCGGAGGAATGAGGAAAATGTCGTGAGGAATTTTTTTAGTATGAATGTGGAAGGGTATATGAGTAGAAGAAAGACCAAAGAAATGGTGGATGGACTGTGTAAAGAATGATATGACAAGAAAGGAGGTGTCTGATGAGATGACGAGTAATAGAGAAGTATGGAAGAAGAAGATGCTGCGCTGACCCCAAATTAATTATGATAAGGGCAAGAAAATGATGATGTCTCCGTCATCTTCAAATAATTGACAGAAACGGATCGATGTCTCGAAATAGGTAGGTACACTTAGCGCCAAACGCAGTAAGTCATTGCTATATCTTTACTTTTACTCTTCTTCAGTCGTACGGTATATAATAATTAGGATCGTAAGAAATAATCACACGTTAACAAAGCTAAAAGTTAGTTTACGAAGGTAAGGAATTTCCAACGACGCAACTTTGTGTTTCGCAAGACTTCGTTACTATGAATACGGCTGCACACTTTGATCTAGGCAATTTTCTTTGTATATGGTACCTTACCTAACTATTTGTGCAATATTGCACATTCCACCCATTATATATGGTTTAGTGGTTTCTGAGATTAGTCTGCTGTTACGAACAGATTAATTGGTTTGCGAAACTGCAGTATTGTTAATCTTGTTAATAGATTATGGATGATGCTTAGGAGTGGTCCTACGACCTTGATTAAATCATGTTTCGAAAGTGCATATGGATTGGTCTGTAGTCGTAGTTTAAAAACAGAACATTTTGAGGGAAATCAGGAGATAGAGAGAGGGAGAGAGTAGTTTTTTTGGGTATCGTGTTACCCAGCAACGGAAGAGTCGAGGTCAAAGGCATTCGCTTCATCTTATCTTATTACTATTATGAATACTCAAAAAGCCGCTAAGCTGAAGTGGGAGTAACCAGTCCATTACGTCTGCCGCATGCTCAATGAGCAGTGGGCCAAAATAGCAGACCTTGTAGAAGATGGCGGAACGAGCTGGACAAAACCAACGACCAGTGGTCCACAATAGCCCTGGATAGAAATAATTGGAAGTCATGGGGAGAGGCCTTTGTCCAGCACTGTTATGTCGCAGGCTAATAGTATCAGTATTATAAATGAGAAAGTTTGTGAGGATTGTTGGATGTTTGTTATTCTTTCACGCAACTACTACAGAACAACGTATTATGTTTGGCAAACAGATAGTTTATAGCCTGGATTAACACATGGAATATATTTTATATCTTGGTAGTGCGATACCGTGGGACTATTCCCGAACTCCACGCAGGCGAAGCCGCGATCATCATCATCTGCCTAGCCTTTTACAACTATGTTAGGGTCGGCTTCCAGTCTAACCTGATGCAGCTGAATACCCGTATTTTACATGGAGCGACTGCCTATCTGACCTCCACAACCCAGTTAGTACTGGGTGGTCACCCATCCATAGATCAAGCTAGGCAAGCACGGCTTAACCTAAAGATCGATCCGAGCGGCTGTTATTATTTAGCCACGAGCTCCTCGCGCGTATAAGCTAGAGTAAATTATTGGTATAAGTGTGTACCATCCCTTTACAAAGAAGCTTTTTATCTGAATTAAATGTAAAGAGACTGCCAGTTGAACACAGAACACAGGTAAAGTTGCAATAGCGCTGCAATAACCCGCATTTGTCTTTGCATAGTGAACGGATCAAACATGGAGCCGCATTGCAATAAACTCTTTGTATGCGTTGCGTTTGAGAAGATTGTGGGAATATTCGAATTGCAACACTGTAGACACAGTACAGATAATTCAGAAAGTCTGTTTAAAGAAATCTTTCATGACATTTGGCCTGATATTCTCAGTAACCAGTTTACGGCAGTCACTATGCAGGATAGCAGGATGTGCATTAAAGTCATTTATTTATGGCAAAGGCAATCAACTGGGCCTTTTGCAGTCCACTGCTGGGCTTACCCAAGCTGCGCTTCAACACCCTGTTCTCCGTCTTATGCATCTAGTATGACCTTTTTATGATCATAGGCACCACCGTACGCATACCGATACGCGATCTTCACACTTACACGAGTAGTTATTGTTAATTTCCTCAATGAATATTCAGGATGACCACCGAAATTGGTCCATTTCTGTTCAAAGACCCTCTTCAAGCTGTACAATTTTGTTGAACCTTCTACTTCTACCTACTTTGCGCCGCAACCAAGTATTTGATAGTGTTTTAACTGACCAAATTGACGGACGCACGTTTTATAGCGCGCAGAGAATTTTATTGTATTTCTGGACGTAGTTTTTGTTGGTTGTAACAATTCACAGCCAATTGGGCACTTCGGTGATCTATTGGATTACGACTAACAGGTTGGTGTAAACATAAAACAAAGTGTTACTAATTGAGACATACGTTTTAGGCCTGTTTTTGGTGATATTAGATATCTTGTGGTGGTTAGTCTAGACAAGCATAGCTTACTCACGCTAAGAGAGGTATGATTCACTGCAACTAATAATAATGGAGGACACGCGATATTGGTCGAAAAAAAAGTCTTAGTTAAGAAACATTCGTGAATGGACCAGAGTCACGAAAGCTGAGCAATTGTACCTGGCAAAAGACGAGTAATTAGAAAGGAAAACTACTTTTCCCCCTTACAGACAGACGCTGTCATCTGTCCTATTCTTACCTATCAAATATTATTTTTTTTAATAATCGTGATATAACCTCTACAGTACCTACTTACATAAATACTATGCATTCAAGAACGAAACGACTACAGAATGATCCAATTGGGATTGGATATTTTATCTATCCTTCTTCCCTTAGAGTTATAGTTAGACGGACGGTCGGCAATACTGGACATCAAGTATTTTATTGCGACCCTGATTTAGGTGGTGTCGACGATAAAATAAAATAGTGGTTTGAAGAGTTAGGCGTAGTGTTACACAACGTGTGAAAGCGGTGAACCGCAAATCTTGTAAGTTATTTACTTATTTCGGAATTAACGACTGAACTTATTCTAGACAGTTTTTCAGCAAAATCACAGTGATTTTTAGTATTATTTATAATAATATTTCTGGCGTGTGTATTAATAGTATCTGTAATTTGAACAAACATACAGATCATTGTATCTGATCTAAATATAAAGATCCTGTTTTTAAACATTTTAACCGAGGTACCTTAATTATGTGGTCCTTCGAACCGGATCCGATGAAGTGATGTGTGTATGCTTTGACCTCGATCTGTAGGATCTGGGCTACTTAAACCGTTGCCTAGCAACTGACAACTAAGGATGACAAAGTAAATCATCCTTAAGCCGAGCTTAACTTATGTTTAGGGAAAAGAAAGATATTCGTACAAACGTGTAATCCCATATTACATTGCTGTTGTTTGTTATATTTTAGTTAACGCTCGTATGCGAGCAGGAACTGATAGTATTGTCTTTATCCGTTTCAAGGGCAGAAAGCTTCTAGCCTATAAAGCTCTATTGAAACATATCTGTAGGTTTAGGACTATTCTTTCAGCATTATATTAAAATCATTGCCCTCATTGTGAACATGTCAAGATATTGAAAATCCAAATGAGATTTCGCGTTCAATATTTCTCTACGGAAACTTAAACAGCCAAAACAATAATGAAGTTTAATTTACAACTCCATCAAAGTCCCATAAATGCCATCAAACGCTTAATAAATTAACTTAACAGTTCAGCTGAGCAACAAACATTTAATTTCCCAACAGCAAAAAAAAAAAACAGAAACACGCAACAAAATCCTCGTTCAACCATTTAAACTTGCGTTACACAAATGAGAGCAACTTTAAATATTGCTCTACAACGAACGGTTTTAAATTGAGCTGTGTGGGCTTAGAAAGGGACGAGCGAGCGAGCTTAACGTGAAGACAAACGACCGAAAAAAGACCATTCAAATGACGCAGCGTTGCAAAACAGCCGCTCAGACGCGTCCACGGAACTGTTGCAAAGGAAACTTTGTGTTGTACGGAAAACGCGCCACTTCGCCCGCTGTCGTGGTTCTGTTTTCATACCTGTTCTATTATCTGGCATTCTTGGTATTAAAACGTGGAGGTGAGGGAGGTAAAGTTTGGATTTAGGGCAGTCTATTTGTGCTCGTTGTCAGCGAATGTGTCATTAGACATTCGTTTATTATCATTTGTTTTTTACATACCTATGTGAACAGAACATCAAGGATCAGAGCGGGAGCCTAAATAACTGCTTACCACTTATTTCGCTGTCGATGTGTGACGAATTTCAATAGGATAAAATACATTTTTGGCTTTTCCATGATTGTTACGTATCGCTGTTATAATGTCTTTGCATTGGACCTTCGTAGTTACTGCTGAATGATATCGATAAATCTCACTTCAAATCTTAATCTTCTACTTTGGGTATAATTTGAGTCTACTACGCGTGTCATCGACATCAGTTTGTAGCCACCTACTCATCTCTATCGTTGGCTCCGAATCTTAATCTTGTGACTTCACAAATTCATTTGTGTAGGTTCACGAAACTCACAACTTTACCAACACATTGAACAGAAACAAACTGTGTCCCGCATCTTTGCCCGCATGTAAAGTTTTCAACTCAGAGACGAGAATAACTCAGCTCTTTTTAAAGCAGAAAGCTGTCTTCTTCGTACTAGAAAAATGATGGATGGACTGTGTGAAAGATGACATTAACATTAGAAAGGGAATCATTTGATGACGACTAATGGAGAAGTACCTATGAAAGAAAAGACTGACTTCTGATCCATAGTAAATTAGAATACCTACGAGCTAACTTGGTAGCATAGCAAAATTAGCACAAAAGAAAGAAGAAGACTTCTTTATCTCAACAGTGTGTGTAACAAGGCTTTCAATCATGAAATGAATCTGCCAACACCTCCCCCCCTCCCCCCGCCCCTCCGCCTGTAAACCCCGAAGGGTTAGGCAGAGGTGTACCTAATAGCACACCCGCCAGTTATAATTTAATGCCCATATAATACGTAGGGGGCGAGCCTATTGCCATCAACCGGGCACAAATCCACACTCCGTGGCTGCTACTGAGAAATTCCTCATGGAAAAACGCAATAATACTTTGCCTGACACGGGAATCGAATCGAGAACCTCATGCTCATCAGTTGCGTTTGCCACCACTCGACCAACGAGGCAGTCCAACAGCGTATTAAAAACAGTAACTTGAGCCGATTTTCTAAAATTAATAAGCGTATATTTTGAAGGGTAGCTATAAACTAGCGGCCGGGTAATAACTTAAATTCCTGTTTTATTCAATATAAATTGTTCCGTAATAAGCAAGTTTCTACATTGTTTAAGGACTGTCGACAGATTAGAGCAGAAATAAGTCAGTAGGTAGGTATTTTTTTTGTTTTTATTAAGTTTGAGTTATTAATTTCCTCATGAGTTTAGTGGTTGCTGAGCACGGGGCCCTGGGTTGGATTCCTTTGAAAAAAAACAAAGTTTTAATTTTTAGGTGTTCCATTAGAGTAGTCTCAGTAGCAAGGAGTCTGATTTTGTAGCTAATGAAAAAATAAATGACCTCTTTTTTAAATACAGATCTTCATTTATCATCATCATTTCAACCGAAAGACGTCCACTGCTGGACATAGGCCTCCCCCAAGTGTTGCCACATTAACCGGTCCCGTGAGACTCACATCCAGCGGATCCCTGCAACCTTCACCAGGTCATCGATTCACCTAGTGAGAGGCCTTCCAACACAACGTCTTCCGGTTGGTGGTCGCCACTCCAGAACTTTTCGGCCCCATCGGCCATCTCTTCTGCGAGTAATGTGCCCTGCCCACTGCCACTTAAGTTTGGCAATTGTTCGCGCAATGTCGGTAACCTTGGTTCTCTTGCGGATGTCCTCATTTTTGATTAAATACAGATCAAAGCTAAAGAAATATGTGTGTTGGTACCTCTAGCTACTTTTTCACGGATAACAGATTATGTTTTGTTTCCCTTTTTAAATTTCCTAAAAACAAAGCTTAACAGAAAATTTAACTCATGGCTGACACACCGACAGAAATGTTGTAAAATAGTACAAAAAACACATTGCCGAAATAGACAGACTGGCACTCGTATTTTTTTTGCTTTAAAATGGCTACAGAAGTTCTGAACATTAACTATAAGGTAAAAAAGTATTTCCAGCGTTACATTTCTTTTCGGCGCTACATATTTGTCGACATTTTTCTGCTGCAGTATTGCTATTTTGATTTATTTTTGTTGTGTTCTAATTTTACAGGCAAGAGGAAGTATTCACATTGTCAAAGCACGTTGGAGCAAATTGGTGCGAAGTAGTTGTAGGTTTCTGCTTTTACGATTTTTTTTTTTGAGTAGCGCACATGCACAAGCAAATCCTCATAAAGGTCATCCTGTCCGTCTTTTAGCGTAATTATAACTTGAGAAACACATTATCCTCATTACATAAATAGATACCCTCTCACGCCTCGGAAAGCACGTTAAGCCGTTGGTCGCAGTTGTCATTTGTAGATTGACAGTGTAACGCACTACAAAAAGCATTTCAGCAACTTAGTTCAACGCCATGTATGCCACAAGTGAAGAACTAACATCAAATTCCTAAATATTCAAGACTTAAGACCAAATACAAAAATCTGACAACAACTGTCGGGCACTAGCCTAGCCCACTAGAAAATTTGTCTGTCCAAGGGAATCCCTAGAGCACTCAATAATCTGAGTGTGGTATGTGTGTGTATCATCATCATTTCAGCCGAAAAGTCCACTGCTGGACATAGGCCTCCCCCAAGAAGGGGGGTTTTGCCATAATCGCCACGCTTGGCAGGCGGGTTGGCGATCGCAGTATGGTTGTTGTAGAATCAGAGAACGCTGCTGCCCATTCTCTGGTAAGTCCCTTAGTCGCCTCTTACGACACCCACGGGAAGATATGGGATGGTGCTATTCTTTACGTCCGGACACCATACAGAACAACGTGTGTATGGGTTAGCTGGTGGCTATAGTAAGTACCGTGCCTATTAATTATGGCATGCATTGTTGTTTGAAGCTATTGATGTGTCGAGACTCGAGACATAGCAGGTTTTTTAAACAGGGCTTTTGATTTTTAGAAAGTCACCAAATACAAAAAGTACTACAGCGTCATGTATGTCACAAAGGAAAAAACTAACATAAACATTCTAAATCACGCAGATAAAGTTATCCACGACTTGTCTACATCAAAAAAAACCCGACAACAACTGTCGGACCACCGCCAGACACAACACCCGTCTGGTCGGAGGATCCTTCCTTTTCTATGGGGTATAAAAAACTTTACACCCTGTTCTTCATAACCCTGTAACTGTTTACATGACCCGTAATCAGCTAACTGTAGCTGATGCCAGCCTGAAAGTGTTACCAGTCTTTCCAGTGTTACCAGTCTTTCCACACAGGTAGACGCTTCATGTACAATAGTATTCAGATGCATCCAGTGCATGCAGACTGGAAGCCAATCATAAAAAAGTTGAGTAAAGGCTATATTTTTTTTTATTGCTAGGTTTAAGAGAATATTGGCAAACCACCTATAATAAGGGCCTCGACACACACCGTTTGGGATATCTATATGAAACTCCATACTGCAACGCATCGTGACTGTATCGCCTCTGATCATAGTAGTTACAGCACTGATGACAACATTATTGTCACTTTGTGAATAAGGATGTAAATAGATTCTTAACGAATCCGAAAGGCACTTGTTTTCCCCGTCTTTTCGATCATATTTTTGTTCTAGACCATACCTGGGAACCTTCTAGTTGCAGAGATATTTGGGGTCGAAGTTCCAACTTTTTCACAATGTTTTTAATGTAAGATTTTTACTTTAAACACCTCCACGACCCTCGTATTATTCAATCCATCCATCAGCACAATGCTTTGAGTGCGTTCCATCGAGTCCGACCGTAAAAAGTGATTTTTCACCCCAAAAAAAAAACTCGTTTCCCAGCAATAATTTATGCGTAAAGTTACATAGTTTGATGTACAGAATGCTTGGTTAACGGCTTCGTGAAGAGTCTGTTAACATCCTGTATAGTCGTTTTATTATATTTTTTCTTTAGATTTTTTTAACCGATTGTTTATGAATGTGTGAACATTGTCCTTGTAGATTCCTAGATGCTTGTTAACTTTTCTATCTTGTTTTACGTTTATGTGAAGTGGGTAAGCAATGACTTATTGTCGAGCTTACGCTGTCCTCCTATACTTTAGTACCTACTTACGCTATAACATAATAACATTGTAAAACCAAATAATAATAAAAGAGTAACCATGGAGTTTCTTGCCGGTTCTTCATCTGCCGACGACCAACCCGAACCGTGCACCTTTTCTCGACGTTTTATAGGTGCCCATGTAAGCCTATGAGAGATAAAATATTTTGATCCGGATCAGCTAGTAAAATGAGGTGTGCTGATACCAATCCAGTATATTGCTTAAACGTATGCCAAGCTTTACACGATACGTATGTCTACATTGTTGATACACAAGCACGTGTATGACAACATTGTTACAGTAGCGACGCTTGTCAAACACAAGTGTAACGTAAGATTTAATTAAAACGTCACGTTCTGCAACTAATACCCTGTATCACTTAGTTAATTACCATTCATTAAAAGCTTCGTAAATTGATTCCAAAGTAATACTGACATGGTATTACTTGGGACTTTGACACCTACTTGGGATAAGGGACGAGTGTATTACCGGTGTACGCCTCTCTGCATGTGATAAGTGATAAGGACAGTCACTGTGGTACGAGTAGTTTGACTTCACATTCATATGTCACTCATTTGTTCGGAAAATCTCTAAAGTCTAGTGGTAAGTCTCTAAACACATTGGGTATGAAGAACAGGGTGTAAAGTTCTCCATCCCACAGAAAAGGGAGCATGTTCCGACCAGACGGGTGTTGTGTCTGGCGGTGGCCTGACAGTTGTCCGTTTTTTTTTTTTATATAGACAAGTCGCGGAGAATTTTTATGTTAGTTTTTTACTTTGTGACATAGATGACGCTGTAGTACTTTTTGTATTTGGTTACATTCTAAAAATCAAAAGCCCTGTTCAAAAAACCTGCTATGTCTCGACACATTAAACAACAATGCGCGCCATAATTAATAGGCACCGGTACCCGCTGCAGCCACTAACTAAACCCATACATACACATACCATACTCAGATTATTGAGTACTCTAGGGATTCCCCTGGACAGACATACGTGTACCCTGGCATGGGGTAATTTAGGCCATTTAACTGGCATGTCTGCCACGCCTTAGTAATTACTGAATTAATTCAAACATGGCGCGGTAACTGCATTTTTTTTTAAGTTGGATGTTTATGGACAAGGAGGAGTAGCTCGTGGCTAAATAATAGCAGCCGCTCGGATCGATCTTTAGGTTAAGCTGTGCTTGCCTAGGTTGGTCTGCGGATGGGTGACCACCCATTACATACCGAGTTTCCTCCGTGCTTCGGAAAGCACGTTAAGCCGTTGGTCCCAGCTGTCATTTGTCGATCTTTGACAGCCGTTACAAATAGTCAGTGGTCCAAAAAGTCTGACAACCAGTCTTACCAAGAGGTATCGTATTTTGTAGTACTAACTGGGTTGTGGAGGTCAGACAGGCAGTCGCTCCATGTAAAATACTGGTATTCAGCTGCATCCGGTTTGACTGGAAGCTGACCCTAACATAGTTGGGAAAAGGCTAGGCAGATGATGTTTATGGACAAAATCATTATTATGGTCAATGGTTTGACTGTTATCTTGACTTCATGTTTTACGAGCAAAGCGAAACTATGTAAATAATGAAACTTACATTATTAGGATACAATTGAAACAGAAATTAGTCTTTAACCTCAATTAGTTAATTTATATATTTTTTTTAAATTATGTGTGCGTACAATATTAACGGCACTTAAAAATAAAATAAAAAAAAACTCTGTTCAGTAGCTGTGTGATGATAGTATTTGCATTAGCCTTCAAAGATTCAATCAGAATTTCAAAATAAAGAAAATACACACTGTTTTCCTCCATATTTTAAAATAAACAACCAATGCACGTACTCACTTGAACACAAATAAACTGACGTTGAAACAAACAAATTGAACGTTAAAAGCTAATATTTATTATAGAAACTATATAAAAATACCAAAGTGTTCCCTCGATTTGTTCCATTTAATAACGACAATAGAATCCTTTAGGGTGTGACCAGGGTAAGTTACGGCCTCGGTGATGTATTTATGTGCGAAAAGCAAAAGTTTCAGAGGGTAAATGTGGGGCACATTTATTTATTTGTTTCATTAATTTAAACCAGCCCTTGTCTTTTGCGATGGTTATTGGCTTCAGAACTTCGTGGTCCTTCATAGAACAGTGTGGTAGTTTTTAACAGCTGATAGGTCACAGGCGGCTGTTGTGTTATTGTGATAAAAATTAATGACTATAAAAAAAATATATTTGTAAGTAAGTTTGTTTTTAGTTAATTTAAACCAGCCCTTGTCTTTTGCGATGGTTATTGGCTTCAGAAGTTTGTGGTCCTTCATAGTACAGTAGTGTAGTAGTTTTTAACAGCTGATAGGTCACAGGCGGCTGTTGTGTTATTGTGATAAAAATAAATGACTATAAAAAAACGTTTCTTTGGGAAAATTGTTTGTTATCATGAGTACAATCACGTGTATAAGTATTGGTCACTTATTACCCTATATTATTATTCAGTGAAAACTCACTGCCTTTAGTTCACTACATTGACTTGACACTGATTGTCACTGAGATAAGATTGTAACTAGATTTTGCATATTTATTTAAAACAATAATACAATTCATCATCATCATCATCATCATTTCAGCCGAATGACGTCCACTGCTGGACATAGGCCTCCCCCAAATATCGCCACATTGACCGGTCCCGTGCGGGTCGCATCCAGCGGATCCCTGCAACCTTCACCAGGTCATCGGTACACCTAGTGGGAGGCCTTCCAACGCAGCGTCTTCCGGTTCGCGGTCGCCACTCCAGTACTTTTCGGCCCCATCGGCCATCTGTTCTGCGAGCAATGTGCCCTGCCCACTGCAATCGTTTTCAATAATACAATTGAAAACGATTAAATTAACTAAAATACCAATAAACCATAAAAGGGCAACAAAAAACTCTTCCTCAAATGAACGTTTGTAAAGAGTTACATCAGATTTACAGCCATGTAAATCTGAAACCAATCATTCAATTAACTTACGGTTCCAAAATAGCCTGTAACTAGACACACTGTACTCGTATTGCGTGACACATGGCAATTTTTTTTTCCTGTAAACATAAACATCATAACATCACGCCTGTAATCCCCGAATGGTTAGGCAGAGGTGTTTATACTTCGTAGAGGCGATTGGCGGCGGCGACCTCTCGCGCCCGGCCCTGGTTCAAGCCATGGTCCGGAGCGAGAGGGAATGGGAAGCCGTCACCTCCTTCTGCGAAGCAGTCATGCTAGTGAAGGAGGTGGCGGAACGTGAGAGGGAAAGAGCCTCACGTCCCAGCCGCCGCGGGAGACGCCCTGGGCGTCGGGGGTCACGTTGTGGCCCCCGGCCACCGTAGGCGCGGGCCTGTGGACGGCGAGTTATGGGCTAGCTCGCCGTCCAGCCGTCTTATGACGACAGGCCGTGTCGACGGCGCGTTCGTGTTCCACGCGCGCCTCAAAGAGATGTCAGCAACCACGCAGGGGTCCGCACGGGCCGATGCCTGCCAGGGCTGCGGGACTGTTCGAAAGAGATACCGCGGCCCTGGAACACAAAGGGCAAAGAAGGAACATGGATGGGTTTTAGACAGTACAAGTCTGACACTCCCTTCCGCTCCGCCCAGAGCGGGGGGGGTCATTTGATGATTTCCCATCCTAAAAAAAAAAAAAAAAAAATAAAAAAAAAAAAATAAAAAAAAAATAAATAAAAAAAGAGGTGTTTATACTTAGGTAGGGTACACTAAAACTTCGCCAGTTATGTTTAAGACCCATGTAATAGTGGACGAGCCTATTGCCATCAACTGGGCGCAAATCCAGAATCCGTGGCTGTTACTGAGAAATTCCTGACGGAAAAATCCAAACATCACTTTGTTCGACCTGGGAATCGAACCCACGACCTCATGCTCAGCAGTCGCGCTTGCGACCACTAGACCAACGAGGCAGTCGTAAACATGTCCTGGAAACATTAACATTTTATTTTGATAAATAATTTATTTAATCATCGTCAGATTACAGTCAAGATCTTGTTAGATGAAAACGATCTCAGCTGAATACTTCAGTCGTTTTCAGCGTAATTATTGGATTTAATTAAACATTTGATTTAAGCGATGTGTTTCTTCGTAAGAATTAAATAAATAAATTAGTGTTTTATTGTTGAGTTTAACACAAAGGATGCTATTACTCGTGTTTCTTATTTAGGGAATTTGAGCCCTGGACATGCCAATGGGTAGTATATGAAATTCAATTGGATTCACTGATTTTTTACAGCACATTATGTCTTGAATGGTTCTCCTACGAAACTTTTCTAAACTTTGTATGAAAATACATTTTTTAAAGGCTGAAGAAAAACCACAAGCACTATTTATTATTTAAGTTAAAAAAAACCCCTGTATCATCAGAATTTATAAAAAAATAAAACACGAGTTAACCCTAGCACGCTTCCGCTGCCGCACCCGCAATGAATCGCTCCTTTATCGAGAGGGTTATAAATTGACGGTTCGAAAGTACGTTTTTAAACGCAGAAAATGGGGAAAATTTAAAAGTGGCCTCTTTAGGTAAGTGTTAAGTATGGGTGAACCGTTTTTTTAGGCTTCGCTTGTAAATTGGTTTTCATTATTGATAGGCTTTTGTATTCCGTTCGAGTCATGAAATGTTTTTTGTTTATTGGGTGTCATTGCGTTCTCTCCTGCTCGCCGTGCACCACTAATTGAACCCTCTAGGACTTGAATGTGCTCGTATCTAAAATAACAACAGCTGGTCGGGTCGATCTTCAGGTTAAGCCACGCTTGCCTAGGTTGGTCCGTGCATAGGTGACCACCCATTACATTCCGAGTTTCCTCCGTGCATCGGAAATCACGTTAAGCTGGTGGTCCCGGCTGTCATTTATAGATCTTTGACAGTCGTTACAGATAGTCTAGCCCGAAACGCTGACAACTAGTCTTACCAAGGGGTATCATATTACCCAGTGCTAATTGGGTTGTGGAGATTGATAGGCAATCGCTCTATGTAATATTCAGTTGAATCCGGTAAGACTGGAAGCCGAACCCAACGTAGTTGAGAAAAGGTTATGTGATGACGACTTGAATGAGGCAAAAGACAGAGCTTTCCAGGTCACCACGTACTGGTCGGACAAAATCTGAGTCATTCGTTTCGAGAAGAAAAAGAAGATGGTCAACCCTCGCAGAATTTAATAACAGCACTTTTATCCCATCATACCTGGCTATGGCTTGGCTTTTCTCTTGATTTCCATGCATAAACAGTCCTTAAATAATTTTGCCTTTGACTAGCAAAAAAACAATAGGAAACAAGAAATAGTTACGATGAAAATGCCTTAAAATATTTTGAATGTAAATCACGCCCTAACATACTGATTGGTACGCAGGTACCTACCAAAAGAAATTAAACGAAAAATTCTGTCATGTATTTTTTTATTTAAATCCAATAACGCCACTCAGTGCCATGAACGTTTCTCGTGAAACCAACACCCACGAGCCCTACCTCTGTTCCTCCTCTTTTTCACCTAATTCAGTGAGACACTTCAGTTGAAACTGAATTAAACGGAGTATTATACGACCAACGTTTTGGGTGCAGTCATGCTAACTACTCGAAAACTGCATGTTAACCACATTTTAACCACCCATTTACGACTCGACTACCCGAATGCCAGATTCCGTATTCTTTTCTTTAGTTTTTTTTTTGGGTAAAAAGTTTTATGTTCTTGGTTATCTGGATTCTTAGATACGAGTTTTATTATAATGGTATGTGGTTTAAATAACTTGACACTAAGACTTAAAAGAGTTCATCAATTGTCTGCCCTGTCGTAGTTGCCCTTCGTCTTCCAAACTTCTCTATTAATCGTGATCTCAGTGGTCATCCCCTTTTTCACCAAATCATCTTTCAGACGATTCAAAGGAAAACACCTCATCTAATGAACTCGGCAGAATAGAATCTATTCATCATAAACCAGTCGAAGGTACAGTAAATTGCTCTTTGTTAACTGGTTGAGCTCAGAGGCTATGTGCAATGGGTAGTGCTAAATCTAATCGCGCTGCTTCTAAATAGTGATGGGTATTAATAACTTAGGCCAGCGATCATATTATGTATGTTTATTACTTCCAATAATAATTAGAATTTTATATTTTTAGAACGTGTTACAGAGTTACAGATTAAAAGCAAGCGACGCCATAACAGATATAATAGTTAGTTTTGTAGAGAGCGGTAATGTTGCCATACTCAAGCCATGATCAAGATAATCACATTCAATTTACTACAGATTACAACAAATATTTTACGGTTTTAACGATATCACAGCCAGGAAGACATTAACCTATCATAGCACATTTTTTTTTCAATAGGGTCAATCACTACCTACCTTTCTAAGACGTTTTAAGGATAGCTTTTAAAATATCTCCACGACCTACATCCAAAATAATCAAACCCCAAACAGCCAAACATTAATAACCCCGACGGACTGAAATAATCATAGTGCGCATATCTATAAGAGATAACAGTATAACGGAACTATAGAGGCATTAATCAACCCAGTCCGAGGTAGTCGGAGCCAATAAGGTTGTATATAACTCACTGAATCTAATTTGGCTCGCCCGACCCCCGTCGCAGCGAAAGGGTTAAATGTATTATACGTAGGTGCTAATATCGGGCGGTGCTATCGTTTGCTACTGCGGAATTCTAATGATTGGCTTGTCGAAATGTTTCTGTTTAGTTTTGGGATCGTGTTGAGTTTTGAGAAGTTTTTCTTGTTGAAATACTGAGTGTACTTAGAAATTTGTTGTGCTAATTATGTGATGGAATTAGATAGGAAATTGTAAAAAAAAAATACTCGTCGACGACATAAGGGAAAAGAGCTTTCTGTGTAATTGACAAGATAACAAGTTTAATTTGAGAAAATCCGACTTCGTGTTGTAATCTAAAACGTCGCCATTTTCAAAACATAATGTTTTATTTAATGGTGTCCAGGCTGCGTTCACTTACATTATCTACATTATAAACATTTTTGACTTACATTATTAACAATATCTCGATCGTTATTTAAATTTTGTAATGAACAATTATTATTTTAGGTATTTTTTATTTTTACTTACTTTTTACCTTCACCAGTAATGTTGCAAGATGTATAAGAGGGCGAGTAGATAATACAAAGGTTGATAAAACGGTTTCTTTTCCTTGTTACCTCTAGCTTGACAAAGGGGCTGACACCACGCCCGATGGGAAGAAGTTACCGCCGCTTATTGACACCTGGGATGTCGACGATGTATTGCCTCCCTTGGAGACAACGTTGATATTATGTCACGTGACTGTAATTTCACCGACACCCCTTCAAACTGGCACACTATACTGTTTGGTGTTAGGAATTGATCAAGTATGGATACCAATATTACATAAAAACATGAATTTAGACCGGATGTCTTATATATTTAGTTAATTCTTAAAAAAAAAACTGTCCATACTGACTGTGTAGGTTTTTTTTTAAATAACCGACGAAAAAGTTGGCGCGATGATGTCTCCCTGTATAGTATATACCCCTGTGTATACCAATATTGTTTATAATTCTCATAGAAATGCTTGACGGCTCAGTTTCATGAATTTCGTCATAATTATGTAGAAGCTAAAGTTTGTGAATAGCAATCTCTACAACTAACAGATTCTTGTGGTTATGCTTGCAGATGTTGTTACAAAATTAGTACTCAGCAAGAGATTACTGATCCACAAAAACCTTCTCTTAGGCTGTGCATTCGGAAAGTTAGCAATGTTGCAATTAACTGCCGAGTATTTAACTGTTTTTGTTATTTGTCAAAATATTTAAAGCATTTTTTTTTTAAATTTATTAAAGTGTGTTCTATCGTGTTCTAAAATGTTAATTACACAGTTAAATGTTTTTTTTTTCATAAAAAATCACTCATAACTAAATAGTATTCAGCGTTATAACAATAATGGTTGTAATATTTCACATATTTCTGAAATAATATAGGTAAAAGTCAACCTATTTCTCAAGGAAACCTAAATAAGTAATACGAAGAAGATTAAAGGATCACCATACATCACGTGCATTGACGGGAGTATTCACCTGTTCACTGATAACGTCATATTGAGGGGATTGGGACCGTTACGTCACGGCTAAGAATCCTGTAAGAAAAACAAAGAAATTTATTATGGATATTGTGCTCTTCAAAAGGAGAGTAAAATGAAGTTAACACAGGATTTATTTTAGCTAAATCAACTTACTGACATTTTAAGTACTGATATCTGAATTAATAGAATGTGAACTTTTATTTAACATCACGCGTGTAAGCTCCAAAGCGTTAGGTAGAGGTGTAACTAGTACACCCATATTTCGTTTCAACCAATTGCCATCAATGGCGCAAAAATTAGTGTAGATTCGGGGTACTACTGATAAATTCTTGATGGAAAAACCTAATAATACTTTGGTCGACAATGGTGTCTAAGCTTAAGTCCAGATACTCAGCAGTACTGCTTGCGATCACTACCAATCGAGGCATTCGAAAAAAAACCTACACAGACATTTATTGACATGATAGTTTACTGAATGAAGAGAATGTAAACATACTTAAAAGCAATGTTTATCTTTGACAAAAACAGGGTACGTTTCGCAGCCAAACATTTACGCCACCCAGTGTACTACTAATTAACTGGCATCAAAACCTCCTTTGTATATCCATTATATGGGTCCCACCTCACGGGCCTACGACATCCACGCCAATTACAAATTCAAACCAAATTCTCTAGAATACAAGCTTCATAATTGCTTGTGTTAAATCAAATTTCTTTCCGACTTCACACTTGACTTTATTATAAGTACACTTGAGTACAAATTAAGGAAGTTCGACTTTGTTGTTGGAGTAATCGGAGCGCCCGTGTTGGTCTTTTATAAATGACTTTGAGAGAAACGAAGCGAGAACGTGTTGTTGACGCGAGACTTCGATAATTAAAAGCATTATTTTCTGTTTATCCGCGCTTTAACGTTTATTTAGAGAGAACATTATATAATTGTTGGAAATTGGAACGTTGATAGCGTTGTGTTCTTCGCCTTTGAGCACGCAAGAAGGCGTTGGATCTATCTAACTCATTGTCAAAGCATTGATCTCTTACTGTTGTACTGACAATGGCCAATGGATTCTGACATACCCTTTGATATTCCCTGTTCTGTCGAACATGTCAGGAATGTCCTTGGATCAATAATAATGTATTGATTCCTGTTAGAAGTTTGTGTCACGATATCCCTAAAGAAAAGTCTAAATTCAATCACTGATTGACTTCATCAACGCCGAACTCTAATTCTTGACCCTCAAAAAAGTAACCAAGACATTTTAGAATAACAACGATTCACACTGTAACGTATCACAGTGTGAGTTGTTGGGAAAAATTGTAAATAAAAATCCCAACCAGTCACACTGTTACTCGATAGGACAACTTTTTGTGTTTATTCCCAACGGATCACACGCCAAGTGATGAGTGTGACTCGTTGGGAACAAAAAAAATTCATCCAGTAACACTGTGACATATTGGCACTACTTTTTACCCAATCAGTAACACCATTATTGAAAATTCTCGACAATAGATCACATACACACTGTGAAACAGATATTGCAGAAGTACAATGAGTACAATAAAACACTGTATATGGCGTTTATTGACTACAACAAAGCGTTTGATAGCATAAGTCACGAAGCTATATGGGAAAGTCTGGCTACCCAAGGCATACCTGGAATATATATTGAACTAATCAAAACTATATACTCGAACACCAAAGCAAAAATACAGTTAGAAGAGACAGGGCCCGAGTTTAAAGTTAAGAGAGGCGTCAGACAAGGCGACCCAACGTCACCCAAATTATTCTCTGCAGTCCTGGAAAATGTATTCCGGAAACTGTATTGGTCTCACCTGGGTCTCAACATCGATGGACGGAAACTAAATCACCTCAGATTCGCAGACGACATAGTCCTATTCGAGGAAAACCCAAATCATCTTGAGCTCATGATCCAAGCTTTAAGCAAGGAAAGTGCCTTGGTGGGATTGTCCATGAACACAACAAAAACAAGACTGTTAACCAATTCGGAAAAAAAACCAATAGAGGTAGATTCAAAACCACTTGAGTATGTAGATGAATACACATATCTAGGCCAAATAATAGCACCAAAAGATCAAACCAATAAGGAAATTAACACAAGAATAGCAAGTGGTTGGAGAAAGTATTGGTCACTAAAAGAGATCATGAAATCCAGAGACTTAGGAATCGCTATAAAGAGAAAAGTTTTCACCATCTGCATACTACCCTGTATAACATACGGTTGTGAAACATGGGCACTGACGAAACAACACAGAAACAAATTGCAATACTGCCAAAGAGCCATGGAACGGAGTATGACAAACATACGAAAAGCAGATCATGTAAGAAACGAACAATTGAGAGCAAAAACCAAGCTACCGGACATCTTGACCAGGATTGACCAACAAAAATGGAGATGGACTGGCCACATGATGAGAGCAAATTCAGAGAAATGGAGTAAAGTAATGACCGACTGGTATCCAAGGGACAGTAAGCGCAGCAAGGGGAAACAGAAAAGAAGATGGGAAGATGAGCTTAGGCAAACAGCGGGCCCCAATTGGAGGAGAGTGGCTCGTGACAGAAAACAGTGGAAGGAGCTAGAGGAGGCTTTTGCCAAAAGGCACACTGAATTGAGGGACATATTATAGCAACAGATAAAGAAACAGAAACAATTCAGAATAAAAGGGCAATTTATTTATTTATTTTATTTTAACACCATTGAGACTCATCATTTGTTCATGATTTTTGATTAATTCAAGATTTGTTTTAATGCTAATATTGAAAGATAATTTGTAAAAATCAACCATATTTGTTATAATTATCAATCATAAAATATCAAAATAAAATCACAGCATAACAAGATAAAATCACTAAATTAAAAAAAATCTGCACTTATCACATTAAATCGTTTTGAGTATATACCTACTTTTTGTATTTACTAAACATAAAATAGGTAACTGTTACCAAAATGGCAATAACTCTAATTTAAACTATTTGTCATTGGAAAAATGTTCTAATATTACCGTGTACTAATACTACGGCGTTTTTACCCGACTAAGAAGGGTTATAAATTTGACAGTCTATGTATGTTCATCTATTCCTTCATAGCTCCTAAACTAGTTATCAGATTTGGACAAATGAGGTGTTTTCGATACGTTTACAAAATAAATTAGAGAAAACAGCAAAATATTAAAAAAAAAAACAAAGTAAAAAAACTAAAACCCGACTGCATGAAAAACCAAAAACTTAACAAGTAAAGATCACTAAATTATTAAGCTAGAGGCGGCGTTCAGATTTGAGACCATCAAACTATTTAGACGAAAATAGATGAAAAACTGAATGACGCCTCTACAGGAACTTCTATTTGAGAAAACTTGCCGTAGCATTAGAATATTATTACTTATTAAAAAAAAATGGATTTACTGTGATAGATATACTAATTTGAAACTCATTGTTTTGTGATTTCCTAAAATTAATAAACACACTAAATTGTTTTTTACACATTAAGCATTGAGCTTGGTAATTTAAAAAATGAATATAATGTTGTGTTGTTGTATTGTTGTTGTTGGGTAGTAGTTCGAATATGTCAAAGTGTTACTGCATGAGAATATTTTGTTCCCAACGAGTCACTTCTTCACATGGTGTGTGATCCGTTGGGAATAAACACAAAAGGTTGTCCTATCGAGGAACTGTGTGAGTGATTTTTATTCTCAATTTTTCCCAACGAGTCACACTGTAACACGTTACTGTGTGACTCGTCAGGAACAAACGATAAAAAGTTGTCCTATCGAGTAACAGTGTGACTGGTTGGGATTTTTATTCACAATTTTTCCCAACGAGTCACACTGTGACATGTCACAGTGGGACTTGTTGGGAACAATCGAATAATTTACATTAAACCGTGAATACAATAACATCATCACATAACATTACGCCTGCCATCCCCGAAGGGTTAGGCAGAGGTTTAGGTACCTAATAGTACACCTACATTTCGCCAGTTATGTTTAAATCCCATGTAATGTAAGCCTAGCCATCAACCGGTCATAAATTCAGACTCCGTGGCTCCTACTGAGAATTTTTCTGTTGGGACCACCCAACACCAATTTGCCCGACCCGGGAATCGAACCCATGATCTCATGCTCAGCAGACCAACTACTACTACGACTAGACCAACGAGGCAGTCCATGAATACCTAACTATGTTTTCAGTAGGTTTATTTTTATTCAAGTAATCTTCCACTGACATTCTGTAGTTGAGTAGAGATCAAAGCTTCACTACCGCCCTGTCATCCGGACCTTAATAAAGGGTAACCCACATTTAATTATCGATATAAACGCCCATCCCTAATGCCTTCTGACAGCTGATGTCACCTCACTAAACCTATAAGTTAATATTAATACGGAGATATTGCAATGTTCCAGTAAGTTCGGTTAACTTCCCCTGAGGAAGTTTCCTTGATATCCCAAAAGTATACACGACTTTGATATCCGATATTGTGCAGTAAACATGAGTAGAGCTAATGAGATTATTTCTGAAGATATAACTTTATAGATACGCGTCAGAATATCACGTTGTTGCAATCGCTACTGCTGATCATAAGGCTTCGATTCCCATATCGTGCTAAGTTTTTATGGGTTTTACCAACAGGATTTTTTCAGTAAGAGTCTGCTGTCTGCACTTGTGCACGGTTGTTGTCATTAGACTCGTCCTTTTATTAAATTGGACTTAAACATAATTAGCGAATTGTATCTATAATCCTTCGGGGATTACAGGCATGATGTTATATGATATACCTATTTATTAGGTTTAAATATGTAGTGACAAGGCTACGAAAGTACCGAACCAGTCTTACCCGTACTAACGGGGTTGTGGAGATCAGATAGGCAGTCGCTCCATGTAAAATTCTATTATTCAGCTGCATCCAGTTAGGCTGAAAGCCGACCCTAACATAGTTGGGAAAAGGCTAGGCAGATGATGATGTAGCCACAAGACAAACAAACACAATTTTATTGATTTTTTTCACTCCTGTAGGTACAGGGCAGATTCCCAAAATCCCTCCCCCACTTGAAAAGTTAAAATAAATAAGTGATCAGAAATTTCACTCACGAATCACATTGCTTGATTAAATCCGATCCGTGACGACTCACAATTATACACCAGTGCTGACTTTAAGAGGATTATTAATAGCCAGATGACGTAACGTGAAATTGTGAAATAAGCCAGTGTTACAAACAAAATGAATTTATATTCATTCATTACTTAAATTTTCATCCGATGAAATTGATATCGAAAATACGCGTAGAAACGGTCTTTAAAAATGGCTGATTCTTTAATTAAGTGCATGTTTTGAATGCTGATGCGAAACGGCTGTCGAGAGATCTGACGATGTCGAATCGAATATTCGAAATTGTGTCATTTCGATGTTTATCATTGGCGCGTTAAAATAAAGACGTGTGAAGAAATTTACGAACTGGAGCTTCTTACATCGAACACAACACTTATAGTGAAACAGTTTTAAGAATCTTGTTCATGCTTATCCAAGATACTTTTATTGAGAACTAGCTTTTGTCCGCAGCTTCGCTCGCGTTAATTTAGTCAATCAATTCAGGTTGTACTCTGCTTGTAATACTATAATTCAACCATGATTCGAAAGTCACGTGGCGCCATCTATTATCATAAGAACTTTATTGTTGTTTTCTTGGGTACAGTTCTTTTTTCGGGATGAAAAGTGCCCTATGTCAGTTCTGTACACCTGACAACGTATATGCAAAATTTTAGGTTGATCGGTTCAGTAGTTTAGGCGTGAAAAGGTAACAAACAAACTTACTTTCGCATTTATAATATTAGTAAGGATTGTTGTCTGTTTAAACAAGTATATAAGTGACGATTTAGGGACGTCTTCAGAAGCATATACCTCACAATGATACTCACTTATTTGCTTCAAGAAAAAAGTTCCAATGTTAACAAAAACCTTTAAAATTATCTCAAAAACACGAATACAAAACCTGACTAGTTCAATTCTAAAAAACTCAATAACTCCAGAGTATCCACGAGTACGCCGCGAACCACAGCAGTGTAATCAAAACAATACGCTCTAAGTACGCCCGTCCCGTTCGCAAGCTCATTCATTCCGTATTCAGATAGTTTAATTGCGATCCTGTCTTGCATTTAGAATGCAAGCAACGTCTCACTTCGGTAAAATGCGAGCTCGCGATTGGTGGAATGGAGAAGACTTGATTAAGCTCGAAAACTTTTGTTTATAATTTTCGAAATCGAATTATATGGGTTTGCGTATTGTCTTGCGAATTGAATTGTTGGAGTGCTTATTGGTGTAGTTCGGTTATTGTGTTTTTTATATTGAAGGTTGTAGAATTTTTTTTGGTAGAACTGTGAGTACACTGGACATAATTTTAACATAACATCACGCCTGTAATCGCCGAAGGGTTAGCCAGAGGTGTACCTAATAGTACACCTATATTT
This sequence comes from Noctua fimbriata, assembly GCA_905163415.1. Lineage (NCBI taxonomy): Eukaryota > Metazoa > Arthropoda > Insecta > Lepidoptera > Noctuidae > Noctua > Noctua fimbriata. Next base: position 17,794,360 of record LR990931.1, on the reverse strand, counting down.
CGCCAGTTATGTTTTAAGTCACATGCAATAGGGGGCGAGCCTATTGCCATCAACTGGGTACAAATCAAGACTGTTACTGGAAAATACCTGATAGAAAAAACCCATAAACTCATAGACCGACCCGGGAATCGAAACCAGGACTTCATGCTCAGCAGCCACGCTTGTTACCACTCGAAGAACGAGGCAGTCTAGTCTAGTGGACATAACTTAATGGAAGAGAAGAATAAATTCACAAATGCGTAATAAAATGTTATTTGTGTATGACAGTTTTGGAATTTAGTGTTACTCTTATATCTAAATAAAACACGTTGACTTCTGAAATTGTGTACTCACACAACATTTCAGTCTGCTTGGTTATTTTGCTTTGTTGCGACAATCGGAAATGGTCCTCCACTTGATCTGCTTTTGAAATTAGTTTTAAACGTTTTCTTAAACTACACACCTAAATCAGAACCCACTAATTACGCAAACGAAAATCCAGGGCCCACGACCGAACGAACAGACCACCTCGAAAATACACGAACTCGACATTTTGCCAAATTCTTGACGAGCGAAACCTAAAAATGTATTTTGTCGGACAAAAATGAAATTAGTTGGCAACACAAATGTAAATTAATTAGCAGTATTTACGTACAGGGTCGTTGTAGAAAATTGCGAACGTTCCACGCTTGCGTTTACTGCTTTGCACGTTACTATAGTTTGTGAAAAAAATACTTTTGTACACGTTGTGGATATTAACATTTTATGTTAGCTATACGCACGTATAGGTCGCAAAGCTAATCTTGAAGTGTAAACAATTTATTATTTTCTTAATAATTGGAGGGTATTTCAGGTCGTTAAGTAGGTGGATATAGTTTTCTGTAAGTCTTTGTCAGGTTGAGGTCACATGTGTGTTACATTAATAGACGAAGTATACAACTTATTTAATGGGTTGAAGTGAATGAGAGTTAGTGAGAGTCACATTTATTTTGTATTAATACTAAATAATAACAGCCGCACGGATCGATCTTCAAGATTAGGCAGCGCTTTCCTGGGACGGGCCCTGGATGGGCGACCATCCATCACATACCGAGTTTCCTCCGTGCCTCGTTGGTCCCGGCTGTCATTTGTAGATCTTTGATAGACGTTACGGGCAGTCAGCGGCCTGAAAGTCTGATAACCAGTCTCACCAACAGGTATCGCATTACCCAGTACTAACTGGGTTGTGGAGGTCAGATAGGTCGTCGCTCCATGTGAAATACTGGTATTGAACTACATCTGGTTAGACTGGAAGCTAATCTTAACACAGCTGGGAACAGGCTAGGCAGATGATGATCTACATTTTTATAATTACGATCGTTTTGTATATTCCAGGTTTGGATTTGCAATCCCGCAAGTTCAAGAAGCCAACGGGACCACCATCTTCATCTGCCAAGCGTTTTCTCAACTATGTTGGGGTCACCTTTCAATTTTACCGGATGCATCTGCAGACATGGAGCTATATAGTGAGTGCCAATGGATTTTGGGATAATTTTCACCAAAAAAAACTCGAACGATACCAACCTGACAGAGACTGTTTATTTCCTTTATCCTGCAAGCCAAAAATAACCAAAGGCTCCGCGAGACATAATCGAGGTGCGCGCGCCTGTTCGGTAATGGACGTTTATGGGGTCCCATGATTTATTATGAGTAATATTCAGTTATGAGGCTCATCCGTGGACATGCCCATGGCTATGCCTCGTACCTTTTGCAAAAAAAGTTGACTTTTTTTGTTTATTTTTGCTCTTGTCATAGTGTAACAACAATGTTATATATTCAAGTTTAATAAAATCATTACCAACATTAAAATATCATCACATACTAGGGAACCTCTAGGTAACAAATAATGTCTGATACAATTCGCTCAATATCCATTTTATGGTAAAGTTGCCATGTTGTGGAAAACGGAACCCGATATAGATTCGTCCTCTCCGTCTGTCCGTCTGTCCGTCCGTATGTCACAGCCATTTTACTCCGAGACTGTTGGCACCACATAGTTGATGTTTGGAGAGTAGGTGTCTTCCATGAACCGCTACACAAAAGTGATCTTCGTCTTAGCGTGTCGATGATAATTTAAATTGAGTCAGCCTAAAATTTGGCGACAAGTTTGGCACTTTCAGCGAAATAGGTTTGATAAGACTTTTTCGTGAAACTGCAACAGTAACTTTGTTTTTCACTAACGTAATATAAAAACCAAATTTAGTTTTGTTGTTGAGTGTATATTGGCATTATCAATGAGCGTTAAAAATATCGTTATATTATTTTTTGGTGCTACGAAACTCTTTGTGTGCGAGTCCGACTCGTACTTGGCCGGTTTTTATTAATGGATTCTATTTAAAAAACTTGCTACCTAAATCATCATCTGCCGAGCCTTTTCCCAACTATATTGGGGTCGGCTTCCAGTCTAACCGGATGCAGCTGAATACCAGTATTTTACATGGAGCGACTGCCTATCTGACCTCCACAACCCAGTTAGTACTGGGTAATACGCTACCCTCTGGTAAGACTGGTTGTCAGACTTTTTGGGCCACTGACTTCCTAACGACTGTCAAAGATCTACAAATGACACCCGAGACCAACGGCTTAACGTGCTTTCCGAGGCACGGAGGAAACTCGGTATGTAATGGGCGGTGACCCATCCACAGACCAACCTAGGCAAGCACGGCTTAACCTGATCGACCCGAGCGGCTGTTATTATTTAGCCACGAGCTCCTCCTTGCTACCTAAATCTTGTATTTTAATGTATAAGCCTTTTGTACACCACTCTTTGTATGTTGAGTGTAAAATAGCAAAAAAATTTATTGCGCATACAAATTCCCACCGAATAAAAATTCAATTCACAATAAAGTTGATGAAATGTGCCAACAGTGTACGATCGCCGTCACTCCGACGTCAGAGGTGTCATCATGAAACTCGAGGTGAACCGATAGTGCCCAAGTGCCAGTATGACTGGCAAAGCTGCCATTTTCGGTCACACGTAAAACATGCCCGTAGTTTTAACAGGGTTATGGCGGAAATGGGTGAATTGCACTTTGATGCGGTTTCAGCTTCCAGTCGACGTGAAAATACGGTTGGATGCAAAATTCTACGTATAAATGTAAACATTGTAGTTACTAGATACTCCGATAAAGTAAAACAACAAAAGCTTAGCCACGTTTAAAATCAAAACAACAAATAACAAAGGCTATCACAGCTGCCCTTTCAAAATTAAATACAAAATTCAATCACGTCACCCTGCAGACATTTTAATGGAAAAGCCGCAGGTAGGTTGGTAGGTAACAGTCAATTCAAATACGGACCAAATTAGAAACACGATCATTATTTCAGAGGTGCTATAAATCATAATCTACGGCATGTCGCAGCTCTCGGCGCGGGACGACGCCGACACGACGCGGCGGCGGTGTGCGGACGCTTGCAATATTAAATTCAATTTAGTCGCCTTGATTAGTTTTGTGGTCATAATGCTCTACTTGGGTGCAGCCTCTTCCTTCATTGTCGTATTAATTTTGATATTGCTCATCTAGACCGACTTGCAACGTGATTTTCGGTGCATTTATGTTGCCGAACCCATTTTAGATCTCCCGTGTTGGTTGTGTTATAATGTAATGGTGTTTTGGGTAGGAAATTAAGTGGCAATTTCTAGTGCACTACTGCACTGGTTGTAATATTAGATGCAGTACGTTAGTGTGGACTATCTATATCAACTATAATTACATAGCTTTGCAAGAGCAAGAGGCAATCCGAGTCGCTTTTCTGAATGGGTAGTGGTTGTATAGTCAACACCCTGCTTTTTTATTGCTCATGAGTTTTTTCTTGCTAATGCCTACGGATACGTTACTTCATTTTCACAGGTCAGTCGCTCATCACCAGTTCACCTTCCGGTTAGCTTATTAGAGAAAGTCTTCACTGACGCCACTCTAACCGACTAAAACCCCACGTTTTTTACCACGGTTAGGGGACCGAGATATACCTTTTCGTACATTCGCGCAGCCCCATTTATTATAAGCCCATCATACCAAGCGGGCTCCACCACCAAATACGGCCGGTCCTACGACCGCACTTTCTCGTATAAAGGCGCGGATGGAACACTACCCACAACCTCTTTGGTGCGCTATCTTCTTACTTCCTACCCAAGGTGACCTAACCTGTAAGCTCAACACCCATCTCACCGCTAATTATTCAATTAGTAAGGAATTGTCTAGCGGAGCAGAAGTTTGGTAGATCTAATCGGGGCGCTGACACGTGAAGACAACGTTAGGAAGCGAGCCAATCAAGTGTGCTAATGTGATGGCTTGTCACCTAGCAATTAGGTATTGTTTACATGAGGTGTTTAAATCATAAATCATGAATGTACAGTATAGCGTAAACGAACTCCTCCGTCCTAACAGACCTCTGTGTAATAGTGACAACTTGACAAGGTAGATTTATCCATAGTTCCACATGTATAGGTACTCATCCATACGTTCTAGAGTAGACTATCAGTAATAACGATCATGGATAAGTCAAATATGTAAGTGACTGACTTAAATAACCTATCAGGCAATCAAAGCGCTTTAAAGCGAATGCCACGTGTCTAGCTCAGAAGTAGTGGGCTGATGCTGCGCGGGCGCCGTTACCCTTCGCTACCCTTTTGTTTTCCACAGAATGGACGGAATGGAGCTGTCAGCAGGAGAAGTAATTATTTGCTCCATTAGTGTAATTTCTGTATGATGTTCCTGAGCCAGAGGGTGTCTGTTTATAGATCATATCTTAAAACCTGCAGGTTTCTTGGCCAGCCACCCAAATATTTCTTCCGAAAACTGACCCTTGGTTCGAATCATAGAAACCAATAAGATACTGCTTCAAAACGCTAAAAAAAACAATCAGTCAAACAAACAAAACAGAAAAACAGTCAAACGAACAAAACAGAAAACAAACAAACAGACATTTAAATAACTCTACTTGTCTAAAATACCGTTATTTACCGCTTGTCAACCACCGTGTCAGGTACTGCCTGTAGACGAATTAAGAGAACTTCTCCCTCGTGAAATGAAAAGATTTTTATAACAGGTGGTTGGCGTTTGTGTGGGTTGATGGTTCTTTAAGCTGATGATCTAAATAAGGAATCATAACAGAATTATAAATCCATTCAGAAGATTAAAATGCCATTTTTATATTGGTATATTTAGGTTTTAATTAGCAGAAGTACTAGCAGATATGCTATACTATGTTGGGGTCGGCTTCCAGTCTAATCGGATAGAAGTATAGTATAGGCACAGGTTAGATAGGATGAATAGGATGGATAGGATTTGGGTAGTTCCAGTATTTTACATGGAGCGATTGCCAATCTGACCTCCACAACCCAGTTAGTACTGGGTTATACGGTACCCCTTGATAAGACTGGTTGTCATACTTTCGGGCCGCTGACTGCCTGTAATGCCTATCAAAGATCTACAAACGACAGCCGGGACCAACGGCTAAACGTGCTTTCCGAGGTACAGAGAAAACTTTGTATGTAATGGCTTAACCTAAAGATTGATCCGAGTGGCTGTTATAATTTAGCCACAAACTCTCCTCAAAAGTGTATTGGATAAGCTAACGAAAAAATATGTCAATCATCTTAAAAGTCTTTGTAAAAATACGAAACTCTTTGAAAGCGGTATCTTCGTGTGTAGGCTCTCTAAAATCGATATAAAATGTTCGTTCCTTCTTTTTGTGAAAGGAGGTCTTCGCCCAGCACAGTGAAAAAACTATAGTGTACTCGTAGTGTAGTTATTTTTATTAAGAATTTGTTTTGTACAATGTTGGCCTATTTAACCCAAAGGTTGAATGGTAGAGAATTCCTTGTGGCATTAAGTCCGCCTTTGTACCACTATTGTACATAAAGTTTAAATAAATAAATAAAAAACTACAGGTCAGTAAAGAAAAGTAGAAATTTATTTTCCTGCTTTTCAAAAGGAAATCTAGGCAGGTATACAAAAACTGAGTAAACAGATTATTATCTGATTAAGGCATCCTTTAAGGTAAGGGAAAGCTCCATTAGCTGCCTTTGTGTAGAACAGTCTTACAGTTCAGCACGAGCGCGCGGCGTAAACATGGTTAAAATTCCAAGTATGTTTTAATCGAAAATGCGACTAATTCGACTCTCACACGACATTACTAGATGGCTTGTCGGAGCGGTGAAGCGGATCTGTCGATGTATTGATTGCTCACATTGATGCCTAACACACGTAACCACCCAACCGCGCTGGCAATCGGTGCACATCTCCGCGCGGCGCACCGTCAATACATTTGCTTCGCTGTCTCCGTCGGACCGCGCGGACGAGCGGTGTCGTGTGAGAATCGCCTAACTTCTTGATTATTCAAGCTAAAAAAACAGGTTTCTTTTCTATCAGAGGGATTGGGCTGTAATCTACCACGCGTGTCCAGTGGGGGTTGGTAGATACCAAATGTCTTCGAATTTTTGGTTTTGGACATGTCTGTTTTCATCACAACGTTTTCCTTCACCGTTTTGAAAGCAATGTTCCGATAGCATTTTTTTGCGACAATTACACTTTTAGTAGATATCATTTAAAAATATAAATAAAGTAAATATTACTCGCGAAAAAAGTGTTTTAAATTTAATAATTCGTTCGAATTTACATTGCGTTTTTGCCGCGCATTAGTGCTAGGCCTACATTTATGAAACTACAGCGTTTTTCTAACGAGTTGCTGTCGGTTTTTTTTTTGACTCTGGTTTCCTATTATAAGATAAAAGAAGTACCTGAATTAATACAAGCAGCGAAGCGAAACAGAGTTCTATTACAATATAGGTAGAAAACACTGATTATCTTATTTTAAAAGTTCCATTTTCTTAGTACAAATGTTAGGCAAAACAAAAGGTTTTTTCTTATTAAAATATCAAGATTGCAAGAAAGTTACTGAAGATAACAAGAGTACCTAAGACGGTCAAAGTAAACCTACACGTGGAAATCAGATGCTGAGATCTTTTAGACAACAAAGATGAGTGTCCTTGTCTTTAGAACATGGCTGTAAGGAAGATGTACCAGACGTAGCTGTAACATCTGTGGGGCTAGTCAGAAAGTAAGGTACGTACGTGGTTAAAATCATTTGGATCACATTTTTCTTTTTCCACATACAGTTTTATCAAGATAAAATTAATAAAGTATGCGTCGGTAAAACCTGAGTAAAAAAACTAAATGTAAACAAGCTCCAGGTAAAATAGAGAGATTTCTTATAGACAAGTAAAAAAAACCGTCCAAGTGCGAGTCGTACTCAGATGCACACAGGGTTCCATTGCACCAAACAATATAATAAAAATATTTTGAAGGGTCATTCATATTATGTAGTATTGTATTACATTCAACAGCAAAACTAAATTTGTTTTTCATAGTATGTAATGAAAAACAAAGTTACTGCTGCAGTTTGATGAAAAATTTTCATTTCTCAAAAACATCAAATCTTATTCAAACCAATTTTTGTTGAAAGTTTTTTTTACGTTTCTTGTACAATCCTACATTTTTGCAGAATTTTCTTTTCTTCCCTTTGAAATTAGAGGGTGGGGGGGACACATTTTGCCACTTCGGTAGTGACTATCTTTCAATATATTGACTTTGAGCATAAATGGTTTTAGGAACCACAATGTCATTTTTAAGACCTATTTATAGACACCCCGCACGTATAGGTTTGATGTTTTTTTTTTAGTTTCATTTCCATTTATGGGGAGCTTCCCCTTAATCAAAAGATTATATTTTTTTTTTGTATATAAATCGTAAAGCGGTTCACAAATTACATCTACCTACTAAGTTTCAACTCTGTAGTCCCAATATTTTCGAATAAAGTGACTGTGACCTACGGAGAGACTGACAGACAGACATGGCGAATCTATAAGGGTCTTTTTTGCCATTCGGCTACGGAACCCTAAAAAGCTCCTTCCATTAATTACAGAGTTGAGGAAAGAACACAAAAAATGTATTAAACTCTTAACAAGGTTGCTAATAACCTTACATCATTAATATTCATCCGAATTACCATTCATGAGCTTACCTTTGACGGCTGAAGCCAAAGATGATTGGATTTTTCTTCTGTCTGTGTATTCATTTAACGGAGGAATCAATTAATTTGAAATTGCTGAACGATTCTGAAGAAAATTGAGGGCATAGATGTAACGGAAGGTAATAATAATTACATCTATCACACAGATAATAAGATTAAATTATCTTTGGAGCAACTTGAACCAAAGAAAAAATAATTTGTGACTGATAATATTTTAGCTTAAAAATTAGGACACAAGGTTTTTGACGGACAATCATTAATTTCCTTGATCAATCTCAGTAGTGAAAAACTACACTTTTTCCTGTAACTTATGATATATAGTCACTTGTGTGTATTTATGACATATTCTGCGAATAAATATCTTTGTCTTTGTCTTACAGTATTTTTGTCTTTTATGATTATTGTATGTCGTACCAACCCTGGGTATTATATATCTATTTGGGGTTGGGTGTTCATCGAAAATCACACATTCGTCATCAAAGGGCTGTGATGGACTGCCGATCATACCCCAATCACCCTCCATGGATCATAGGTATAAATTGCCTTTTTTAACAAGGCCTTTTACGAACGAATCAATTAAATGGAATTAATGAAACGTTTCGAGTAGCAGGTATAATGTATATTCGTAAAAGGTTGAGTTCAGTAAACTCATCTGCATAATTACTCGCACATCGTAGGAGGTTTACAAATGGAAAATTAATTGCTTTTTTTTCGACTGTATATATTTTCTTTCTTTTTCCAGTCTTCTTTCGTTTCGTGCCTATATTAAATTGGTTGTGATACGAAGACTCAAGACTAGAGGCCCTAGCATGAATTTTGACATTTTTCGTAACCTAAATGTACGTGTTACTAATAAAATATGGACATTACCGAAATAAACAATTTTTTAAATTTAAATTCTGCGGTTTTTTAAAATACAAATATGCTAGAGTATTTTAGTTATATTGTTTGCAACAAGCACAATCAGTATCATCCAAAAATATGAATATTTTTTTAAAATTATGATTATATTTTGAAAACGAGTATTTTAAATTTTAAACCGACTTATTTATGTTACGTTTACACCGCGCGCTCGTGCAAGGGCCTCATATATGCAGTCACAACATGTAAAATTGCATTCAGTTAGTCTGGAAGCCGACCCGAACACAGTTGGTAAAAGGCCAGGGCATGATGACCAAAATCAAAATATTTTATTTCACACAGGCTTATAAACACTTGTAAACGGCAAAACATAGTGCACCGTTCGTGAGAAGAACCACCGGCAAGGAACTCCATGGTTACTCTTTTAAAAATATATGGTTTTACAATGTAAAACCATAAACGAAACCGAAAACGGAAACCGGCATGTCCTAGAACCAAAAATTCGAAGACATGTGACATCTACCAACCCGCACTTCGCCCGCGTGGTGGATTTATGCCCATTCCCTCTCATAGAGAGGAGGCCTGTGTCCCAGCAGTGGGAACATTATAGGCTGATTATGATTATGATTATATGAATGTAATTGTTTTGCAGAGTTATACTTAAGTACGGGAGGACTGACGTAAAGTGGTTACATATTTCACAATGTTGACGAACCCTCAAGACAACATAATTGTTTGAAGCTTGTATTGAAAACTTGCTGTTGAGTTTCACAACAACTATATCTTGAATCGGGAGGCTAATAAGACTGAATCCAACTCATGAGGCCAGTGACAAAAAAAAATTGAAAATAAAGGTACTTCAAAACCTCGCATATCTGCCGTCTCCTTACAAAATACTGATCTCCGGTTTCAGTTTTAATTGGCAATGCCATCGGGAAATGTTGCTAGTTTTCCATGAGTGCATTTGCAAATGAAGGATATTTTTTATTCGTCTTAGGTAGTGATGTATTCATTAGTTAGGCATTTTCTTGCTGCCATTCGTTTGGTGTTTTTTTTAAATAGGTAATTATTTTTTTTTTTTTTCTCAGTTAAAGATGTTTCATCCAAAGATTTAAATTGTAAAATGTGCCTCACCGTACTACTTAGAAAAAATACTGTTAAACATAACTTACTTTGTTCAAGCCGACAACATCTAAGAACGCTTTTCAAACACTACACTTAGAGCTTACTACGAATTATTTCAACAGTGCTCGTTTATACAGGGGTGCTGTGAAAACGACGAGCGAGCTGAAAATTCAATTTTAGGCCATAATAACATCTGCCCGCACTCACTATGTGGGACTATTAAGGTGAAGCCAATAGGTGGGACATGACACATTTACTTTGCACTTCACAACTGGATTTCAGGCAGACCATGGAATGAGGAGAGATGAAACGTATGTGACTAAAATACATATGAATGTTGATGGCTGGAGAGGGAGAGGAAGGCCAAAGAAAAGATGGATGAATTGTGTGACTAATGATGTGAAAGAGAAAGGAGAAAATGATTCCGTAATGACAGAGGAGAATGCAAGAAGAAAACGTGTTGCGTCGACCCCAATTAAAATTGAACAAAGGCAGGAAGATGATTTACAAAAAAATTAATACTTTTTACTTTTTTACTGTTTTATGTATGCGGTTGCGGTTAATATCTATGCGGTTACGTATTTTATACAGTCCTTTCACAGTAATTTTGCCTCTAACAGCAACAACCCAACATCAACCTTATTTTAACGACAATAAATATTACTGTGGTATTGATAGACTTGTTAGGAAGCAAAGCATCGAGAGAAGAGGAAGGAATGGGGTATGCTCAGTTCAGGTTTATAAATAAATAGGCAAATGTCCGTGGCAGCTATCCAATAGCAACCTTATTGGAAAGAGAATAAAGGTCACTGTGATTTTGATAGTGAAATCAAATCAGTACTATAAGTGCAATAGCAACTCACGGTTATGGCACTTCACTTAGATTTGTATCAAAATGTAGTTGTTGTTATAACGGAATTCCGACGCCAATTTTTCTCACTGCGGCGGGAGCAAATGCTCGACTTCATTCAAACTACTCGTAGTCGTTAGCTCGTATTCCATTGTGATATCCAGTGTAATAAATGCGTGTGTCTGAATTTTGTCGTATGAACAACCGAATACGGGCTAATGCCCAAGTGTAATCGTGCCATTAGCCTTTAGTTATCCTACTTGATTTCTGGAAGCTTATCTATTCTGTTTTTGGGGGTATGAAGAACAAGGTGTAAAGCTCTTCATCGCCCATGGATAGGGGAGAATCATCCGACCAGACGGGTGTTATGTCTGGTGGGCTACTGCCCGACAGTTGTTGTTGTTGGGTTCTTCTAAATAACTTTACTTGCGTGAAGTAGAATTAAGGCGTATTTCGCAGTTTAGTTTATCGTCTTTGTCATAGATGGCGCTGTAGAACTTTTTGTTTTATCTTGTTGGGGTACTCTTTGTAGTGTCGCTACATGTTTATCCCATCTATGTCTATCCTGCAAATAGTAATCTAGACCGTCTAACCATCATCGACTCGACGGCGATGTCCTCCCTCAGGCATTCGGAGAGTGACATCCGTGGCTCACCTGTCCGGCTGCATTCGAGTAACATGGCTAGCCCATTTGAAGTATACCTAAATACACGACATGGAACCTCCGACAGTCGCTAAAATCGCCCTTGTTTTTGTCCTAATGCATGAAACATTCTCTGTTTAAAATTGGAAACTATCTAAGTATGTTAAACGATTATCGTTACTATCTTTTGGAACTTTATTCAAAACTTTAACCGACTTAAATAACCAATTTGCATTTTGTTTCTGTGGAATGCACTAAGGATACTTGTACTGAGCTGAAAACTAAAAAAATCTAAAGGATTTAAATTTCGTGGACTACCGCTGCGCTTTTGTCGTAAAGCAATACATTTCCTGTTCCTTCATCAATGTAACAATTCAAACACGTCACAGCGAGATTAAATTCTTAATCAAAATAACTTCAATCCTTGCGACAACCCTAAGGATGTAAGACTCACGCACACACGCACAAATTCAATAACTAAACGACCAATATGGAATTCGCGGGCTTTAATCAAATGCTAAGGTTGTGAAAATGAACAATTCACCCGGAATATCGACGACAGAAGTTGTCAGATCTGTCAGCAATCAAAGTTGGTTGGCTGATTAACATAGTTTTCACATCAAACTTGCTCCGATTAACTTCTGTAGGTATTCGTCGGCGGAACTTTGAGCGAGACTCGAGTTCTCGCCGCGTTGTTCTAGAACGTATTGAACGTGAACTTGCACGGTGTAATTAAACGCAGTTGTTCTTTTTCTCGGTTTCCATGGTAGGGTTTTTTTACATTTGTGGTGTTGTTGATGTTCTTTTTGCGTCATATCTGGTTGTAGGCTTGCTCATTTGAGATATTGCAGCCTGGAGTGAAGGGGTTGTGCGCATCTTCAAACCACTGTAGCAGATATATTAAGCTGATATCCTGACATGACTGATGAGTAATAATGCTTTTCCTAATAGTTTTAAATTAAAATACAAGGAAAAAGAATTATTATCAGAATGAATAGCAATTTGTTTCAGTACAGGTAGTTGTTCCGGCAAAAATAAAATCCTCACAGCTACAAAGTTTTTTGGTAAATACAACAATAAATGGACATATCAAACCTTGCCATAAAAAAAACCTTTGATATTTTTCTATGCAAAATTCCGATTTAAATGTAGATATATATCTAGGTAAACTCGTATAATACTGGCACGGGGTGCCTTTAGCGAAACTCAATTTTCTTTTTCGACAACAATCAAACTCCAACTAGAAAGCCCTAAAGCAGAACGGAGGAAACTTTGCTCTTCATAACGCGAATAACTGAAGATATAATAGCATTTAATTTATGAAGAATATGTGTGAATCTTTGGCAACATATAAATGCGTGGGCAATTCCCTCTCGAGTTACAAACTCCTCACAATCAATATGGCAGGATCCTGACGAAATTGGAAACGTATAAAATATTGCCGGAGTCATGCCTCACAAAGAACTTTGGGTGACTTCGAAAGAGACAATTTCGGTTTTATGTAATAAGTTTTTCGCTTTGGAATATTGTAATTTTAAGAAATTTCCATAATTCCTTACTCGGGAGAAGTTTTGGTCTTATTTGTAGTTTAAATTGAACATGGTATGTTATGTAATTTCTTTACAATCCTAGTGAACGTTCTTCCTTAATATTTTATTTTTCTTTCCGTATCTTGTTCATTTGTTGTTAAAGTAATCACTTTAAAATCACATCGTTTCTTTCATTTGCATTTCCTGAAAAAAATAATTCTCCATTTAGGCATCAAAGTGGGCCAATAGGGAGCGCTTCTTAATTTAGAATTACATTATAATTTACTTGACCTTTTTCACGGATTTTCTAACAAGACAGCTTCTTTTTCGTTTTGTGTCAAGAAACACTTAGAGTCTTTAAAGAAACTGTTTAAGAATAACAATATTATTAGAAAATGAATGATAAGTTTAACCGATGGCAGACGGTGCAAAAGAGTCCTGGAGTGGAGACCGTGTATATGTAAGCATTGGGTAGTACACCCCCAGCTAGGTTGGCCGACAACCTTAAGAATCCGGTTGGGTTGGCCTGTTTGCGGAAGGTAGTGAACAGGATGTGGTGGCGCAACTTGAGAGGCTAAGAACTGGAGAGACCTCTGTCTAGCAGTGGACCGCGATACGTTGAGTGGATGACAAGTATAAAACCCTCCTCTCTGTACATTGTACACTGGTCCACTGGTCTGCAGAATCAGGACATGTGGTTTTATGTGTTTGGGTCATGTTTTAAAATAATAGTGCAGTCACCTTAGTGCCAACTATTTGATTTACCATCTTTTCTTGGCCGAAGCTATGATTAAAGACGGTTTATGGCTCAGTAAAAATAAATATTAGATAGCCAGCAAGATGGTAACGAATTGACTGCCCTGCCCTGAGTGAGCCGGGCCCGAATAAATGTATAACTGACATTATGGCACTAAAGTATGTTGTAAAAAAGTTACATTAGTTTCGTCTGGAAAATGTATTAAGTACGTCCCTTTTTTTTTTTTTTGGATGGGAAATCATCAAATGACCCCCCCCCCCCCGCTCTGGGCGGAGCGGAAGGGAGTGTCAGACTTGTACTGACTAAAACCCATCCATGTTCCTTCCTTGCCCTTTGTGTTCCAGGGCCGCGGTATCTCTTTCGAACAGTCCCGCAGCCCTGGCATGCATCGGCCCGTGCGGACCCCTACGTGGTTGCTGACATCTCTTTGAGGCGCGCGTGGAACACAAAGGCGCCGCGACACGGCCTGTCGTCATAAAACGGCCGGACGGCGAGCTAGCCCATAACTCGCCGTCCACAGGCCCGCGCCTACGGTGGCCGGGAGCCACCACGTGACCCCCGACGCCCAGAGCGCCTCCCGCGGCGGCTGGGACGTGAGGCTCTTTCCCTCTCACGTTCCGCCACCTCCTTCACTAGCATGACTGCTTCGCAGAAGGAGGTGACGGCTTCCCATTCCCTCTCGCTCCGGACCATGGCTTGAACCAGGGCCGGGCGCGAGAGGTCGCCGCCGCCGATCACCTCTACGAGGACACGGCGCTGCTCCGCCCAAGCGGGGCAGGCCTCCACAGTGTGCTGCACCGTGTCCTCCGGACGATCCTCACAATGGAAACACCCGGGCGTTTCCTCCCGTCCGATTCGGTGCAAGAACCTCCCGAAAGAACCGTGTCCGGTGAGGACCTGCGTCAGGCGGAAGGTGAGGGCGCCGTGGCGCCTCTCTAGTCACTCCTCAAAGAGGGGACTTATCGCCACTATGGTGGCGTGCCCTGCACGGGGTTGCGACAGTCGCTCTCTCCATGTCACCATGAGATCGCGCCGGAGGTCTGTCCGCTGAGCGGCGATTTGCCGCGGCAGCGGAGTTTCCCCCCGACGTAGTGCCTCCGCGCGCCATTCGTGAAGGCGCGCGAGGACTATCGCCTCCAGATCCCATGGCGGCAATCCGGCAAGGAGGCTCGCCGCCTCACCGGAGATCGTGCGGTACCCCCGGACTAGCCTTAGGGCTATCCCCTTTTGGAGCGCGTTCAGGTAGCGGGCGGCTTGCCGTCTCAGAGAACGCGCCCACACCGGGGCCCCGTAAAGGGCCATGGACCGCACGACCCCCGCGTAGAGCCTCCGGCAGGAGGCCTTTGGAAATGCTCTACGAAGTTCCACCGGCTGTCGAGGACGAGTCCCAGGTACTTCAGCGTTGACCCGACGCCGATGGAAACCCCTCCTGCCGTCAGTAGGGATCCCGACGGTGGCGCATTCCGAGGCCCATGAAAACACATGGCCTCGGACTTGTGCAATGCCACCTCGAGACCCAATTGCCGGATCCTCTCCACGACTATCGCAACCCCGCGTGTCATGTTTTCGGCCGCCGCCTCGTGCGACCTCCCTTGTGCCAGTACCAGCGTGTCGGCAGCGTAGCAGACTACGCTGACGCCGCTAGGGAGGTCGGCGCACAGCACCCAGTCGTAACCGATGTTCCACAAGGCCGGCCACAGAACCGATCCCTGTGGAACACCGCACAACATCTCTCGCCGGTTCCATTCTCCGCTCAAACCGGGGTACGTGACGGCCCTATCCGTCAGGTAGTCCCCGACCACACGACGAAGGTAGGTCGGCACCCGGTGATACCGGAGTGCCTCCCCAATGCAGCTCCAGGGTATGGAGTTGAAGGCGTTGGCGATGTCAAGAGACACCGCCAAGACGACCCCGCCCCGGGAAACCGCGTCCCCCGTCGTGAGGGCTCTCACGCGCATGATGGCGTCCACCGTCGAGCGCATTAAGTACGTCCCTGAGACCCTAGCACGAGCGCGCGGTGCAAAATTTAACGCAAATACGTCGATTTTTTAATCGAAAATACAATAAAATTATTCTCTATCATTTTAGTTAAATTGTTTAGAAAAGCACAAGCAGTATAATCCTTAGATATAAAAAAAAACATAAAATTATAAAAAGAAAGTGAAACGAGTATTTTTTAATTTAATATCGACGCGTTTATTACGTTACGTTTACACCGCGCGCTCGTGCTAGGGCCTCTGATTGTACTACATTAAGTTCCTCGTGGAAGCCGTTTGACTGCACAAATGCCGGATACAGTCTCACAAAGGACTCCTAATAGGAGCATGTCTTAGAGAATACCTCCATTTGTAATAATTAATTTGGTTTCCTGAAGGCATGTCTATTGATTTGTGATTAATCCTCAGACGGTGGCACTGCATGAATGCAATCGCATTAGCATAGCAACACAATGATTGCTGTCAATAGAAGCGGTAACGATCTGCTGTGATGATGTACTGTGGCATTATGCTGACATTATTTATGTGCTAAAAAATAGAGTACACATTCGACATAATTTGGTCTTATCAGACTATATTTTTAGTCAGAACGGTTCGGTAAATTACAGAAACTGATAAATATATACTGAAATGTCCATGAAAGTCCGGTGTCTGAAGCCTAACTAACTTGTCCGTACCAATTTGACCAAACCAGTGTGCACCACAAAACACTTAATGCATGAAGCGCTAAACTAATTGAAAACATCATTACATTTCTGTCAATCGTGTGCAGATCACATAATGATAACAACGTAATGATGTTTTAAAATGTTTGACTAAATGCGTTAAGAAATACCTACATAATGTCAACATAGCCTGCAGCAACCACGTAACACCACAAAAACTAAAGCTTTAGACAATTTGTAACTCTAAAATCTGTTTGCCGTTGATCGGCTTCCGTAAAGAACATTTAGAAAACGTTCCGATTTTAATCCCAACTAACGAATGCACCGAAAGCGAATCCTGGATACAACAAGCTAAGCCATTTCCGACTGATGTTTTACGTTTATCTCCAATCCCCAGTCACCAAGCGTGTTCCGAATGTCCGAAAGATTCCGACAGATTCCGAACGTCAAGTGAAAATACTGCATTAGCACTTCTCCACGAACGTATGAGGATAAAAGCTTTAAGTGAGAGAGGAAAATTTAATGGCGTGCCACAGAAATCTGTAATCCGTTTTCCATTTTCTAAGAGGATTAATCAGAATATTATTTTCCACGGAGCTGACGAAGGAGGTTGAACTGTATGAAGGCTTTTGTGACTTTTGATACTTACTGTTTTTCAACATTTATATGTATAATTGAGCTGTAGTATTAGGGAATTGTGAGATGCATATAGAGTTGGTAGACGGTGAAAATCAGGATAAACAAAAGGCTTTGATTTTTCTTGTCACTGTTTTTTTTTTTGTTTCACTTCTATCTATCTATATAAACAAAAAGGTTATAACAATAAGGAAGGCATTTTGCTACCCAAAGTTATCCTTAAACACCTATCTTCGCTGAGTGTAGTTTTATAGCGCTCTTAGGATGTTTATATTTAGTGCCACTTAACAAAAGTAGTATAATAAAGATGGTTTGACGTGTTCTCGGACTCATCATCATGGACATCAGTCACAAAAACCTAATCTCCGGACGGCACTAATCTTCCTTTTCATTCCTGGGTCCAATCTTTCTTTATTTATCTTCTGGAGTGAGCGAGTAAACCAATTTCATTCATTTATTCTACAGAGAAAATGTTTAAGTGGCCACATTACGTCCACTGAAAAGTAAATAAAAGTCCTGAGGATTTCATTTAGCGCTGCATCTGCCAGAAGAACAACTTCTTGTTGTTATTCTAAAACAATATTATCCTTATTCCGAGCAGGGAGACAAGAGACAGGAAGCTAGTGACACAAAGAGCGTTGTACCAGGAGCGCAGAACGTGCTAGGAAACGTTAACTGAGACAAACAAGCTCATTACCCGTGCGGTCGACCGACAGGGGTGCGGCGCGCGACTCATCAGATTGGCTGTGCTGCTTCTATCTGTAAAGATTTATGTGTCCCTGGTACACACTTGGAATTATTCATACCTGTGTTTCGCGTGTTTGAATATCGTTTGTTTGACTCTCCTCAGCTCCGTTAAAGGTTAAATAAATATCGTCTCCGAAATAACGTGTTTTCTATTGCGCGAAAACGATTTCCCTAAATATTACAATTATTTGCGATGTTGGAACGGAATAAGACATAAAAGTTTACGAAACCGAAAAAAAGATGGGGTGGGGTGGAATCATTTGCCTTTTGTCTGTCGCACTCAGTCAATGTACAAAGGAAACAATATTCGTAAAATTTACGCGAAAAGTCGCGGTATTGTTCAACTCCCCAATACGGATCGGATGCAGATATCTAAACACAACAGAAAATCAACTCCAAATTGATATTAGTCTCATTGTACGCGCTGTCAAATTACGCGTCTATGTAATTGAATATCACGGTTATTCGGAATTCAGTATTGTTAAATTTCAAACAATAGTCTATCACAATGTATCACTATCGCTCAATACTGCTTTCGTTCGATTTAAAATAAAATGAACTTAATTGTTACTAAGTTGTCAGTTTGTTTCACATTAGCCCGTTATTTCATGAACTTGAACAAGACAAACGAGACATTACATCGTGGTCAGAGTCCTCAAATTGTTTGTCCTCATTATTGTGGTTAGAATTCTTCCCGGTAAAAGCTCAAAGAATGGAAAATTACACATTTAATTTTTATTTACGTTCTTTGTGAAGGAAAACTCATACTATGAGCCATCTACCCACTGTCGTTGATTTACTGTTTCGTTTCCACTTGGTGAACTCTCAAAAAACGAACCAAGGATGTTGTTTGATAGCAATCATGCTATTTTGTGTACACAAAGAACTCATTTTGTCCTTTACAAAGTAACTTCGCCGACCTACAGCGTTGATCTGTGATTCCTTGAGCACATTCTCTGAAGCGTGGTAATAAAGGTCTTTACGACTTAATATGAGATTTGGTGTAATTATTTTGAACATCTTTATTTAGATGTTTCATGTTGAATGTTTGGGTTGCGGCTGCTATACGTCATAACTCATGTAGGCACCGATGTTTGTTTAAGGTAACAAAGCGCTCGATTAGTCTTTTGCAAGAATTTATTATGTCAGCCTCACAGGCATTGTTGCTGGAATGTCTGGCTTTATTACCAAAATAGAACTCTGGCGCCACCCTTATTCACATTCTACTACCTATCTATAACATCTGAGTAACTACTTAGATATAAACAGTAATTCATTTTTAAGTTCAGTTAAGACCAACATACCAAAAATAAGTCAAAACTTTTAGTTCTCAACATTTATTTTAAATCGCAGAACCAAAAACACAGGTAAGCTTTTATGAAGACTACAACGCGAGCGCTCGGCGGCAATTAGTCGGAATATTCCAAGCAGAGCATTCCGTACGTTTTGTCCCGGGCAGAAACATTTGAATAGTTTCTCAAATAGGTGAATTTCACGTAGTTTATTGTGTTTGAGCTGTCGCTTCGGACGGTCTTGAACAATTGTCATTCTGGCGTACGGTACGCTACACGTTTGTGCAATTGCGAATTCCGACGGCGGTGAGGTAATATCAATATGTCGCGAGGTCGACTACACGAAACTTGCCGGGAATATTCACTATCCCGTCACTTTTAGCCGATCCCTCCGTACAATGTATTACTTACGTTTAAACGCGACTGAAATTGAATTTTGTTGTGTTTTCAGAAGTACGTGCACGGATCGTTCAATGTCAGAGAAATTCTCATGAAAATAAAGTTCAAATAATGTGTATTTGATTCTAGAATCTTGTTACAAATTTATAGCTTAATCTTAATACCAAGTAAATAGTTCTCTTTAGAAGATCGACTTACCTCAAGTTGAGAACAATTGACTACTTAACACGAAATAATTTCAAAGGAATTATAACTTAAAATGAATGAATTTAATACAAAATTATTTATTAAATGAAACTACGCAACTCCAAATACTTTGAAGACCAATTAAATCCCACGAAAGCACTACAAGTCAAAATAATATTGAGAGCATGTCTCTCCAAGTTTCGAGACAGCCCTCCCATAGTTGATTAATTACAAGATTTTACGTGTTCCATAGTACCGAGGGTTAGTAAACAAGGAGGCAGAACGGGGTACCCACACACTCCTACAGCCAGATTAAAACGAAGGCGAACCCATTGCTATTGCGGCGTAATTTCAAATTCCACTTGGTGCGAACGTCGACACATAGCTCTGAGGTCTTACGTCAAGTGACGTATACGTACAGCTATTAAGTTTAAAGCCACGTAATTTGGTGGATGCACCTGCCCGTATTTTCACGGCGCCGCTGTTACACTAGATTCGGAGCTAAGCACTGAATTATTCTGACGGCGACTGTATTTTGATTTAGTTCTGTCGACTAATTCGATTAGTGCTTTCTGATTTAGTCGTAGATTAGTCTCTGTTAGTGCTCGTTTTTTATTACTTGGTGATGTTTTTGGCTTTATAGTAACTGTTGTTTTCTTTTAGGTTCTTTAGGATGGGACTGTTGGTACGTTTTGGGGTTTACGATATGTGTCGTAAATACTTTCATTTGGTACTTTATGGTCAGTGTCCGGAGTTATAAAAATATTTTAGGGATGTGTTCGCACTGACATGACATGTCTATACAAGTACCTATATCGTAGGATTACTGATTGATTTTTTGGTGGAAAATCCTAATTAGTTTCCAATAATCCGTCTTATGAAAATTTTAGTTTTTTTCCAATTATCTTGCGTCATAATAATGCCAATGACACGGGCTTTTGTTTTGGCCTTGCCTTGAAACCGCAACATATTTCAAAATTTACTTCCAAATTAAACCAAAGCTAACCATAAATGAAAGCCTACCAACCTACCAAACAGACAAAGCATCGCTCACTTGCTCATCGATGCGCGATATTTGCTACGCATTCGAATCATGGCCGTCCATCTGCCAGAAATTTTTGTCATACGTGTTACTAAGAACGTACAGTTAGCAATATCAGGGAGTATCGGTGTGTGAAATTGCATACCGGTCCGACGGGCGAAGGATGCTTGAGTGACTATTGAATCGGTTAAGTCGCCAGACGCATGTGGACGGATTAAATGTTAATGATTCTCCGGAGTGGCTCTCGAATCTCAGTAATAGCACTGAGATTGTGATCGATTTTTATGCTGGTGTGCATCTCATCTGTAGTGCTATTCCATTAAGTTCACTTGGAATTTTGATCTTTTGGCGCTTTAATGGTATTGTATGGAGGACAGTGGACATCTGTGGAAATTGTATAAAAAACCAAGACGGCTGCATTAATTGCAACTATAGCCACACGCCAAAAGAACCATGCAGCAGAATAAAAAAAATTTATATCGAATTCATTTGTTTTAAAGAAAAATGAAGCAGGTTTACACTTCGCCATAGCTCGAAATACAAACTGAAGTTTTGAAAAACGCTATGGAGAAAGAGTTTGAATTTCAAATAGATTTTTGGTTTATTAATTAGTTCTAGAATAGGTTATATATTGTATTATCTGTGTTCGTTTTGTATCGAATTTATTAGTACTAAGTACTATGGCAACAGACGAAATGCTGACAAGTACTGGTAAACCAAAGAAAGGTACTACGGATTAGTTATATCCGGATACAGATACGAACTACATTATAAGTAACTAATTCGTTTATACCTAATAAACGAATTAGTTAGTTTCATCATTCATCATCATTTCAGCCGAAAGACGTCCACTGCTGGACATAGGCCTCCCCCAAGTGCCGCCACATTGACCGGTCCCGTGCGACTCGCATCCAGCGGATCCCTGCAGCCTTCACCAGGTCATCGGTCCACCTAGTGGGAGGCCTATTAGTTAGTTTATTAGTTAGTTATTTTCTAACACTTATACTACTCGTACATACCAACAACTTTCGCGCAATATTAGTTTTTACACGAATATTTAAATTACATTTTGCTTACAACACAGCAAAATAATACTTCAGCTTAATCTGAAAAATACTCGCAGTTACTAATTGCCTATTTCATCTCTCTGAAAATCAGGCGGAGCAACTTGAAACTGCAATTATGATAGCGAAGTAAAGTTTCGGGTTTGGGGAAATAAAAGAAAATATTAATTTATTCAGCTGGTAACATTTATGCGAATTGTGTTTTTACACTGTAACTATTAAATAGCCATATAAAATTTATATACAGGAGAGATTATTTTTCAATTCATGTGTTTATTAGAACATTTCATTCTAAAAAGTTAAAATATGCATAAAGATTTGTTAGTTTGTAAAAACTCATATTGATAAGTTTTGTGTATCCACGTATTTATTCATCAACAAAAAAAATTAAAACATCATTTTCATCCATGTGAAAAGTATGAAATTACTTTTTTATGATATTTCCTTTATGTATATTATTACAAATTATTTACATTTTTAAATATTCCTTGGAAAAATACAATATAAAAAACATAATTATGTTATTTCCTTTATTTAAATTTTTACAAATTAGTTTACATTTTTAAATATTCCTTAAAAATAATATATATAAAAAACATTTAAAAATATAAAAAATTGTAGCCCACCGGTATCGGGAACAGGGTCCAAGCTACCGGCGGTCAGGGCTCCAGAGAGAGGAACCTCCTAACAATACGAGCCGTGTCCAAAAGTACCGCTTTCTGAATCAAGCCCTTGATCCAGCTGCCTAACGAGAGCCTCCTCAGGTATTGGTCGAGGCTCTTGGCAATTAAGCCATGGGCTGATACGACTATCGGCACAATGATCGCTGAGTCCACATCCCACATGTCGACAACCTCGCGAGCCAAGTCAAGATACTTGATTTTCTTATCTTTCTCGGCTTTCACGAGGTTCTCATCATGCGGGACCGTTATGTCAACAATCATTGTGCGCCGCTCTGATCGATCCACCACCACTATATCAGGCTTATTGGCTACAATAGTCCTGTCAGTGATGATGGATTGATCCCAGTACAATGTGATACTGCCATTTTCGAGAACTGGGTCGGGCACATACTTATAGTACGGCACTTCCGATTCCACAAGGTTGTATTTTAGAGCAAGTTGCTGATGGATAATCCTGGCTACAAGGTTGTGTCTATGCAAGTACTCTCCGTTAGCCAGACGTGAACACCCGGAGATAATGTGACGGATTGATTCGCCTGGACGGTGGCATGCCCGACATATGTCAACCGTACCGTCCTTCACAATAAATCTCCGGTAGTTATTCGTCATCATAACTTCATCCATAATTGCACAGACAAAACCTTCGGTTTCTCCGAAGAGATCCCCGGAACGTAGCCAGGCTACGGACGCTGATAGGTCTACATCGGGCCCATGCAGGGCCCGGAAAAAGCGTCCGTGAAGCTCTTTACTCTGCCATACCTCCATGCGGTC
Source organism: Noctua fimbriata (assembly GCA_905163415.1). Classification (NCBI taxonomy): domain Eukaryota; kingdom Metazoa; phylum Arthropoda; class Insecta; order Lepidoptera; family Noctuidae; genus Noctua; species Noctua fimbriata. The sequence continues at coordinate 17,771,061 of LR990931.1, read as the reverse complement.
GTTAGTGTCAAGCACTAAGGGTTTGCGCCAGTTCTCTTTAGCCAAGGAAAGCGGGGTGAGGCCCTTGTCCATTGCGACCACATCTCGATGCATCCCCACGTCAGTTTCAAGGAAATATTCCCTGAGACTGCATATCTCGCGATTGTGGAGAGTCTTAGCGTTTAAAAAGCCTCGACCCCCACACTTCCGCGGGATATACAGTCTCATAACAGAAGAACGCGGGTGATGCATTCGATATGCCGTCAACAATGTACGGACCCTCCTATCCAGGGTGTCTAGTTCTGTTTGAGTCCATTTAAGTATGCCGAAAGAGTACATCAGAACCGGCATGACCCAACCGTTGAAGGCACGTACCTTATTGCCGCCTGATAAAAGACTATTAAATACTTTTTTCAGGCGGCCAAAGAAGCGCTCCTTCAACGATTGCTTCATGTCAGCAACATTGATGCCCAGCGCTTCCGACATACCCAAATACTTATAGGTTTCGGTTGCTGAGAGGGATCTAAGATTTATGGAATCCGAGAGCTGGGTTCCCACAGATTCCACAATCTCCCCTCGCTTTACATGCATGACCGCACATTTGTCCACACCAAATTCCATCCTGATGGCGCTACTGAAAGTTTCAGTTACCTTCAGTAGCTCCATCAGTTGCAAATCGTTGGGGGCAAAGAGTTTCAGGTCATCCATGTAAAGGAGGTGAGATATAACTTGACCACCTCTCCTCAACTGATAGCCTAGACCTGAATCCTCCAGCAGCGTGCTAAGAGGATTCAAGGCTAAGCAGAACCAAAGTGGACTCAAACTATCGCCCTGAAATATACCTCGCTCTATCCTTATCGGCTCGCTATTCCTCTGGATTTGCCGACATCCTGGATAGCGAAGGACTGTCCTCCATTGCCCCATACATGACATCAGGAAGGTGCGCAGAGTTGCATCAACTTTATACAATTCTAGCACCCTCATGAGCCATGTATGTGGCACCGAGTCATAGGCCTTCTTATAGTCTATCCAACATGTCGACAGATCCCGTCGGGAACGGCGAACCTGTTGACTAATGGCCATATCAATGAGGAGTAGCTCCTTAGTACCGCGGGACCCGTTCCTACATCCATTTTGAGAAGCGGACATGATAGAATTGTCATCAATGTGTTTGTTAATTGTAGCTCTCAAAATGGACGTAAGAACTTTATAGACCGTCGGAAGACAGGTAATCGGTCTATAATTTTAATTAATTAATTTTAATTATGTTATTATTATTATCTGTGGTAGATGGTGCTGTTGCCTGTTATTTTAAATTTGGGCGGCATATTTGTGTCATTCTTATTTGATTTAGTGTATGAAACTGCACATAACCAGCCAGGTATTACAAAACTCAGTCTATAAACTCACACTCAGGTTTGAGTAACCCCTCTTCACCGCATTTTTTTCGAATTATCGAATAAAAAAAGATTTCTCTTTGCATTATTGTTAAAAAAATTGAAATTCGAACATATTAATCCATGATTTTTGCATTAATAGTTATGTTTTGGTATGTAGATGCAAATTTTTAAACAAATGAACACATTATACAACACTCAATAACAAATATTTGAAAGGAGGAACGAGAAAAGCAATTGCAATGATAGATATATCGCCGACTGTTTAGCTAGGAAGGGAGGAATTCAAGCGCAGAGTCCTGCCTTGTCAGTGCCTCGTACTCACACCACGTTTCCTTTCTGAAACATTCAAATTATCGTTCGTGTTTATGCTTCCTCGGAACACAATAAAATTGCAACATTCTTCGCTAAAATAATCAAAAACACTCCTTGTTTTTGGGCAGTCGTGTAATAACTATGTTATGTCGGTACTTATTACTTTTGTACTTCGATTTCACTTTTATGCGATTAGTATAATGTGCGAAGAAGGGTCAGAAGAAGCGTCTATTTTAACATAATCGTCGGTTTTTGTCATGTATTATCAAGCGATAATCGAAGCAAGGCCTTTTACTAAGTGTAATTTATTTCATCACTACTACTCTTAAAACGGCGAAGGAAAATACGGTGAACAAATCGGCATGACTTAGAATCAAATCCGAAGACATGATGACAGATCCTCGTGCTGGACTACGGCCGACATCCTCTCAAAGAGAAGAAGACTTTTCTCGGCAGTGGGAACGTTATAAGCTGATTGCGCTCATGCTTTGCTTCCTAATAACCTTTGTGACAACATAATCAAACACCGCTCAAAGTCACCTTCACAACAAAACTTTAATTTAGTAAATGTGTCAAGCGTAGAAGTCTTAATTAAGCACAAGCTTTGCACTAAAACTAGTCAATAAGGCGGCGTCTGTAACACGCGCGCCTTTGAACGTGTGTGTGTCTTTGTTTCCCTCCCCTACTGTGAGGTAAGCAGCAGACATGCTACTTTTAGCATCCAAGACTTCCTGACTTTATCAGTGCTTTTTGAGCAGTTGGAAGCTAGGCGGAGGAATCAGGAACATGACGTGAAAAAAGTTTTGAGTATGAATATGGATGGGTAGAGGAAGACCAAAGAAACGATAATGTAATAAACGCTGTGTAATGGATGATATGATAAGAAAGGAGGTGTTTGATGTGATGACGAGTAAAATAGAAGTATGGGAGAAGAAGACATGCTGCGCCGACCCCAAATTAATTGCGATAAGGGCCAAAGAATGATGATGATGAGAAGCTAGACGGCCTGACAACCAGTCTTATCAAGGGGTATCATATTATCTAGTGAATGGGTTGTAGAGGCTATGCTATGTATTTTAGATTGTGCCGACTCTTTGTATTCAGTTAGCAAAGCAGCGCATTTCTGCGATTCGTCGATGTTGCATTCCTTCGATCGCGATTTGGCTTTTGGAACGCTTATTACTGATGCAAAATATGCGGTGTTTCAGAGCTCAGTCGCTGTATTAGGTAAAATGCGACAGAGTCGCTGTTCCCCGGTGCTGAAGTAGCAAGTCTACAAGGGTCTTACGCGCTAACAACCCCGAATCGCGCAAAAGGGAGACTTAGCACGGATTGCGATTCGTGTCTCGTGACTTCATTTTTTTCTGCCGTTCCACCTTTGTCTGTTTTCGTGAAAACGACTTTATCACGTGTTACAACGCTTGTTTTGTTATTGAAAGAACACGTTACGTACGTATTCAAACGGTAATGGGTTACGTTTCGATCACATTGTGTTTGAATCGGTTTTATGAGTCGATTTAGTTTATGGTGATCGATTTGGAAAATGCATCGAATCTAAAATGTTTATGGAAGTTTACTGAAATTAAACACTTACGGAGGAGCACAAAATAATGAACAAACACGGAAGATATCCCGTAAGTGACAGTACAAGTTTAGTTGTAAACCGTGAAAACTTAAAACAGTGTTTACTGAAGTTATTTCAATAAATGAGAATAGAATAGAATAGGTCTTTATTTGCTTAGAATGTAGGTACATAAGAATAGGTTGTTAAATTATAAAATAGGATCCATGTACATTCTGCCTTAATATAGCATGCAAATGTAGTACATAGCAAAGGATAAAAATGATTTTACAAAAAAATATCATTAGAGAGAGAACATTATTTTGAGTTTTTAAAATTATCATACAATATTCACAAGTAATTGATAATATTATAATATTATGGCTTTACTTATTACCTACAGCTCTAAATGAAACCCCGTTAGTCTGTATCCTTAGAGTCGGTATTAATAAAATGATAATTAATTGTGATATCCGTATCCATAAACAAGTGGTCTAGAACATAAGTATGCTCTTTTATGGTTCAGTAAGCAAAAAACCAACAACACCAACCACAAAGCGCTACTATATTCTCAACTTAAACTATTACTTATTTCACATTCATAGCTCGTAATATAAACTTATTTTCAAAGGAAAAAACCTTGATAGAACTTTCTATAAACTAGCCTTCGTGGCCGCAACAGCAACTTAGCTTATCTTAACTATAGTTTAAAACCAGTCCCGCATCTTTTATTTTTAATCCCCGGGCAAACGCTATCCGAGTTAAAATTACTTTGTTCTTAAGCAAAGATCGAATATCAGCGCTCATTTTTCAATACTTTATAATGGTTTAGCTCGGAACTTTGGTAATTAGTTGTCTACTTAAACTTCGTTTTTGTAGACGTGTTAGGTTTAATCGAATTTGGATGGCGTTGGAGATTATTTAATTTAGATTAAGATGATTATATCAATATGATTTTTAGGTAGGTAGTTCTGTTGTGGTGTGTTGGTTTTGAACATAGTGTGAAAATCGATTCTCCGCCATCAACTATTGCCCTTATCTGTATCTATTAAAGGCCATTTTCTTCGATATTGATTAAGTACTAGTTTTTGCCGGGGGCTTCGCTCGCGTTAATATACAATTTGACAATCAATTTGGGTTGTGCTTTGCTTGCAATAATATAATTCAGTCATGATTCAAAAGGCACGTGGCGCCATCTATTATTATAAGGACGTTATTGTGGTTTTCCTCGGGAACAATACTTTTTTACGGGATGAAAGGTACTCTATGTCAGTTTCTGTACGCCATACAACGTATATGGAAGATTGCATAATGATCGGTTCAGTGGTTTAGGTGTGAAAAGGTAACAAATTTAGGATTACAGATTGATTTTTTAAACATTATTTCCAACTAGCTGACCCGCGCAACTTCGTTAACATAATTTTTCAATTCGGACCAGTAGTTCCTGAGATTAGCGCGTTCAAGCAAACAAACAAACTCTTCAGCTTTATAATATTAGTATAGATATATTTAGGAAATCCTCACGCATCCATTTACTTTTTTTACTCAATGATTTGCTCATCTCTAAACGCAACCGATCGTACCTGTATTTCTCCAAGGATTTAACGCAACTCAAATCGGAACTAATCACAACATCATCTCGTTGCTTCAATCATCCTTTTCCCTATTTAGCCACGAGCTTCAGGACCTCTCGTTGCTTCAATAAAACTCGAAACACGTTCACGAATGTTCACCTACAACGCAATGTCATTCTAGCGACAAAAGATTCCTCTAACTCTGAACACATCATCATCTCTTCAAGAAACCGTCTCAATCCTAACACACAAACACCAAGAAAGCGACCGTTTTTTCCTGCCAAGTGCTCCACTGAACAGTAAAAGAGTTTTAATAAACACAGCAACAACTTTAAATTGGTTTCCCGACGCTTTGACGAGCCGGCGAGTTTTATTCTTCAGAGGCTGACTACTGACTAGCAAGTACTTGACATTGGCTTCCACTTACGATGTAGATTGCACTGTGTATATTGATGTAGTGTTATAAGTTTTAGTTGGTCAGGGAAGATGATTAATTTATTCTTAGTATGTTCATCATCTGCCTAGGCTTTTCCCAACTATGTTGGGGTCGGTTTCCAGTCTAACTGGATGTAGCTGAATACCAGTGTTTTACATGGAGCGACTGCCTATCTGAACTCCACAACCCAGTTAGCACCGGGTATTACGATACGCCTTGGTGTCTTACCAAGACTAGTTGTTAGAATTTCGGGCCACTGACTACCTGTAACGACTGTCAAAGATCTACAAATGACAGCCGTGACCAAAGGCTTTACGTGCTTTCCGAGGTACGGAGAAAACTCGGTATGTAATGGGTGATCACCCATCCACAGACCAACCTAGGCAAGCACAGCTTAACCTAATGATTGAGATTATTATTTAGCTACGAACTTCTTTTGTTCTTATTATGTTCTAGACTGAAAATAGCAAAACGAGTGAAATTGCTGGATAACAGATGTTCAGTAGACTCAAAGCTAACAAAACTAGTATAAGCTGACCGCTTATCCTTTTGAAAGTCTGATACACGTCAGGTCTGCTCAAGGTATGGTGTTACTACCGACCGGCCAGGGAGAACAATGGAAAAAGAGGGATCCTGGAAAATAGACTTTTTTTCTGAACACAGATAGTTCAATTTGCTAATTCAGTGTAATTTAATGTTTGATCTTAGGTTAAGTCAACGAACAAAGAACATATGTGTTAGATAACTGTGTGATTTAAAACGATTTACAAGCTCACGAAAAAAATGTTAAACATTACAAGAAATCGAAAATAAGTCCCATCCTTTGTTTATTTGGATATATAATAAATGCTAAAATATTCCGATCTATTTCTGTCAATCGTACAAAGATGACAGAGAAAGAAAAATGTTTGATTGATTTGATGGTTCGTGTTGCAAGCTTAAAATACGGGTGAAATAAAATGATGATCCATCTTACTGACTGATCATCTTTTGACCTCAATTCTTCCACCTCAAGATATAAAAGAAAAAGATTACCTATTCCAAAATTTAAATAGGACGGTTCGTCCACTCTATTATATTTTGTTTATTCATATTTATTTGAGATCAATCAATCTTTGCTGGATATACGCGGGCCGGTTTGACGGAAGAAAATAAATCTTTTGTAAAACTTTCCTCAGGATAGGTGTTATTCATGAGGCGTCAAAGTGTTGATTGATCGCGTTGTTTGTGATACAGGGTGATGTTGTGGGCTGAGGCGATTGTTGGTAGCAGTTGTTCAGTAATTGGTTAGGTAATAGATTTTCTCGGTGTGAACGATGGTGGCAACTACTTTTGTCGTGTTATCACTTTCAGTAGGTCTACAAAATTTTTTCTACAAACACTACAAAGCTTTTTTGACATAATACGTAAAATGAACTGCTAAATTTTATATATTGATTTTGTATATATGTTATGGCTAATAGCCGAAGTGCGGCTACACCTAGTTTTAGTCGGCTAAACCTAGGTGCAGCCGGTTAAACTTAGTTATATTCTACTTATCTTCGGTTAGAACATGCAACCAATTTGGATGTAGCGCTCGTCGGCCGCTGTCGCGGCACCGCTCACTGCGTTTGCTCGGCTCGCGCGCGTTGTGTCACAGTTCTAACCTAACCTAACCTAACCTAATTCATTTGGTCGGACTGTCCTAGCAATAAAAGGATACACAACTGTTACCGGCTGCACCTAGGTTTAGCCGGCTAGAACTAGGTGTAACCGTACTTCGGCTTTTAGCCGTAACATATACAGTACCTACACTTTATTGTAGGTACAACAAAATTGTAACAGATATTTTATGATTTGAATGTGCAAACTTCTTAACATAATAGTGGGTGCGGGCTAGCTCTAACACTGTCCTGACGATGATTGCTCAGCGATTGCCCCTACGTTGGGCATTGTTGTAATAATAATAATAATCTGTGGCTCGGATGTCAAATTGACGTGACGAAAATTTTTTCATCAAACCGATTTAATTTAATATTTTTACCAAATTACCCCAACGAAACGAATTAATTGAAAGAAATAATGAAGAAAAGAAAAAAAAACTTATAACAACAAAAGAAATTATATGGAACACACCAAAAATGGAAAATAGGGGAAAACACACCGAAAAACAATTGTCATAAGTCACCAATGATTACAAGAAGCCGAGCCAAACAGTTACAAGAGGCACACACACCATCTCCGGGCTCGTCGCTCAGCTCCGCCTCGCAGCCGCCGCGACGCGCCACATCCGTGAGCACCGTGTCGCCGGTCGCTGCAGTTGCGTCGAGCTCGAGCGACGAGTTTTTCTCCCCGCCGTCGACTCCACCACCATCACCACGACGACGAGGAAGAGGACGGCCACCAGCGGGCTTGGGACCTCGAGGCCAACCGGCCCCGAACAGGGTCCCCGCTGCCGGTGGAAATGTGTCGCGCATGCGATGGACTCAGTCCATTAATGAACAAGTCATGCGCGCATATTATGGGGCTACTGAGGGGGGAAGCAACTTGACTGCGTACCGTGGTCGGATGCTCTCTCTGTTTCAGGTGCTTGAGCCAGGTGTCAGCGTGTCGGCGCAACGACTGTCGGATCAGGTGTGTGTCATCCAGCGTAACCATATGTTGGATGACACCGTACTTGATCGACTACGCTCCGAATCACGGAGTAACCTAGTTACGCCTGCTTCACCAATGACCGCGGGACAGTTGCAAAATGTTACCATTGCTTCGCCGCGGTCCGACCGCGGTGGTGAAGGGGATGATGATGAAGTTATATCTGTGAGTACCCAGTGCAACGCACAATTGAGGAGCGCTTTGGAGAGTGCATTCCGGGAGTATCGTTCCACACCGCCTGAGCTTAGGCCACGTCTACCTCGTTTGCCTATGCACAAGAAAAACAAGGCGCTGATGTGTGCTCTAGATTCGCAGCTGTCAAACTGCTTTGACACCAGCAAAGACCTCGCCGATACCCACTCAATATTGTACTGTGGAGCTGTAGCGGCATGTCGTGTAGCTCACGTCAAATTTCCCAACAACGATAGAGCTACACGACCAAAATTAGCTGTTCCAGCTTGGCAGTGCAGGATTGAGCGATGTATCGGTGAGGCTAGAGCACTCATCGGCAAGTTAATCTGCTTCAGGGAGGGCAATACTCGACCTAGAGTGATGCGCTTTGTGAGGCGGGCATTCTCAGGAACTGATGTTAATTTTCGAGACTATTTGGCCCGTGTCACAGAGCGTATCGACTTCCTGAAGCAGAAGATCTGTGCATGGGCAAGCCGTATTCGTCGGTACAAGCGGCGAGTGGAACGATATACTCAAAATCGCACATTCCAAAGCGATGAAAGGTGGGTATATAGGGCTTGGGAGCGACCGGACCAAGGTGTGACTGACACGCGTCTACCGGATGATAACGCCATGTGTTCTTTCTGGCGCAGCATTTGGTCGGTGCCTGTCAGTCACACTGAGGGTGATTGGATACGGGAGGTCGAACGAGCGTGTGATCCAATACCTGAAATGGGGGCAATCATCATCAGCCCCCAAGACGTAGCTTGTGCAGTCCGTCCGTTGCCTAACTGGAAATCTCCAGGACCGGATGGACTGCACAACTTCTGGATCAAATGGTTCCAGAGATCGCACGTTCGCTTGGCATCCCAGTTTCAATTAGCCTTAGAGTCAGGGTCGCTGCCCCAGTTCTTGACGACAGGAATTACCCACCTGCTCCATAAATCAGGTAGTACTGCGGAGCCCAAAAATTATAGACCAATTACTTGTTTACCAACGGTCTATAAAGTTCTTACATCCATTTTGAGAGCTAAAATCAACCATCATATTGATAGTAATTCTATCATGTCTGCCTCTCAGAATGGATGTAGGAATGGTTCCCGCGGTACTAAGGAGCTACTCCTCATAGATATGGCTGTTAGCCAACAGGTTCGCCGCTCCCGAAGGGATCTGTCTACATGTTGGATAGATTATAAGAAGGCCTATGATTCTGTGCCTCATACATGGCTCATGAGGGTGCTGGAGTTGTATAAAGTTGATGCAACTCTGCGTACCTTCCTGATGTCATGTATGGGGCACTGGAGAACGGTCCTTCGCTATCCAGGATGTCGACAGATCCAGGGAAACAGCGAACCGATAAGGATCGAGCGCGGTATATTCCAGGGTGATAGTCTGAGTCCATTGTGGTTTTGTATAGCCTTGAACCCTCTCAGCACACTGCTGGAGGGTTCAGGTCTAGGCTATCGGTTGAGGAGAGATGGTCAGGTCATATCTCACCTTCTTTACATGGATGATCTGAAACTCTATGCCCCCAACAATTTGCAACTGATGAAGCTACTGAAGGTAACGGAAACTTTCAGTAGCTCCATCAGGATGGAATTTGGTGTGGACAAATGTGCAGTCATGCATGTGAAGCAAGGGGAGATTATGGAATCCTTGGGAACTCAACTCTCGGATTCCATACACCTTAGATCCCTCTCCTCAACAGAAACCTACAAGTATTTGGGTATGTCGGAAGCATTAGGTATCAATGCTGCTGACATGAAACAATCGTTGAGGGAGCGCTTCTTTGGCCGCCTGAATAAGGTACTAAGTAGTCTTTTGTCAGGCGGAAACAAGGTGCGCGCCTTCAACGGTTGGGTCACGCCGGTTTTGATGTATTCTTTCGGCATACTCAAATGGACTCAGATGGAACTTGATGCCCTGGATAGGAGGGTCCGTGTACTGCTGACCGCAAATCGAATGCATCACCCACGGTCGTCGGTGATGAGACTGTATATCCCGCGGAAGTGTGGGGGTCGTGGCTTCTTAAATGTTAAGACCCTGCACAACCGTGAGGTATGCAGTCTCAGGGAATACTTCCTAGAGGCTGACGTGGGGATGCACCGAGATGTGGTCTCAGTGGACAAGGGCCTCACCCCGCTCTCCCTGGCTAACGAGAACTGGCGCAAACCTAGAGTATTAGACACTAATGATCGCAAGGAGGTATGGCAGGGCAAGGAGCTTCACGGACGCTTTTATCGGGCTCTACACGGACCCGATGTAGACTTCTTAGCGTCCGTAGCTTGGCTGCGTTTCGGTGACCTATTCGGGGAAACCGAAGGTTTTGTCTGTGCAATAATGGACGAAGTTATGATGACGAATAACTACCGGAAATACATTGTGAAGGATGGCACGGTTGACATATGTCGGGCATGCCACCGTCCGGGAGAATCGATCCGACACATTATTTCTGGGTGTTCTCGTCTGGCTAACGGAGAGTACTTACATAGACACAACCTCGTTGCCAGGATTATCCACCAGCAACTTGCTTTGAAGTACAACCTTGTGGAATCAGAAGTGCCATACTATAAGTATGTGCCCGACCCAGTTCTCGATGATGGTAATATCACGTTGTATTGGGATCGATCTATCGTCACTGACAGGACTATTGTTGCAAATAAACCTGACATTGTGGTGATAGATCGATTGGAGCGTCGCGCAATGATTGTTGATATAACGGTTCCGCATGACGAGAACCTCGTGAAAGCAGAGAAAGATAAACTATTCAAATATCTAGATCTGGCTCACGAGGTTGTCGACATATGGGACGTGAGTACAGCAGTCATTGTGCCGATAGTCGTGTCGGCCAATGGCTTAATAGCCAATACCCTCGACCAACATCTGAGGAGGCTCTCGCTTGGCAGCTGGATCAAGGGCTTGATTCAGAAAGCAGTACTTCTGGACACGGCGCGTATCGTTAGGAGGTTCCTCTCTCAAGAGCCCTGACCACCGGTAGCTCGGACCCTGTTCCTGATGCCGGTGGGCTACTATGTTTTATATTTTTAAATGTTTTTTTAATTTTTTTTATATAGAAATATTTAAAAATGTAAATTATATGTTGATAAAATGAATAAAGGAATAATATAATAATAATATAATAATAATATTGGCAGCTGGATCAAGGGCTTGATTCAGAAAGCAGTACTTCTGGACACGGCACGTATCGTTAGGAGGTTCCTCTCTCAAGAGCCCTGACCACCGGTAGCTCGGACCCTGTTCCCGATGCCGGTGGGCTACTATTTTTTTATATTTTTAAATGTTTTTTTTTGTCACTTTATATAGAAATATTTAAAAATGTAAATTGTATGTTAAGAATATGAATAAAGGAATAATAATATATTTATTTGCTTAAAACACGGTATAAAAAGGTCTTACATAAAAATGAGATCATACATGTTTAGCTTAAAAATAAAGCATGCAAAATTGTTAAGCACAAGCAAGTGCAAGATGCAAGTGTTGCATGTTGCTAATATTAGTGTTCTAAGAAATCCTTAATACTATAAAAATTATTTTCATTCAACCAATTGTACAATTTAGGCATATTGCTAGTGCTTGATTTGTCATTATATAGCTTTCATATCTTATGGATATTATATTTTTTGCTGCTGTCATTCCTTAATTTAATTCATTGTCATATTTAATTTTAATTTATTTTATTTTGCTTTTTGCCTTTGACATTAATTGATTGGATCTGACATTTATTTATTTCTCATATTTTTACTTCATTTAATTAACTTTATCTATTTAGTCAAAGTAATTAACTAGTTTTTACATGCCTCTAAAATTGACAAACGTGTTTGTTTTTTTTCTAATATGGGTCAATAACCAAAAATTAATAAATCATTTTTTTATATAAGGAGGCTAGAATTTTAGGTTAGATTAAATTTCCACGTCTTTCTTGACTTGAACCAAACATGCTAAAATCGAATCAAGTACCTACCTGGATACAAAGTATGTTTCAGTTGAAGATTAGCATTATCTTGAACTAAATATTATTTATTATATTATAACCATATAATGTCCCATTGCAGGGCAAAGGCCTGAACTAAAATAAAAATAAATCAAGGTTTTATTTCTAAAAAGTAGTATACAACATTATTTTTAGTATATGCGAAACCTGAATATAGTTTATTCAGAATAAGTAACTGAATCGATTCCAATAATTTTTAAATCATGTTATATTTTGTCCCAAAAATCTTTAAAAAAAGTTACAAGTTGGACACCGAGCGACATTAAGTACCTATCGCAATAATTTATTTACCTACTGCCGAATTATTATTATCAATGAGCTCAAGACGACGCTGGAGGCGCGTGTGGTGAACACGTTTTTGCGCGGACAACCAGGTAACAGAACAAGCTTATAACTGTGATTTTTCATGATACAGTTTTGGTATTTTGTACATAGATTCTTTACATAAAAATACTAGACCACGTGTCTAGTATTTTTATTTCAGGTTTAGCATATACTAAAACTAAGGTTGTATAAAAGAAATATTGATACAGTAATTAATTATTGCCTAGGTAGGTACAAAATATTAAAACTTTGTGTCTGCTTACCTACTAATAAAATGGCAGACATTTACATCAAAATAAAAGCATAATAGTCTAGACAGGTTTCAGTAAAGTTAGACAATTTATAGTTAGAAAACATCTGTCCCTCCCACGTTAGAATATAAATTTGACTGAGGTAAATGTATTTATTGTAGGTTTCACTACAAGCTTATTTACAATACTAAAGATTATCTTTAAAAAATAATCATTTTTAGTCATATTCTGTTAAACATGAGCAATAAGGCGTTTCTCCAGACAGGCCATGGCTAAGTTACGGAAGTAGCTTTGTAGGAAAATAATCCATAATTGGCAGTGGCGAAGGTTTCATACAACTCGATTCCTACTGGCTTCCGTTTGAAAAATGTCTATAGACAAATAATATAATCACTTTAAAGATATGTACTCCGGCTTACCTCTTACAAAAATTGACCCTTCGCTACTGATAATTGGGATCGTCTACCTACGTACGGTTACCCGACGCACGAATGCTTTGCTGGAAAACAATTAATGAACAACGCAGGTAACGTGACAAACCTATCTGTGGACAGCCGACTTCAGACTGAGCGTTGTCTCTCCGTCATTCGCGGAACTGTTTTACATAAATGTATGGATGAGATGACATGACCCTATTCGTAAACTCATGTCCAGTTGAAAACATGCGGGCTTTTATGATGCTTGCATTTGTTACGCGTACCAACCTTTAGGGTCTAATATTATGATCTTTCGTTATACAACGTGTTGGGAAAATTTATTTCGACATTCGCGCGTGCTTCGTCCGCCGCAATTTGTAGGAGTTTTAAATATTCACGTGTAAGCGGCGTATGCTTAATACATTCCTCATCTACATAATGTAATATTTTTCGCGAAACACCAACCAAATGTACAATAATGTTCTTATTTTTTTCTCCTTGCGAAAATGTAATTTTGTTATGCGAAGTCGGTTTAAAACTTTGTATATACAATGTCTGACCATAGTAAGGTAAAATATTTTATGGAGTGGTGTTTATTAATGATCTAGTTAATGCCCGCGGCATTGCCCGCGTGGAGTTCGGTAATTGTCCTATGGGATAGTACTACCGGAATTAAAAATTTACTATATGTTAATCCAGGTTATAAACTATTTGTGTGCCAAATTTCATCTAAATCCAGTCAGTAGTTTTTGCGTGATAGAGTAACAAACATCCAGACATGCGTATATCCCTACATCCATCATCATATTCGTTGGATTTTAAGATTTTTCCTTTCGGCCAAACTCTGAAATAATATCTATACGCAAAAATAGCAAACTATTCTAATTATGTCATATTAATTTATATTGTAGCGCCTTTGACGTGTGATATTTAAAAGAGTGTTTATTCAGAGGTCACATTCTTTAGATTTATTTTATTCCAACAAGGGAGGTTGCAATCGAAGTCGAGAGTTTCGGAGTGCGGTGCCTCCTACAGAGATTCATTAAATAAAATATGAATATTCAGATACGTGAAGTGTATGTTCAAAGAGAGCTTTTATTTATTTTTATTACTGTGTTTATTATTCTTTATATTTTATGAAAGTCTTTGATAAAATAGAAGTCTTTTTAGCTGCTTTGCAGTTACTGAAGCAATCGGTTTGTGTCATTGACCTACGGCAACGACTTTTGCTACGGTATGTCTACGAAACTGCTACGTAACCGCTACGCTTTTGCTACGAATTTAATCAGAGTAGTGCTTAGAAAGCTTCTCCAGTCTTCTAGCAATAATTATTTACAGTAACCAGACCAGTGATTGATATATAGACAGCGTCAGATAAATGATCTTATACTTGGGTTGAAAAAGAATTTAATTCCTCAAAAAACATATCAGAAATAAAACCTCTTTATACGTAACTATACTAATCACACTAATATTATAAAGGTGATAGTGAGACTTAACATCGTTTGGGATGGGGTGTCTATCGAGCACAGTAACTTTCCAAAGTATCTTGGGGTTTCTCTGGACAGATCACTGACTTTCAGCAAAAACTGCCATACCATCAAGCAGAAGGTGCACACTCGCAACATTCTTTTACGGCGACTAGTCTCTTCGAAGTGGGGTGCTTCGCCCCACGTCTTGCGGACTACTGCGCTGGCGCTATCTTTTTCAGCTGGTGAATTTGCATGCCCCGTGGAGCCGTTCAGCCCACGCAAAGTTAGTGGATACAGCTCTGAATGAAACGTGCCGGATCATCACTGGTTGCCTTAAACCGACCCCGGTAAAGATGCTGTACCCACTGGTAGGAATAGCGCCACCAGAAGTTCGCAGAACAGTGGCGAGCTCTAGCGAAAGAGCCAAAATGATTTCAGACACACGGCACCCTTTACATCTAAACACCCTCGTGTCGCAAAGGCTGAAAAGCCGAAACAGCTTTCTGAAGTGTGTCGCTCCGCTCACTGGCGAGCGGTCTACGAAAAGACTAAAGCTGTGGCGAGATAATGCATCCTTACCTAACCCATTCGTTCCACCTGCTGAAAATCTCCCACCTGGACACGAGTGGCCATGGCTGACCTGAAAGTCTTTAAATAGACTCCGGACCCAGGTTGGTCGCAGCAAGAAAAACCAGCTCAGGTTAATGACTCTGCCCTGCAGTGTAAATGTGGTGCTGTTCTACAAACGATGGGGCACTTAATATCGTGTCCTGCGTGTCCTGTTGTTTGTTCACTACAGGAACAGATGGACGCTACCGAAAGCGCCAAACTAGTAGCTCAGTTTTGGGCTGATACAATTTAGATTGCCATCGACACGCTAAGAAGAAGAAGGTGATAGTTTGTATGTTTGTTACGAATAAGCTCAAAAACTACTGGACCGATTTCAAAAATTCTTTCGACTAGGCAGAAACTACCGAATACCGTATGCTACGATCCTAACATACTTTACCTCGTACACTTCATATACCTGATCATACGATCCCGCCAGCGAGTGCTCCGCACCTAGCCTTTCTGAGCAATATCATCAATACGATAAAGAAAATTACATTTTTTAGCATCACAATATAATAAGGTACCTATGCATTTATTTGCATATACATCCAAAACGATCTACTAACTATCTTCCATTACACGGCGACTGCACTACTAAGGCGGCCCATTCAACCGCAGCCGTATCGCAGGTGCGCTGCAGTCGTCAACAGATCTTACGACGTGCGGCGGTCGTAACATGAATAGGAACCATTACTTGCTATCTTTATTACGTTCACATAAAGTCGATTCTTAGTTGGCGACGATAAATGTCCGATAGTGCAGCTTTAATAGAACCGTACTAAGTCATGGTTAAAATTTGAGTGTTATGATTTTCTTTTATGAGGTTTTTATAGCTTGGGATTTAGTTGTTTTGTGGATCAATAGGATATTATTTTTCCGTAATAGCTTTGCAGAAGAATTTTATAGGAAGACTGTTCCAAATCGTGAACCAGAAGACGTTTGTAATATTTGTTTCAAGCTGGTCTAAACTCCATCCATATATCCATGCCATTTTTAGTTATTGGTCCCGCAGTCATGGCGCTTGCATCAAGTAAGAGACTGTGTAATTTTGTTCTAAATTGCTAACCGAATCGAAATGTTACTGTTACTGTCAGCCTGCGTCATCCCACAGCTGGGAAAAGCCCTCTCCCTATGAGTTACAATTAAAATAATGTGGAGCAGTGGTCCAAATGAACACGTGTTGATAGTACCTACTGTCTCAGTGCATAGCAATGGACTCTTCCTATGTACTGAAAGAACTGAATGATTGACTTGCAAGTAACTTCAAATTCTCGTAGAAATAAAATTCTTATAAGGACCAGGTACGGAAACAACTTGTGTTTCTTAACATTTATTGGGCGAATGTCTCCCACATAATCTTCCACTCTTCGCTATGTGCTGATCTCATTAGCCAATCTCCTAAATCGTTCAGAAAATTATTGACAAATTTTAAACAACTACACTATCTAAAAACACGTTTTCTTCTTAAGTTCGTATGATCTTAAACATCGTAGCACCTAATGATTAATTTTCAGCTTTATTAGCTGCTACAGCATCTTATATTTCCACTAGACTCCATCTAAAATAACTAAACACAGTGCAGTCATCTCATCTCCCTTGCATTGGATCCAAGCCGGGATCACTCCGGATTACCAGCTCGTCGTCTTAATATTGCAGGTATTTCTAGTTATTATTATATGCGCCAGTACCTAGGTTTAAATCTAGATTATAGTTGAGAATTTTAATAATATCCAAAGTTTTGAGAGATATATAATTCTAGGGTTTTTGATACGATTGCAATGAATGTCTATTGTTTTCTATCACACATAACGTGAATATTACGTCTATATATCACTCAGGGACTTTCCTTGAAAAAATGGTCACTTCAGTCATAATTGTGACTATTAGATCAAAGAAACACTCAAAAAATTACACGGTGTAAGGGGACATCGGGGTACTCACCAAGGATTCTTCAGTGCCTGATTCAGTGATTCTAGACCCACCAGCATTCAATCTAGATCTCTTTTAAAATATCTGGGGGTTCTAGAATTGTGTAATCAAATAGGAAAAAGATCTTGTCACAATTTCCCTTATACCATGTATTTAATGTGTGAAAACACGCTCTTAACATTAAAGCTTATGTAAGGTATGTTCTACACAGTCGCAAATGAAAATAGAGCGGAAACACACGAAGTGTCTCGGAGATGTTACGTCGTCTTGCCGACCACAAGCTTAGCCAGGGGAATAAGTAACAGATAGGGGTGGCATGCCAGTTACCATATTCTGAGAAACTTAATTTAATTAGTAAATATACTATAATAATATTTCATAGATAAACTATCAGTAGAAAGCAACGTTTTATTATTATAACGAAATATTGGTTTTGATGAGTTTTGTATGTAATTATATGCATAGGTATATATTTTTAGATAATAATCAAACGTAGATAGTTTTGGTGAGCTTTATTATTATTTACACCTATACCCACATTTTGCCGGTTATGTTTAAGTCCCATGGGGCGAACCTATTGCCATCAACCGGGCACAGATCCAGACTCCGTGGCTGCTACTGAGAAATTTTCTGATGGGATAACCCAATAACTAACCCACCACACATCCACCCAACCCATTTGCGGATTACAGGCGTGATTTTATGTTATGTTATTATTATTTAGCATGCCTCTCAAAGTTGAAAGATGCCAGAAGATTTTTGTTGCAATGGATCCAAATACATACATATAAAAGCAAAAGCTTTTACGAGTCCATTACTCGTAGAAACTAGGACCCAAAAATGCCAAAAAGTTGGTTTAACACAAAACAGTGTTTACAGAAAATCTAGAGCACCTATTTCTCTGTTTGTACTACAGGACATAAATCGCGCCCGGCTCGCGCTTGCCTACTTTTATTTTATAGGCGTAAAACCGGCCGATTGTAAACATAATGCGTTGGAGACCATAAATAATGGCGCATTAAATTCCTTCGGCTTTAGCGGTACGTACCGAAGTTGTTACCACCTGAACCAATTATGTATCTACCGGTATGTTCCGTTTTATAGTTGATCACTTGATGATTTCTGGGAGGGAACAGCTTGAAGGATAATTCACGTAAACATACAACAACTATACGATGTAACTGGCGCAACTTTCAAACTTCGTCTAATACACCCATTCCTTACTTTATCCATTCTTGTTACACCACACGTCTAAAGTTCAAAATCTACAGTAGACAGCTTCCTTTCATATGATCAGGATGTTTCTGATTTTTCGTATTGTCTAAATTAATTAATAATCTCTATTGTCGTATTTAAGGTTTCTTTTGGGTTACTGCTCAAAGGTAAAAAAATATGAAAGAGGTGATACCTCTTTCATATTTTTCTTTCTTTCGACTATAGTAGAAATCTCATCTTAGTGAAAATCAATGTCAAAACCACTGTGATACTTGGATTAGCGTTCTTTCACGTTTTATACTATTCTGCCGTCAAAATTCACAGTTAAACCTTATTTTTTTGAAATAGATAATTATGTACAGTAAAGAATATACTAACTATAGCAGTTAAACCGTGGAAACACTGGAACCACCGTGGATTCACTTAAAAATTGGATACCTACTTCTCATTCAAATCAGGCTTCCCAGCAACACCGCCACGTCTCCATCTATAAATGTTTAAACCACCCATCCTAGACAAGTTCAAAACGACGGCTTAACCTCGCCGAGCGATCGATTCTGCGCTAGCCGTTTATCCAACAACCCTTGAGCTGTATCACTTGAGTAGCTGAAAATAAATTGGTATTTCCATTTTCAGTAGCAGTATCGACTTCGTTAAATCGGCCAGTTGATTTCGAGTTTGCACTTAAAGAAATTAGTAACAATTTGTAGCTGCCAGGGCCCGTAACTTTGAAAAGTTTAGTAGGGAATTTGTCAATGCATTAATTTGTTTAACGATGAAGTAACTTGTGGACTTCGGTATTATGAACTTAATGATCCCGGTTTAATATTAAATTATAATGTAATTTGGAAGTACGAGCTTTAAGAGCACCTACATTTTATGAGCGATTTTTAATACTTATAACTTGCTTAACTTGCTTGCTTTATTTATACTTGTAACTTTAATAAGACGGCTTGAAAATATGAAAAAGATAAAATCGTATGGAAATAAAATGTGATTGATATCAAAGTTGGCTGCGTTATCATAAACGATGGCATCATTTCGATTCTAGACCATTAAAGTCTTTAAACAGTTTGAATGGTTTGGTGTAGAGAGAATGAAAACAGGTAACTAATGATCGTATGAATTATGATGATCTGATGACAAAGCATTAGAATATTTCCTTTTCAGTACCGTGTACCTGCAGGTGAGGTCCGTCAACAAGATCAGCCATGTCGAACGTACCTATCTTCGTATTTGCAAACGACGCATATATTATAAAGATTAACTGATGCCCTCATCGTTCTTCCGCGTGAAATTATTATGATAAAAATTATTTCCTTATTTTAATAGAATTTTGTTATCAATTTGCAAGGGTTTTAATCTTTTTGCACGGAACCGTAATACAATCTAAATAAAAGTCTAAGTTACTCCTTATAACATCAGCTATCTACCAGTAAAAGTCCCGTCAAAATCGGTCCACCAGTTTTCAAGATTAGGCGGAACAAACAGTCTGACAAACAGAAATGTATGGTGCCTACATTGCATATTGTTATAAGTACCGTATATAATTTATATGCATTCACAGTAAAAAGCTGTTCATTTCAATTTTATTTACACGTATGTATAGCTGATGTAAAGAATAAGCAAAAGAAACTGGTAATGATTGTACGCACGTGGCGATCTGTAGTTTTGCCAACCCCATGGGAGAAAGCCGTAAGCAGGACCAAAAACCCTTAAAAATATACACGAAAATCCTTTAAAAAAGTGCCCACCATAACCTGAACCCACTATCACATGCACGTTCTATAAATATAATGTCGGTAACTATTTATAAAGAGGGTAAGTGGGGTGCGTCATAAGAATAAACGAGGCGCATTAGGGCCATACGTTGCGACCACACAGCGGCCCATTTTATAAAAATGTGCCAGGCACTGTGTGTAACAACAATACTGGGACTTTAAGGTATGTTCTCAAGTATTTATGGGTATAATGGGGTGCTATGTGTACAAGGGAAGGATATGAGGGAAATTAATTAACATAACACATTATATAATGTTTAAGTCAGCCAACCAGATATCTTTAAGTCCCATGTAATAGGGGGAGAGCCTATTGCCATCAAACCAATAACACTTTGTCTGACCCGGGAATTGAAGCCAGGACCTCATGCTCAGCAGTCGCACGACCACTAGACCAACGAGGAACTCCGGAAATGAATTAACTATAGCTACCTATATGTTCGATGTAGAGGATTTAAATAATAACTGCCACACGGACCGACCACATTAAAGCTGTGCTAGCCGAAGTCTATTCGTGGATAGATGAACGGTGGCTGTCCATTACATAGGTACCAATGCACACTGTACCTACCACGGAAAGCATGTTAAGCTGTTGGTACTGGAAGCCGTTCGGAGATATCTGACGGTTGTTACGGGTAGTGAGAAGCTAAAAGACTGACAATCAGTCTTTACAAATATTATCTTTTTTACTTATTTACCGGGTTGTGATGGTCGGATAAGCAGTCGTTGCAAGGAAAATACAGTACTGGTTCGACTAGATTTTGTTGAGAAATACTAGACAGATGATGATTGAACAACGTGATATTGTTTGTGTGCAATTTTTGCATCTGATAATTAGCACAAACTGAACCGTTGTTTGCCATATGCACTAGAAATTCTAGTCTTAAATATAATAAATAATAATAATACAATCTTTATTAACAGGTGATTGTTCAAAAAACAGTGTGGCCATGGCTTTTGTACTAGGATTCCCTGTATCACAAGAAGCCAAAAGCCAAAAGAGCTAAATTACAAGCAAAACATTGTAGAATAACTATAAATTGGGATCAATATAACTGAAACTCCTATAACCTAAAATATCCTGTTAATATCAAACTAACGATAAAACATTTGTTTTAAAAACAGAATTTTTACAACGTGTTCAAATCGTGTAACTTGAAAAATATTGCAAGTAAAAGTCTATTGATCCGATCATAGAACTGACATTAGCGGGTAGCACCCCAGAATTCCATTCGAATATGTTTTATTACCAAAGTGAAGGCAATATCGAGACTATGTGGTTTCTTAGAGCTCTGTGCTCGAATATTAAAGTCGACCATCCACTGCTATGTAGGCGGAAAAGACAGCTATTTTATTCAGCTGTCTTTTTAACAATGAATGTTGATGGATGGAGAGAGGAAGGTCAAAAAAGATGGATGGATTGAGTGAGATAGGAAAAGAAAAAGGAGTAAACCAATGCGTACCGGCTGACAGGGGAGAATGAATGAACGAGCGTGGTGCGCCGACCCCAAGTAACATGGGACAAGGTCAGAAATATGATGGTAACTAAAAAAAAAACTCAGACAACGACATTACTATTGTGCCAAAAGTTCTAATCTCTTGAATTCATAATGGATGCTTGATAGTGTGTTGGAGCTATACTTTAGTACATTACAAATGAAGCTTGTAAAAGCCATGAATGCACAATATTATAGCGCATTGCGGCGGCCTAACAAATCTCAAACAATAGGAGATTATGGAACAATTACGCCTGTCGATTAGGATATCAACAAAATCGTCAAATATAACAATTATGGTATCAATCATCGGCCATTCTGGTAAGCTTTAATTAGCAGATTTGGCACCCACGATATGCACGAAAAGTTTTCTATATTTGCGGCGAGGCTCATTTATATGAGTCACCCATCCGTGCATAGCGTGGCTGTGGGTTGCAGTCTGTCAGTGGACAATCCCCGCTACAGTTTCATACATAGCAAATCCGGGACACTTAATATCTTGTCCTGTTGTTTGCGCAGTGCAAGAGCTGATGGACGGATAGCGTTCAACAGCTCTCTCTGATGGACGGATAGCGTCCATCAGCTCTCGAAAGTGATAAACTCGTAGCCAAATAGGCCGATTTCATAAATTGCCATCATCGATACGCTACAAAGAAGAACGAAAATCTAAATTCCGGAACCTAGCTTAGCCGGGGAATGCTGTGGAGCACCGCCTTAATACCGTGTGCCGGTTATACGGACGTCTACGGAATACATTTGCTTCGTAAAAGTTATTTTTCGTCATAAACTGGTCGTGTTCAATGTCTTAGCGTATTGAATTATTGGGAGCGATGATATCGATGTGTTTGTGTAGGTTTTATATATCTACGTCAAGGTTATATGTCCCCAAAGTGAATGACCTTGTATGAAAAGAAGCAAAAATTTTATATCGTCATACCATCAATAGTATATCTAGATTTCCAATGTTTAATAATGAATAATCAATAGCTAGTGTTTTATTTATTTATTTTAGTACATGGAGGACTTACAGCTAATAAAAACAAACAAGAAAGTAACCATAGTCACCAGAAAGCCAATTACAAATTTAATTTAGTATTTTATAGCACGACAAGACTTGTGTTCAGGGGAATATTCCACACAAACTCACATACCATACAGAGCCCATACAGAACTGAATTATCAGAAGTCCTTTCTTATATTATTATTATTTTAGTTCTTAGTTCTTCTTCTTTTTTCATGAAGTTCTTCGTTTTAGTTTTTAGTACTATTACTAGGTTGTGAGTTATGTGTCAGAGAATTAATTTTAAAAAAATTGGTAAGTAGATTTTATACTAGACTAGCGACCCGCCCCGGCTTCGCACAGGTGCAATATGTACATATAAACCTTCCTCTTGAATCACTCTATCTATTAAACAAAACCGCATCAAAATCCGTTGCGTAGTTTCAAAGATTTAAGCATACAAAGGGACATAGGGACAGAGAAAGCGACTTTGTTTTATACTATGTAGTGAAGGTCAACAAATCTACATCACCTGAGAAAAATAAAAAAATATAGCTATTCAAATATCCGTTTGTTCAGCTCCAAACGTTTGTAGAAAGACAACGCACGTACCGGGGGCAGTGAGATGGGTCTCTATTATTAACCAAATTCTGGAGATGTTTTCTGAGCAAACGTTCCGTGTCGTCATTCTCAAGCAATCCTTCGCACTGTTTTGTTAAATTTTCGGAATTATTATGTTAAGAAATGCAGCAAGGTCTCGCGTAAATATAGCACATCGTTTATAAGAAGTTCGGCCACTTGTATGGCAGTTTCTATCTAAAACTGATGGCTTAGGTAGGTAATGTTATTTCTTTTGTGAGGAGAATTGGAGAATTGGAATCGGAAAATTTTGAATAAAAGCCCGTATTTTAGAAGCTTGTGGCTGAATAATAACATCCACTAGGGTCGATTTTTAGGTTAAGCCATGCTTGACAGGTTGGTCTCTGGATGGCTGACCACCCGTTACACACCGATTAAACAATCAATATCTTTATTGTGGAGTTCGAGTTTCGTTCGTGCCTCGGAATGCACGTTAAGCCGTTGGTCTCGGCTATCATTTGTAGCCATTTACCCATTACCCAGTACTAACTGGGTTGTGGAGGTCCGATAGGCAGTAGCTCCATATAAAATATTGGTATTCAGCTGCATCCGGTTAGACTGGACGCCGACCCCAACACAGTTGCGAAAAGGCTAGGCAGATGATTCTAGAAGAGAGGTCAAGCAAAGTTTACGATTCGAAGCTAAAACATTAACTGTAAACAAGCCGACAGAATCGGCAGATAGTGGATAATGTAATTTTAGTAACACTAACTGTTAAATAAATTATTTGTTTCAATATGGATACAGCGGCATAAAGGCTCGAGTGTACAGCAAATAATTAAACGTATTTCACGTATCATTTTGTCTCTGTCATTTTCAAACGACAGAAGGAAACAGAACGATGTTTAAAATAGATTTAGTGTTGTATGCATTAGACTCGGTTACAGGATTTAGAATTTAAAGTTGTTATCTAGTCGAACTCTATTTAAGCATTAATTTATGAATTTCAAAAGAATATCGATAATGCCTCGTCGGTCTAGTGGTCGCGACCGCTGAGCATGAGGTCCTGGGTTCGATTCCTAAGTCGGGCAAAGTGTTATTGGGTTTTTCCTTCAGGAATTTCTCAGTAACAGCCACTTAGTCTGGATTTGTGCCCGCTTGATAGCAATAAGATCGGCTCCTATTACATGGGACTTAAACATAACTGGTGAAATTTGTGTGTACTATTAGGTAGACCTCTGCTTAACTCTTCGGGAATAACAGGTGTGATGTTATGTTATGTTCTGTTATAGTTAATGCTTTAAGCAGAGATTGACAAGTTCTCAAATTCAAATTCTTAACTCAGAAACCGACAGTTAGTAATATTATGATAAAAGTTGTAAAGTTCATAAACTTAGTACCTTCTGTTGATAACCTATGACTTGGAACTTCCTCTTATAAAGGACGACAAATAGCCTGCTCGAAATCATGTGGTGTCACGGTGCCACGGACGAAATTACGCCATCAATTCGATAACCGCTAGCGGGAAAGGAGACGAGCCAAGGGATTTAATCACATAGAAGAGCTGCAGTTTTTAAAGAGTGGTTGATTCCGTGGTGCTTGTCAAATCAATAATGATCATCATAGTTAAGGTAATCAAAGTTTCGAATGGTGACTAAATTTCAATTGGTCGCGTGGGGATTTACATAACCCAGCGCATCTAGGAAGGTTCTTTTTGGTGGCCTGCTCTGTCCCAATCCTGGGCGTAGGCCTTCCTCCACTCCTCCCACTTCTCGTGAACCCGTGTGTCCTCCTTCCAGTTCGGACTTACTTGTCCAGTTCATCCCGCCATCTGCTTCGTGGCTTGCCCACCTCACTGTGTCAGGGCACCAGTTTCCTGCTATTTTAGCCCACAGTTTGTTTGATCATGTCTAGGCAGGTTTAGAACTTTTTAAATTCTGAATTTTACGCGCTAAAGTTCCCATTAGCTTCATAATAATACGTGTCCTTTATGATCAAGTATCAAACAGTGATCGTGATTTTGCATGTATTTTTAGTGTCGGGGTATCGCGCACCCCATGTGATCGTTTTCGTAACTTTTTAGCAGTGACGAAAAAGCTGTTAATTGACCACCAGAGGGCCTAGTTATACCAAATTCTATCAGTGATAACATAATGAAAAGTAAAAGTCAAAAATGTGTTGAACTAACATCATCATCTGCCTAGCCTTTTCCCAACTATGTTGGGGTCGGCTTCCAGTCTAACCGGATACAGCTGAATACCAGTATTTTACATGGAGCGACTGCCTATCTGTCCTCCACAACCCAGTTAGTACTGGGTATTACGATACCCCTTGGTAAGACTGATATTCAGACTTTCAGGCCACTGAGTACCTGTAACGACTGTCAAAGTTCTGCAAATGACAGCCGGGACCAACGGCTTAACGTGATTTGTTTATGTAATATGCTGTATGTAATGGGTGGTCACCCATCCACGGACCAATCTAGGCAAGCGCGTCTTAACCTAAAGATCGATCCGAGCGGAAGCGGAGCGGAACGTAGCGTGTATTGGACTAACAAAAGCTACCGTTAAGCTTATGTCAATCTAGTTGAAAGTTGTTGAGCGGTTGCCACGTGTAATGGCCCTCTACACTGTCGCACACGCGTAACAACTGAATAAGTAATGTAAACTCTATTTTCCCAAGCAACTATTTCAGTTTCAGTTTAACACAAAACACAAACTCAATTACGGAGCGCTTACCTCACGGCGCACACCGGGAAGCGGCACACAATATCACCATGCACTAAACACTTGACTCACAAATACCTTGTAAGAAACCTTTCATACATTTTAAATAAGAATTACCCGGCCAAGTGAAGGAGACACCGCGAGGAAGATATCCTCTGGCGTCTAACCATTACTCCGAGAAATGCCAATTTAAACTTGTAACGAGGTTTCCCGCGAGTGGCTGCGGAACGAAATTAAAAACTCTACTGAGCCAGCGCTCGAATAGCTTCAGTGACTGGATGCGGCCTGTAACCGGCCTAACTTCCATCCTCACTTTGTTATGTACCTCCCTCACGGCAATTTTCAGCCTTTTCAACGAGAGATCAGGGTGCAAAAAGTGTGCCAACTAGTTTTTGCCCCGTTTCCTGGTTCACTAAAACTTTTTATGGATTAAAAGAGCAAGGCGATATTAAAATTTTATGGTCGTCTTCGGTACGCCGAATATCTGCGATATTGGTGGAATGCTTTGTGGCTACGACATAAAGTGCATGTGGAAGCGTCTCTCGGTAGACGTAAGGTATTGAAAGGCTGAACTCTCATTTATATATCTTATACTTATAAGCTATTGCTTATCCTGTGAAGTAGTAAAATATTGATGTAGACTTCATCGATTTACAATCACACAGTCTGACTTAGAAACAATTTTATCATTCTACAATAATTTACAAGCTATAATTGAATTGTTTACAATCCAAGACTTTAGTAATTTAGGAAGATTTATCCCAAAGATATACTTAATTGAAAAATAACTTATTGACAAAGCCTGCCAGCGGCGTAGGCCATAAAAAGTCAGCAGGCAATATTGTAGTTACAATTTCCCCAACTGCTAAACACGAAAACCGCACACAACTTCGAAACATCGCAAATGTAGCTTAAAATACACCGGCATCAGCTCCAACATTTTAAAGTACCGTAGTTCTAAGTTGTCCAAGTCTTGGCCACGTAAATACCACCGAATAAGTTTCAAAAAGTGCGACCAGACAGATGTCAGTTTAAAAACAAAGTTCAAGACGCTACAGCATGTTGCAAAACAATCCAGATGTTAAGACAGCGGCGTACGTGATCCGAATGGGAACACCCTTTACATTCCCGTCTCCAATAGTTGTGTATAAACGCGGTTATTGAATATTAAACTCACGAAATGGGATATTATGGGCGCGTGGAAAGTTAAGAGTTTACTATGGAATTTTTTCCGGAGCTATTTTTTTTTATTTTGTGTGCGGAGGCTTACTTTTAGTAGTGCTCATTTTGTGGAGCGGATTTTAGGGATATTACTTTTGTGTTGACTTAGTATTAGGTTACTTTATTTTTCACAATTTACTCCATTTTAGTCCTTAGGTAACACATCACGCCTGTAATCTCCGTAGGGTTAGGTAGACGTGTAACGAATAGTAAACCCACATTTTGCCAGTTATATTTAAGTATCATGTAATACTGGGCAAGCCTATTGCCATCAACCGGGCACAAATCCAGTCTTTGTGGGTGCTACTGAGAAATTCCTGATGGAAAAATCCAATAACACTTTGCCCGACCCGGGAATTGAACCCAGGACCTCATATTCAGCAGTCGCGCTTACGACCACTCGACCAACGAGACAGCTTTAAGTAGTCTGGGAAACAAAAAAAAAAGGTGTTAAACTATAAGACTACCAACTTCAATAGTTCGTTTATTCAAATTATAAGTCAGTATTGACAGTTGTATGTAATGGTTATAATATGTCAAATTGACGCTGGTCTCTTTGTCTAACTATTAATTTACTTGACAGAAAATTTATATATTTTCGGGCCATATTTTAGATATCACTTTAGACAAAGTAGACAGCTATATGTATAAAGGTCATTCATTTCCTGGTTGGAAAAAAGCTAACGATTTACCTTAGGCTTATACGATGGAGACCGATTACCGCCGTCTACGTACACCTGCTACTAAAGAGGCAAGGTGACAAACTTAGACAAGTCAACCGTCTACACGTGTCTGCTATTTTACTGAAAAATTGGAGCTTCGTCGTGAAATAGGACCTATAGAGGTGAGACTTTCCCGAACAGACACTTTGACAAGATGTTCTAATGCTGCTACCTTACGGTAGGAATAATTAAATGATTACATAGTTTACGTGGGTGACTCCATTAGTTCTTTAGCTCTCCATTTTCTGTACATCATGCAGGCTGCTAACATAACTTGTCGTCATGATTTTTCCCGGAAGGATTCGGCAGAGGTGTTTTAAAACGATATACTCGAAATATAATTATCTTATGAAGGATACGAGGCTATTGCCATCAACCAAATATTCTGGGCTGTTACTTAAGAACTCTTGGTGGAAAAATCCAAACACTTAAACACTGTTTTAAGCTTTCACGGTTTACAACTAAACTTATACTGTCACTTACGGGACATCATCCGTGATTGAAAAATAAAAAATAGAATAAACAACATATTTGTTTATTCTATTTTTTATTTTTTAAATAAATAATAATAAACAAAAAATAATAATAATATAAAATAAAATAATAATAAAAAAAACATAATATTATTTAATATCGGGAGCTCAAAATAATGAACAATCACGGAAGATATCCCGTCGACAGTATAATTGAATGTTGTTTGTTGTTGTGTTGTTTGATGTTGTTGTTTAATTGAATGTTATGTATTGATTGTTTTTTTAATTGTTTTTTTTTGTTTAATTGATTGATTGTTGTATTTGAATTTTAATAAGTAAAAACACTTAGTCTAACACTTTGTCCGACTTGGGAATAGAACCCAGAACCTCATGCTCAGTTGCGCTAGCGACCACTGGATCAATGAGGCAATCAGTTGCCTAAATACCGTAAAATCAAGACCTATGTCTGAAGTGCAAAGTCAAAGAAACAGTTACCAAATTTTAAAATTCAAATCACTAAGTTATCCAATTGCCGTCTCTAATTCGGAGTTGGCAATAAAAACTCACATAAAACACACGTCCGAAGACACAACATCAGTTTGCTTAGCTCAAAAGGGTCGTTTCATACGTCCGGCGAGCGTGTTCTCGCAAGGAAGATGGTCGGCGTACGTGTCCGGCATTCCGTCCGCCCGTCCGCCTGTCCTGTCCGGGTTTAACCCTTAACGGTTTTAGATTAGCCCGTATTCTTGGAGTGTGACGAGAAACACAACTGTGTACGAGTGTTATGAATTTCGACGTAAGCGATTTTTCTTTCATTCAATTTAACGGCTGGTTGCGTTGTTTCGTTTTTGTTTTATGTGAGGGCTGTTAAATATTTTTTGGTGTTTTGGAATGATTAGATTTTTTTACTGTTTGTACGGGACTTGGGTTGCGCTGTTGTCAACTGCTGGTCATTCTTAACACCCGTATCTATAAACAAGTAAAAGTGTTACTTGAGTAAAAGTAGTTACTTAAGATAAGATTTTTATTCTGTAGAACTAGCAATTGCTTGAAGTTAGAACTGTCAAAAGTTAGAATTCTTTGCTTTGCTTCCTTTGACGGTTCTTACTTCGTTCAAATTCTTGTCTATTGCATAAAAATGTTGCATAAATAGTTACTTAAACGCTAGTAATTACTTTATCTTGTCTATAGATACAAGTGTAAAAATATAAACTATCTATCTATTTATGTTTTCATTTTAATTTTGAACTGAGTTGAATAATTTATTTGTGTAAAAATATGGTACATTAGGGTCTTATAAATAGGATTGTGAACTTACATGTTTCGCAGTTTATTTTAAAAAGTTTGTGTATTTAAATGTTTATGATGTGTAGTAGGTGAGTGTAGTAATTCCAAAAACATTACCTGGCCCTAGTCACGAAACTTGACATATTGTATTCTGGTCAAAGTTTATTCAAGAAAAATATTTCATATCGCACCCACATTTATGCAAACAAATAATAACCTGCATTCGCGCAACGATTAATTCACCTAGCAACATTATGGTAATAATGTCACACTGCAAATTTTCACATTATCGAAACATTTTCACGTACATTGCCGAGTTTATCGCGCTTCGTCATGCGAAACACGGAACTTGGGGGGAAGCAGGCAACGCCGTCGTGTATAAAACCGATCTTGATACGGGCGGCGTTTGTAGTGTGAAAGGAAAATTGTTCTTATGAATGTTGGTGCGGAATTTTAGTGGACGGTTGTATGGGTAGAGGCTGTATGATAATGTGTTATTTATAGTTTAAAACACTTTAGATTTGATATTTTAAAATTTTTCGATGTCTCTGTTGATACTACGAATACCAGTAATAGGCTTACATACCAGCACTTTTATTTTATTTTTATTTTTTCTTATTAATTCTTAGTATGTTATGCTGTTACCGCATCAAATAAATAAACACCTTGAAAGATCAGTGGTTGAGCAACCCTCATTTTTGGCAGCCGAACATCGATTTAAAGCCTACAGTCGATCCACAATCATGGCCAAGTGATTGTTGGAGCAAATCTTAGAATTTTTTGGCTAGTTACTCCTAAAGAACCCTGATATAGTAAATGGCGCAGTACGGAACCTTTATTACGTAAGTAGGTATGACTCGCAGTTGTTTCATTTCACTAAGTAAATACGCTTTCTTGATAGCTGACAAAACGAAATAAATTAATAACCACAGCTTCTGAGTAGAAAGCTCACTTTACACAGGATCTGATATTCTAGACATTTCTCTAGAGTGCATACCAGCATGAAAAATCGTAAGAATTCAAAGCACGGTCTTATTTCTGTTTAATTTCTTCATCAAAGAACACAAGAATAAGAAAAGCAAAGCGGAGCAACAAAACATCACAAGATGCATTCCGCATTTTAACGGACGAGAGAAAATATTAAAAAGGAGATTTAATGCAAAACAGGCAGGCGACAAACGGGACGGATGCAATCAACATCTCATTAGCGGAGTTCTTAATTCCTGTGTCCCAAGGGCTCCCTCTGATTTCTTCGATAAATCGTTTATTACAATTCCCGTTTTTTACCCTCCCTGCCGTTCTTGTCTCGCGAATATCAGCGTTATCCGATCGGTGATTATGTTAAAAAATTGAACGAATTTAGATTGGATTCGATAGAAAGTAAATTGGGGAGTCGAGGAAAAAAGTTTAATGAACTCACGCTTCGCGAGTTTGAAAAATTCCGATTTGTCTGACATTTTTTGTTAGCTACATAGTTGTTAAAGTTACAGAATGGGAACATTTTGTAATTTAATGTCATTGGAATTCTGACCTACATGGACAAAACACGTAGTTGTATGAAATTGCTGTAGATACTATTCTACAGGGATCCAACTAACTAAAAGCCCCTTTTCGTAATCCCTGACTCACCTCTTTTGAGTCATACGAGAGATAAGGGTCACCTATTCCTATTAGCAACATAACATCAAGCCTGTAATCCCCGAAGGTTTAGGCAGAGGTGTACCTAATAGTACACCCACATTTCGCCAGTTATGTTTAAGTGTTATTTATATAATAGTGGGCGAGCCTATTGACATCAACCGGGCGCAAATCCAGACTATTGAAAAATTCCTGATGGATAAACCCAATAACACTTTGCTCGACCTGGGATTCGAACTCAGAGCCTCATGCACAGCAGCCACGCTTGCGACCTAATGAGGCAGTCTTAGTTCCTATTAGCAGTCGGCAAATCTCAGTCACATATACTGTTTATAATTATACTTAAAATCAACATGGCAACATTACGACGCGAGTACCAGGCTGGCAGAGCCAGTGCGGAGTAATTTAATGAGTTGACCCGTTAATTGGCGAACAGCTGGTTCCTACAGCCAATGTTTAAATTAACTGCCTTTTGTGTAGGGCTGTTGAGTTCTGACGGTTCTAATACGTGGCGTGAGATGGGGATTGTTATTTATAGAAATAATTTAACACTAATTAGTTAGTTCGTTTTGACTAAGACAAATAACTCACGTTGCTCAAAGAGGTGCTAAGAAGAAGGAAGATAGTTGGACAAATCCAACAACTAGATTTCCACGTTCTCGGTCGTTGGATGGCAAGAACTGGACGTTTTGGGGAGAAGCCTTTCCCCAACAGTGAGCTGACGCGCCTGTTAAAATTACAACTACTATTGATACGATACTAGCACTTACTCCTTTATATTTTAGAGAGTGACAACCCTATTTTAAACGCGCTCTTCCGATGTTACAGTTTCCCAACTATAAAATTTCAACTTGTTTTTACAATAAAACTACGAATAACTTCGAATTTATTGAAATGTACCAACCGAAATATTATCTTGTAATACTTCGTGATAATTGGGTAGTTTCAACGCATTTTTTTGTTCGAATTAATATTAAATAGCGTGTTATTGTGTAAAACTTTCTTAACCGTAATATTTTTAACGTATTTAATTTAAAATGATTCATTCTTTCATCAGCATCTGTCTAACTTTTCCGCAACTATGTTGAGGTCGGCATGCAGTCTAGCCGGATGCAGCTGAATATCAGTATTTTTCATGGAGCGACTGCCTATCTGACCTCCACAGCCCAGTAACTTGATAATAGTAAGACAGCGTGTCAGACTTGGAGGCCTCTGACTACTTGAATTATTCAATTATTCTATGGGATTTACTGATTGATTTGTTTTGGAAGGCTGCAGGGATCCGCTAGATGCGAGTCGCACGGGACCGGTCAATGTGGCGACACTTGGGGGAGGCCTACGTCCAGCAGTGGACGTCTTTCGGCTGAAATGATGATGATGATGATGATGGGATTTACTTGCATTGTTTGTCTCAGTCAGCAACTATTTATTGTTGCGAATCATACCTATGATTGAGTGATTAACGCCTAACTGGACTTTTGTAATAACTCCAAAATGATTAAATGAAATGAAAAATGAATAAATGATTATTATGCTAAAATAAAATTACACATCAATACAAAATCGTAAAGTCAAACATAAATATTAATTCTTCATTAAAGCCATAGATAAATTCGGTCAATGTTGATAAATAGTAATTATTTATGTTGTATTGAAAACAAATCAATCGGTAAATAAACAGACTGTTTATAATAACATTTTAAATAACATTTAAAATAAACACACATTATACGTGTGTATTGCGGCCATTGACGACACGGTTGGCGCAGTGGCTGCTGCACGGCGAACCTGAGCGTCGTGGGTTCGATTCCCGTATGGAAAAAATATTTGTAGCCCACAGGTAGTTATTACGGGTCTGGCTGTTTGTGTATGTGAGTTTAAATATTTGTAAACGCACCCATGATACAGGAGAAATTTCTAGTGTGTGGCAACGTATCTTAAAGGAAAAAAAAAGATCTTGAAACAAGAGAGGATTTCCATTGTCTGTCTTTTTTAATACATTTTTGGCTATTTGCTAGGTAAGCTTATTCTTTTCTATATTTGATTTTCGAGTGACAACATTGTCTTGTGTATTGCAGAGAAAAGAATAATGATGTATTTCTTTTTCTGCAATATACTATTTACTATTTATACCTCACAAACATCACGCTTGTAATCCCCGAAGAGTTTAAGCTGAAGTGTACCTAGTGTAAGTGTCGCCAGTTATATTTAAGTCTCAGGTAGCCTATTAGCATCAACCGGGCACAACTACACATATTCTTACACCACCCAAAAACCTAAATAAACGAAACACGTCATTACAATAATAATAATGTTCATCACAAAATCCACTTACATAATAGCGTCCCTCAATTGTAAACCCCACGATCTTATTGTCAACATAATTTGCTTTAAACAGTATTATCAATCGAAAATTTCTGAAGGGATCATGAATAATTCGGCGAACAAGTGAACTGGCGCAAAAGTTTTCTCCCCAAGCGTCTCCGCTGTAATGAATATACATCCTTAAAACATTTTGCAAACTCTATTGAATGGACTGAACGAATGAACTTTAATTTTGATGAAGTATTATGTACCGCAATTTGGGAGCGGGATCGGTTTTTGCTCGTTCATAGCACTCTATTACCGCAAATAGGTAACTTTGTTTGTTTTAAATAATAGACTGTTTTGTTTTGTTGGCTAGCGTGAAACATTTTTTGTTTTTTTTTTGTTTGATGGCTCGGCTTTTTTGTTATTTATTCTGGCATGGATTTGGGGATGCTGACTAGTTCCAGAAACTGTTCTGAATATGAATGCAGGTGTGCACTGTGGGTAAGTAATCTCTATGGTCATATCAAGAATGTCTGGCTCATTATAAACAAGAGAGTAGGGGCGGTCTGCGGTAGGTGTGTCCTATATTTCCATAGAGGAATGTTATCCTCTGTAGTTATGTGTACTAACTTTGGAATTAAGAATAAGAAAAGTGTGTGCCATGGGAAAATTTAATTTAATACTAATAATTAACAAAAATTACTGACCAAAACGCCTTTTATTTATACGGGACACAATATGTCATACTAAATCACACACAACACGATTAAATTTCTATAGTATCATTAAATAAAATCTCTTTTAAGAATTATATTATTTGCATGGTGAAATTGCACAACAAATACAAATGTTAATAGTTCAAAAATAAACTTCTCACCAAAAATCTTTATACACTTTTACACACGGACGAAGCTACGGTCAATTCTAGTATTGTATATTTTCATCCCCATTAAGTTCAACAGCT
Organism: Noctua fimbriata; assembly: GCA_905163415.1. Classification (NCBI taxonomy): domain Eukaryota; kingdom Metazoa; phylum Arthropoda; class Insecta; order Lepidoptera; family Noctuidae; genus Noctua; species Noctua fimbriata. The sequence goes on along the minus strand of LR990931.1, from coordinate 17,736,572 downwards.
GTAAACGAGTATTGTTACAATTATTTTCTTTTATTTTATTTGCGTCATATTTCAGGAGTGCTGTAAAAGCATCCAGTTTTTTATCACCGTGTCAAGTGTTATTTAGTCGTTTCACTGAGGTACTAATGAGTGTGGAGGTCCATGTTGACAAATAAATAAACAAGCAAGAATAATAGTAGGAAAAATATGCATATTTTATTAAAATTATTGCAGTTTTTAGAAGTTTAAGGATAACCGGGTTTTGCCCGCGGCTTCGCTCGCGTTAATTTAGAATTTTACAATCAGTTCGGGTTGTACTCTGCTTGTAATATAATATAATTCAATCATGATTTGAAAGACATGTGGCGCCATCTATTATCATAAGAACGTTATTGTTGTTTACCTCGGGAACAGTACTTTTTTCGGGATGAAAGGTACCCTATGTCCGTTTTTGTACACCTGACAACGTATATGCAAAATTTCAGGATGACCCTTTCAGTGGTTTAGGTTAGAAAAGGTAACAAACAATCAAACTTACTTTCGCATTTAAAAAATTATTAGTTAGGGTTAGGAAGAGAAGACCAAAGAAACGATGGGTAGACTGCTAAAGATGATATGACTAGAAAGGGATTATTCACCAATAATAAGATGAAGACTAATAGAGAGGTATGAAAGAAGAAGATACGATGTCCCGACCCCTAATAAAGGGTCCCCTAATTGGCGTCAGGGTAGGAAAGCGATGATGAAATGATGTTGCTCATTTCTTTTATAGGTATTGGTTTTTGGCATGACCAATATAATATTTATAGCTTGACAATTTATTGATATAAAGCCATAAACGTAACAAGAACATGAAATATAAAAATATTTCTAAACAATAGACAAGAAATTCGTTAAGGTTACTCATAAATTGGGAATCTCAACTATCCATTAAAATTATTTGTATTGGCGCTGAAATGTTGTGATACTAACTCGTGGATGGGGCTTATTTTAATAAAATTAATGAACTAGCTCTGAAACCTATGTTTGCATAATTTTCGGGATTTCAGAGTTAGTCCCATTGTAAAACTTGGTTAGAATAATGAGTATAGAGAAATAATAGAGAAGTATACAGCGTATAAACTGACCCTTCACGAAGCCGTCAACCAAGCATTAAACCAAGTCTCACTGCAAAAATTTTTGGTGTGAAAGATCAGGATTTACAATAGGGCGCAATGTAACGCACTCAACACATGGTGTTGATGGATGCATTGAATAGTACAGGGGTAATGGATGTATTTAAAGTAAAGTTATAACATTTAAAACTTGTGTTTAAACAAATCGTGTGTAAAAGGTTTCCCAGGTATGATCTTGTCCAAAAAATGATCGCAAAGACGGGAAGAACAAGTGCTCCTCGGCTTAACCCCCGACGCAAACAGAGGGGTGTCATAAGTTTGACTGCAATGTGTGTGTGTGTGTGTCTGTCTCTGGCACCGTAGCTCTTAAACGAGTGAACCGATTTGGATGAGGTTTTTTTTATTTGTAAGCTAGTTTCTTGGCGATGGTTTAACAAAATCGGTGCAGCCATTTACTAGTTATGGGGGATGAAAGTGGGTATGATAAATGGGGTATCAAATGAAAGTGCATGATGTGTATATTGCAATTAGACATGTTTCATCAAAATCGGTGCAGCCATTTACTAGATTTGGAGGATGAAAAATCGAATATTTTTCATATAGACCCAAGTGGGGTATCAATATCAAATGAAAGTGAATGATGTGTATATTACAATTAGACTTGTATTATCAAAATCAGTTCAGCCATTTTAGACATGAGGGTGAAAGTGGTGATGAATAATCGAATATTTTCAAATATACCCAAGTGGGGTATCAAATGAAATGGCATGATGTGTATATTACAATTAGACATGTTTTATCAAAACCGGCTCATCCATTCATTTTATTGACTTTTCAAATGTTTGTTCGCTTTTCTTTGTTGCGATGGAGTTTTTTTTTAAATTTATTATTACACCCTTTAGATGAAGAAGACATGCTGCGCCGACCCTAAATACATTGGGATAAGTGTACGAGAATGATGATGATGAATTTTAAATCAAATCAAATCAAAATATTTTATTTTACATAGGCCTAGATGGGCACTTATAAAACGTCGAAAAAAAGGTGCACGGTTCAATGAATGATGGGAATGACCCGCACCCCAAGGGAGTAAGTAGCCGAAATGATGTTACAATAACATCCCATATTACTCTTTGACTGACCAACGTTCTATTTGACTTCAATGAAATAAATAAATAAAGCCATATCATGAATCATCATTCTCTTGCCCTTATCCCAACTCATTTGGGGTCGGCGCAGCATGTCTTCTTCTGCCATACTTCTCTATTACTCGTCATCTCATCACACACCTCCTTTCGTGCCATATCATTCTTACACAGTCCATCCATCGTTTCTTTGGTCTTCCTCTACTCATATACCCATCCACAATCATACTCAAAACTTTCCTCACGACATTTTCCTCATTCCTCCACATCACATGCCCATACCACGACAACCGATTACCACACAACTTTTCAGTCACCGGCGCCACTTTCAGACTTCCTCTTATATACTCATTTCTTATTTTATCCATTCGGGTAACACCACACAACCCCCTTAGCATTCTCATCTACGCCACATGCATATGCCTTTCATTCATCCTTTTTGTGGCCCAACGTTCTGACATGAAGCTATTTAGAAACCAACTATAGGCAGTTCGAATAAAATGATGAATACCAACAGTTAAATTTTAACTGTTTATTAATGTCACTTCACAAACGGTTCCTCGTTCCATTCGGCTCCAATGAGCTATCAGCTACATGGCAAATAAGCTTTAGCCTTTGGAGAGTCAGCATATTGTCGGAATGCCTTTCATATTCATGTGATATAATAGTGGGGGTTTAATTGGGCGTTCTGAATGTGCATATGCATTTTCGAATATTATAGTTCATGGAAACTGCGTTGGTATTCATCATTTTATTCGAACTGCCTATAGTTGGTTTCTAAATAGCTTCATGTCAGAACGTTGGGCCACAAAAAGGATGAATGAAAGGCATATGCATGTGGCGTAGATGAGAATGCTAAGGGGGTTGTGTGGTGTTACCCGAATGGATAAAATAAGAAATGAGTATATAAGAGGAAGTCTGAAAGTGGCGCCGGTGACTGAAAAGTTGTGTGGTAATCGGTTGTCGTGGTATGGGCATGTGATGTGGAGGAATGAGGAAAATGTCGTGAGGAAAGTTTTGAGTATGATTGTGGATGGGTATATGAGTAGAGGAAGACCAAAGAAACGATGGATGGACTGTGTAAGAATGATATGGCACGAAAGGAGGTGTGTGATGAGATGACGAGTAATAGAGAAGTATGGCAGAAGAAGACATGCTGCGCCGACCCCAAATGAGTTGGGATAAGGGCAAGAGAATGATGATTCATGATATGGCTTTATTTATTTATTTCTTCTTTTGTAACGAGATTTGGTCTCCGAAAATCTGACGGCACGGTTGGCGCAGTGGCTGAGCGATTGGCTGCTACCGATCCCAGCGCGAAACAAATATTTGTATGACCTACAGGTAGTTGTTCCGGGTATCGCTGTTTGTATATGTGAGTTTAAATGTTTATAAACGCACCTACGATACAGGAGAAGTTCCAAGTGTGGGGCAACGTTTTATGCTGTGGTAGTAAGATTATATTAGAATACAGAAAATTGGTAACTGGTGCGATTGACTTCTCGGGAAGGCACGCCAAATAAACACTTCGGGTTATCACTAGTCCTCTATTTCATTTAACTCTATAGTAGTCTTCCAAAATCAAATAAATCCTCAAAGCATTTACAATGTTCTAAAATCCAAGTAACATGATAATAACAAGTCTCTTCCTCAGCACCAGCTTCCAAAGGTTAAAGAGAGCACGATAGAAACCAACTTAATAACTATATGCGCATAATTCGACAGCCCTGTGCCATACGCGGAATTTTTTGCATAGTCGACAAGACAAACTCATCCAGTATGCGAAGTGTTTCATATTGAATAAAATTTGCATGTGACGCTGTGTTAGGATCGTGCCAAAAGTATGTCCGCACATTAAGTAAGGTGACCTACGACCTCCGTTAGCGATTTGGAACCGGGCCAGGGCAGTCCACGTAAATTTTGTTTCCCGAGTTCAACATTAGAGGTGAGGGGTGAAAAAGTTAAATATGTACCCTGTTACATCTCCCGTGATGGGGGTAAGTTATTAATTTACACGGCAGCTGAAGGTTAATCCGAGAATTTGTATCTTAACACGTGGCTAAGCTTAGATGTACATGGCAAGGGTTTTGTTACCCAACTGTGTTTATGGCGTGAAGGGGTATGAATGTCGTGACGAAAGGAGTGTAAATAAATATTGACGATTGAAATAAAGATTGAAGTTTCGTAACAGAGAATGCATCCTGTTCACATCAGCAAAGCTTTAGAAGATTGAAGTGACATTTTAGTTCATTGAATAATAAGAAAATTCCATATATTCGAAACTTCTTCATAAAACACAGCCAATCATAATTCAGAACGTCCCCACTTGTCGTATATTTTATTCAGAGCAAAATCTGAAAGTGAACACATAGTTTTACGACGATGAGCGATGGCTTACAATCTTAGATAAAAGAGTTACACAATAGTGATATCATAAAGTTGGCCTCATCCCGCGAACATAAACGGACAGCAGAAAATAAATCGAAAAGGCTATAAAAGCTCAACGATCGGGCCGAAATATCGGTCGTAATAACAGTACTGTCGTTAAAACAGAAAAAGAAAAAAGCCATTGGCGGCGTTATCAAACCGAAAACTAATTCAAAGTTCTGTCATTGTTTGCCGTCGGGGAGCGGAGTGAAGGAATAAAAAGCATCTTGTCGCCAAACGATATCGAGTTTCTTGAAGCAATTAAGATAAAACTGACGACAAAAGCCGCTGGGTTGCTCACAGGGCCTTTGTTATACCGCGGTGGTAATTAACGGGAGGTCTAGCTGCCCGCATGGCCGCATGGCCGCATGGCCGACGCGGATTCCACCTACGGCCCCGCTCATTTGTAACTCGCCCAATTAAATTTGTCCTCTTTTTAAACTTTTGCATTATTTTGTACCGAAATACCTTCGAGTAAATACAAATAAATTAAGGTGTGTTTGCAGTTAAATGTGTTTTAAAGTTGGAGAGTTCAGGGGTGCGGCGCGCGACGGTTTTATGTAGGTTACGAAAGGTATTTGGTTCATTAATTTGGGAATTATTTTTCATTACAATTGAGATCAGACTTTAAGATATATTTTGTGGAAGATAATTAGAATCTTTGACGAGTTGTAGGAAAGGCAGATAAGTTATAGGAGATAAATCTTATTATTATTATAAATGCGAAAGTTTTAATGAATCGATGTTTGTTACTCAACCACGCCAGAACGGCTGCATGAATCCGAAAGAAATTTGGCACAGAAATAGATTATATATAGGCTGGAATGGCAAATGAACTACTTTTTTTCTACTCATCCATACACATTAATATTTCTACGCGAACGAAGTCGCGGGCAACAGCTATTAGACAAATAAAATTTGATTAAAATGTTGTATTAAAGCATTGTCACGGCATCATCATAGTTTAAACAACCTTAAATACTCCCACTTTTGGGACACAGGCATTCTCTCCGTACGAGGGACTGGACGCTTACTAAGTATTACTGTAAAATACATACATAGCTTATCACAGCCGCTAAAGAATGGCCCCATCCAACACATTTATGAGAAATAACAACACAACATTACTCGTGTCCTGAACCTAAATAATAGAAACAGTTAGACCCGCAATAAGCCCTACTGTAATCGTGGTAGTGATCTCTTACAGCATGAATAATATCAGGCAATTATATCAGATGACACAGTAAGCAGGCGACTGAAATGTACCGCGCGATTTACAACTAAAACCACGTTCACACTATGCCACATATGCTTGACGAGCCCGATGTGGGTGGTTGGGTGTTCCATGTATTTGAATTTTTTGATTCAAGGGCATACCGATATCTTTCACCGTTTTGAGAGCAGTAGTGATGAAATAATATAATCAAGGTACAGTGCCTGGCAAGGATTGAAGGTATGACCTTCAATTCGTTCTCCAGGCCTCTGTTCATTTCATCGCTCGTGTCCATAGATAAAGAAAATACCATAGAACTAAAGGATGTTATAACGGCTTTATATCCCTAAAAAAAAAAAATCCATGTTACAAAATTCAGTTTTAAATTTATTCTGCAACAAGCATTAAAGGGGTCATTTCCGTACTCCTGAGGACTTTCACATTCATATCTCAGTCCTCTTCTGTATCTCAGCCAAGTAAGATAAGATTGCGATTAGATTTTGAACATTTGTAATTACGACAATTACTGAAATTATACAACATTATTTTTAGTATATGCGAAACCTGAATATAGTTTGTTCAGAATAAGTAACTGAATCGATTCCAATAATTTTTAAACCATGTTATATTTTTTCCCAAAACGGCGCGCGCTGCGTGGTGACCGCGTTTTTGTGCGCCCAACTAGGTAACAGAACAAGCTTATAACTTTGTGATTTTTCATGATACAGTTTTGAAATTTTGTACATAGATTCTTTACATAAAAATACTAGACACGTGTATCGTGTATATACTAAAACTAATGTTGTATACACTGACCTTTTTGGTGAGATTCTTCATAAAGGTCAGGTGCGTAGTACTCGCAACCGGTGTGCGTGTATCACCAGATGTATGAACGTGGATGAGGCAAAAGGAGAATGTAAGGATCGTTGCAGGTAGCGTTCTGTGGTTTCTGCCTACGCCCCATGTGAAAAAGGCGTGAGTTTATACAACATTAGTTTTAGTATATGCGAAACCTGATACACGTATCTAGTATTTTTATGTAAAGAATCTATGTACAAAATTTCAAAACTGTATCATGAAAAATCACAAAGTTATAAGCTTGTTCTGTTACCTAGTTGTCCGCACAAAAACGCGGTCACCACGCAGCGCGCGCCTCCAGCGTCGTCTTGAGCTCATCGATAATAATAATTTGGCAGTAGGTACCTAAATAATTGCGATAGGTACTCAAAGTCGCTCGGTATCCAACTTTTAACGTTTTTTAATATTTTTGGGAAAAAATATAACATGGTTTAAAAATTATTGAAATTGATTCAGTTACTTATTCTGAACAAACTATATTCAGGTTTCGCATATACTAAAAAATAATATTGTATAGTACGTATGGTTTTTAAAATACGTTCTTTCTCAAACGTTCGCTCTGGTGCCCACAGCTCATACCACGCAACATTTGTCACAAGTTCTAGCGCAGTGTGTCCCAAGCTTTAAAGTGGCACACAAAATGTTGCATTATACTGTAAACAATGTGGGTCTCGGACAAAAAGGTACCCACTACAGTTAATGGGTAGTCATATAGCGGTACTCAAACTAAGTGATGCCGCCAAACATTTTCGAAGCTATTTCAGGTACCCGGAAGATATTTATGTGGTTAAATGGCAGTGTGTATTAGTAGATATAAGTTTTTAGTTAATAGGTCATGTAGCCTTTGACAGAAAATGACTTTAGTTTGAAAAAAAAACCGGCCAAGTGCGAGTCGGACTCGCGCATGCAGGGTTCCGTACCATCATAGAAGGCGAGCCCCCTTTAATTTTTTAATTTATTTTAGTATTTATTTCAAAATTTTCGGCCCTGTAGTTTCGTAGCTAAGGGGGGCGGAATGTTCAATTTTCGCCTATTTTCTTAAATACTTAAAAATATTTATTTTAAAAATATAAAAATATATTTGAGATGCTCACAATGAGTTCTTTCATTTGATATGTAACACGATATAGTTTGCTAAATTTTTATTTTCAAATTTACCCCCTAAAAGTGGCCCACATGTTTAAAATTAATTAATTTACGTTACACATCCGTTTCTGGGTCACCAACTTACATTTGTGTACCAAATTTGAACTCAATCGGTCCAGTAGTTTCGGATTAAATTGGCTGTAACAGACGGACAGACATACAGACACGAGAGAGATCATTTATAAGGGTTCCGTTTTTTTCTTTAAGGTAGGTACGGAACACTAAAAATGAGATAATTTTATCAACATAATTCGTTTGGCCCTGAAATAACATTGACAACAGCCATGTAGCACTATACAGCGTGTACCAGAAACGTGTGGTCATATTTCACGGAGTGATTCAGGCCATCAAACTGAACAACTTTCTCCATGGGACAAACATCGAAATCGCAAAAAAAAATAACTGACAGCTGATTTTTTTTCACACCTTTCTGGAACAAGCTGTATACTAGGACTCAACTTCGTGACTATGATGTAGTAATTGTTATTTTAAATTATAAGATATCAGACACCAATTAAATCTAAGAATAAATGAACCTCTAAAACATTTCTCCAACAGATGAAATGAAAAGATTAAGAATTGTCGTCAGTTTTAGAACAACTCCACAATCCGCCTAAAGCGGCCATTTTGTATTTTAATTGTTTACCATAAACAACAGTCGTCATACTTTTTTGTAAATGAGGTCGTTATAATATTTGTTTGTGGCTACCGTGGAGTCAAAATTACCGGGGCCAGGGTGATGACCTCCGGACCCTAATTGCGTAATACAGTAATGCTTTTGCAGGTTATTTATTTCACAAAGTACGCACAGGAACACGATTCAACTTGCTTAAACTAACATTAACTTGTTAGGGCATAGCAAGTAGTAATATAATTAACTTATAGCTAGCATAATCAGCCTATAATATTCTCACTGCTGAGACACACGGCCTCCTCTGTATGAGAGGGAATGGGCTATAATCCACCACACGGGCCCAGTGCGGGTTGGTAAATGTCAAATGTCTTTGAATTTTTGATTCTAGGACATGCCGGTTTCCTCACGATGTTTTCCTTCACCGTTTTGAGAGCAGTGGTGATGAAATAAATTACACAAAGTAATGTGCCTGCCTGGGTTCGAACCCGTGACTTACTATTTGTAAGTCGGAGCCGCCACCGGCCACTTATAGCTAATTTATACTTAAATTCTATCGCTTAATGGAGAAACATTGATTTTACACTGGGGACCAGTACCTACCTATCAGAGCATCTCTTGAGTAATCTTGCTTCACTAGCAGCTACACCCATTGCGTATCGTCATCAGGCGAGATGGTAGTAAAACGCTCGCCTTCTGTCAATCTTTTCCCAAATATTTTGGGGTCGTATTCCAGTCTAACCGGATTCAACTGAATACCAGTTTACATGGAGCGACTACTTATCTGACCTCCACAACCCGGTTAGTACTGAGTAATACGATACCCCTTGATAAGACTGGTTGTCAGAATTTTTGGGCCACTGACTACCTAGACTACTAGATACAAATGACAATCATGTAATAAAACGCTAGCCTATCTAATAAAGGAAAAACGTTTCGGTCTAATAGTTTTCTTTCGGCCACAGCAATACAGACCTATCTATTTAATTAGATCGATGAAACAACTAGATCCACCTGATCTCAATTGTTTTAACCGTGTACAGCCATTTTATTAAACAATGAAAAAAAAGGAGGACCTTCTAGGATATTTTTTTACGAAAATAAATCATGGATTTGTGAAAGAATGAGGCTGTTCATTGTTAAATTTTGTTCTAAATATATAAAAGCGAAAGGTCACTCACTCATCACGAAATATCGAAAATCGCTTGACGTATAAAGATGAAATTTGGACGGTAGGTAGTTTATAGTTAGTAGACGTCCGCTAAGACGGATTTTGCCACAGGGCCGGATAAAAGAGGTTTATGGGCTCTCGCAAGTTTGTATGAAAGTCCTGCATTTTTGTGCTACAGACTTGAAATTTGGCAGTGAGGTAGTAAATGCGAGCGAAGTCGCGGGCAACAGCCAGTTTATATATAATTTGTGAAACTTGTGTTGTTATGAAGCTAATTTCAGAGAAAGTGGGCCGTTCCTAAGTTACAGATTGTAATCAATCTTAAATATCTCTTAGAGGAATTAGTTCGATATTGCCAACTAATCGAATTGACCTAGCAACTACCTATATCTCAAAATAAACAGATAACTGACAGAAAATTCTTGAAAATTTTCAGATGTTTAAGTTTCTCATAACGTAGAAATAATAGAAAATTAAACATTTTTTTATCCTTCACTTTCGTTTTGAAATGTAATCCAAATAGCAATTAAAATATTTTATTGGATACTTTTTGACAAAATTCACTCGAAAACGGTTAAGGTAAGTACTGTGATGTCCAGGGTTCTAGTTTTGTAAGAGAAAAAGCATATAAATTAACAATGTTTTCACTTAAAATCATTTTTTCATTACTGTTAGGTTACCTACTATAGTTCTGTTAGTCATCGGGGCTGTATTCTTTCTTAAATAAGAATAATGTTTCAAACAGTGCTTTAAGATTTCACGGTTTAAAACTAAACCTCTATACTGTCACAATACAGTGTGTGTGACATTATAAGTTTTGAATAAGGTTTGTTTAAAAAATAACCATTAATTTAATCAAATATTCATTGTGGCATTCGGTGGCAAAGCCATCGATACACAAGCGAGTGCAGCGAGCGTTGCCGCGGCAGAGGCCTGCGAGCGCTATATCCAAAATGGTTGCATGTTCTAACCAAAGATAAGTAGGATACGTCTACGTTTAACCGGCCGCACCTAGGTTTAGCCGGCTAAAACTAGGTGTAGCCGTACTTCGGCTATTAGCCGTAACATATATAAGAAAACAAAAATACTTATTTCAAATCAAATGCTAAGAAACAGCTGCAAACTTCAAACTAACAAACCATACTGTTTTACTTCAAAATAATACTCGTTAACATTACCGTAGAAAATAACATCTAAAAAATACACCCTGTAACTTCTTGCCTCTAACATTTACTTGTTCGTTCGCCTGCGGTATCTCCGCAATAAGTTTGGTACAGGCAGTTTGACTACCAGTAGGTATATACATACTAGTATACATGTATGTATGTATATGGTATACTTTAAGAAGAACCTCGAAGTTTTCGCCCTGTATTTTGAGCAGGAACGGACGGTGGAAATAGCCGTACGAAACCGGAATGGACATGATTGTGTTTGAACTTATTTACTACAAGCTATAGCCCGCGGCATCGCCCGCATGGGGTCTAAAATTATTCCACAGGAATGTAGTAGCAGGCGCCAGCATATCAACCTACTACAATCTGTCAATAGATTTTCAATTTTATCGCTGAAGTATTAGGGTCACGGTTGATTGGGAATATTTGACAGTTTCCGGTAGCTCGATAAGCTGGCTTCTATACATAAAAAACTAGATGTGTCCTATTCCCGGTTATGTTTACCTGTATTGAAAAACTTTCGGCCATTTAAGGGTGAGAATGTGACATTCAGAGTTAATTTTTTTTTTTGTGTAGGCGTATTTTTTTTAAACGTGGGCTACGTTGTTTACCTTTAAAATACGTTGCCACACTAGGTATTTCTTCTATATCGTGGGTGCGTTTACAAACATTTAAACTCACATAAACAAACAATCATACCCGGAACAAACACCTGTTTAATACAAATATTTGTTCCGTGCGGGAATCGAACCCGCGAAACGCAGTGGAACAGCCAATCTCTCCCCCACTGCACCAACCGCGCTACAGTTTGTTTTTTTTTTTTATATTGCCGCGTTGGTCTATAGGAGGTACACGCGAGTACAGAGCGTCAGAACCCCGGGTCGCCCTCTGGTGAAGACAAAGTTTTACTTATTGGATTATTCAATTTTCAGTAACGCCACGTTGACTGGTTTCGGGACCAGTTAATAAATGGCAATATAAATAATATTTGTTTTTGCACGTCATGTCCTTCCAACAAATAAATATTATTTTCTTCTGAATTCCTATATGTAACGAATGTATGTATGTATATTTGTTTTCTCGTATGTAACGTAATTGTAACACATGGGAACTAAAACATAGCTGAGGAGCTATGGTCGATTACAGTACACGCACTTTTGGAGGTGGATGTGTACCTTTCTCTGCTTACCTCTTTAGGGTAACAAGCGTGATAGTATACAACATTAGTTTTAGTATAGACGAAACTTGAAACACGTGTCTAGTATTTTTATGTAAAGAATCTATGTACAAAATTTCAAAACAGTATCATGAAAAATCACAAAGATACGCTTGTTCTGTTACCTGCTTGTCCGCATATAAACGTGGTCACCACGCAGTGCGTCGCGTGCGCGCCTCTAGCGTCGTCTTGAGCTCATTGATAATAATAATTTGGCAGTAGGTACCTAAATGATCCCCACCGAGGTGTCTCCACGTTGTCGTCGTGGTGGGGCTTGCGTGTCTCAATGATCTTGGGGCTCTGCCGGTAGTGTCACTCATGCCGGAAAGGTCCAAGTGAGAGACCAGACTAAGCGGGACACCTGGCAGTGTCCATTACATCGGACTTCTGCGGAGGGCGCACCGTCTGTTGACTTTAATTGTGCGCGATTCACTATCCTTTTAGAGAGTGAATAGGGGGTTTTCTTCGGGTGTCGTGCGATGGCTCACTAAGCGGAGTTATCGAACGACACTTGATTTGTGATTCGTTCCTTGAAGTTTTTGATGAACGAATCTGGGTTAGGGTTTTTCGTCAAGTGCCGAGCAATGACTCACGGAGCGGGTCATTGAGCAGTACGTGGTTAGATTGGAGTTCTGGAAACAGCATCGGCCGCGCATCGTCTTCATCTGTGGCGGCCATTTTGCGCGTCATCAATATGTCTGTGTCAGGTCATTTCTGTCATGTCAGGCCATCTCAGGCCATGTCTGATTAAAACTACGATATCTCTGAAGTTACGGTAGTTAGCTCTCTACCAGTAATATCATTGGAATCGTTATTAAATTAACTACATAAATCAAACAAAAGAGCAGACCTCGTTATTCATTTGTTTCATCTCACAAGCATAACAATAACAAATGACGTCATTTACGAGTGCCGTGCGGGGCGCCGGTTTGGTTAGTTCATAACGCGTCGTTCGTTCATTTAAAAATACTTGACAGTGAAAATATATCTTTCTTGTTCTGTCTCCTAGACTCTGTGCAAGTTTGAGCGAGATATATACACTAATTATAAGCAATTTGCGTCAAAATATATAGAGCTCCGCTCCGGAGCCAGACACAGACAGGGAAATTTTGGACAGCAACTCTGATGTTCGTTCACTTGAAATACTTGACAGAGACAAAATATCTTTCTTGTACGGTCTTCTATACTCTGTGCAAGTTTGAACGGCATAGATACAGTTTCCATAGGCAATTTACGTCAATAAATAAGTCCAGTCCAGTTTAGCTCCAATTCGGAGCGGACACAGACGCGTATATTTTGACATTCAGCCAAATTGGAGGTGTCAATATTTCAAGGGATAACGGTGTTTGGTTCACTGTACCCAGAATTTATTGAAGGTGCTAGTTGCGTGTCATAACTTAAACAACCGCGCGGGAAGGGGAGATTCACTTACAGTAAACGTCTGTTCATCAGGCGTTACTGTGAGGTGAATCAGTAGCTTCACGGACAAGATAGGAGTCCCTGGATGTCGAGTTGTCGCCCGAAATGACAGTGAAGAGAAGAATTTGCTAGCCAGTCGCTACTGCAGACTGTGGGGAGAAAACCCTTTTAAAAATCTTTTACCTGGGGACCCCACCCCATAAAAAAAGCAAAGCTGAGTTCAACAATAATAATGGAAGCGAATCAATCAAAAGAACTACCCCAGGAGGGTACCTGTTGCTCCGCAGCAGGAGAATCCCTCACCGAGCAGAGCTCGGTCAGTCCCACGTATTCTGGGGGGGACAACGATCGCTTTAAACCCCAATCGCATTTTTACCCGTCCTTTAAGGGCGCATTGAGCCAGGGTGGCTCACTTACCGGTGATGAGGAGTTTCTGGGTTCTATTCCTAATACATCCGTGACACCGGACCAAGAGCAGGTTACCGCAAACCTGCTTTCTGACAATCGGAGAGATTATAGCTCACAGGATTTAGCCAGCATAGGATTGTCAAAGAATGTACCTGTGAAGAAGGCACAGAAAGTGCCAAAGGGGATATCAACCCGTGCACAATTCGTGCGCCCGCCTACCCCAATTGCCAACGAGGTGGTGAGTGACACCTGCGAGTCTTCTTGCTCGCAAATGTCATACGTCTCTGAAACGTCGACGAGATCGTCTCGGTACCGCATGCGCAAGCGAACGCAGATGTCTGGGACCAAGAAGAAACCTGTTACGCCGCTGAGCCTTAGCAAGTCACCGACCAACAGCGGACAGGATGGTGAAAACACCGACCTTGCGAGTCCACCAGCTAAGCAGGCCAAAACTCGGGCAACGGCAAAGCATAATATGCCAAAACCAGAAACGTTGGCCAAAATGATGCAGGCACAACAAACGGCGGAACTTAACTCATGCATCAAAGACAGTCTTAAAAAAATTGAGGAAGTTGCAAACGAATCGCGCAACCTCAAAGGGAGTTTTGTCAACAGTCTCAAGTTGGCGGCAGTGACAGTGCAAGCCGCAGTGGATGAGTTAGTCACGCGATCGGCAGTTGAGGTCAACGTTGAGAGGTTGGAGACAGAAAACGCTGACTTAAAGGCTCGGCTTACCAGTCTTTCAGTGCAGGTCGAGAAGTTGACAGCGCAGGTGACCCTCCTTAGTTGCCATGGTGAAAGAACGACGAGCCCTGCAGTGGCCGCTCCTTCGATGAGACTTAGGCAGGCTGTTGCAGTCGCCGGACCTTTTGAATGTAACGATTCAGAGGCACAGCTTCGGCGTTCGATAGCCTTAGAAATTGGGAGCATGGTTGACGCTAAACTGGCCGCTATAGAGAAGAGGTTGCCTCCAGAGAAGCCCTTGCGTCCACCACTTTCCGCTGATACGAGTAGGGTTTTGCCAACGGTTGTCACTGCCGATCCGTGTCTGGTTCCTAATTCCGTAAAGAAAAACAGCAGGGGTAAAGGAAAAGGCAAAGGTAAAGGCAAGACGGTAGCTCAAGTAGTTGAGCTGCCCGCTGTGCCTACGGCGTCCACGCAGGCTTCACAGGCTCTGCCGGATGCAACGGAGACTTGGTCTACTGTGGTGGGGAGGAAGGCAAAGAAAGTACAGGCTGCTGCTTTAGCGTTGTCTATTCCTGCAAAGGGGAAAAATCAGTCAGTGAAACTGCCTAGGGTTCCCGCCACGGCGGCTATAACAGTCTCATTAAGGGATGGATCAACTGCCACCCTCGGGGAGGTCATGTCCGCGGTGAGGCAGCGAATTCGCTTAGCTGATGTTGGCATTGACACCGTTGTTCAGAAAAGGGCTGCTGATGGGGGTTTAATCATTACCGTCCCTGGCGCCGATTCTTGCGCCAAGGCAGACAATCTCGCCAGCCGTATGCGCGAGGTCCTCACTGAGTTTGATGTTAAAATTTCACGTCCGACAAAAAGAGCTGAGGCGAGAATCATGGATCTTGATGACGCTGTGACGCCTGAGGAAGTGGCAGTTGCTATTGCTGAAGTGGGCGATTGTTCCCCCGAAGACGTGAAAGTGGGTGAAATCCGTCGTCCGCCTGCTTCTCTAGGGCACGTCTGGGTCCGTGGCCCCTTGGCGGCAATAAGGAAGCTGGCATCCCATAAGCGCTTGCGCTTAGGATGGACGATTGTTCGTGTTCAGATTTTGGCGTCGCGTCGTATGATGTGCTTCCGTTGCCTCGAGCCCGGGCACGTCCGCCGCCGGTGCACAAGTGCTGTTGACCGGAGCACTCAATGTTATGCTTGTGGAGGAGCTCACAAAGCAAGAGAATGCACGTCGCTTACCATGCGGTGTCCGTTGTGCGCCGATCACGGTCTTCCAGCGGATCACCGACTGGGCGGGAAGAAATGCGCTCCGCGTAAAAATCTAGCTGCGTTTGTCCCCCTTTCATCGCAAAGATCGGTACAGGCACCAATGGGTGCAGGCCCTGAGGAGGAAATGGACGCTTCAAATTCTCAGCCTTAAATGTTCTCCAATGCAACCTGAACCACTGCCGCAACGCGCAAAATCTTTTTATGCAAACTATTGCGGAGTGGTCGGTTGCCTTGGCGGTGGTAACTGAGCCATATGGTCTTCAGGATCACCCTCGCTGGTTCCGGGACACCGCGAACTCTGTCGCAATTTACTGGGCTGGCGGGAGCGGTGGGCCTCACTGCTCTATTCTAGATAGAGGGCAAGGATTTGTTGCTGTGGAATGGGGACCTTTGGCAGTAGTGGGCTGCTACGTGTCTCCAAACATTTCTCTCACCGAATTCGAAGAATATCTAGATGAGGTTGCGAACTGCATCCGGTGTAAATGTGCACCCCGCCAGGTACTCGTCATGGGTGACTTCAATGCTCACTCCATAGTTTGGGGCAACTCCCGGGACAGGCCCAGAGGACAAGTTGTACAAGACTGGGCGGCGTCACTTGACCTCCGACTTTTAAATCAGGGGTCTGTTGCCACATGCGTTCGTTGGCAGGGGGAGTCAATTGTAGATCTCTCATGGGCAACTCCTTCTGTTGCTGACATGGTGTCGGAATGGAGAGTAGCGGAGGAAATGGTCACTCTCTCCGACCATCGCCACATTGTCTTCAAGGTGACACTCCGGCCTTCTGGCGGCCCCACCCGCTCAAATTCAAGCCCACCTGCGCGACGATGGGCCCTGAAGAAGCTCAATCGAGACATGCTTGTCGCAGCCGCCAACATAACGACTTGGCCGGAAGATACTCCCTCCCAGGGAGCTGCGTCCGATCCAGAGGAAGAGGCGGCCTGGTTTCGGGAAAAGATGGCATCCATTTGTGACGCTTCCATGCCCCGGGTCAGGAGCGGCCAGCGTCTTGGTGCGGTTTACTGGTGGTCGGAAGATATTGCACAGTTGCGCGTTTCCTGCCTAAGGTCCCGATGCCAGTATCAGCGCACTCGACGCAGACGACAGCCGAGAGCCACGGAGGAAGAAATTGCCAGAGTTTATAGAGCATATAGAGAGGCTACAATGGAGCTCCAACACGCCATCGCTGATGCTAGGTCAAGATCCTGGCGGGAACTTATCGATGGGTTGGACAGGGATCCATGGGGAAGGCCATATAGGTTGGTCATGGCTAAATTACGTCCATGGGCAGGGACCGAATTACCGCTACTTTTTTCTTAACGTTACCGATTACCGTTATGTTAACGTTAAAAAAGTAACGATATTTATAACGTTACCCGTAAGTCCGTTAACGTTATCTAATAACTAAAATTAGTATCGGTAAAAGTAACAATACTTATACCGGTAATTTATTCGCCTATCTCTTTCTAACGATGTCGGTGGGGAGTCTAGCGTCTTACGATGTTAGTACACACGGCCGCTCATCAAGGTCGACTGTTTGGACCTTGAACTATTAGAAGTTGAACGCTGCAAATCGTGCGAGAGGATCCGATATGTTGTTTTTATTTCGTCTCTCTCACGCGCAGACCGTATGGTATGGAAGCGCCGCGCCGCATTCTAACCGTACCTATACGTAGATATCATGTAGGCATTTCAAAAATATTATTTTGTAAGCGAGTTAAGTTCGTCGCATAATGATTGTTATGGGTAGATTATTTTTGCTATTTGCGCTACACCTGTGCACTAATAGGTCTATTATTAAAAGTTATTATTTTATTACCGTTTTTAACAACGAA
The DNA here is from genome assembly GCA_905163415.1 of Noctua fimbriata. Classification (NCBI taxonomy): domain Eukaryota; kingdom Metazoa; phylum Arthropoda; class Insecta; order Lepidoptera; family Noctuidae; genus Noctua; species Noctua fimbriata. The sequence goes on along the minus strand of LR990931.1, from coordinate 17,718,884 downwards.
AACTATTGAAGAAAATGTTTGTTTAAGAGTATAAAAGTATTTATGTCTTAGATTTTATTCATAAAATAAAATAAAAAGTTGAAGCTAGGTAATTATGAAAAAAAAAATTAAACCATAAATGTTTTTTTTTCCATTCGCACTGGCATATAAGTGTCTACTATGAAATTTAATCATATTACTATTAGGTATGGTTTTTGACAAAATAGCAAAAGGCATTTCAGTTTTACAATTTCGTGAGGCACATTGATTGGCGCCAAGCAGCTTAGACGAAATAGATAGCTACCTATAAACCCACCTACCCTACCTATAAACTGGATAGCTACCTATTAACTGGATGAAAAGACGGCAAGGTTGATGGCGCAGTGGCTAAGCGATAGGTTGCTGCGCTATGTGTCGCGGGTTCGTTCCTGTAGAGAACAAATATTTGTCCAACTCCGGGTCTTGGCCTACAATCGCACTAGACCGCGAAATGTGGAATAATATATGATATAATGTTCCGGGTCTGGCTGCTTGTGTATGTAAGATTTAAGTTAGTAAACGCACGCATCATCCAGGAGAATTCCTAATTGTCCTTTTCGTCACAACAATCGACGTGATTATTCGTAATGACCGTGAATCCCGTGTGCGTCAGAATGACTGACTGGCTGTCTGTATCAGTTCACGTCTGGCTGGTGACCAAAAATTGCTACTATTTGCTATTTTTTAGTAACTACATCAATTAATTGCTACATAACTTGGAAAATAAAGGGACTTCAAAATAACCAGCCATTCTGATATTAGGATGGCTGGTCAACTCTCCGTTTGTGTAGACTATTTAAATTCGTTTTATTATTTTTACTTGAGTGATTGCTACCCTCAAATCCTTCAATGCCCACCTTGTAGCTTTAACAAGTAAAAAGTTATGAACATTTGAAATTTTTACAGGGAATGGATTAGGGTTATTGAATAAAGCAATTTAAAACGATTACAACAATGTTTCTTTTTATTCGTCATTTTGAAGTCCCTTCATTTTGTTTCCAAGTTAGATAGCAATTAATTGACTATAGGTAGCAGTGGCGAAGGTTCCATACAACCCGATTCGTGCCGGGAGAAGGGAAGCCCTTTGAAAAAAGGCACATTCAGTATTCTCCAGCCAATCATATTCTATACAGTCAAGATATGTACTCCGGCTTACGTTTTACAAAAATTGGCCCTTCGCTACTTATAAGCAGTAAAAAGTAGCAAATAGATAGCAATTTTATGTCTCGACAACCAGCCATTCTGACGCACACTGAATTTCAGTCGCGCGATATTTGGGAAGTGTTGACTTGAAATGGTTGACGGACGACACGACACGATGCAAAAAAGTGCAACTGTGTGTCTAAGTGCAAAGCATTAAACGCTACCGCACTGTGATTGGCCGATGCCTCGATGCTTAGTTCCTTCGACGATTCTCTATATTGAATGTAGCGTAGTTATAGTTGATGTCCTGAGAACCGTGGGTCTTGACTTTCGGAATTTTGATTTTGACCTCAAGGTCAATGCCCAAGAGGTGTCCCATGGTGTTCCCCCACCCTACTACTCCCACATCCCACCGGGTCCCGAAGGCTCTTATTTTCATAGTGCCCCGTTTCGTATTATCCACATTAATTTTTCTTTAAAATGTTTAAAATACTGATATAATTATCAGTATTTTAAACAAAAAAAACAAACATACTTTGTTGCACTTCTTTCGGCCCATAATTATATTGTTTACAAAAAAAAAGTAATAATTAGAACAACAAAAGAAATAGTTGTATCTTGTCCTATAAAATGAAAAACGTGCGAGTCGTCGCGTTTTCGTAGGTATCTGTCCGATCGTCGTAAAATGCTATGTGTCGTAGTTGCCGCTCCGATTTGAAGAGCCGAACGCGGCGCGCGTTCGGTTTGGCAACGTCGCGCCAGATATTGTTAGTTTTTAGCAAAGTAACGTTATTGGTAACGCTATTTAAATACCGGTAAATCCTATGATATAACGATATTTTTAACGTTAATAGTTAACGTAGCATAACGTTAAGGTTTTGGTAATTTTACCGGTATTTTTGTGGTAACGGTAACCGTCCCTGTCCATGGGTACCCCCTATCACAGAAACCATGGATCCAAATCTGCTGGAGAGAGTCGTTAACACGCTCTTTCCTTTAGTTAGAGACAGACCCTCGCCACTATTGTCATCGGCAGGCTGGTTTGACGAGTTAGGGGTAACAGAAAACGAGCTGGACAGAGCCGTTAGACGTTTGGGGGCTCGTAACACCGCACCAGGCCCGGATGGTATCCCTGGCCGGGCTTGGGTTCTGACTTTGGCTGCTCTGGGGGACCGCCTAAGACGATTGTTCAACAGCTGCCTCCATGCAGGCGTGTTCCCCTCCAGCTGGAAGGAAGCTAGATTGGTCTTGTTAAGGAAAGAAGGCAGGGACTCTGAGTCTCCCTCTGCATACCGACCAATCTGCCTGCTTGACGACGTCTCCAAACTATTCGAAAGAATAATTGCCGAAAGACTCGTTGAGCATCTGGCACGTGTTGGTCCAGACCTCGCCGATTGCCAGTATGGCTTCCGACAGAAGCGTTCTACAGTGGATGCGATAAAACGTGTCCGATCACTGTCGGAACAGGTGGTATCCCGGGGTGGGGTGACGTTGGCGGTAAGTTTAGATATCGTCAACGCCTTTAACTCTCTGCCCTGGCATGCGATCAGGGCGGCACTAGTACATCACAGAGTGCCACCTTACCTGCAGTGCATCATCGGGGCTTATCTTCGTGACCGACACATTTGTTATGTGGGTCGGGACGGCAGCGTTCATCGCAGGGAGATTACTTGTGGGGTTCCGCAGGGATCTGTCTTAGGGCCTCTCTTATGGAATCTTGCTTACGATGTTGTCCTGCGTATTGATCTCCCCGTTGGCGTTAATGTCGTTTGCTATGCAGACGACACCCTGGTGTTAGCCGGCGGACACACCACCGAAGAAACCATTCAACTTGCAGAACTCGGATTGGAAAAAGTCGTGGCGTCGATCCGCGAGCTGGGTTTAGAGATAGCGCCTCATAAAACAGAAGCACTATGGTTCCATAAGCTGCCGAGGAGTAGAGAGCCACCCAGCTCGTTAGTCAGAGTGGGAGATGCGCAAGTCCAGGTGGGACGATACATTAAGTATCTCGGCCTAACTTTGGACGGTCGGTGGGGCTTCGAAGAGCACTTTGAGCGCCTGGTTCCCCGAGTCGGGAAGACAGTGGGTGCGTTGCACAGACTGTTACCCAATCTCGAAGGGCCACGAGAAGAAGTTCGCCGCCTCTACGCGGGGGTTGTGCGATCGATGGTCCTCTATGGGGCGCCTGTTTGGTCAAATAGGTTGTCAGGCGTCCGGCGCTGCAGGACTAAAATCAACAGCCTGCAGCGAAAAATGGCTATTCGTATTGCACGAGGATACCGTACTGTGTCCTTTGAGGCGGCAACACTCCTGGCTCGTTTTCCACCGCTGGATATCCTGGCAGATATGGACACGAGGGTTTATAGCCGAATCCGTGCCATCCGCCAAAGTGGTAATAGCGTACCAGGAATCGCTATTGCAAGGATGAGGCGGCAGGAACGGCGACACGCGCTCGAGCAGTGGCGTGAGCGGCTGCAACAGCCGCAATATTCGCGTAAGCGCGTTGTCGAAGCCGTCCTGCCGCACTTCGAAGCCTGGCTGAAAAGAGAGGAGCGTATCTCCTATAGACTTAGGTACTTACCGGGCACGGTTGCTTCGGCGAGTACCTGAATAAGATTGGGCGAGAGGCAACAGCCAATTGCCATCATTGTGGAGGCAACCTGGACTCAGCACAGCACACGCTCGAGGAGTGCCCTGCATGGGACTCTGAACGACGGGTCCTGGTAGCCAAGATCGGGCAAGACTTGTCTCTGCCAGCCATAGTTGGGGCTATGCTGGCGGAGTCTGACAACTGGAGGGAGGTGACCTCGTTTTGTGAGACCGTGATGGTTCAAAAGGAGGCTGCCGAGCGGGATCGTGAGAGAGCCGATCCCAGTAGGAGAAGAAGGCGTCGGGGAGGCAACCGCCTCGCCGCTTAACACGCCGAAACCCCGCCTGCATTACCTAAAGCAGGTGGGACACTGAGGTCACGGGCGTTCAGAGTGGGGACTCTGTGCGCTCACCGAGTGATCTCGGAGATGACCGGCAGCACAGTGGTCACGTGCTGCCGTGCACACTTGCACAGCGAGGCTCAGGGGAGATCTCTGTATAGTCGCCCCAGGGATGTGCCCTAACAGGCGTTGCACAGAGGGGGCTCCGGACAGGTCTTTTAAGAGGAAACGGTGCCTCCTCTCATGTGCGGATGGTGACCACCGGGGTGGTTTTAGTGCGGTAAAAATCCCACACTCCCCGGTCTTATCCCCAAAGACCGGTCGCCTTTTGAAGGTTTCCCCCCGAAAACAAAAAAAAAAAAAAAAGGTACCTAAATGATTGCGATAGGTGCTTAGTGTCGCTCGGTGTCCAAGTTGTAGCCTTTTTTTAAATATTTTTGGAACAAAATATAAAATGGTTTAAAAAATATTGGAATCGATTCAGTTACTTATTCTGAACAAACTGTATTCAGGTTTCGCATATACTAAAAATAATGTTATATAACGTAATAAATACAAAACGTTTACCAATCCCATTATTTCAATATAAATGTCACCTAGTAGGACCATTTTACCCTATTTATACTTTAAAACAGATCTTTGTTGAAAATCTTTTTCGCTATCAAAGTGAGATATCTCTTTGTAATCTCCGTGAATAATATTGGATTAACAAGACTTTGTTACTAATCCAGTTCCTTGGGCCGGATCCCTTTTATCCTATTGCTTGGTTCCAGCCGACCCAGTTATCCGTTCCCGAAGGTTAATTTAGAGACATCTTTTATCTTTAAAAAACGTTTGTCAATAATGAGCGTCTGTTTTGTTCCTGTTTTTGTTCCGACGCGTTCATTTCGCGAAACGCGGCGGCCATTTTGAATAAGCTTTTTTTAAAACGGAGATGGGGTTTGCAGAATATAGTCGACTCAAAATTTATGATTGTTAATTAGTTTTCACACACAAATAAAACTGAAAATATCTGTGTACAAAATAACGTCTGCAGTTGGCATTTCAAACATAAAATTTATACACAAGGATACAAAAAGACAGCTTATTGCGACTGTCTAATAGCACCCTACATCGGTACACCCGTATTAACACATACCAGCCAACTCATTTAATTCAAATCTATGTACATATACATAAAGTCTGTTATTGCCCGAACAATCTGCGTACAAGCCTATAAAGATGTTCACACACTGGCAACTCGTAGAGGGATTTTGTATTAAAACATTATGACAAAATTATAGCACACACTTGGGAAAGGCGAGAGCTTAAAATGTTCGGGACGTGACATTTTAGTTCCAGTCCGTACTAACGACGAGTATTTGACTCTACTCAAACGACACAGAAGTTACACTCCTTACGTACTAGTAAGCTACGAAATTATTTTATGTCGAAAGAGTTTTGCTGGGAAAAGTGCTCTGTAAAAAGGTATTTGTTGGAGTGGATTGAAGTAGGTCATAATCGCGAGCTGAAAGCCGATGGAATCAATAATCGAATAGTCTTGAAAAGTTTTCAATGTTAACAGTAACTAATAGTGCAATAAATCTCGTTGAATATATCATTAACGTGAATAAATCTTAGCTTAAATTATTCTGATAGGTACAAGTAAGTATTAGTAATAACTCTTAGCATTTTCAGAATATACATAGTACCTACAACTTGAAGATTTACTCAAACAAAAGTCATTCTATTTTTATTCATTTGTGTCTGAAAATATTTGACCTCGTCGTCGTAGGGCATCGTTAAAAATAAACAGACAATAAAATGTCTAAATTCTAACGTATTCCAAGTATTTCATATAAACATTGCCATGGTAGGTAATAGAATAAGGATTTACAAATAGGTAGATATTTTTTTTTCTGTTTTTTTATCCTAATACTATTGCTGTTTCTTACAGCATTTGTAAACTACTTAAATCATTTGTAAATTACACAAACCTGCCAAAAATCCCCTCAAAATCAACCGATAACAAGAATAATTACTCTGAAAAAAAAAATTAAAGCTTAGATCCGTTATGCTCAAAAACACTCACAAAATTACACAATGGCTTTAAAACTGTACGCTCAACATCCCGGCACGCGACCTAGCCAGTTTTTACCATTCTGAACACCATTCAACGAGATAACAAGGAATTTTGACATTTCAGCTGTTAGCAGAATGTCCTTTGTAGTTCCCATTCCGCTTTACCCGTCATTTAAGTACCGGATCCCAAGCATCTGGCCAGCTTTTAATTTTCTGAATGTCTGTAAAACAAACTGCCTCACCCCAGGGATATGAAAGTAAATGAAACACTGATGGCTCCTTAAATATGCCAAGTTTAGCGTTGATCGTTAATTTCCTCGGAGAATCTTGAGTACTAAATGGCGTCAGGGAATTAATACGGAAAAACTTTGCGTTTCGACTTATCTTTGAAGAATTGTTTACTGCTCTTAAGCAAGTGAAGTGCTTTGCGCGTTATTATTCTAAGATGTAGTACAGCTCTTGCTATATTCTTACCGTCGTAACTTCAAGGGAATTATTCATCTAATTAAAGTCTCGTAAACTTGCCAAACGAAGCGTTTACAACGTCTTTTCGTGTCTTTATTAATGGAATATGCCTTGTGAATCGTCCACAAAGTTAGTTCAAATTGGCAGTTTTATATTTATGTTAGGTAAACTTTAGTTTCTCTCCAAAACCGAGGTACACAAAAGATTGTTGTCCCACATAAGCACACCTTACCGTAGGTACTTTTATCAACTATCCCAAAATCCGAAATGATGACAGGAATGACTCTTAAGTCTTAAAACTTTGCTATTTTCCTCACGAAGGGTTCCGGTCTCGGGAGGTTTTGTCGCACTAACGCTAAAAGATTCAGGAGTTGTGGGTCCCCAATCAAGAAGTTTTCTATATACGACGATCCTCGAATCTGGCTTAGTTGGAAATCGGTTTCTTCGATTTGAACACGAGTTTGCTTTCTGACACCACTATATGAAATGGTGACAACAAATCTTACCAATTGCGTTATTTGTCCTAAATCTTGCGATGCTGTTCTAAATTATCAGTTACTGTTTCGTAATCATAATTTTCTTCATCCATTTTGTCGCTATTATCTGTGCCTTGCGCCCTTCTTCTAAAGAATCATCTAATACAGTGTCGGGGACGGTGGGACACGATAGTATATTGTGTGGCGATTACGTCACGCTCTTTAGGGACGGGCTCGTTACTGCGAATTGTTACATCTTACTTTAGTGCTGTAAGCGTTATTAGTGTTTACTATTTATCGGTGTGTCCTGGAGCTTGGAGATAGTTTTTTGCGGGATTTGCTTTTTCTCTTCTTGATTTTTGCCTGGAATATACGATATAATGGTCTTTGCTTCTTGTTGTAGAAAAAATGCTTTTGCCTGCGGTATTTTTTGACTGGTGGTTTTTCATTAGCAATGAATCATGAATATAACCATAACTACCAAAATACTGCTACATGTTTCAATTTAAATGAAAAAAAAACACACAAACAAACCCCAAAAACCTACTAAACGCGCCACCCAGAACCGAAACAAGTGTGCCTCCCAAAAAATTCGACTTCCCTTCTTTCCTTCAAATATCCGGGTCAGCCATTGTTCCTTTGTCACCGCGCCGGACAGTCTTCAGACAAAGTTAACTTTGCATTCACTGCAGCCTGTATTGCACCGTTGAAACAGTCAAACTCCTCCATTCTGACTGCGCCAACCAATTGTAAAGAAACACAAAAGATATCTGACGTTCGCTTCGGTGGAATTCTCTCCTGTTTTTCGTTTGTTGCTCTCTTGGACCTGGGAAGGTATTGACCAGGAATGAGTAATCTTCTTGATGGATTCGAGCCTTAGTCTTTATTAAAAGTTGAAATGGTGGTTTTAAATAATAATTATTGTTTAGCTGTAGAGTTCTTACTTTGATTAATAGTTTTAAGGGGATGGGTTGTGTATATTAACCATGAGTTTCTTGTCGGTTTTTCTACATGAGAAACCTATCTTTTTTGAGACGTTTCGTAAGTGTCCATGTACATTTAAGTTAAATAAAATATGTTGAATTGGAATAAGTGTCATGGTGGCATACAAATCCTCATATCACTGAGAATACGTACATTGAGTTAAAGCAATGAGCTGACCCACCTTTGAGTAATAAATGGTTGAGATTTATTTATATTTTATTTATTTGAGCAAAGTAAATCTTTACATAGTTTAAAAAAAGTCGCTCCCGCTGTTTGTAAGCTTAAATCTTTCAAACTACGCAACGGACTTTAAAGCAATTTTCAGCAATAGATAGAGTGATTCAAGAGAACGGTTTATATGTGTATTACACTCGTGCGAAGCCGGGGCGGATCGCTAATAAAATATAAAAGACCTATAAAATTCTATCGATTCCTATTCTAAAAAATCTCAACCATTTATAATGCAAAGATGAGTCAGCTAATTGCTATAACTCACTACATATATTGGTCTTCATGTGTAGCCATAATGTTTGTTTCAAAGCTAACTGCCCTTAAATTTACAATCGGTTCTCTTTTACTGGTTCACTTTTTAAGGAAGCATCCATAAATGGTGGCTCATAAACGTTGACATATTTGTTTGCAGTTGCATTCACTAACAACAAATACTTGATGACTTCATATTTCGACATAAAATGCCTTTTTACGAATCCGGCTTCATGCAAGTTTATGTCTTTTGTCATCCAAAATGGGATATAGTGGTCATAGTGACCTAACTGCGAATCTAAGTGCATGCTATTCCGACACTGTCTTACGTCAGGTCGTTGAGCTCACCGAAATAGGGTAACACGATGACTGATGCAAGTGCTTGCCGTCTGCCGGGAGACTGAAAGCTATTTTCTCATAATACTGTTTCGGGTGTTGTCCTGAATTGCTACATGATTCTAGACTCTATTGTGATGGCAATACATTTAAAGTTTTCTTATTGTCATAATCAGGATCTTCCTGTTCTTATTCCAAATTATTTGGGGTCAGTGCAGTATGTCTTCTTTTTCCATCTTTTTCTTCTTTACGTGTCGATGAACTCAAATTGTGTTAGACTAGTGTGTGGCCCAGCTCTAACATTTGCTTCGATTAAATCTTGATGGGTGCAAGTGGTTGTCCAGGATGGGCAGGACAGGAGGTGGAGCATATCCTACAGAGGGACTCCACACTGGCTGTTTTTTCTTTTTCCATACATCCCTATTACCCGTTTTCTTTACAGGCGCCTCTTCTAACCTTCACCTTTTACACTATTTTGTTGTTATTACGTTCTAACTACTGGGACAAGAGGGATACTGGCTTCCTCGCCGCAAGAGAGTGGGCTGAAATATCCAATACGGGCCCATGACCTCTTAAATCCATCAACCATTGATAGCAGGCTACACCGCTAGCTAACGAGCGAGCTTCTCTTTTCATACTTCGGTTCGGCACTTTCGGTAGTTCGCGAAAAGAGGTGAAACGATGCTCGCCCGCCTCGCTCGCTCGCTCGCTAGCTGGCGGTGTGGCCTGCGCTTTGGTCTGTCAGCCACTATACGGCTGATCATTTATCCTGTCACAGAGCAAGAAGGTAAAGCGCCTACATATTTTATTTAATACAACAACAATAAATTGACCTTTATTCTTAAATTCGCGTGTTGAATGTAGTACAAGCACGCTCCACGAAAGGTAATTAAGTTTACTTTAACATTCAGTCGGTGTGGAACAAAAGTGAATGATACTCCAACACTTCATTATTAAAATAACATGTTTTATTCAAATAGCGCGCGGTATTATATATAATCGTATGCGCATTAAAAGTCGGGTCGTTTAGTCTATTTGAGATAATTTTAGTAGTTTATATTTAAGTTAGTTCTGATAGAATTGGGTAGCATGAAAACATATATTATATGAGCTACCTTTCCTTTTATCAGATTACTCTATTTGTCTGTTATCCTTTCAACGGATTTTTAATTTTTAATTTGAATCTTTTCAATGACTGTTGTCACTGCGGTAGCACCATAACCGGAACAAGGTCGGAACATAAGAATTTTGTAAGTAATGCTAGCGAAATTGATAAAAAAGCAACGATCTCTGTTAAAAGTTATGACCTTCAGGCCGTACCGGTTCCCTACAAAAAGCCTCTATGAAAATTGCCAAGTACTTACAGTGAGACAACTATACCTACTTAATCTCATTTTAAAACAACATGAAATCACACCTGTAAACCATGCAACGAAACATAAAAGAACAGTTGGCAACGTATGTAGCACCGTCAAATGTAATACCGCATCGGCTAGACGGCAACGATTATTACTATCTACTTACATATATAACAAAATAAACACCATCCTCAACTTTAACTCTCTAACAAAACATAAAACTAAGTTTAAACTAAATTCATGGCTTCAAACACTAGATTATCTACAGACGGAACACTTAATTAACGATCAATACTCAAGATGATTAAACAGTAGGCAAACCCACTCTCATATTAGGCATTACCCAGGAAACCAACACACACACATACACACCCTTACACACACACACTCATACATACACTTACACATACCACACAAGAGCATGCTTGCTTTCAACTTAATTTCAAGTAATTTATGATTGTTTTATTTTTTTTTCTTGTATTTTTCTCTCTTTTTATTACATGAACTGTTAATTCCAAAACGGGAGAAGACACTGACTTCTGTAACACAGGTCTCACCTAGCTCAGGAGTCAGAGCTTCTTATGAAATTGTTAAACCTATTTATGTCAATAAAAAATTATTATATTATTATTATTATAAAAAAATATTGGTAGCATTTTATAAAAGTACAATTACTCAACGACTGACAGCTTTCACTCATTTTCCTAAAACTTACGTTATCCCTCATAAAATTAGCGTAATGCAAGCTACCTGCTTATTTTATCTTAAAATACTTGAAGGATAAACCTGAACCAAGGGAAGCAGAAACGAATTTCCAATCTAGACTCCTAAATCCAGACTTTTGACTGAATAAAATAGTTTATCCAAGCTGCTGGCTTTGACCATCCGACTAGCAGAATCTCAGTTAAACGAAATAAGGTCGTCCTATCCGACATACGTACACCGACTAGTTAAAAATAAACGTTGATATAACAACAACGAATAACCCATTCGTAACTCGTACTCTCTCAAGGGGCAAATTGAAAAATTCCTAAAATAAAAGCGGCTCGGAGAACTAGAAAATCCTAGACAGGGGCCAGTCCGTGCCTCGGACATTAATCTTACCGTTCCGCACACGTCTCCGTTTGCTAAGTAACGTACGACTCGTCTCAGTTTTTCCGAAAGGGAAGATATAATATCGCATTAACAGGAGACAGATGGCAACATTACGCAGTATACCATTCCTCGGAGGACGTTTAAGTTGTGAGACACGTAAAGTGTTGCCATTTGTTCAGTTGTAAGTTGTGTTTATTCTTTTTCTCTTCCGTATCCTTTTCGGTTGGTTATGAGTAATGGAGGGTTGGAGCCCGAGTGACGTGAACGGGCACCCCTTGACATGAAATACGTTCACAATGCGACAGGGATTGTTGCACTCTATTGTAAGATTTCTCTTTGGGGACGTTACACACGTTCCATTAGACATTATGTGATCTCTTAATTGTGTTAGTTTGTGCGTAGTGTGTGAGTTGAAAAGAAACAGAGAGTGTTGTATGACGCACCCTTAGAAACACGTGTAATAAATGAAATACGATTATTCGACACCTTTTGTATTAACTCGTGTCTCTATATAAAATAAAGCTAGTCATGTTCTGATACCTACATATGAAACTGAAATTCAGTTAGAACGATTTTGACAGCCATTAAAGAGTCGGTTTTTGCACCGTGTGCATCCGTATTGTACCTATCTATATTTTAGCTTTTTATGTGTTACAATCCCAGCTTACCCACAGCTCGCAACCTGGATTAAATGTTTTAGGTGATGTTTTTAGAAATTCCTAAAATTTTGTTTGCGTATCTCTGAACGAACATATTCAGCAAAAGCTGGATATGACAAATAAATGTTCACGCCCTCGCATCAGATGCTGGATTTCTATTTCCGTACGGATTTTGAATAAAATAAATATTTCATGTTGATTTTGCTTTCTATTCCAACAGTTTGTACGTCACTTGTTAAATCATTTAACGCTGAAAGGACAAGTTTATTTTAGTTACTTTTTATTAAAAACTGGAACCGCTGCACCAAAAAACCAGTACGATTTAGATAAAGCTGCCAATAAAATAAGTCAGAAAAATAATTTGAACTAGGTATTGGAAAAATTGGAGGCGAACTGTGAACACATTGCCCGAAATCCGGCCTCGCTGTTCCAATAATGCGCACTACACATTGATTAGGATCCGGCCCGAATACAAACAGAGAGCGAATTAAATAAAAACGTGTAATAAAAAGTTTATCTTAGTATGAACCTAATGCTATTCCGGGAGAGGGTTTTAACCCTGAAGACGTTGACGATATCCATTACCATTCAGCAGTAACCCCAATAAGAATAAAGAAGCTCGAAAAATAAAAGACTGGGTAATTGAATCCCCATAATGGCATGGGTAGAGAAATATATGTAGATTACGGTATTCGGTTGCGAGAACATTGGGCGCTATACTGAGATTTTACACTTCGCCGATAGCTGCCAATCCCTCTAATATTATTATGGTAATACGGCCAATTTCAATAAAAGCGTTCGTCGCAAAATACATTTTCTTTTAGACGCTATGTATAAATCCAGTAGACATGTGCCGGTTCTGCAGACATGGGTCTGAATTTGTAGCTCATATACGTTTCACGGTTTTGGGGTACCGTATTTTTAATGGACCGAGAAATTAATTGGTGGAATATGTTTTCGCTGATGTTGGTATCGGGCACTTATTTCTTTGTGTTCGCGCTCGTTTCACATTTTCAGATAAACACAATTCGATGTATATTGACATAATTATAGATTGGTATTGAGTTCGAATACGAAATTGAAAACAAATCTACATACGTAGGTAGTGTTCTGTTAGAAGTTTGTTTTAATAATTGCTTGAAATAATTGGGCTATTGATTTTCTGTGAAATTTACTTTGTGAAGTCTGGTACTGGTGGATTACAGACCGGACACTGACAAACACAGCTAATCTGGACATATTGTCCGTACTATTTTGTCCAACGCAGCACACGTTATACAAAACGAACACTTTTCAAATTCATTTGTTTTTAAAACAATATGAAAGTCTTCTCTTGACACCCGTTCGATTTTCAAAGCAATGTTTAAATAATACACAGATATTAAAAACAAAACAGGCCTACGAACATACTTTTTGATTCCTTTGCAGAAATTAAATTAAACTTAAAATTAGCTTTTGTAAAGTAAACAACGTAAAGTTCTCAAGGAAACATAAAGAGGGGTAGTTAATAAAGTGTTTATTGCCGGAGGCTCCGTATCGCGTGTCGTGTACTGCGATACGTCCCGGGGGGCTCGTACCACATTGGCGACACTTCTAGTTTTAATCTAATTATCTTTGATGGCGCGATTAGTGAGTTTGATTGTCAACAAATAGTTTGTGTTATTTATTACAATAAAATAGCTTCTACCTGCAAAATATATTCTATGGCACTCGGCAGTAGTGTGGCTTTCCAACAGTGAAAGAACTTTTGCAATTGGTCGAGTAGTTTCGGAGATAACTTCTGCATCCAAACTTACAAACTTTATAAAAAGTTTAGTATCGATTATTATACAGTACAACTTGAACATATTTTTTATTTTTATTTAACTGCATTAATTTATAACTTTTGAATTTTCAAGGTAAATTATTCTATCTTTTTCCTGGCGTGATTTTTTCAAGCTTACCTGATTTGTTAAAACGAGTTTAGTAAGCGAAGACCTAAACTAAGTTGTCGTGAGAGTACGAAACTAGTCAAATCGGAGAAAAAAATAAAAACCAATTTCATCATGACGAGTAATGAATTTGTAGATATTATTCTTACAGATGTTTAAGCAGCAATAAACATTTCTTTTTGATAGGTCAAGGACCTATTTGTCAACAAAAAAACTCTATTCCAATAACGGGATAAAACCTCATTCGCCTGAACTATTCATGTATTCAGCGAAATATTTGAAATGGGTCATACTCCATTCGGCATGATTGAGTTTCCGAATAATCAAATGGCATATTAACGAAGTCCTTACATGAATGGACGTAATGGGAATAGTTATGGAATTTGGAGACGAAAATACCCGCCCTTATTGTGAATGGGAATATTATATTGAAGTTGTTTTTAGGCTTTTACTAAGAATATTGTTACTGGGAGTACATCGTGGCTAAATAATAACAGCCACACCGGTTGATCTTCAAGGTTAAGCAAACGTTGACAGGGTCGATCCGGGGATGGGTGACCATCACTACATACTGAGTATCATCCGTGCCTCGAAAAGTACGCCTTGTTCGTGGCTATCATTTGTAGATGTTTGACAGTCGTTACAGGTAGTCCGAAAGTCCAGGGTTGTGGAGGTCAGATAGGCAATCGCACCATGTAATATATTGGTATTCAGGAGCATCCGGTTAGACTGTAAGCCGAATCCAACATAGTTGGGATGGATGACTAGGCAGATGATGACTTAGAATATTGTAATAACGAATTATTCAGTGTAAATAAGAAAAACTTGTTTGTAAAATACTAAAAAAATATCATCCAAAAATATCTTTCAAGAAACGATAAAAAGGCGTTGCGGCGTTTGTTTGCGACGTTGTTACGTTGCAACGGCATGAGCATCGTAGCACCTACGGCATGCAGCCTAGCTTGTGCAGCGTAGCACCTACGGCATGCAGCCTAGCTTGTGCAGCGTAGCACCTACGGCATGCAGCCTAGCTTGTGCAGCGTAGCACCTACGGCATGCAGCCTAGCTTGTGCAGCGTAGCACCTAAGTCATGCGGCGTAGCACGCAAAGCGTAGCTCCTACGGCATACGGCGTAGCTTGCGCAGCGTAGCACCTACGGCATGCGCGTAAGTTTTCGTAGCAAGACACGGTTTCAAGCGACTCGTGTAATATTAACACTGTTATGGTTTGTCTTCTTAGGGTTTATAAAGTTTTTCTTGTGTGGCACTATAATACATTTAGATAAGGCTAAGATTACGGCTAGATTAATCATTAACATCAAGGATTTCTGATTGAGAGTATATTATTTTCAACCCATTCATAAGTAAACAACTTCCATCTTGAAAAAATCCACAATATTTTCTCTTCTTACATTAGATATTGTAGCTGCCACAGGAAATAAAAGAATAACACGAAGTACTACAGGCTTACTTTCCAGCGCAAGTCGTCAGTCATTTAAGGAAATGGCTTTCTGAGAAAGCTTGTGTATCTGACATCTAGCCTGCTTATTCTGTATTGAAATATATTAAAGCTGACACAATGACCAGTTGTTTGTTTCTGGAATGTGATCGGTATTATATTTTTTTACACCACCATTTTTTTTTTGTTTCCTGTACACCTCTTGAAGGGCAATTGTACTCATTTTTACGAACAACTTTTAATTTTAGGACCATCCCTATAAAATCTGCAGAATCATACATTCAGTGAGAAAAAAAAATGTAGAACCCAAATATATGAAAGAACTAACTTTTGCCGCTCTCGTTTCACACTTTTGTATTTTGTTTTATGTCTAGGTGCATTATTTATATGTCGGATATGTCAGTATTTACTTGAATATGTTAGGCTAGTACATCATGTGGGCAGACCATGGGTTTCGTGCTATGAAAACACACTAGGTGCGATACACTGTTTCTAGCAAACAAACGAATTACTTTAGATTACAACTTAACACAATAACACGGGGCACAATGAATCAATGAATGACACTGACTGTCGCCCTCGCCTCGAGCTGGACGTCAGAGCTCTGTAGAAGCACGCCGTGTTGGTAGACTGGTTAGTAAGTCGCGTGATGTCACCACTGCACACTGGCGCGCTTTCCAATTCATTTTATGTCCGTGATCCGGTCATTAGGTATCCGACATATATATAAAAAAAAACTTAATAATTAAATCACGATAAAAGAATAAGCAAGTATCAGAATAACATTAATTTAACATTAACACTTCAACATTTTCTCAAACAAACTGAACTTAATAAATCGACTGCAAAGCCTATGAGGCACAAATAGTTAATCATAAGGAGTATCGATTTCCCCTTGAATGCTTTCATGAGTCTATCGGTAATGAAGCCATAGAACGTCAACAGCACAGGCATATAGCTGAGTGCTTAGAAATTACTGATATGTTAATGCATTTCCTATCATGTTTGTCTTCCCAATGGGGTAGGCAGAGGTCTGAAAACACATAACATCACGCCTGTTATCCCCGAAGGGTTAGGCAGAGGTTTACCCACATTTCTCCAGTTATGTTTAAGTCCCATGTAATGGGGGGCAAGTCTATTGCTATCAACCGGGCAGAAGTCCAGACTCCGTGACTGTTACTGAGAAGTTCCTGATAGAAAAACCCAATAACACTTTGCACGACCCAGGAATCAAACCCGGCACCTCATGCTCAGCAGTCACTCTTGCGATCATAGACCAACGAGGCAGCCTGTGCCTGCTATGTCAAAGATAATCGGGCTTGTTACACTAGATTGTTATCTATAACTATCCATGGTAACACAAATATCAACAATTTGAAAATGTGCTCATTTGTGCCTTCTCCATCTGAATGGGGCGTTCAAATTAAGTCGTTTAAACCACGAAGGTCATACTATTACTCTAGACCTAACTCAGTAGTCAGGCTTGCGACCACTAGACTAAAAAGACAATCATTTATACCATTATCAATTAAAATGACCATATCATTTGAACAATCTAATAATGGCAAAGCACAATAGGTTACACCACAATTAACACCACATAGTTTCTATGATCTGAGGTAGAAACTATTTGACGTACGTTTGTTTGTGTGTTTGAAACACGTGCACCGTGGCGTTGTGTTCTGTCTGTATGCAAAATTTATTAATTGTATCAGTTATCACAGAATATTGCGACTACACGTATTACATGAAGACAACTTGAAGCATTCGTACATGCATATACTTGTACAGTCGCCAGCACATTAAGTTACCACAAACTAATGAATTTCTCCAAATCATTTTAAACCATAAAATGTCGAATGTTAACTTCAAAATCGAATGAGAAATTTTGACAGTTTGTGGCAACTTGCTGCGCTGGAGACTGTACATAAACTCACGCCTTTTTCCCATAGGTGGAAATTCAGAAGTAGAAACTACAAAATACCATTTGCTACTTTTCTTATATAACATAAAATCACGCCTGTAATCCCCGAAGGGTTAGGTAGAGGTGTACCTGATAGGATCAACGCTTTACAAGCGTTATTTATGTTCTGAAATGTGCAAGAGAATGGGCACTTCAAGAAGTGGACCATCTTCTTGTCTGGAATAGCACAATCCGATTTTATTAAAATCGTAACAAGTAATAAGTTTACTGGCATTAGGATCAACACTCCTTACATGACAATTTTAATTAGAAATGTTGATGAATATCAACTGTATCTATCCGCTATTGGATCTAAATGATAGATGGATATAAAGATCATCATCTTCTGCCTAGCCTTTTCCCAAACTATATTGGAATCGGCTTCCAGTCTAACCGGATGCAGCTGAGTACCAGTATTTTACATGAAGCGACTGCCTATCTGACCTCCACAACCCAGTAACAGGGTAATACGGTAGCACTTGGTAAGACTGGATGCACATAATAAAGATTATTTTCACAAAATCTCATAAAGGCTTAAAACACACATGAATAACAGCTGAAAAACCCATTGAATGTACTTTACAATAATGAGCTTAGTAGGCTATACTTCCAGTATTACACAAGCACCTATTTTAGTTGAAGCGTGCTGCCGCATAAAAAGTTTTTGCAGCATTGCTACCGATTTCAATATTTGCATTCCATTTCTGGATTTGAATTCCACCGTACGGTTCGAAGGCAATTCTTGGCAAGTCTCTTATTGTTTCGCTCGTCTTTTGTACGCTCAGTTATTATGTATTGCGTACATTTGTATAGTTTAAGCAGAAGTTGCAGCTGTGTTGCTAGTTAATTTAATATCTTTGTTTATTGTTGGCGTTGGTAAATAAATTCAAGTTCTGTGTGTAGTGTTTTGTTTTAATTGTATTAGTTCGTCTTGTGTTTGCATGGTGTTGGGCGAAACTTGCTGCATACACGTCTTAAATAAGTATTAATTATTAACATGTAAGCGTCCAGTGCCGAGTTATGGTTTACAATACACACTTGTATTGAAATGCTTTGGGTAGATGTAATAATCACCAGGCCTGATATTTAATCAGTGATAAGTATAGGGGAATGGTTAAAAAATGGATTTCGCATGAGCTACGAACGTTGGTGAATCCTTTTGACGCTTTTAAAGTAATTGTTACTTGTCTAGGCATTCTTGAAAAAAGAATCCATCCTCTCAATTCATTGCCAAATAAACGAATGTCCAATGTCCTTTATTAAAATTGAAAGCGCCCTGTGGCACCTCATCAGGTGTTAACCGTACCAGACAAAAACAAAAAAAAAGAAACCAGCTCTCCCTCGCGACACGACCACCGCCGTTAAAATCTTTTGTACATAATACTTGTTCTCAAATATGTATTAATATCCTTTGTGCCCATAAAAAAGGGTTGAACATTAATGAGTTTTGTCTCGTGACCACGTTGTGCGGTAACCCTATGCCACCCTGGGGAGGTCATTAAAAACTTCGCTTAGGTAGGATAATATGGCCGTGTAGACATTTAACGGGCAATGCCTGAAGATTTTTACACATTTTACAAGGTTATTTTTAGTGTAAATACTAACTATTTTATTCAGAATCACCAGGAGACTTGCTTTTAATACTATAATGCTTAATATTCTACTTGAATACTGTAGATAAATATATTCGTAAATCAGTGAGACTTTAATAGGTATCTTGAGACGTTTAGGTCTAGTTCTTATTACTAACTTAGCGGTCGGTTCAGTGAGATTTTGTGTATTAAATACAACCCTTTTGTAACCCCTGCACTTTACTGATAAAATCAAAGCAAATTAAATATTTCTCATAGATGTAAAGAAATGTGCTGATGCTTTTTGTCTATTTTCTCGGTTATTATGCTTATGACGTTGTTATTCGCGTAAGCGACGGTAAAGATAACCTTTGTCTATTGTCCACTTACAACAACGCGTATTCAAAGACCAAACAAAAAACCAAATAAAATGGACGTGTCTTTATAAATGTTGAATTGTGCTAAAAAACTAAAATTTTCTTTTATTAAATAATATGAAGTATTTAAGGTACAACAACACCACAAAATATTCTACCACTCACCGCTTACCAGCACAATTACAAGTTCCAAGGCAAGCAGAACTCCTCTGCTACAGCCGAATAACAAGTGTATTAAACCACCTAACAAGCACTAACAGAAATATATTAATTCAAATTGCAACTTAAAACATCCGTTTCAGATCTGCAAACTTGAATGCGGATGCAAATACGGATCTCAAACGCTCCGTGATCGTGACTGTGAATGCAGATGTCTGTTACATCCTCCGATTTCGAGTTACGTTGGCGACGTACTTGAAATACGATTTCCAGAGGTATAAGGACTTCGGAAACTACGTATTAGAGTGCCTAAAATTGTATGGTTATTGAATGGAGGAAGTGTTTTAGTTCATTATTGTGTTTTTAATTAATTATTCATCCTTTTTCATAGGCGTACATAGAAGCACTACTAAGTCTTGTACGTTAATTGGAAATTATTCCAAAGGAACGTTGTAGTTGACTGCTACGTTAGTCTAGTGGTCGCAAGCGCGCTGCTGAAAAAGAGGTCTTGGGTTCGATTCCTGGGTCGGGCAAAGAGTTGTGTTTTTCCATCACGAATTTTCAGTAGCAGCCACGGATCTGTGCCTGGTTTATGGCAATAGACTCTCCCCCTATTACATGGGAGTTTAACATTACTGGCGAAATGGTGGTGTACGAGAACTATTAAGTACTCGTCTGCCTAATCCTTCGGGGATTTACAGGCGTAATATTATATTTATATTCGTGGAGGTCGGCTGGGAAAGCCAACCAGACAAAATCTCTACAGCGCCTCTAGTATAGTGACAAAAGAGAAGATGGCATATCACGTGACGTCATAATTTTCTTCAGCCGTTAACTTTCCAGACGTGCTTATCACCCAACCCTTCTAAGGATAATAACCATTAAAATTGTATTAATTATCATAGTGTAACTAAGACCCAACTAAAAGTGTTTCATCTTAGTTTCACATGTTTACTTAAGTATAGGGCTTCAAAACTTAGGCACCAGTGATGTGGGGTCTGTAACTAGGTTCTAATTAAGCAACTTTGAACTTTATTCTCGAGGGGTAGAGTGGAAAGATAGTTAGTAGTTCTTGTGTTCTTTTTTTTTTCTCTTAGACTTGAAGGTATCAGAAGAATTTGATTAATGAAGAGGCAAACGATTGAGAGTAGCTGCAGACCTTTTTGAGAAACTTAGTTGCTGGCAGAGAACAGCCCTTCTTGTTTTGATTAAAGACTGTTGAATGTTAATTTGGAGCAAAACTAGGCTCTAGTACTGGGCTCTAAAGTCCACTTTAGATGTTACAATTCTTGGCGCTGAGTTCACCTTGTACATTTTCAAAACCTCTAAACTTTACATGAACTTATGCCTAAGTGTAGACGTCTGCAAAATGGTAAGTTACCAAAAAAATGCCATTATTTATACTTATTCATTTATAAAGTACTATATGGTGTCCGACGTAAAGAATAGCACCATCCCATATCTTCCCGTGGGTGTTGTAAGAGGCGATTAAGGGACTTACCAGAGAATGGACAGCAGCGTTCTCTGTGCTTTTGGAACAACCGTACTGCGATCGCCAACTAGCCTGCCAAGCGTGGCGATTATCGCAAAACCCCCGCTTTGGGGGAGGCCTATGTGCAGCAGTGGACGTCTTTCGGCTGAAATGATGATGATAAATTAAAAAAAAAAAAATTAGGTACCAGTAAGATGGCTGGTCGAGATGGCGCACAAAAAGAGTACCTGGAGAGATGTTGGGGAGGCCTTTGCCCAACAGTTGGACATTAATGGATAATAAAAAAGTACCAGTAAAATAAATTTCTGCTATTAGATATAATGGTCAAGTACCTAGTGACATTGACAGGCACGTGTATATTAGGCACGTGTTTGTACTCCTGGGAAATTACGATAGATGATGATATTTGTATAGATAATTTTACTCTGGGGAGAAACTTTTTTGTATCGCCATTAAATCGTTTTCAAATAAATCTAATGTCACTCAAATTCAAACTCGAAACTTTCATTTAAATCAAACTTTTGAACTATCTAAAAATCGGTCAGTTAGTCAGAAGGTTGTATTAATTTTTCTTACTTACTTTTTAAATATTCCTATATAAAATCAATATAAAAACATTTAAACCTTTTTAAGGTAGAGGCAGTTTACGTGTCACCAACAAATTTTTTTTTTTTTTTATAATCAAATATCACCACTTTGGTATGGGCATTGGCACATATTATACTGCCACAAAATTTTCCACATATTTTCCAGCAATAAAAAAAAAAATACTTATAAATCCTATAAAAATAACCTTATTCTTCTTAGCGTGCCGATGGCAATCTAAATTGTATCAGCCCAAAACTGAGCTACTAGTTTGGCGCTTTCGGTAGCGTCAATCAGTTCATAACCATATTAAGAATTACATACATAAATTTCATTTTCCTATCACTTCCGGTTTTCTCTGCCTAAGGTTAAAAATATAACATAAAAAAACAACTATATGTTAGCCCTTGTATTCCCGAAAGAGGGTGACAAATAAATGTCACCTACAATTTTTCAGTCATATTTCGATCTCACGTTATAAGTGGCGAGCCAAGTGCATCGGTTACAAATCGAGACTCAAGCCTTAAACTGAGAAATTCCTGATTCAAATACACTTTTCCCGAACTACGACATACACTTAGAAGCCCTAAGTGGGTCACCATCGAGGTCTTTTAATGATAAAAACCGTCATTCGTGGATGAAACGTGTCTTGTCCATACTTTTTATCCCGGTGGTAAGTTCTCGTGGGTTAATTTCCGACCTTTAAACGGGCGAAGCCTCTCTCGTAAGCTGGTAGTCATCATCATCTTCCTGCCCTTGTCCCATGTTGGTTGGGGTCGGCGCAACACGGTTTTTCTTCCATTCTCTCCTTTCAACCGTCACGCTTTCATTAACAGCTTTTTCTTTCATATCATTCCTCACACAATTCGCTCATCGTTTCCTTAGTCTTGCTCTCCCTCTCCATCCACCAATATATTCATCACTCTTTTAGTCACATGCGATAGTACCTCCTATAAATATTCATAAATTCATTTCAGAATGTTCAAACTTGTGACGTATCATTAAACTTCGTTTTATGTTAAGAGCTTTATGTGTAAGCAGCTTAGACATAAATAGTTTTGAATTTAATTTCAGACTTGGCATGCCTCATTCATCGGATAATTTTCTCGAGCCTTTCAAATACTATCGTTGTTGTCCAAATAATCTTCTGAGAAATTATACTTGAATAGAGTATTATAAGCAATATTAATAATGGTAGTAAGACGGTTTGTGTACTTGAAAGGCTCTTACGCACGAGTATACTGGTTCAGAATCTTTACGTGGACTTTTCGGAAATGTAATTTGATCCATTTCTTGGTACCAGGCAATTTTGACTGAGTTCTTGAGATGCTGCTGGATCACTGGAACAATCTACTTAGTTCAAAACTCCTTAAATATATTAGCCCATTTTGTCAGTACTTCGTTTATCAACATAGTCCATACCATCAACCGTATACAGCAAGCGAGACCCAATAACATTAAATGAGTACAAAAAAAACCAACAGTTGGCAACTCAAGACACGACAGTCTTCAGCCACTCGTAGTTATGAACTCATAACACTAATAAAGCCACCATTACAGACCAACTAGCCCCCTAAGTGGGGTCACGTTAAATCTGGAAACTTTCCCTCAACTCCTTCTGTGCGAATCGTTTGAACGCCAAGAAATGCTCCGTATGATCTTGTAAAGGTCTGTGCGACATTTAATTAGTGTAGACACAGTTGCAAAAGCGACGTCCTCAAAACCGCCGGGTTATAGGAATGTCTCGAGACACTGGGAGACACCCTTAAAGAACGAAACAAGACAGTTGAATATCAACTTTAGTTGGGAGCTACTAGGTTGGTTTTTGTTTGTGGTAATTTATATAAAGAAAAGGAGTGAAAAGTGAAGCAATTCATCAAATTGTAGTCACAATCACGGTCGAGTGACGAAACGTCTGAGGACGCGCTTTCTCGCAACGCTTTGTGGGATTCAGCGGGATTTGCTGAATTTATGGAAGGCAAGCTCGTTAAGTGCGAGTTGGCGATGAATACAAATCCTTCATGGTGTCATAATGAGGACACGAGCATGGCTTTATCTTGAGAGTACGTCGCCCTAATTATATACGCATTATTTTATGATTACTGAGCTTTTAAATGTTGATAGCGCGAAGTGACGTGTATTTGTGACTTGTGACTTTGATGTTCAGCAACAGTGCTGATCTTACTTATAAGAGAAATTAAAGAAGTGAAATCATAGCTACATGAATAATAAGTTTTTGAAAAGAGTTTCGTAAAAATGTTACGTTTTAAACAACACTAAAGGATGATTTCCACCAAACGGCTCACGTTGCATAGGAACGGATACGGTGACAGCCCATCCCGTCCGCCAGGATGTCGACGCATATGATCGGCTCCGTACGTCGCTTGCGAACGTTTCCATTACGGCGCCTAGTCAAATAGTTTCATTCCTACCGTGTTGACTAGTACTAATACTTTGTTGTGGTCCGATCGAATACGACAACAGGCGAACAGCGCCAATCGTGCGTCGTAGTATACTTTCGGCTACGATCGCGTTTCGCGGAAGACGCCCGCGATCAAGCTGCTGTGCGCGGCTTGGTAATATAGACTTTAATTACTGTGTACACGATTTAATATCGTTTAAAAATTGTAAAATCCGTTCCGATCCGATGCGACGCGAGCTGTTTGGTGGAAATCATCCTTTAGGTATACCAGATGTTAAAGTCAACCGTGCCATACCACATTGTGAATACTAGGTACATTTTAGCATTAGATATTTGGGATCACGAGAGTCAGTTTTATACAATAACTTACAAAAATCTTACAAATGCAGCGCTGAAACCATACCCTAAAAATTAAGAACTTGCGGTAATGACATCGTGCTAATTCCAAACCTAAGTAACTATGAAGGTACTTAGTTTTCGTTCAGTAAAATAGCAAAAACTTAATTTAAAGTTTGAAATTAACTCATTTTAAGTTTGGGTAGACGATGTACGTTGCTTCATATAAGGTTCGCATATAAATGAGTGTACGTGTGTGTAAAATCACCTATATTTACATACGTGTTAACAGACATATATATCTACTTAAAGTTTGAAGGTGAGCCAAAACAAATATCGAATTACG
Source organism: Noctua fimbriata (assembly GCA_905163415.1). NCBI lineage: Eukaryota > Metazoa > Arthropoda > Insecta > Lepidoptera > Noctuidae > Noctua > Noctua fimbriata. The sequence continues at coordinate 17,694,236 of LR990931.1, read as the reverse complement.
AGAAAGGGCTCTCTGTTCGAGGATTCATTAAAAAGTTTCAATTACCGAAATACATACGCGTTCCGACATTAAATGATTGGTCAGCCGATGTGAAAGCACCTGAGTCTTTTTTATTGTATTAAGAATTTTAATACAAACAAATAGTTTGCCAAATAAATTCCGCAATGAAATTAAACAACAACAAAAACGAACTTTTAGTATTGGACAGCTGATTCAATTAAGTTTATTTGTACAAAACATGTTGTATATTTACGTATATTCAGGAAACATTTGCCATACCATTTTCCTAGCACGGCGGGCTGTGCTGGAGCAGCTGCTGCAGGTGCTGAAAACCTCAAACCAATAACCTCATTGTGGTACAATGTGTTTGAGCCGTTTAGGGTTGAAACACTAGGACCATGGGGTCCGAGTGCCCACCCAGTCTTTCGGGACAGAATCAAGCGGTTGGTTGACTCTTCTCGTGGCCAGAGGGCTAGCCTATTTTTTGGTCAAAGCATCAGCATTGCCATCCAACGTGGCAATGCTGCCAGCCTTCTGGGCAGTATTCCTGTTGATAGCGATGTGGACGAATTATTTTGACGCCCTTTAATGCATCTCTTTAATTATTTTAAATTTAGAGAATCATTTCGGTTCTGTATGGTGTCCGGACGTAAAGAATAGCACCATCCCATATCTTCCCGTGGGTGTCGTAAGAGGCGACTAAGGGACTTACCAGAGAATGGGCAGCAGCGTTCTCTGATTCTACAACAACCATACTGCGATCGCCAACCCGCCTGCCAAGCGTGGCGATTATGGCAAAACCCCCCTTCTTGGGGGAGGCCTATGTCCAGCAGTGGACTTTTCGGCTGAAATTATTGGCATTCTAAAATGCTATCTGTATATCCAACAGGCTCCCTAGTTAGTGGTAACTACATCCCTTCTGTTCAATTAGACAACTAGAAAAAAATAACACTATGTAAAAAATACTAGCAGCATATTAAGCTCTAACACGCCATAAAATTAAAAACAAATAAAAATAAATTAAAAGTGCCGCATACAATCAGTCACGCTTAATCCCATGTGAGCTAATTAATCATTGCTGTACTTTTAACTACCCAGTACTCATCAGCGGGGTTTAAATTGCAGTAGTGTAGCCACGGCACTAATTACAGTCACTACTACTAGTGTACTAGGGCAAATAAAACTACGTATTTGTAGTTGTGTTCGCTTTTTGGGTGTCGGGCTAATGTTATTTTGGACAGGTTAAACATATTGTTGAAATATTGTAACTGTGTGTCTAGAAATGATCTAAAGACGAAAAGATTAATAATTAATTAAACCAAAGACCGCACTTCACATGTGATAGACAAAGAGCATACTTTATTGCACATCAACTTTGGTGATGTTGAACTTGAAATTACATAACACAACATCACACTTGTAATTCCCGACACGGCGACGGGTTAAATCGAGGTGTACCTAATAGTACTCCCACATTTCGCCAGTTTTATTAAAGTCCCATGTAATAGGGGGGCGAGCTTATTGCCATCAACCGGGCACAAATTCAGACTCCGTGGCTGCTATTGAGAAATTGTAGAGGAAAAATTCAACAACACTGCTCTAACTGAGAATCAAACCCAGGACCTCATGCTCAGCAGTCGCGCTTGCGATCACTAGAACAACGGGGCAGCCTTGAAATTAAAAAACCCTCAATTCAAAGCAGGATTTCCCAGCGTAACAGAGAGGAAACTCGAGTCTCTAACATGTCTGCCGTAAAGGAATCAACAAAAAGCGCCAACTAACATTGTACCTAAATGAACAAAAATTCGCTACAAAGTAAAATTCCGGTACATTTTTTCAAAAACACCAGCCCGTACCCACACATTTTGCCTGTTTGTACAGTTCGGTTCTCGTGAAACGTGCTCGCAACGACATCAAAGTTAAAATGCTAGCTTCTCCATTTTCAAACCTAGTCAGTAGAGAAACAGCAATTTCTGATACATTGCCAAGAAATTCTTCTAAAACAACGAATTGGAAAGCTTTGGAAATTTCGAAAGTATTCTTAGTAAGCACCTTATTTAGTAGCCCCGGTTTATTTGCTGCCAGGTTATTTATTACATTGTATTGCTTTATCTTATCTGGGAATAGGAGCAGCTATTCTAAAATTTCAGCAAGTAGGTATTTCGTAACTAAACATTTCATTCTGTTTCAACGGTTTATTGCTGGAAATAAGCGGCCTTTTAGAGAAAATTACTTTTTTCGAAACATAGTAGTCAATCGAATAATGTAGTGGGCTGGCTGCAAGTACTTCTAATTTCTTAACCCTATGTTTTACTAACTGTTTATTATGCCGTTATAAAAATATTATAGACTTGCGCAAGTCCGTAGACCCCGCAAAGATTACTTACGCGCATTACCCACGATATCTTACTTTTGGGATAAAAAATAGCTTATATGCTATTCCAGACAATAATCTTTCTCCGTGTCAAATTTCATCCAGATCTGTTTTGCAGTTCTGGCGTGATTGAGTAACAAACATCCATCTAAACTTTTGCATTTATAATAGTGGTAAGATTACGAGTATATTTTGTTCACGAGTATAACCTATCCTAAACGTAAGTAACACAAATGCCGAAAACAAACAACTAAATATTTAGAGATTAGGCATTTATTTCAATATACATACCTACATGAAAGTCTGCTCATTCTCCTGAACTAATTCAACACCGTCGTCAACCCGCTACTCAAAAGAATAAAACAGCGTTTTCAATAAAATCACCAACAGTTTACATCGAAACTTTACTACGTAGCACAGCATTCGTAGAAAGCACTACGTTGCAAAAGCAAGCTGCATTCTAAAAGTGATCGAAATTTACTATTCGCAATAAAACGCCAAAAACACGAACAGGACTCCAATAAAGTTATTTACATCAATATTATGCCTTTCTTCGCTCGTCCTCGGAATTTATTGTCCAAAAGGAAACGAATAAAATATGTAGATTTAGTACCAAGTACAGCGAAGCACTTATTGAAATTGGTTGATTTACTTTAATCACATTATCTAAAAGCGTAAAAAGGATTGGGTCGTTCGGTTCGGCCCGGAGTGTATGTATTTTGCGAACGCCATAGGCACCGTATCTGGGATGTGTGATTTTTTTTGTTGATAAAGTACAATACCATTGTATCCGGGTACTTTTAACAATGTTTAATGCCAGAGGAGGCACATCAAGGGGTTAAGTAAGGTAGGTGTAGCATAACTTGAGAAATGTACAGACGCCAGCACATCAAGCTAACCGAAACTGTCAAATTTTCGCAATCAACCTTGAACTTAATGCGATAAAGTTGAAAATCTATTAAGGAAATTTGTAGCTTGATGTGCATGACATAACACTCAAAAGGTTATGCGGAGGTATGTCTAGTACACCAACATTTTGCCAATTATGTTTAAGCAATGTCATGGTAGATATTATTCCTTTATTTTTCGACTTTACAACAATAACTTCATTTCTTTCTTTGTCTTTTGAAAAATTCTACGCAAAAACTAATATCCACCAACCTAATAACTTTCTTTTCTACAAAAGAATATTTAAATTACGTAATACAATCAGGAATTCCACGTAATCTTCAGTTTCCCACGGAGTTTCCACAGGTCCATAAATTGCCTAAGGTATGGGACGAACGCCCCACTTTCGCGATTTAAGTAGATATCCGAGTGACTTAACTAAGCTGTAAGTCTAGTGGGTGTGCTAGTGCTTCTGTCAAGCTTGAGGTCATTATGCTTGTTGAGCATCTTTACCATATACAACATTATTTTTAGTATATGCGAAACCTGAATCGATTCCAATCATTTTTAAACCATGTTATATTTTTTCCCAAAAATATTTAAAAAAGTTAAAAGTTGGATACCGAGTGACTTTAAGTACCTATCGCAAAAATTTAGGTACCTACTGCCAAATTATTATTATCAATGAGCTCAAGACGACGCTGGAGGCGCGCGTTGCGTGGTGACCACGATTTTGTGCGGACAACTAGGTAAAATAACAAGCTTTGTGATTTTTCATGATACAGCATATAGCAGCCACGCAGTCTTGATTTGTGCCCGGTTGATGGAAATAGGCTTGCCCCCTATTACAATGGACATAAACATAACTGGCGAAATATGGGTGTACTATTAGGTACACCACTGCCTAATCCTTCTGGGATTACAGGCATGATGATGTTATGATATGATTCTTTTGATGTTTTCAATTCTGAAAATACTTCTTGACGTCTAGCTATGCGAGAACATTTTAGCAGAATTCTGGGTATTTTCCAAATGGTAGTCATTACAGACTACTAAAACTATTTGGAAAATACATTAGCTATAGACGGTCGCTAACGGAATATATTTTATGCCTGACCTAAAACCAACAAATATCAACAGCAATAATCGCAATAATTCATCATCATCATCATCATTTCAGCCGAAAGACGTCCACTGCTGGACATAGGCCTCCCCAAGGGGGGTTTTGCCATAATCGCCACGCTTGGCAGGCGGGTTGGCGATCGCAGTATGTTTGTTATAAAAAATCACAGAGAACGCTGCTGCCCATTCACTGGTAAGTCCCTTAGTCGCCTCTTACGACACCCACGGGAAGATATGGGATGGTGCTATTCTTTACGTCCGGACACCATACAGAACATCGCAATAATTACGTGGGACTTAAACATAAGTTTCGAAAATTATGTGTGCTATAGGTTATTTTATCAGTCTAGAATTTTCCCACTGATGGGACACAGGCCTCTTCTCTCTGAGAGGGAATAGGCTATAATCCACCACGCGGGCTCAATGCGGGTTGGTAGATCACATGTCTTCGAATTGTGGTTCTAGGACATGCCGGTTTACTCACGATGTTTTCCTTCATCGTTTTTGAGAGCAGTGCTGCTGAAATAAATTACACAAAGTAATGACCCTGCCTGGGTTCGAACCCACGACTTACCGCTCGTAAGCCGGGGCCGAGGTATAGGTACACCTCTCCCTAACCATACGCGGAACAGGGGTATTGTTACCAATTAAAACCCCACACTTACATCCACAAGTAACAGTGTCGGCAAGTCACACATTCTCAAAGTGAAAAGCAATACGACATCAATCACCAACGCCGGTGACTGAAAACTAACACAAAATTAATAACAAGCATTCACCGCAGCCAAACTCTACCTATTAATTACACGGCCCATACCTATTGCTATGTATACAGTGCAATACCACCACGGAGGAAACTTCAGAAGGCTTGGGAGCCGAAATAAATTTATGATAAATAATCATTTTGAGGACAGACAAGGATGGTTGTAAGTAGCGTGTTTGCAAAAAATCGTATCGCTTTAATTTTGTATTTTTAATAAAATATTACTGGCGATCCACCCCTGACTTGTATGATTTTTACGACTTGATAGAACAGAGACATTAAAATGAATAATCTTTTGAACACCAGAGCATAAATTCTCGCGATTGCCCTCCACGCCAAGCCACACTTTCACCTACCATTTTGTCACATATTTGTGTCGTTTGGCGTACAGGGCAGGGTTTGCTTGTCACGTATATGTGGCAATGGCGTTCAAAAGGCTAATTATGTATGTCAGTAAAATTTCAACTCATTATGTTCGGAATAAATACTCTAAATTATAATGAAGGTCGCATTCAAATCTATTGAGTAGACTAAAAGTAAAATAACGGCCGAACAGATAAACGCGAAAAGAGACTTCAATTTATAGTACCCATCTATCACCATTTCTTTTATTCTTTTTTTTATTCGTTCATGCAGTTGACCGAACAATATTATTATTTAATGTCCAGACAGAACGGGACGGGAGTGTCAGACTTCTACTGACTAAAACCCATCCATGTTCCTACTTTGCCCTTTGTGTTCCAGGGCCACGGTATCTCTTTCGAACAGTCCCGCAGCCCTGGCAGGCATCGGCCCATGCGGACCCCTATATGATTGCTGACATCTCTTTGAGGCGCGCGTGGAACACGAACTTGACGAAGAAGACTTTCGAAGCAGGTATCTGGATAGATCCTTACCTTTCTGTATAGAAATCAAAAGCTCAAGGCTTGGCAATTTAGAAAATGAGCTCTAAGAGCAATAGCTCCAAGACAGACCTTTTTGCGACCAATATACTAAGGAAAGGTAGGTACTATATACCTACGGAACGGGTACGGGTACGGGTGGAACCCATCAGCAATTACTTTAGTACAACATTGGATCGGAAACCAATTATTTTAGAAAAACTCCTACCGATGTTATGTTCAACTTGTGATAATCAAACTACCCTCAATTAAGGTAGATTTCTTGATATTTAATCTGTTCCTTTTTAACCGACTTTCAAAAAAGGTGGAGGTTATGTATTGGACCGGCTCCTCTTTTTTTTTCATGTATATACAGCGATTACTCCGTGATTACTCCGATTTACGTGACTCTTTTTTCATTTGGTAAAACTCGCGCGGTGGTCCTATATAAATTTTATTAATTTTGCTTTGGTAATTTATGAGTTATCTTCTATAACACGTATTTTTTTCTTCACCATCCATGTTAACATATCCTACTCCTTCTTTAGAAGTCGGTTAAACAGTGTAAACTTACTTTACTTTCGGAAGTTGCAAGCTCATGTAAGCATAAGCACAACATATTCAGCCTATAAGGTTTTCACTACTGGATCGGGACACAGGCCTCATCTCTGTAAGTTGGAATCTAATCAGTGCAGTTTCGGCTGTCACATCGTTTTACAATTTTTGGTTTTAGGAGATCCCGATTTCTTCACGATAATTGTTTTGAGAACATATTACCGCACAGATTTTCATAGTATCAGTGTGCAGTGTCTACTTACTCTCAGATAGCATCATCTGGTCCATAAACAAAGAGCCAAGACTCGTGGGTCTTCTCCATTAATCTCCTGCGTAACATCGCCGACAAGTTCGCGTAATGTAGCGCCAGAACCGGGATAAACCCGTAAACGCCTCCGCGGTAATTCCAACCGACAGTTCGCACTGTTCGCGGGGAATTATCATAAACACAACCGACATCGGCCAGGGTCGATAAGACCCACGAAGTCAGTACTATATTTGGTAGAACTATCTCTGTTCCCTCTGTGTTCTGTTGATTTAAATTGAGTCAGGTTCAACTTGCTCTAAATATGGCGAAGTTTTGGTTGTAAGAAAGTTCTGAGGTCGGGGGAAATGTATGTACATTGTAACTAATCATATTATGCCGTACGTACCACAACTATCTGTGAAGTTTGTTCCTCATAAGCGGTTTATGGCGAAGACTATGAATTAAGATACTCATTTTATACAAATAACAGACATTATGGCTCATCGTAACTGGGTGAAAACATCAGACCTTGAACAACCCCCAACTTTTTGACCTCTTAAAACTCTTTATAACTCCACCAAGAAATTAAAACAATCCTACAAATATACACTCACCGTAAAACTTCAGAGCTGCTCAACATTTTACCCACTTTAAAGTATTTAGTCTTGTTTACCTTTCACAACTCCTGACGCACCATCAGAACGCTTTCCCAACGAATTAACTCATAATTATTAGATGAGGACGTAATTAAAGTGGGACTTGGCAAGTTTTTACAAAGTGGAGTGCATTAAGTGAGAGATTAAGGGAGAAGGTGTTTGTTTGCCAACACCCACTAGTTCAGAGCTCATTAAGACGTATTCTGACTATGGATGCTTCGCCAGATAAATAGTTTGGAGACGTAATTCAAATAAGACGTTTTAAGCGAGAATTTTAGTGGAGAGAAGTTTATGGTGTTTTAGCGAATGCAATTAGAAAGCGGTTAATTTAGATCTGTAATCTGTGAAGGCTAGACGGCTACATGCATTTAGAGACGGAACTGCAAAGTTTAACACGCTGGTAAACGATGTAATTGCAATGTTTGACGCGAGCATAAGTAACATTTTATATCGCAGTTTGTGAAGACATTTGTGGGCCAAAATTTAAAATGATTTCAACATTAGTATCTTCTTATCATTACTACTATTACTTCTTTAGCTTTCAAACAACAAAGGGAATCAGTTTAATAACTTCGATGGCAAACTGTAGACAGAAAAATATTATCAAGTTATAATTCCATATTTATTTGAATATGGAATTATACCGTGTTAAAACATATGGAGATTGTAGACAACACCGAAAAGTGCTTAACACATAAATTACGGATAAATGTTGCCTGAAATAATAAATACTTTCAGTTCTTTCAGACCTCAAGTGACATAAATATCGACGAATGTCAAAATTTAGGTCACTGTCGCTCAAAATAATTTCCGTTTGAAGCTATGGAGAACATTTAATGAGCGCCAAGTGATGAGAAATTAATTAAATTCATTTCGTTTGATCGTTTTTCTTATTGTCTTTAATATTATAATTATAATAGAACTGTTCCCGGTAGGTATAAGCAGAAATTAACGATTTATTCCTGGTCTTTTGTCATCCTAACTAATTAGAATGTTTTATATGATTAATCGTCCTTTTAAAACGTGAAAAAGCTGTTTTTTGCTTACCAAGAAGTTATAATTTTGTTAGAACCACAAAACCATTGTTACATAAAAGTGTTATAAAACTCTTTTAAATATACAAGCAGATATTTATATCATTTTAAAGAGGTCGTTTGCATGCTAGTGTTAAAACATAATTATTAACTGCACGCGAGTGTTAATTATTAATGAAAAGATCATTAATAAGGTCTCGCGAAATGCGGTACTTTCATTATACGCTAATTTTTTCTTAGTAAATATTCATGCTTTAAGAACTGTGCTTGATTTAGACAATTTAATAACCTACTTGTATGAGAGTGTACCTACGTAGTTGAAAAAAAAAACATTGTAGAGGTAAGGATTTTGCTAAGATATATGGATGTAACATCGGCCATTTTATTGGAGGGTGATTCGGAAGCAGAGGAAGAAATAACGAATTTATTAGTTAAGCAAAAATAAAACTTATTGTTCAGGGGCAACCGTACCAATAAGCTACTAAACTAGTGCACGATAAAACACACTGATTCTATTTACTAAACATCACATTAATGAAAACTCGAAAAGTGTCAGGATGTGAATCCGCGAATCTTACAGAACTGTTAACAAATAAATAATCGGATAAATACTCCAAAAACTTAATCAACTGTGACATCCACACATCCGCATAACATCCACAACACCGCTAGCATTCCTTACTTCACGTCAGTCGTTCAATCAACACGCCAACGGAGTCCGGCTCGAGAAGTCGAGATAGGTGGCCGGCTTACAAGCAATCCCCATCTCGGAGTCGAGAGCACGGTAAGCCTTTTGGCTTCCATTCGTGTCACTTGGCTTCAGACATTAAGACATGTCGGCTGATGTCGGCGGGACTTCTTAGAAAAGACGTTTCTAGGTTTAGTTTGGAAGTAACGACGTTGGTTAAGTGGTGGTGAGTAATTGTGGATTAATCTTTGGTGTTAGGTGATGTACATTGGTGTGAATTTAAAGAGCTATGTAAATTACTGGATTGCAAGGGCTTCTTCTATCGCGTGGCACTGACATTAATTCACCATAAAGATTATTGATCTCTGTGCAACGTACGGGATTATTTTTGCGATTAGTGTCTGTTCTGGTCTTGGTACATTAACCTGAGTTTGTTTCCAAACGAGTTTCTTTATCCTGAAACGAAATTGCATCGATTGGCTCCAAAAAATAAAACATGAGAATTTATTCTTTATCGTTGGTTCTACGATTTTTCAAATAAACGCATAATAATAAACGCATGCATTTAGCGATTAATAACAAAGTTAAGGATAGTATCCTAACAGGGTCTTTCTGTAGCTGCAACGATTAAGGTATCCTGCCCTTACTGCCCTGTTTCAAAAATTAGACCTCATGAAGCAAACTAACGAGTCATCACAGTTTAATCAATCATAGTTTTATTTGTAAATTAGTCTGAATATGGGATAAAACGTAAAACACAAATCTCAGCAAAATACTCCTCATCTGCCTGCCTTTTTCCACCTATGTTGTAGTCGGCTTCCAGTCTAATCCAATATTTTCTAATACCAGTACTTTACATGGAGCGACTGCCTATCTGACCTCCACAACCCAATTAGCACTGGGTGATACGATACCCCTTGGTAACACTGGTATTTTCAGTCTTTCAGGCCACTGGCTACCTGTAAAGACTGTCAAAGTTCTACAAGTGACAGCCGGGACCAACGGCTTAACATGCTTTGTGTATGTAATATGCTGTACGTAATGGGTCGTCAGCCATCCGCGGACCAACCTGGGCAAGCACGGCTTAACCTAAAAATCGACCCGAACGTCTGTTATTATTAAGCCACGAGCTCCAAAATGCTAAGAAACATAATACAACTAAAAACAAACACTTATGAACGTCATCATCATATGGCAAGCGGTCTTACAACCTCTTTACAAAATCCGTGGCGCAAATAAGCAATGTAAGCGTGGCATATGGCTGGTATACGAATACAAAACCAGGTTAAAATAACAGAGCTTTACAGAGGCGCTACCACTAAATCGTAAGCTTTTAATGGAGGGAAACCTACATCTAGGTTATAGTTTGAACCTACAAATATGTTCGATAGTACAGAAATTTGGAGGCAAACAACTAACGTCGTGTATGATGGTATATTGAAGCTTTTCATAATAATGAAGTCTTTGCTTTAGACTTCCTCCTTCGTGTAGTGGTCGCAAGCGCGACTGCTGAGTATGAGACCCTGGGTTCAATTCCCGGGTCGAGCAAAGTGTTATTGAATTTTCCCCTGAGGAATTTTTCAGTAGTTAGGAAATAGGCAGTAATAGGGGTGGGGAGGGGTGGCCCTATTACATTGGACTTAAACATAACTGGCGAAATGTGGGTGTACTATTAGGTTCACATCTGCCCGACCAACAACCCTTCGGGGATCATAAGAACCAACCTACCAGTGGAAATATTTAAACTTATTTAGTACCTAAACTAGTATAAGTGTAGGTACTAAATAAATTATCTTCCGCTTCGTCTTTCTTTCTTCCGTTCTTTTTCTCCTTTCTTCTTCGGGTTGTCTTCAGTGTTTATTTAGTACCTATCTAAAGAGTGGGAGATATATACCTAATAATGTTTTACAAGATTATCAGTCGAACGAAATCTGTGAGTCTACGAAACTACGGTGCCTTGCTTTGTAGATTAAGTAGCAATAACCAACGCAAGCTCAAGGTGCTCGGGTTCCCTGAAGCTGTACTCATTAAAGGGTTCTTGAAGCCATCGTGCTTTACCTTAGTCGCATTAAAAACCGTAAGGATACAAATAGTTTATTTTTCTTTCACAGGGTTTGTACTACATATCTAGTGACAGAAGGATCCTTTTAAGCAAGTAAATGCCTGTATTAGGACACTCCACTCTTCCGTAACTTAAAACATAATGTACATGCAAGAACTGCGTTAACTACTACTAATATAGATAGGGATATCGCTGTTTGCTGTGGCTTAGCGACCGTTACTGAGAATTCACCTTTATAGTAGCAAAGAATTTATAAAAAAAAGGAGTAAGCAAAAGTAGTAAGTATGTAAAGATGGCACGTGGCATTTTATACTTTCTGCCTACACCATTGGCAAAGAGGCGATGATATACAGGGTGTAAGCAGACCCTTCACGAAGCCGTTACCAAGCATTCTGTACATCAAACTAAGTAACTTTACTCAAAAATTTTTGCTGGGAAACGACTTTTTTTTGGGGTGAAAAATCACGTTTTACGGTAGGTCTCGATGGAACGTACTCAAAGCATTGTGCTGATGGATGGATTGAATAGTACCGGGGTCGTGCAGGTGTTTAAAGTAAAAATCTTACAAAAAAACATGTAATTAAAAAATACTTGTGAAAAAGTTGGAACTTTGACTAACAATATCTCCGTAACTAGAAGGTTCCCAGGTATGGTTTAGAACAAAAAAATATCGGCTTCGTTAAGAGTCTATGTACAGCCTGTATATCATAGTCTCTTTGCCAGGGGTGTCCCTTATAACATGCGATTAAAAAAAAAACTAAATTAGAAACATACATAGCTCTTTTAATAAACAATCGGTGTTTGTGGCATAGGCTGCCTATGTTATCAAAGATTAATCGTTGAATTGTATAACCACACAATTACAATACACGCTATAACAAAACAGCAAATACACAATATTATCGCCGACCGTTATAATTGAGGTATCACTGACATTTACACGATACAAAACAAATGAAAGCATGATTATTATCGTAACAGCCAAGCTAACATATATAATGTTTAATGCAAAAAGTTAACTTAAATTATAGTGTTACAGCTAAATTAGATCGATTTTAAATTTTCCATAGGAACAGAAATTTACAATTTTTATTTTTTTAAAGATGTTTCGAAAATGTTCTTTGAAAACTTTTTAGACCTCCTGCTTATGCGTATGAAGTTTCATTAAAACCGGTTCAGTCATTTCGAAAAAAAGGACCTAAAAGTTTGTATGAAATGCCGTAAGTCGTTAACGCTGTTAATTATCACAACGTCAAAACCTATATAATGAATAAGTTATTGTACTTACAACCAAAGCTACCATACACTAACCACAAGATATATTGAGTAAATTCATATTCAAGTCCAAAACAAAACAATACAGACACTAAATTGCATAACATATAACCCCATACACGCTCCATTACAGTCACGCAAATAAACCAAACTATATCATAACGGAGGAACATGAAAAACCTTTCTGGAGCTAAAATGTGGGGAGCAGGCGGAGTGAGACAATGGAAACTAAAATCGCACGAAACGCGAGTAAGATAGCGTAATGAGGGTTGACAAATTAGTGCCGAGTTCCGCAGTCGGCAAACACTCGCCGGCCGGTCTGAAAGACCTATTCCGAGGATAACGTTGGACTAATCGAGCGAGATAATTCGGTTTTTTAGGGTTGAATTATTAACAACTGTGTTCTTTTTTTAATGGTCCCTTGGTTTGGGTGGAATATATGTGGAGGAGGGGCTTAGGTTTCGTGATAAAGTAGGTTGAAGAGTTTTTTTTAATCAGCAGTGTTAAAGATATTTGAATTTTGGGGAAATACAATTGAAAAATACAACACGTATATTTTTTTATTTTTATTGTAGTAGGCTTAACTACTGTCTCAAAAGGTATTAATCTATGCTCTCAGGGATCTATGCTGACATATTCAACGTTTGAAATGCATTCAAAGAAAGGCGCCATGTTGATATTGGTTTTTATTATGGGACCCCAAAGACCGCTTCCCAAAAAACCAGTTGGCGTACACCCTCGAAGGTATTCGTCACTCAGTATTCAAATTGGATCCCGTCACGATTCAATAATATATTCTAATAACGAATTGCTTACATAGACGGCCCGTTTATACCAGATATGAACGACACCTATTGCGGAAAGGTAGATAAAGAAGGTTCAGCGATTAAAGGTAAAGTTAATGAAAGGTAAGATATTAGAGCAAGGATAGGATATAGATTGGTGGTAGCTAGAAATGTGTGGAAGAAGGAGATATGCTGCGCCAATTATATCTAAATTAAGATAAAGGTAGGAGATGATAAACACAAGGTAAATAATATGACCATCAGTTTCATCGGTAACAGTCCGTTATAGATAAGTTAAAAAATGATCATGAAAAATAATATCAAATATCCTTAAAGGTGGACGCGCAACTAGACGCGCCGCAGGAGCCGTAAACGACGCAATATTCGCATTTAATAAAAAAATAATGAAACAGTATACAATGTCGGACACCTATCCGCGCCGAACGACCCACATTTCAGTAAAATGCTGGAAGGTATACGGATTCTACCAGCACGCGTGGATGACGACATCAAATCGCTTGCGAAGATGCGGATAAAAGCGCGGGACCATTCGAAAATGCGATGACTGCGACTCGTACGGCTACTGCGGCACGTCTATGTGCTCGTCCACCTTCCGATTGTTTTGTAAAGGCAAATGTTCCATTTGATAGACCATATTTTTTCCTTTTTGAAAAAAAGATCTGCCTAAATAGAACATCTCGATTAATAATAATTGTGATACAACAAAAAAAACTTGATCTCGTTCCTTGAAAACCTGATCCCCTTTAAGGGGTTCTTCAAAGGCTTCTCTACCAGAAACCGAGTATTACTAAAATCATTTTTCTATGAATCCATATTCCGCCTTGGTAAAAGTGGGTCTTTTATAACCTTAATTTCATGGTATAAGGTTAAATAACACCGTTATCTCTTTGCAACACCATCGAGAATTTTTGACGTACAAATAATTTAGATTCCGCGAATCCCAGTTGTTTATTTTTCTGCCCTTTAATCTTTAACGAATTTTTACGTGGTGACACCAAAAATTATTTCCAACGGGAATTGAGATTTTTGTTGTTTTTATTTTATGTAAAATGTTGTAGTGTCCAGATGTTTAAGATTTCTGAAGCATCAATTTGTCCATTTGAATACAGTAAGCAATAAAATACAATGTCAAGAAAAATAATGTATTGAATTTCTTACTTATTGAGGTTACAGATTTATTATACAAGGATTCTTTGACTGTAGAGGATGGTAAGTGTGGAAGGCGACACTTTTAAAAAAATGGCAGTAACCACGATCCCGGACACAGATTTTTACTTTTTCTAGTTTGAGTAATTAATTAAATTAAAAAATGAACATTTTTAGCGTTTCAACTCTTACGCGTTTATTTTCGGTTGTCAACAAAAAATAACAAACTCAAGTTCTGTTCTTGACAACTTGTTACAAAGATTTTTTTTTGCTAAAAATACTTCAGTTGCTCAATTAAAATTGTTGAGGGGTGAAACAACCAAAAACATCAATTTAATAATGAGTGGATTGTGACATTTAATTTTAAAAAGATCAAGTGCAGACTTGCTCATAATTTGGGTTATCTTGGGAGAATGATTCCAAGAAAAAATTTGAAAAGGATGACCCGGAATTGACCGCAATATAGTTATTCTATTCGTATCTCTGTTACTCTTTTGTTAAGTCTTCGATATTCAAATACGTTTGGGGTAACCAACTAAAAGTCCGGATAGGTCTGGATACGACCTGGTTGCAGACACCAGGCACATACAGATACATCAGTACATTCATTACCCGTCAGAGTCCGATGTCTGGAGCCGTGTTCGCATTTTGTCCGAACCGGTTTGACCAAACGTTAATACAAGCATCAAGAGATAGATAGACAAAGAGAAATACACATTGACACACACCTGGTTTCTGATCAAGGACTCTTTTGATTGTTTTTTTTTTTAATTACGGCTACTGGAACTATTGTATTTTCATTTCTCCTAAATTGTAAATGGAAAAATGCGTAGGCTAGCCTACATATCTGTAAAATAAAATCCACCCACGGCTGTTTGTGATCGGGTTTTCGCGTAGGTATTATATTATCAGCCTAATTATAATTTAAAAAAACCGAGTACTCGGTTTATTTTCTCTGGTTGTCGGATTGCCATTCCATCGGACTATGAGAGTGAGGGAAGAGTGCATCGGTGCATATGCACTATAATATCTCCGTGGTCGATTCTTATTTTCTGCTGAGACAAAATTGACTCAACAAGTTTTCAGTTGATCGAAGAACGAAAAATATAAAACTACAATTTTATTTGTTTCACATAAGAGTCTCGACGCTGTCAAAGCTCGTCTGTCGTACGTGCATGTGAATTCATATCTTCGTCTTTGCAATAAGTTGAAGTACGTAAAGACTACCAATGACTTTCCCAACTACCAACAGCCATCCGTAAGCAAGTGGGTACCTATTGTTAGTCGACGAACGTACCGAACGTTTCGTGCGATTCCGAGTGCTTTCCAGAATAAGACGCTTGCTCTTAATTTTAGAACAGAGTTAAATATTTAATTAAGACTAACTTGAGACGGTTGTTTAGATTGAGATGCTGCATTACATAAATGCTGTACATTTGGTTAGTTGGTAGGGTTTTAGCAATAATGTGCGTTTTTAGTTTATCACGACGGTACCCTGAAGATTTACCACCCACATTTCACCATGTGGCAAATCCAGAATACGCGGCTGCGATTGAGAAATTCCTGATGGAAAAATCCACTAACACTTTGCCTGACCTGGGAATCGAACCCAGGACCTTGTGCTTAGGTTTGCGACCACAGGACTAACAAGGCAGTTATTTAGACTTTGATTTATTTAGGTATCTTAGGTTACTTATGAGAAAAGCCGCATTGTTGCCTGCCCAGATTTGAACGCTCGTGTATGACAGGCGAGCTGAGATGGCCTTAGTAGCCATCAAGACGGCTTCGTGCCAAAAAATGTTGGAATTATGTACAGACGCAAGCACATCAAGCTACCCAAAATTATCAAACTTTCTAAATCAACGTTGAACCTAATGCTTTAGTCATAAAGTTGAAAATCCATTAAAGAAATTTGACAGATTGTAGTAGCTTGATGTGCTGGTGTCTGTCCATGTTTTTTTTCTTAGGAAAGTGTCGAAGTCACTAGTGTGAGGTCCGAAAAAATTTTTACGGAATAGTAAATCTAACAACAGGATCATTAATAGTACAGAAATATTATATAAAATTACAGCTGCGTGAAATACGTATCTATTTTTGAAATAAATGCTGTTTTATTATGCCGCGAGTATTACGGAAGTCGACTTCGCTTCGGGCGGTATTCGTGTGAACTTCAGGTATGAATTCACGTCGTATACAAGAGGGGGACTCGATGGGACTGTCGAGTTTCCTTTTCCGCTTTAAAAGTAAATAAAAAGGGTCGTTTTATTAATGCTGGAGTTCGATTTCATTTTTGGCACGCATGTTGGTAGCAACTTGGGTAAGTGTATTCATTGAATATGATGAAAAACATCATCGTAAAATAAAGGGAACCTTAAATAAAAGTTTAAAAGATATTAAATAACAAGAATTGATTAAGTTGCGACTTCAAGCAAGATAATGTTTGAAAGATAAAAAAGTAATAGGATGTTACCTATTCAAATACTAGTCATCATTTGCCCAGCCTTTTCTGAACTATGTTGGGGTCGGTACCTGTTTTTTTTTTTTAATTTTAAATGGGCCTACTCAAGAGTCACTTACTCAGGACTAGATTGAGATCAAGATCTCAATCTAGTCCTGAGGACAGAGATGAGGTCAAAGATGAAACGAGCTAACCCAAAAGAAGCCTATTAACTCGCGACTTAAATAGATTGGGGTCATATGAACTTGGGAACACCGACGCAGGCAGGGAATTCCACTCCTTAGATGCAGGTGAATACCAGTATTTTAAATGGGACGAATGAATATCTGACCTCCACAACCCAGTTTGTGCCGGGTTATACGATTCCCCTCGGTAAGACCAGTTGTCAGACTTTCGGGCCACTGACTACCTGTAACGACTGTCAAAAATCGGCAAATGACGGCCGGGACCAATGGCTTAACGTGCTTTCCGAGGCACGGAGGAAACTTGGTATGTAATGGGTGGTCATCCATCCACAGCCCAACCTAGGCAAGCACGGCTTAACCTAAAGATCGATCCGAGCGGCTATGTTTTACCCACTAGGACTGACACTAGTAAAAAAAAACAAGCATGATGCAACAAGTTTCAGTGGAACTACAGCCAACTTTCACACCAACACAAGTATTATTACAATGTTGTTCAAGCAGTCGATGAAAGCATACAGAAACAGCATAATTTCAACATAACATCTATGTCAGACACCGAGGTGTCGTTCAGTAAATTTTTCTCATAAAAATGTTCCGTGTAATGCCTTCCTTTAGTCGATGAGAAGAAATTTATTGTTGGTCGTAAAAAGTACATTGCGCAAGCAACCGCGCGAATTTCGGAAACTCGCAACCGCCGTTCTCACGTCGTCACTCTGTCTTGAGACGAAATTTTTGACACAGAATAGATAGGTACTTACCGAAGGTCGGTTTCATACAGCGAGCGAAAACGCGCGCACACATAATCACACCTCACATACATACAGCGAGTGCAAGCGAACTCACGATCGGCATTTAACAAATGCCGATCGCGAGTACGTACGCGTCGTCGTCGCGGTGTTCTATGTAGTCAGAAGTCTGAAAGTTCGATAACCAGGCTTACCAAAGGGTACCGTGATACTTAGTAACTACGTTGTGGAGGTCACAAAAGCAGTTACTTCACGTAAAATACTGGTATTCAGCTACATCCGGTTAGTCCAAAAGCCAACAGCATAGTTGGGAAAATGCTGGGCAGAGATTTGCACATGTCTCTAAGTGAGCGATGCTGTACATAATAACTACTAAATATTATCTAGAACTTCATTATGTACCATTTATGTATAGAAATGTAGGTACTGGTAGGTGGTGTTATATTGTACAATTTGTGGTGTGAATAGCGAGTGCGCTTCTGCAAGTCTTGTCACGTTCTTTGAACAGGCTGTCTTGGAAGCTGTGAGGCAGTGTCTTTGGTCATGTTATGTGTAGTGTAAGGTAGTGGCTTATGTGTGTGCGACGTGCGTGTTTAAAAATTGTCGGAATAGTACGAAGCTCGTCCCAATTCTAAGATGTTTATGAAACAATTAAAAAGTGTTAAAAAAACTCTTACTCCTGAAAAAAGGCCGTTGTACATAACCTATACTGTATATTGCAATTTGTGTGTTTATCTTTTAATTTTGTGTACAATAAAGAATAAGAATAAGACAGTCTGCCTAAGAATTTTATTTGTAGTCTTAGCGGTCTCGTTATCGGTCTAGAAATGGTTTATATTTCAAGAAAATGTACTAAAAGTCCTTTAATACTTATACAAAATACCCTTGCCATAATTCAAAATTGACGATGCGCAATTCTAAAGTAAGTAGTACCTTGAATGTGCAAGTTCGATTACAAAGTACAGGTAGCAGTAGCAACATGAATAGAACACATCGCACTAAAAGCTTCCGTAGCCTTTGACGTTGTATCAGAACTCAAGATCGAAAATATCTTGACTAAAAGGCAAGACAAGTATTTATACTGAAATCAAGCATGAACGTTACAATTCGCTCTTCAATGATATACAGTATGTAAAGGCGAACTTTCTAAGATACGACCACGGCAACGAACACCAATTCCCTGGTCGTATGCGGTCTAAACAAGGAATTTAGTATGGAATTTCTCTGGAGTCTATAGCAGATCAGGCATCTTATTAGAAAGCATTCCCTCTTATCAATACCTAAAGTCTTTTCAAACTTTAGACTACAAAATGGACGACCTTCTCACTTTTAACCAATTCAGAATCAGCTCAAAATTCTAGACAAAAATCCCACCCGTATTTATTCAGACGGTTTGAGCCAAGATTCATATCTGAGCTGGATGCATTTCCCTATAGTGTGAAGCAAAATTAAAATTTTATTACTAGCTCACCGCCATCTTTTCTGACTTGCGCACTGATGTAAACTTTGAGAAAGTTTCTTTGGCCATTAATAATTCTACCGCGGCATCCGGGACCCCTGAAAAGAATATTTCACTCTTTTGAAGCTGCAAACTGGGTACAATCAAATTACCATTTGAAAGAGCCTCTTGTATTGCTATTTAAGACGTTGAACGATTTTCGTGAGCTTTGTTTGTGTCTTATCGTTGAAACCGTTTGTAATAAATCTCTTTACAGATGTTTACAAGTACAAGAAGGCCGAATTATGATGAAAAATCCGGATTTTCTTTTACGTCAAAGGGCTGAGAAAATTGTTGGGTATTTTCGTGATTATTCGGTAAAGATACTTTACTTTGTAACCCGCTGGAATTGTCAAACTTTTAGATCATTATTATTATCATACTCCATTTTCTGCCTCGTTGGTGTAGTGGTAGCAAGCGTTACCTATTAATGAAAATGATCTTGGATTCAATTCCCAGGTCGGAGTTTTCCAGCAGGGATTTGAGCCTCTGTTTTTGTAGAAACACCTGTGCGCCTCGGAAATTATAGGTATGATGTTATGGTAATTATTATAAAACTACAAAAATATTATGATTTTAAATAACAGTAATTCTAAAATATCCATTATCGCTTCGTCCTAATTGCAAAGCTTTGTACAAGGCGAGAACAAAAAGCACAAAAATAATGAAGATAATCGCCCGGCGATCATAGCCGTAGGCGTTCGATCTTATTTGCTTACCTTGCACAAAAGAGAGTGCACTTTTATGTCGTGTAAAATGAGGCCATTATGGAGCGAGAGGAATTGAACTCTATTTTAATAATACTGGCAATGTGACGTTAATGATTGTTTCTCTTAATTCATTCATTTTTTGTATGGCATATCGCAGGTCAACCTTAGAGGTTCACCTGCTTTACAAGGCTATCCTGTGGCTGCCTTGAGTGTAAGGCCCCTAGAGAAGGCATGGTAAAATATTTGCTGATCGGCAAGGATTTTAACACTATTTATTGTCTAGCTATGCGTATAGACACGTGGGGACTCCTAAAGTTATCTTTATAATTATCACTTTCCTGTCCTTATTTACCTATGGCTTCGGTTCAGCATGTTTTCTACTTGCAGACATCTCTATAAGTCGTAATTTCAGTACTCATCCTCTTTTCAAGCTACACCATCTGGGCTACATAACATAACATAACGCCTGTAATCCCCGAAGGGTTAGGCAGAGTTACCTAATATTACACCCACATTCTGCCAGTTATGTCATCTGGGCTACTTCTGTTAAAAAGCCTCTAAGTATTGACTACGCTGCAACCGAACTTCATTTGTGGGTAAACAAACACCGCCCACCCAAAAAAACCGTAACAATATTTTATAATCGAAACTCACAGGAGTAGATTACATTATCCCAATACGAATAATTTATAATGCAAATAGAGCCCAGGGGCAGCTTTACGCTTCAATAATAGAATAGATTGCTAAACACCTAGCCATGGGTAATTTAGTTGTTAGTGAGGGTCGTCGCTTGTTTCCTGTCTATTATTAGCCATGATTTTTTAGTGTTGTAAACACTTGTAGTTCGAGGTTGCGCGGGACAAGAGGTCTTGGGTAGTTTTGAGAGAGGCCTTGAGCCAGACCCGCGACAGTACGGGCTAGACAAAAAAAATACATTTGTGTCACAGAATTTTACATGGAGTGACTACCTATATGACCGCCACCACCCAGTGAGAGGGTAACACGATTATACAAGGTTTAAACAGACCCCTCACGAATCCTTCAACCATGCATCCTGTACATCAAACTAAGATGATTGACATAACACGTTTAATATCGACAAAACTTTAGTAAGGGGTACAGGGTGTCTGGTTTGAAACTGCTTTGTGGTGCATGAAGTTCAAAACAAATGAGTAAGCATAATAAAAATACTCTATCTTGTTTAATAAACACGTTACTTTGATCAACTTTAATGACTAGCATACATAAATAGTAAGTTATTTTTTCTTGTCAGATTACCTAACCAAGGATTTAAAAACAATTGAAACAAAAAGCTTAACTCAGAACAAAACACTATTTTATTCAGAGAATAGAAAACTAGCATTCAACCTTACCTACAGCGTCGAAAGTTTTATAGCCGGAGCGAAAATTACATTTACCATTTTTACGTTCTATTTCTGCACCTCGCATTGCACTCAGCGCGGATATAACTCAAAATTATGAAATAAAGTGAAATGTACTTTAAAACGTTTCTAAGAGGGTGCAACAGCTGAAACAAATCGCGGCCAACGTTGGCCTGTTCTAATGGAAATAATGGAATGGCTGACTATTGGCGCGCTTACCTTAAGTGGGTACGCGACTTGCAAAGAAATGGCCGAGTATTGGTAACGTACCTTATTGAGTTCAGTAAGTGTATTTAATGGAGATGTGGTGCGGTGGCCGGTGATGGGGCGTTTAGATAAGCTCTTTAAAAATAAAGAGGGGATCGAGACATCTTCATAATTCTTTTTGGGGATGTCCCAATGGTTTTCTTAAAATTTTCTTAAGTAGAGTTTTATTTCGTTGTTAAGACGTGTTTTAAGGTCGTTGAATGACGATCCAGACTTCTAGAGCTGATGAATTTGAATCTTTCTTTCCATACCTGCTGTTAATCGGTAATTACACGAGCAAGAGTATATGAAGATGTAGTATAGTCTCTAATTGAAAAAAAACCTTTCGCATTTTAAAACGAGAGCTAGTTTATTAACACTCCAATGTAAAACTCATTTTTACCTCAGATAAACGTATTTTTTCTGCGTTGATATTGGACCTAAGACTACAAGCTGTTGCGTTTAGTTTTTACTATCTGTCAAATCTCATAAGCACGAAATATAAATCGAATATTCTCGTGTAATATTTTGCTTTTAAAAGAAAACTAGAAGACTACTAAGGTCCTTGAACATTCAGTAAATAATTTCCCCAAAGCGACTGCAAATTCTCAGTAAAACAGTATTTATTAAAAGCTACTTAGCAGCATATTACACGTTATTAAGTTTCTGTGACCTAGTTTTAGCAGCCTCCT
The DNA here is from genome assembly GCA_905163415.1 of Noctua fimbriata. Taxonomy (NCBI): domain Eukaryota; kingdom Metazoa; phylum Arthropoda; class Insecta; order Lepidoptera; family Noctuidae; genus Noctua; species Noctua fimbriata. Next base: position 17,671,822 of record LR990931.1, on the reverse strand, counting down.
TTTATTCGACCCGGGGAGACTTTAATATTTTAGTTGCAGACTATTCCTTAGTTCTACGCTCAATTAATCACTAGGAATTCTGCACTGTTTTAAAATTGACTCGGGGAAAAGAAAAACAGAAAGTGCAGATGTTTTATAATGAGACAAGCCGTGCGCTCGATGGGATTTTCAAATTGCAAAAATGGTGTTTCATACAAACTTTCATCCTGTATTGACACGGAAGAAATTTCAAATCCTCCATTATGGCTCATTTTCGTTAGGGATAATAGGAACTTTAGATCAAAATTTCTATAGTTCTAGAAGAATAATATAGAACCAGCAGCTTTGCTGGTCTCGCGGACGCAAGCGTGAGAACTACGGTCATGACGTCGGTTTAATCCCTGAAGTGTTAAAAGGTTTTACCTGCAGAAAATTCTTAGAAGCAAGCAACCAGTGAGATTTTGTCCGGTTAAATAAAAATGATTGCTTACTAATACCTGGAACTGCAGAACTCACACTACACGGAATTTAACTGGCAACACAATGAGTACTCAGTACTCCTCTACCTAAATGCTTTCATTGAATACAGACACCATGGACTGAAGTAGTCAGCTAAGAAAGTTCAGTTTACCCAGCTATTAGCTTTCCCATTAATTTAACCTTTTATTATGACTGCCATTAAAAAAAACAAGTAGCCCATATGACGGGCTCATGCGATAAAAATAAATGAATAGTTTTTAACACTGTTGCTTCACATACTACATTTTATTTCAAGTTTTGTTCATTTGTGTTTTTGGTTCCCAATATTGAAACATAATATTACGTCCGCGTAGTTTCCAAAGGTTTAGGCAGAGGTGTGACTAAAACTCACATTTTACCAAATGTTCCAGTCCCATGACAGGGGGGCGGGAACTATTGCCATCAACAGCCCACAAAGTCATACTCCGAACTGCCACTGAGAATTCCCAATAACACTTTTCCCAACCTGGGAATCAAACCCAAAACCTCATAGTCAGCACTCAGCAGTAGCGCTTTGCAACCACTAGACCAAGAGGCAGTTTCCAACAGTTTAGTCTTGAAAAGTTATTAATCGAAACACGCGTACGGAAAATCAACTTTGATTCTACGTATCGGCAAGAATCTCATGTATAAAGCAAAGTTGTTCGCTGCTAGCTCCAAGCGTCTTGTTAATATTTTAGAAGTTTACCCTATGGTTAACACAAAGTAGAAAGGTTCCCATATTGTGTACCTACACTGGATCCATGGAATTCTTCGTTGGCTCCACACCATAGGACCTTTAAGTTTACCTACTATTCAGAACCGTATACCTTGTTGATTATAAATTTTTCATTAGTTTTTGATTTTGTGCACAGTGTGTAAGAAGACAGTTGATGGAATATGGACTTAATCTGAATTGGTTTAAATATTAATTACTATTATTTACTTTTTAGAAACATGGAACTTCACTGCCAGAAATTTTTCAAAGAGCATCGGAAAGCGATTCACCAAATTATTCATTCACTAATCGACAAGCTCAATTAGCTCAATTGTGCCAATCTCCCCTTCAAAATAGAAAAACGAATGACTTTAATAATGTGATTGTTCGCTCAATCGCTCGCCAATCGCCTGCATTACGCCCTCTCTAATATTTGCATGAAAAATACTCATTGCTCAGGGCGCTGAAGTGCGAACATAAATAATGAGGGCCCAGGTTTCCGGAGTATTATTGTCGTCTATCATCGAAGACTGCGAACCGTATTCTTTTACGTCCAAGCGTTTTGTCAGAGGAGAATATTTCACAAGTTATTTGTATCAATTTGCTTCGAGTGGAAAAAGTTGGCCCCTTTAACGTTCTCTTTTTGTGAGCGACGTATCCGCGTATTGGTTTTCGTAATGGCTTTTTGAATCGTATCGATGTTTATGATGTGAAGTGAACTTTGTTATTGCTTTACTGTATCTTGGGACCCGCAATGTAAAGGGTCTTATGTGGTTGAGCATTTACTTAATATAAGTATTTTGCAAACAGTAATAAGTTAACACGATTGCAGATTACTTATACTAGTTTCATTCGTGACTTCCTACTATATAGTATGGCAATCATCTTATAGATGAGTCAAAACATTAATTACAAGAAATATCATAATTATTAGCTTCATGTTTTCAAATAGCGATCATAATGCAAGTTTTCCAATTTCCGCACAAAATGCAGTCCAGCTCCATAGGTCAACAGTCAGAGGAAACTTTTAAAAAACCATTCAACAATCCTTGAAAACGAAAAATTTCGATCCGTAATTTTGCAGCCAAAAGTATCTTTGCTTTAAATTGTGATTTATTTTGCTAGTCTCAAATATTCGCATAATATTTCCGTTCTTGGAATCAACAATGTCTAGATTGTTTGCTTTAAACATTCTTTGCGAATATTCTGCGCAGTAGACGAACTTGGCCAGTATTCGCCGTACATTGCGAACTAGGGTACGTGAAAACCTTTACTGTCCACCAAGAATAGTTTCTGAAACATTAAAGGCGGATTGTTGGGCCAATTTTTGTTATGTTCTACTTTATTTCTGTCCTAAGATATTTAGAAATTACCTACTCTACGTACACGTACAACCTTTCAAATGTTAGTTATTTCAGTAGACACGCTTAATACTACAGTCTAGTTTAAACGTGACTTTCAAATGACCTTGGTATTGTAGGTGCCAAGATTGAGATTATTTTGCGATTATTTTTTCATCGGTAATTTAAAAAAAAACAAGATGTTACATGACAGTTTTCAGATTTTTTTTTTGGTTACCGAAAAAATTCGGGGCTCGGTATCGCATGATGTACGGAACACGTTCACGTTTGTGCTGTATAACAAAGACTCTACTAGTTTGGCTAAAAAGACGAGTGGATATTAAAGTATTTTATTAAAACATTATGAACTCAACCTCATTTCACAATGCTTACTAGTCGTTTGATCTCAGCTACTTAGAAAAAAACAATACAGAACACAATTTCTCCTCTCCGACATTTGAATCCAGCCATGAATTAATGTGCATAATATATTCGTTAAGACCGGAATCGAATTACCGACTAGACCTCTGAAAAGGGATCCTTTTCATTAGGCCTTCATAAAAAACGCGTTAAGAAAAACAAGGAAAAGAGATACGTATGCAATCATTTATCGTTTATGTTGCTCTCTGCTGGCCCCATTATGTGAACATTTTAGCTAGAGTCTAAAAATAAATGCTTTGGTATAAATATTTTGTTTTATAAAGAAATTAAGTAAATGATTTTTATTTTCAATACTCAGCCTATCTTTACTTAAGAAATATTTCATTTTTGGGTCAGTTAAACTGTGTACGGGTTTTGAGCATAATACACAATTGAAAGATAAACATTTTGTAGAACCCCATTCATATATTTATGGAGGTGGTAAACCCATTCACCGCTAAACAAATGTATTTTTATAAAACCTTAGCTTTACGCTCTTAAATTGTCATACTTAAAAATCTAAAATGTATTTCCCTATGTTAAAATTCAAGAACATTCAGTCGGAGTTCAGTTGCCTCCGTATTCTGGTAATCTGCGTTATAAATGATATAACTACTATAACCTAAACATCGCTCCATCAACACAGCAAATCTTGTGGAACGTAATTTAGAAACGAGAAGCGATTGGAGCTATTATTCAGAAAACCGAAAACTACAACAAAGTGCAAAAACAATGTGACTCTAAATCAGGAATCACGGTGACGCAGAAGACAAAAACGTGTTGGTTTGACTTGCTATTAAAGTAAAAGGATTGCTGTTGAGAGACGCTGTAGAAACACAAAAGACTTTGACAACAATTGCCACCTTGTCTGTTTAGGCCCTCGAATCAATAACATTAGTATCCTTGGGTATAATTACAGATCAGATATCAAAATAAAAATAATGTGTGCTGCATATTTTATGACTTGTCTAAGGCCATCGACTGCTTTCACTATAATTAGAAGTCCTATAAAACAACAATTACTCTATTAATAAAATCACTAGACATTATGAAATATGATCTGGTTTATCATGGCTTTGTTTGTTCTTCTTTATTTGAACCACAAAGTCATCAATAACTAAATGACTGATGGAGAGTCAGAAAAATGCTCGAAATGTGCAATCCAAAGTGACTTCACGGTGTCCATAAGGGTGCTTCTTTTGGTCCAGCTATGTTTAGTCACTTATTTTTCGAAATGTGTTAGAGTGAATCAAGTTTATTCTAACTTTTTGTCACAAGGTTGGTTAGCATGTGAAATTATTTCACAATCCCAAAACAACAAGTCAAGTTATGAAAGTCACTCATATTTTCTTCAAAATGGTTTCAGGTTCATTCCTCTAGCCCCCGCAATACGCTCCTGACTTCAACCGCACAGAACGACGTCGCGTTCCCTCCGCCGCTCTCTAATTTTGTATGCTCTGTTGTTTCACCGCATTTATTTTTCTTCGCGGTCTAATTCTCTTTGTTGTCTCAGTCGTTTCGCAACCAAATTTCGCGGAATGAGGTCCGTGGTTGAAATGAAATTGGTATTCGGAATGAATTGGACTCCTCCGTAAGTTTTGCGGACCCTTGATTTTTAATTCGATTTGTGCTTCGCACGGATGCTGAATATTAACCCAGTTTACAATGCGATGGCAAAACAATGACAAGTATATACAGGAACAATATACCTAATTTGTTTAAAAACTCGAAAATCTACTAAAAAAGAGTAAAGCAAAAATAAAATAAAAAAGTCAGAGGCCCATGGGCAGCATAAAAACACTGACACCAGGTTAGGCGCTAACCACACGATAAAGAAAGAAAGACAGGAACACTATACCTCATTTGTTTAAAAACTCCAAGACCTACTCCCGGCTCGTTCAACATTAAAGTAGCACAATGACGTAGGCAAATATTTCTAATATAACGTATATTCTAACATCTTTAATCACGTCATCTCATTAACGTTAAACAACAGTGAACTAATTCCAACCAATATGCAAGTCATCACCACGGCTTACTAATTAAGCTAGCGCTCTCAAGTTGAATACGTTTCTTCAAATGCTTTTAGCAGCGTGGAAATCTTTTCATGCAAACAAATTTTATGAAACGTCTATTTTAGGATTAACATCTTCTAAAAAACTTAGTACTAAAAAAGTTGACGTTTTTATAATAAACTACAATAAATTATAACTGTTATTTTAGATAGTTGCTTTTTTATTAGGAAATTTCAGCAACCGTGAAAGTATCTAAAAAACTGTAGCTACTTAAATTATTTACTCAAAGACACCGTACGCACGTATATAATATTTTGTGTAATATATCTCTATGACGATTCGAATCTAGGTCAATCCTCAACTCGAGGAGGTTCCAACTCGACGATTTTTGGATGACATGCAAATAAGATCAACAACAACTGACAGCTCTCCATTCGCATCGAATTATTCCAAACAGAGATGAGTAACATTATAATATTATTGTTAGAGACATCAACAAGACAGATGGGGCGGTCAACGCATGAATATTTCAAGAGCGGCATTAGGACATGGGAAAATAAATATGGCCGACTTGGCTGGACGCATTTGTACATAAATCGTAGTACCGGCCGTGTTTGAATTACCAATGAAAGGGACGGAGCTGGGGTTATTTATCAGTTAACCGTATATCCATCTCGCTGGGTAACACGCTGAATTTTTATTGAAAACTCACGGAAGTCATGATTCGTTGATTGGGAGTTTAGAGTTACGTGAGGGGCTATTATTGATTTAGAATTGGATAGATATTTGTGTAACATAATATGAAATGTAATCTAAATTTTCTTTGTACAGTTAACAATAATTGAAAACCTCGATATACACCCATAATCACAAAGGTAAAAAAAACATTTATTTAACGAAGATACAAATTATGGTCATGCACAATTATTTTAGGCGCCAAGGATAGATGAAAAGCTTGTTTTGTAGAATTAACGAACTAAAAGAGACTCAAATCAGACTGTAATACTTGACCACTTCGAGAAAACTCAAGTAATCTGAATACATCAGTTAACATGAAGCATGAAGATAAAGTATTCATTTTTAGACATTTAATGTTCACTTCAAATACTTATGTAAGGGTAAAAGTCAGCTGGTGCTTATTGTTTATTTCATCGAAATACAAAATTAACGGATCCAACTATTTACTTTTCAAGTGATCGTAATTCATAAAACATTTCTAAAAAAATGTGGGAAACATGAACAATGCAAAGCTCACATAGTATCCGATCGATATTTAATTTTAATAATTACGCGATAAGACTGCGTGTTATAATATTACCTCTATAATGTACGATAGAATGTAATCGTAGCTCAATTCCTTTATTTGATATGGAGAGCCTTTATAAATACTGTGCAGTGTTCAATGTTATCTACTGTAAATTACAAAAAAAAGATTACGTACAAAACCTGATTGGCCTGATGTATAAAATACCTTAGAGCTAACTACATATTATTTTAAGTATAATTATATCTCTACATAATTATAATTGTTTAATAACAAGAAATATTTAATTATCTTAATGAAGGATTTAAATTACATACTTAATAAGCCATGTTTTGTAAAATGTTTTCTAAAGAATGGTTTATTAACTAAAGTGTGGATGGAGTCGCTAGCACAGTAGATATTTTGAAAGAAGATATTCAACTAGTATGATTTTAATAACAGACAGTATATAAACTGGCAACCGAAATGTAGGTATCAGAATGTTTATTTAGTACGAAACGTAACTCCCAAGACATAAAACTGCGTGATTTGGTCCCAAAACGGTCACACATGTACATCCTTATGAAAACCTTTACTCCGCAATATTCAGTTAGACGACGGAAAAAGCTAATTCTTATAACTAGTCGCTCACGTCCTTACCCCAGATGAGACAAATAAAGCAGGACGTAGCCAAACCAGCCCCTAAAATAATAACCGAAACCCTGGCCACATGTCGGCCTAATACCAACCGGCGTTTGCTCGTAAAAAATAAGAAAAGAACCCCGCAAAATACTCTCTAATACAACCCACCGTACGGCGAAAAAATTGGAAATACATTTGTTCGAAAACGAATCGGACTACGTACACTCGTATAGCCAGATCGGTGTCAGACACTTTGATATCATTTTGTATCTCACACGCGTGCCACGTTACCCGCAGATTTAGAATTCTTTTATGAATAACATATTCAAAGATGATGGCCGTGTTAGTTCCTTGAATAGGAGCCGTTTGGTAATAAAATTGTGTTTCCTACCAGATGTCGCAATCGAAAATAAATGTGGTTTCTCGTTCATGAAAAATGGAACGAAAGTGCAGTACGTTAGTTGTGGGAGGCTTTTGAATTGTTGAATATGAGTCTGCATTGCTGCACCGAATTCGAGACGAATAATCGTGCGAGTGCAAAGTATGTATTTACAAGGTAACATAACACAACATCACGCTTGTAATCCCCGAAGGGTTAGGAAGAGGTGTACCTAATAGTACACCCACTTATCGCCAGTTATGTTTAAGTCATATGTAATAGGGGCGAGCCTTTTGCCATCAACCGGGCACAAATCCAGACTCCGTGGCTGCTACTAAGAAATTCCTGATGGAAAACCCCAATAGCAATTTGTGCGACCCGGGAGTCGAACCCAGGACATGGTCAGCAGTCGCGATTGCGACCGCTAGACCAACGAGGCAGACTTACGAAGCAAATAGAGTAATATAAGCATTATAGTATGTGGGGTTAGATAGTGTCTGTCGACCCCCATGTGAAAAGACGAAGCTATTTATAAGACGATGAAAAATATTATATTTCGCAGCTTTAAATTTAATAGCGGTTTACTTATTTATCAAAGTAATTTATTTATAGAAACTTAATCACAAGAAAATTGATCTTATACCGCAGGAAGTCCTGCCGAGAAGAGCAGAATAATTATATTAATGACACAAAGAACAAAGTTTTCTTTGAAATAGGATATTGAGTGAGTTTGAAGGGAGTGATACTGAAAACATTTCTTGTAAGGAAAGAATTGAGAATAGACGCAAAAGAAATAGTATCGACAGATGATACTCAGAAAAGGTAATATCACCTGTTTTTACCAAAAATATTAGAAAAAGAACATGGATGGCACGAAACTATTCGCAAAGTCTATCTGTGTATCAAGCAGGATCATCATTTTTATTATACAACATTATTTTTAGTATATGCGAAACCTGAATATAGTTTGTTCAGAATAAGTAACTGAATCGATTCCAATAATTTTTAAACCATGTTATATTTTTTCCCAAAAATATTTAAAAAAGTTAAAAGTTGGATACCGAGCGACTTTGAGTACCTATCGTAATAATTTAGGTACCTACTGCCAAATTATTATTACCAATGAGCTCAAGACGAAGCTAGAGGCGCGCTCTGCGTGGTGACCGCGTTTTTGTGCGGGCAAATAGGTAACAGAACAAGCTTATAACTTTGTGATTTTTCATGATACAGTTTTGAAATTTTGTACATAGATTCTTTACATAAAAATACTGGACACGTGTTTCAGGTTTAGCATATACTAAAACTAATGTTGTAGATCTACCTCCTTACGCCAACATCATTCTTCTGCCCAATTTATTTGGAGTTGGCAAAGCATGTTTTCTTCTTGCATACTTCTCTATTACTCGTCATCACATCAGTCACCTCCTTTCTTGCCATATCATCCTTCACACAATCCATCCATCATTTCTTTGCTCTTCCTCTACTCTTAAACCGATCTACATTCATACTCAAAACTTTCCTCACGACATTTCTCCGCATCACATGCACATACCGAGTCAACCGATTACGACATAACTTTTCAGTCATCGGCGTCACTTTCAGACTTCCCCTTATGTACTCATTTCTTATTTTATCCATTCGCGTAACACCACACATTCCTCTTACTATTCTTCACACATTCATAGCATTCATTAATTCTTAACACATCTTTTCTTACAGGATATGGAGTTTAAAAACAACGTGGACGGATCTAATGTAGGTTAACGTTTTTATAAAAGAAAATCGCAGGTCACTTCTATTCCAGTTTAGTTCCGTTTCCAATAATCATAAGACCCATTCTATAAACTTAACCAAGAAGGAATGATCAATTTTTAAATAAAATTAACCAAGATCTTGGAGAATATAAGTCCCGAAACGTAAAAATAAAGCTACATACAGTCGTTTCACATCAAGATCTTTGATTCAAGAATGAGTTGTTTATTTCTAAACACAAAGTCAGTCGTCACAGTTTCCGACGAAGGGTCGCGAGCTAAAACTTGAGAGTTTCATTAGAAACTCGATTAAGTATGTAAATGTACCTACAAGTTTCCTCCCTGGTTCGCAGTGGACGCTGAAAATTTAACTCTTACGTAAATATTTTCTTTAACAATTTTATTATTGTGCTGAAGCAGTTTTATTGTTTTTGTGTTTTCTGTTTTTGGGTCAAAGGGCCTAGACCATAGGTCCATCGGTTTTAAAGCGTTTAATATTGAAGAGTTTTCGTTTGTATTGAACAGGATAGACATAAGCTTTTTGGGTCCCTCTTTTGTTGTTAGACTGTACTGTCTCACTCCTGGGCAAAGGCCTCCCTCCATTCTTTCCACTTGTCTCGGTGCTGTGCCTCTCCGCGCCAATTTGTGAGCAAGCCATCTAAGGCATCCCCGCCATCTTCTTCCGGTCGCTTATTTCAATTGAATACTTTTTTACCATCGTTATCCGCTGATAGAATGACATTTATTGCGTAGGTTACCTGGTGATAATTTTCTATACTAAGAACCAACATTTCATATCATCACTGTCTATCATCACCACGTCTTCAAAGTGACTCATGCGAGTTGAATTTTGCGTGGTGGGAGGAAAGCTTAAGGATTCGGGGCATAATATAGAATTCAATGGATAAAATAGACTGTATTCGTGTTACTAAGCAGAGAATAAATTCAGCTAAACATTTTCCTTTTATGATCAGAATTACTAAACAAACGTTACGCAATTTATCAAGGTTAAACAAAGGTCGTTTTAATCCGTAGAAAATCACCTGAAACTGTCCTCTTAACGTTAATTGTCTGGCCCCTGCCCTTTGTACATTTCAAATCCCTAACAAGATCTCAAGAAAAGTCATTAGAAAACACGTTCGCGAGGCTTTTATTTTCGATTTTAGCCCACTCACTGTTCCACTCAGTTGAACGGCGAGGTAGATTCATTGTTAGCGCCCACTTTCATACAAAAAACCACTTGAGCGGCATTCCCTAATGAAATAAAAATCTCAACTACAAAACGACCCAGTATTGTGTTTTTCGTTATGGATATAACTGGCTCTTCCTGCGGTTTTGCTCGCGTGATTTACGATGTTTGTGGGGAGAGTAAAAATTTGGTAGAATTCTGGGAAAATACGACCAGTTACCAAAAAAAATAAACTGGTTACTCATAAATACAGCGGTGATAAAGACCAGAGAAACAGAACTGTGCACAATCTATTGGTAAGTCGAAATATTCGAAGATGATAACAAACATTCAGTCACCGAAAGAAAGGCAGAAGAATGTAATAACGCGTTCATAAAGCTAAAAGATGACATGAAGACAACAAATACTGTAACGCCATTCACTGAAGGAGTCAAATTGAAGAGGAGGTAAACAAGGTCAAGTGAGGGGACACTGCTCCAAATGAAAGACAATATTCTGGATGACGTACGGAAATTGGGGATTTTAATTTTAATAAACCGTAAAATATTGTTAAAATTTAATTATTAAAATAATTACAAGACACTTTACGATAGAACTGTCTCCCGTTCCGTACTTAAAAATAAACGAAATAATAAAAAAAAGTTATGTTATTTCTTCAAAAAAATCGCACTAAAAGGAGCGTAGAACAGGCATGCTACGTGCATGTATGACACGATGTATGCACGTGGACGAAGCGTGAGGAGATTTATGAATCCAGCTTCCTGCAGCTCATTGGTGGAAGAATGGATATGGAGGGCTCCTTCATGGAGCATTGGACAAAACTGCATTCACGAGCAGTGCGGTCCTAATCCAATGTTTCCATTATTTGTTTCTATTTGTTGTCATTGTTGTGTTGTTTGTATGTGTATTATATTATTTAAAAAACTGGTATGGATGATTATAAATGTAATTTATTTGAAATAAAAATGAATTGAATTGAAATGAATGTTCTGTAGTTTCTCCCTCTTCCCGTAAAAGGCATGATTACAAGAAGTATTGTTTGTTTATACTAACGCATATAATAAATAATCAAACAGTCTCTTTCACAGAGCAATATATATAATATACCAATTACCAACCTATATATAAAGATACGTGCGTTCTAAAGTAGCAACCATGAATTTAAAACGAATGTTCCAGGAATACTCTTTGTTACATCGAGTTCGTTCAGGAGCGTCCGGCAATAACTTGCAGCCGTTTCTAGGTACATGTTACATAATACGGAGCTAGGTACTCTGAAGTGGAGATTAAATTAGTCTTGTCCATTAATTATTATTAGATGATGTAATAAAGGTTGTGTTGTGTGTCTTGTGTCGGCTTGCAATTTTAGAGTTTCTTAGCCGAATAGCAAAAAACGGAACCATTATTGATTCGTCATGTCTGTCTGTCTGTCTGCCCGTCCGTATGACACAGCCACTTTATTCAAAAACTATTAAGACTTAGTTTAAACTTGGTAGGTAGATGTATTTTGTGAACCGCTTTACGATTTTTATACAAAAATAAAAGATTAAGGCCTCCCCATACATGGAAGAGAAACAAAAAAAAATTCATCAAACCTATACGTGCGGGGTGTTTATAGTCTTTAAAAATTACATTGAGGTTTCTAAAAACATTTTTTCTCAAAGTCAATTGTTTGAAAGATAGACACTTCCAAAGTGGTGAAATGTGTCCCCCCCCCCCTCTAATTTCTAAAGTAAGAGGAGGAAAATTCTGAAAAAATGTAGGATTGTAGAACGTAAAAAACTTTTAACGAAAATTTGTTTGAATAAGATTTGATGTTTAGTTTTTGAGATACGGGACTTTTTCATCAAACTGCAGCAGTAACTTTATTTTTTTAGTATAATATTAAAAACAAATTTAGTTTTGCTGTTGAATGTAATACAATACAACATGTGAATGAGCCTTCAAAATATTTTTATTATATTGTTTGGTGCTACGAAACCCTGTGTGCTTGTGAGTACGACTCGCACTTGGCCGGTTTTTTTTTGTAGCCATGGATGTCCTACTAATAGGCAAAGTTATTTAATAACCTTAGTGATAAAATAGTTCCTGGCAGAACTATTTTATCACTAAGGTAATTTACATTTCTTACTTATTTTTTAGAGTTACGTACAAAAATTATAAAATCAAACGACTACGGTGCAACTTCGTCTATTTGTCAGTCTAGCGGTGTTTCTATCTCTTCTTAATTTTTACTTGATTACATCTAAATCAATACTATTTCTCGGAGGAAAATAATAAGTTTCTTAATAAATAAAATCAAACGGCGTTCAATCCAATAATAATAACATAGGGGAAGCTGATTTCCTCATGTGTTCTCGACACCCCTTGTTTAATACAATCTTGACCCGCTACTTGTTTTGGCGGTCCCCGTCGCCCCATGAACGTTGTGTTTGATGGGTAACAGACTGACCCAAGGCCAGCTGGTGTCTGCAAATTGTCTATATCTCTGGAAGGGTGAAGGGATACATTTGATTGTTCTCTGACTCCTTCTGTGGTGAATGAAGATAAAAATATATTAAAATAATAATTATGGGTAAATAAAAATCGGTAAGGAGCTCGTGGCTAAATAATAACTGATCTTTAGGTTAAGCCGTGCTTGCCTAGGTTGGTCTGTGGATGGGTGACCGCCCGTTAAGCACATTAAGCACGTTAAGCCGTTGGTCCCGGCCGTCATTTGTAGATCTTTGACAGTCGTTAGGTAGTCAGAGGCCCAAAGTCGGACAACCAGTCTTACCAAGGGGTATCGTATTACCCAGTACTAACTGGGTTAGGGAGGTCAGATAGGCAGTCGCTCCATGTAAAATACTGGTATTCAGCTGCATCCGGTTAGACTAGAAGCGGACCCCAATATACATAGTTGGGAAAAGGCTAGGCAGATGATGATGATGATGGGTAAATAAAAATTTGCTCAGCATTGTAGTTATCATGGTTATGACATCTGCTTCGTTGTTCTAGTGATCTCAAGCGCTACAGCTGATTATGAAGATCTTAGCTTCCCAAGTGAAGTGTACTTAGGTCACCTCTCTCTGCCTAATCCTTCGGGGCAAAGAGGCATAATGTTATGTGTCACAATTTTTTTTCAATGCGAAAAAATTTTGTGTGACCTTGAACTCGAATTCCCTATATCAAGAGGAGGTACTAAGGTCCATACAGCAGTGACCATTAACACCCCCAGTTAAACGAATTGTACAAACCAACAGATCTGTATTTGTTTTCGTCTGCGAACTTGCATAGAGGTTTTGACCTGTTATTCTTTGATTATGGGCCTCTGTTGAGATGCGGGCGCAGTGCCGCCTCCGGCCGTCTGCCTTTGATCCCAACTCAACTGCGTCTAATTTTACTTACTGGGTCACCTTTGGCGCAGACTCTCATTCCTTTTTTCAGACAGTCGACAAAACATTTTGAAACAAATTCTAAACTTGTTTTAAGGGATTTAAAATATGTCTCTAAAATTATCTAGTTTTATTCAAATTACAATCAAAATAGCATTTCTGTGTAATGACATGTCCCTGAAAAAATGTTTTTTTTTCAGCAAATTATATGGCTACCTATATACATAATTTATCGTAAAAGAGCTCTGTAACTATGTATTTGTGTATTGTAGTGTATTTTAGTCGACAGTAAAGTATCTTTGGGTGGGTATAACAAACAGAGGTAAGTCAAATTTTAATGAAAATCTGTGGAAATTAAACATTTTAGAGAGAATAGTCAACAGAAATTATATTCTCCTCTCGAAAAGTTCCTGGAACGCAATTATCAGATACACAAAACGTTCTCCAGAATAAGGAAATACTCAGATTCGCGACCTTCCTAAGCTCGTTTAATTTACAGAAACGGACGAAGAAAACTCATAATCTAATGGGCCATTCAATAGAATCCAAACGTCAAATAATAGTACAGCATTATGTACCTAGGTAAGGCGACAATAATCGAACGAGCTATGAGAAGATCAATTTTAAAAATAGTTAATTTCATAAGTCTAAGTCTAAGTAGATCATCATCATCGTCTACTTATCTTACTTGTACCAACCATGTCGAGATTACTTGGAACCCAGTCTAAGCTGATGCGGTTTAACATTAAATTTAAAAAAAAAAAAAAAAATACATCTTGTCGTTAATTCGAATCAAGATTGAAAGCTTGCAATTAATTTCTAATAACATTCACATAAATATTTAAAACGTAGGCGAAAGTTTAAGCCCGTAATCCTCTCGAACAAGGTCGCGGGTAAATAAATAATAAAACAGTTTACTTGAAAATAATGGATCATGAAACTTCCGTTTAGCCGAAGCCAACAATCGCGTTTATTAAACATCATTATCGTTTATTAGCCCCATAGCTTCCAGTGGACGAGCTCGTGGCTAAATAATAAACAGCCACTTGGGTCGATCTTTAGGTAAAGCCGTGCTTGCCTAGGTTGGTCTGTGAATGGGTGACCGCCCATTACATACCTATTTTCCTCCGTGCCTCGGAAAGCACGCTAAGCCGTTGGTCCCGGGTGTCATCTGTAGATCTTTGACAGTCGTTACAAGTAGTGGCCCAAAAAGTCTGACAACCATTCTTACCAAGGGGTATCGTATTACCCAGTACTAACTGGGTTGTGGAGGTCAGAGGCAATCGCTCCATGTAAAATGCTGGTATTATAATAATAATACTGGTTAGGAGATTTATTGTGAAGGACGGTACGGTTGACATATGTCGGGCATGCCACCGTCCAGGCGAATCAATCTGTCACATTATCTCCGGGTGTTCTCGTCTGACTAACGGCACAACCTTGTAGCCAGGATTATCCATCAGCAACTTGCTCTAAAATACAACCTTGTGGAATTGGAAGTGCCGTACTATAAGTATGTACCCGACCCAGTTCTCGAAAATGGCTGTATCACATTGTACTGGGATCAATCCCTCATCACTGACAGGACTATTGTAGCCAATAAGCCTGATATAGTGGTGGTGGATCGATCAGAGCGGCGCGCAATGATTGTTGACATAACGGTCCCGCATGATGAGAACCTCTTGAAAGCCGAGAAAGATAAGAAAATCAAGTATCTTGACTTGGCTGGCCATGGCTTAATTGCCAAGAGCCTCTACCAATACCTGAGGAGGCTCTCGTTAGGCAGCTGGAACAAGGGCTTGATTCAGAAAGCGGTACTTCTGGACACGGCTCGTATTTTTAGGAGGTTCCTCTCTCTGGAGCCCTGACCTCCGGTAGCTTGGACCCTGTTCCCGATACCGATGGGCTACAATTTTTTATATTTTTAAATGTTTTTTATATATTTTTTTAAGGAATATTTAAAAATGTAAAATAATTTGTAAAAATTTAAATAAAGGAAATAATACTGGTTAGACTGGAAGCCGACCACAACATAGTTGGGAAAAGGCTAGGCAGATAATGAGCTTCTAGAGGACGTTCAGCGGGTACTTAGAGGAACGCAATTAGTTTTTTTTTTAATTATTTTTACTATGGTACTTGACAATTATGCAACCTGACAAAGATGACGAGTAAAAAATAGGATGGAAGAAGAAGACATGCTGCGCCGACCCCAAATAAATTGGGATAAGATTAATTTATTTAAAAAGTATTTAACAGTTGCAAGTAACGATATAGAGCATTTCTAATGTTTGGTAGCGACCTGCCAGATCTAGGTTTATTCAAACCTGTGTCTCAGGCCATCAAAAGAGATGAGAATATGGGTAGGAGAATGATGTTGATTTGATATGCAACCTATGGAACGATTTAATAACAGAGGCATTCGAGCATTCCATGGATGGCCGATCCCAGGAGGAAGCCTACATGATGTTGATTTTATACTGACGAATTTTTACTCAATTGAGATGTTTTTAGTTGATACAGGCATGGTGTTATTAGATACAATCTACCACCTATTTCACGTGTTTTTGTTACGCATCATGTTTAGTGTAAATTAATGTATTTTCCTTTTCCTGTTTGTACCTACTGTTTTTGGATGCTATTCTTTAATTTCACAAACTGTGTGCATTATCTATACATGTATTTAAGTCCCATATTCCCTTCCTAGAACAGAAACTCCTACCCGAAACTGTAACTCGAATATATCAAAATATCACCATAGTTTATTAATTGACTTAGAATCGCGAACAACGCAAAACTTGATCAGCCGAGCTCGCAAACCTCGTACCAACGCATTATACGGAGCAAGTTGAATTAGCTCGGTTTGCGGCCACCGGACGCTGCCGGGCAATGCCGTACTTGAGAATAGCTAGTTATGCTAAAATCTGATCTACTGGCAACCATAACATTGTTGTATAACATAATAATAATACGATAGTTTGGAGTCGATTTTGTTATGACTTGTCCTAATTAGAAAACAAAATTTGATTCATTTATTATTTACTAGCTTATGCTAGCGGCTTCGCCCGCGTGGAGTTCGATAATGTCCCACGGAATCGGACTACCGGGATAAAAAGTATCCTATATGTTAATCAAGGTTGTAAACTATCTGTGTGACAAATTTCATTCAAATCCGGTCAGCAGTTTTTGGGTGAAAGAGTAACAAACATCATCACATTTCGCATTTATAATATTACTCGTAAGTAGGATAAGCTGAGACCCGCGACCTTCGTCCGCGGAAAATTATTAAAAAAAATGACTTTGCTATTTGAATCGGATTTTGATAGCAATTTCAAGAGTTTTAATGTTTTTGCACTAATTCTTTGTATAAAATAAACGGACAAAACACATCGAAGCAGATGGGTGATCTGTTGTTTCTGGGGTTCGTTAAACTGCCGGTATGAGCAGATGCGATGGTTTTTTTTTCTTTTTATATTAAATGAGGCTACCTCAATCTATTCTCCCTGTCCCAATGGAAAAAAGGCGTAAAATTATGAAAGTATAACCGTATTTATTTTAAATCTCGGTATTACAAGTAGTATAAAATATTCACAAGTAGGTAGAAGTACCAAGTGGGCCACAACTAATAGTTAACTGCTGGCAACTTAGTGGCTCAGTCTCAGTTGCATCGTTAATAACACAGTACATAGCCAATGTTTCTCAACCTTCTTGTTTATGCAATGTATATAAAGTTTTGCACGGTAGATATATTTCGCTGTTAAAAAACACAACCAAATAAAAGACTTTTTGCTAAAATAACATCTATGCAATCTTGTCATGAAGTGCTGATCTATAGAAATAAATTAAATTGAAATGTCTGATGCTTCATTATCATCATTTCTCGAGACGTCCAATACTGGAGATTGGCCTTCCCCAAATTTCTGATTGAAATTTCTGAAAATAACAGGTTTCTACTGAATGGTTGTATTGTATTGTATTGTATAACGGACTGGTGTCCGCAACTCCACGTCTAAGCGCGTATTTTGCGTGCGGGTGGGAAATTTATTTGATCCACCCCAACTCCCCGAGAAAAGCCAGCAGCGCCTTGATGTTGCTGACAATCTCGCGGAGAGTACCTGGGTTACCGAAGTACTTTGCCCTGTATGTTGCAACCACTGGGCAATGCAGAAGCACGTGGTTGCTGTTTCGTCTTCCTCCATGCAGGCTCAGCATAGGGGGCTGTCTGTGACTCCTATGACAAAGAGGTGTTTATTAAAAGAGCCGTGTCCAGTGATGGCGGCTGTTAGTGTGCGTAGCTGTAAATTGGTCAGCCGAAGCGCCCGTTTGGTCAGGCGGCCATCGATAGTAGGGAGTGCTTCGTTGGCCTGCCTGCACTCGCCATGGTCCAGCCATAGCTTGTGGTGTTGTTCACTGGTTCGTTTCCTTACCAGTGTGCGTAGATATCCGAAAGGGAGTGGCACGATGAGTTCAGATCCCACTGCTGCCATGCTCGATCCCCTTCTAGCGAGTTCGTCCGCTGCATCATTGCCTCGGGACTCGCTGTGTCCTTTGATCCATTATATGGTTATATTATTGAGATTACCAACCTGGTTCAGGCGTTGATGACACTCGTGTATTAACCCAGAGTTGACTATATGGTTGTTTAGTGCTAGCAGTACAGCCATGCTGTCGGAGAGTATGCGAATAGAGTGGTCCACAACCCCCCTGGCTGAGATGGCTGAAGCCGCCAGGGAATGGTTATTGCGGTACTTATAAAAAATATGTATATGACGGAGGTTCGTTATTAGTGGGTCGCGACATCGGAAATAAAACTCACAAAACCTTCGTTTACACTTTTAATAACTTGCTAACACGCACTCAATACAAAATAATCAAGGATGCCTCAGATATGGCTCGATTAAGAATTTAGGAACGCGGGAAGTTTAGCGCGGAGTAACGAACGTCTACCCAGACTGCCGGACCGATTCAAAGTGCCCTCTCTCAACTGTCACCGCACACGTGTACTACCCCCGTTACAGGTTAGCCAACCTACCTGTCAACGTCAGTACCTGTCAGTGTCGAATACCTGATTAAACTTCCGGATCGACATTTGACTCGATTATTCGCTCAGTGTCGCCATTACTCCACGCTAACCATCCCCAAGTTAATACTTGACGTTCCCAAACATTAGTTGTCAAATCTAACTACATAGTTCCTCCAGTGAGAGATAGATGGCGCTGATCCAGACCGACTGATATGCGTCGACGCTTCGACATATATATATATTTGTCTCTCTGTCTGTTTGTTCCGGCTAATCTCCGAAACAGCTGGACCGATTTTGACGGGTCTCTCACTGATGTTATAAGGAGTAACTGAGGCTACTTTTATTTAAGAAAATGGATTAGGGTTCCGTAAATAAATAAAACTCTTGAAATTGTTAACCGAATCCAATTCAAATATCCCAGTTATATTTTTATAATAATTGAACGCGGAAGAAGATCGCGGGCATCAGCTAGTTCTTATAATAAATGAAACACCCGCTTAGGTGGGTTTCCTAAGTCAGAACATCAGTGGCGGTTAAGTATATTAGTTCAGATCAAGGTGTTAAGTACCAGAGGATAGTCTACGTGCAATCTGGCGACGGTAGTTCATAACATGAGCTATAACCAGTTTCTCATGAACTCCACGTAATAAAAGAGCTGGGCAGATGAGAAAGATTTCAACCAACAACTTCATAAGTAGTGGCGTAAACCCGGGTTGTTTAAACACTCAACGCCAAATTCCTTTTTAGGCCAGGATGAAGCAGTGTCTGCTACGGGGGTCTAATAGCCAACATCAACACATAAGAGGCCTCGCCCACGGCGACTTTTAGTAGTAATGCTGACGCGCATGTGTATCGATACAGCCGCGATGCTGTCGCTGGCTGTGTACCTTCGCCCAATTCTGTACAGCGCGACGGCGCGATAGTAGCGACGCAGAAGCGCGTTACAAAAAATAATGAAGCGTTACAAAGAATATTCGAATATACGCTGCAACCGCACCAACTGCAACGCCTGCAAAATCTGTGCACGTGCACCAAGTTTGACATATCGATGCAAATTTTCTTGACAAGCAACGACAGCTTGAACTGCATACTTAAAGTGGTCATACTATGAACTAAAGTGCAGCAGTGGCCCTGTGGTGGAGGCCCCGACTTACGAGCAGTAAGTCGTGGGTTCGAACCCAGCCAGGCGCATTACTTTATGTAATTTATTTCATCACCACTGCTCTCAAAACGGTGAAGGAAAACATCGTGAGGAAACCGGCATGTCCTAGAACCAAAAATTCGAAGACATGTGACATCTACCAACCCGCACTGGGCCCGCATGGTGGATTATAGCCCATTCTCTCTCATAGAGGAGGCCTGCGTCCCAGCAGTGGGAAAATTAATAGGCTGATTATGCTATACTATGAACTATCGAAAAGCTCTTGTCTTATCCTGTTATAAGTTGTTGCAGAGGTGTGATACGCTTTGGAAACGACTGCGACTTGTCCATGCCTTCTACACTTATCAATCTATTGTGAGGAAACGTGGTGATAAATACACATCGTTACATAGTACAAGAAGGAGGAGCCCGTGGCCGATCTTAAGGTTAAGCCGCGCTTGCCTAGGCTGGTCTGTGGAAGGGTGACCACCCATTACATACCGAGTTCCCTCCGTGCCTCGGAAAGCACGTTAAGCCGTTGGTCCCGGCTGTCATTCGTAGATCTTTGAGAGTCGTTACAGGTAGTCAGTGGCCCAAAAGTCTGATAACCAGTCTTACCAAGGGGTATCGTGTTACCCACTACTAATTGGATTGTGGAGTTCTGATAGGCAGTCGCTACATACAAAATACTGGTATTCAGCTGCATCCGGGTAGACTTAAAGCCGACCCCAACGTAGTTGGGAAAAGGCTAGGCAGATGATGACTTAGTACAAGAGGAAACTACGGTATATTAGGTGGCGTCGGTAAACAAAACCTTGACAACCACAACCAAGGCATGCACTGGCCATCCATGCACTATTACGTTAAGAACATACTTTATTTGCCAGAGTTTATCGTACGGAACAAACAGCTCAGGGACCTACCTAAAGGAATCCTCGGGGAAATTTATGTATATGATGAAATTAAGGTATACCCCGCCACCACGTTTCTGGGAGATTCTTGCCCTAATATTGACGGGTGTAAAGGAAGTGCAACGTCGCATAAATTAAGCTGTGAGCTCACGGAATAGCAAGAAATAGCTTGTCGTTGGTATGAGATAAGTAGTTTCGCTGGAATATAGCGTTTACGGTTGCTCGAGGTATTAGGGGTTAGATTTAGTTGTGAAATAATGTCGAGCATGTTTACGGGGGAGACTGGATTTTAGCTGTGGGAAATCTGTAGCTAAATAGTTTGTGAGTCGTGTTATAAAAGCGTGTGGGTATCAAAGGCTAATTCCTGTAATTAAAAGCGATTAAAATCTAGTCGCCATCTCAATTCAGCGAAAATTTATTTAGAAAACTTGTCAATAATACATGTACAGACAAGTAAATTACAGGTATTTTTGAGAGATTGAGACTGAGGTTTGACAGCTCTGTTGGTCTAGTGGTCGCAAGCACGACTGCCTAGCATGAGGCCCTGAGTTCGATTCGCAGGTCAGGCAAAGTGTTATTGGGTTTTTCCATTAGGAAGTTCTCAGTAGCAGCCACGGACTCTGGATTTATGTCCGGTCGATGGCAATAGTCTCGCCCCCCTATTACATGGGACTTAAACATGGTTTACTGTTAATCTTCACTCTTCTCTTCCTCTGCCTTACGCTTCAGGGATATATAAATACAAGGCGTGATTTCATATTTATCTTAAGTATTTTATGACACAATGGGTCACAATACACGTCTGCATATCCCCTTAAGTAGTTTACTACTACTAGTAGTCTCCACGGGTGTAATTTTTATAGTGTAACGTTAATATACGACAAATCGCCAGGGCTCATCAAAACAAAACTCGACAGAAACACGAAAGCATTCATACTTACTGCTAACTACGTCCAACGTAGGGTTGACGACATCATCACACGTCCTTTTTACGGTTTTATCAAAATCCATTGAATTATTCCGATGCAACTATGGCACGAATGTAACGACTCTGCCTTTATTAGTCTCACGCTTGTCATAAAAAGCCGCTGCGTAAAAAGAACTTTATAGGAAATACTGTGTTCTTTTATATACAACATTATTTTTAGTATATGCGAAACCTGAATATAGTTTGTTCAGAATAAGTAACTGAATCGATTCCAATAATTTTTAAACCATTTTATATTTTGTCCCTAAAATATTTAAAAAAAGGCTACAAGTACACCGAGCGACACTAAGCACTTATCGCAATCATTTAGGTACCTACTGCCAAATTATTATTATCAAGACGACGCTGGAGGCGCGCACGCGGGCACGCCGCGTGGTAACCAAGGTTTTGTGCGGACAACCAGGTAAAAGAACAAGCATATAGCTTCATGATACAGTTTTGAAATTTTGTACGTAGATTCTTTATATAAAAATACTAGACAGGTGTTTTTAATTAGCCTGTTCTGTCCCACTGCTGGCCAAAGGCCTCCCCCATTCCTTTCCAACTCTCCCGGTGTTTTGCTTTCTCTGGCCAATCAGTCAGGAATGAGTCCAAATCGTCACGCTGGCGTTTCTTGGGCCTGAATCGGTGACGACGACAGTCTTCAGGCACCCACTGGCCCATCATCTTCATTCTGACCCATTTTAACCTCGCAGACTTATCGCCAACATCGGCGATGCTTGTCTTGGAGCTTATTGTGGTGTTTCGTATTCGATCGGTGATTTTGATGTTTAAAATGCTCCATCGATCTTTGGCAAACCTTGAGTTTGGACTTCTGAGCCTTTGATTATTAAAAAAAAAAACTTTTGGAAGTCGGTTAAAAAGAATAAGAGCCAGAAAGTTTGCAAGTAACAAAAACCATTCTAAGTTTCAATTATGACGACACGGTTGGCGCAGAGGCTGAGCGATTGGCTACTGCGCAGCGTGTCGCGGGTTCGATCTCCTCATGGAACAAATATTTATATGATCTACAGGTAGTTGTTCCGGGTCTAGCTGTTTGTGTATGTGAGTTTAAATGTTTGTAAACACACCTACGACACAGGAGAAATTCCTAGTGAGGGGCAACGTTTTTTTTTAAAGAGAGAAAGAAAGATAGATATTCACAGTGTTTCTTGACTAAATTGTGTTTTCTTTTATAAACAAAAACTTTTCCACCCCTATTGGAACCAGACTACGGCCCATCACTAGAGCCACATTTACCCGGTTCATCGATTCCCATGGTAATACCGTGCTACCAATGTTTCGTAGCGTACCATAGCATTCCCGTAATCCATTAGCGATCATGTAAGCATTGCATTGTATGCGGCAAGTAGATACAACCTCATTTATTTGTTTACGGTAAATAGAAGTCACTGTTGCTATAGCTAGAAAATGAGTATGTGTGATTGGTACAGAAGTTCGACTTCTGTACCAATCACACACACGCATACTCATTTTCTCCTCACTCTTGAATGTTACTTGTACGACAATTAACGACAAGGATATTTGTCTATTTTCATGAAGGTAAATCAATTAAAAATAACTGTCTATTGGCTGTTGTACGACAGCTGGTAATTGTTGTCAAAAGTGGTAAAGTATCTATGTTAACATTAACACTAGAAACGGGATATTTACCATGTTTACTGATTGTTTGGAGTTCCCGATCTTTCGGCGCTGTTGCATGCACCATGATCACGGATAAACATGGTAAATACACCATTTCAAGCTTTAATGATAATGTTAGTGACCATGATAGTTTAAAAACTTATACATACATTAAGTGGTCGACTATAGACACTGTGGTAGATGAGTATAATTTTCTAGTTTATATTATGAAAAACAGCTACGTGAACCATAATTTTTAAAAATTTCGTGAAACTTCATTATTACTGTTGGGAATTATTTACAGTAGGTTAAAAACATAGTCTAAAAACATTGAATATGCATCAGGGCTCAGCTTAAAATCAACTAAACTGTTAATTGTACCAACAGACTTGTTATTATTTTAGTCAATAGTTTACGTTAACCGCTGAAGTTTGTATTTCTAACCTTAACCAAACTGTTGCTACACAATATAGTGGGCTGACAATGTGGCGGATAAACAAAGGATACAAAAAATAATAATAGTTAGCAACATTTCGAATAACATTTGAAATTCGTGGCTAAATAATAACAGCCGCTCGGATCGATCTTTAGGTTAAGCCGTGCTTGCCTAGGTTAGTCTGTGGATGAATGACCATTACATACCAAGTTTCTTCCGTGCCTTGGAAAGCACGTTAAGCCGTTGGTCCCGGCTGTCATTTGTAGTTCTTTGACAGTCGTTTCAGGTAGTCAGTGGCCTAAAAAGTCTGACAACCAGTCTTACCAAGGGGTATCGTATTACCTAGTACTAACTGGGTTGTGGAGGTCAGATAGGCAGTCGCTCCATGTAAAATACGCTCCATGTAAAAGTTAGACTGGAAGCTGACCCTAACATAGTTTGGAAGGCAGGCAGATGAAGATTTGAAACTGTGTGTCGTGTTGCGAAAACATGTTGACCTACATTTAGCATTCGCCCCATACTTTATCATTCCCAAAATGAAAATATTGAGGCATACGTTTATCAAAATTTAAATTTTCGATCACGAGTATAATGTAGGTCATACGTTTAAATTCTAAAATGCAATTTGTGCCGGCAGAGGGCAGAGTGGGTGAGGTCTGAACTCCATTAGAATTTATGATACATGTAGGGGCCGACAGTAATTAAAAGAGCCCGCAGAGGGAAATAACACGCCGAAATACTGTAAAGTTATGGTATTATACTGCTCGAGCTACTTGATAAATGGACTTGTTTGTTTTGAAGAGGTCGATGACCAACTTCTGTAGTGGGAAACTGTTTTGTCTATGATTTTAGGGGTTAACTAGATGTGGACCATTAACTTTTAAGGAGGTTTGTATCGTTCATAATTATATACTGTGACTTCAAATCGATAACGTTTACAAATTAAACAGATTTTATAACAACGTATCGTCACACCTGTTCTGCCGAAAGGTAAGGCAGGGACGTACCTTACGCGCGCTTCAAAGAGATGTCAGCAACCACGTAGGGGTCCGCATGGGCCGATGTCTGCCAGGGCTGCGGGACTGTTCGAAAGAGATACCGCGGCCCTGGAACACAAAGGGCAAAGAAGGAACATGGATGGGTTTTAGTCAGTACAAGTCTGACACTCCCTTCCGCTCCGCCCAGAGCGAGGGGTGTCATTTGATGATGTCCCATCATAAAAAAAAAAAACTTGACGTACCTTATAGTAACTACCTATTGACATCAAATGGGCAAATATCCAGTATTAGGACTACTACTGAGAAATTCTTTAATTACGATACCTAATGTCATGTTATCCGACCTGGGTATTAAACCCAGGACCTCACGCTAATAAGCACTGTTGTAGTTGGTTTAGCACTTGCAACTACAACCAACGAGGCAGATTTTAAAAATCCTACTAATATTATAAATGTGAAAGTTGGTGAGGACGTATGAATGTTTGTAACTTTTTCACGCAAAAACTACTAACCGGATTTGGATGAAATTTGGCGCACAGATAGTTTATAACCTGGATTAACACATAGGATACTTTTTATTCCGGTAGTATTATTCCTTGGGACAATTATTGACTCCACGCGGGCGAAGCCGCGAAACACACTGTGTTCGATTAATAAGACAATGGAAAGTCTGGTTCAAAGCTTGCTGCGTTTTGTAGCAACCGACTGCATTACTTGCACGTCTATTGTCTGTCTGTAACAGCCTTGGTGTCTAGACGTAGATCGTAGGTAGATTATGGTTATATACATTCTTACCTTTTTCATTAATGTTAACATTTTGTAGGTAAATCCGTGACCTTCACACAATTTGAGATATATTTTAGCAAAACCGTATCGTGCGAAAAGAAATCTGGTCCACAGCACTTCTATACGCAATTAAGAGGCTTTTATAGGCAGCCGTATGGCCTTTTTTATTACGGAACGTTTAAATAATTTTATGAGATTGCGTTCCCGAAATTACCCCATTAACTTTTTTAAACAATCTCATTTTGAATTTTACTTTCGTACGAGATTTTGTTTAAATGCAAAGTGACTACTAGGATTGTTTAGACAAAGATTACTATGATACTTCTAGGGAAATAAACCCAGATAATTGTATAATTTTATATTAGCCAACAAGCCTCGGGCCGCTTATACAACGGACAGAGTAGATACACCGGCACACCGACAGAAAATCGACGATCCGAAAATTACTAAGTCCTTTAATTTTTGTTTGCTTTGCACATGTAGTAAAATTGTGTCAATTTTGTAATTAGTTGACATACATGTCAGTTATACTGAGTGAACTACGGTGAGTTCGACAAATACATGCAATTAATACGTGTGCGACAAAACTTTACTGCGACTAACCATAGTTCGAATTCAAGCAAGCGCGACAAACTGTACCCTGTTTAACCAGTAATGTTACTAAGTTTGAGGTACAGAAAGTTTGGTTGACAGCTTGTAAAGGATCCTTTTACGCCCTGTAAAGAGAACAGTGTCGCATAAGCGTTAGTAGGGTAGTGTCGAACTACTGTCGCACAAGCATTTGTCGCACTGGGGTGATGTTGAGGTTCAGTTTGTTGCACTAGCGTGATGTCAAGCTTCAATTTGTCGAGCTTGCGTGCATTCGAACTACGGTGAGTCGCAGTATGTCGCACAAGCATTAGTCGCACATCCGTTTGTCGACGTTACGTAGTATACTCAATTACAGATATCTATAGAATCCTGACCAAACAATTGTCTTTATTAGACCTACACAACACAATAGGCGAAAGGTCAATCAAAAGCCTACACAGAACCAACATTTGTGTGGTGTTAGTGCATGTGAGACTTGTAAACACACCCACGATTCAGGAGAAATGACTAGTGTGGGAATTTGGTCAATACGCCTGCCACCCACCTGAGGGCCTACGCACAAAGTGACATTCTATGAGCGATACCTAAACAAAGAACGACGATGGTAAAGTAAAAATCGTTTTAGAAAGTAATACTGAACACTTCCTAAGCATTGTCTAGGCTACTTCTGATCTATTTTCATAACAAAAAAAAGATTAGACGCTAGGAAGATTCCTTGAATTATTCAACGATTTCTTCATCTTCATATTTTTACAAAAAATGCAGTCCACCAAACCACTTTTAATAATATTCTTCAAAAATGTTATATTTATACTACAAAAAATTAGTTGTGGAGGCCAGATAGGCAGTCGCTCCATGTAAAATACTGGTATTCAGCTGCATCCGGTGAGGCTGGAAACCGACCCCAACTTAGTTGGGAAAAGGCCAGGCAGATGATAATTACAGAATTGATTAGAGACCCTGACTTAGTAACTCAAGGAGTTTTTTTTATTAAATGTAAGTTTCATATAATCTATCACATTCCGTAATAAAACCTATAAATAATGGCGTAAACTGTATCAAATCTGTTGCGTAGGCTTATAAGAACAACGTATACAGGCATACATGAAAAGCGGTCAGATAGGCAGTCGCTTCATTTAAAATACTAGTATTCAGCTGCATCCGGTTAGACTGGAACCTGACCCAACATCGTTGGGGAAAGGCTAAGCAAATAATACATACATGAAAAGCGACTTCGTATTACGAGTAATAGAGCCATAATCGAAGCATTTAGAATGACAAATATGGAGTTTTGAGATAAATTGTGACTAATATAAATATTGACATTAAATAACTTTGACATTTTAATTATTTTGACAGGGATTTTTGACATTTTAATAATTTCTCATTTAGGTCTGACATAAATTGGAGCATTAAATAATATGTATTTGTTCAATTTATTTTCTAATTTAACACTATAATTATGCATGATTTTGAAATATTTTAGAAAATAATTAGTAAACCTGAGCTAGATTTGCACACCATATTTGTACGCCTCCTGGCATAACATAGCGCTCTGCCCATCAAACATAAGATCTGTACTTTTTAACCTATGTTAACTAATAAATTATGATTATTGATCCTTTATTTATTTTCTATACATATAATTTACATTTTTAAATATTTCTAAACAAAGTAATATAAAAAAACGTTAAAAAGTATAAAAAATAGTAGCCCACCGGCATTGGGATCAGGGTCCGAGCTACCGGTGGTCAGGGCTCTTGAGAAAGGAACCTCCTAACGATAAGCGCCGTGTCCAGAAGTACTGCTTTCTGCATCAAGCCCTGATTATCGATGATTATAATTTTTCTTCATTACCATTTTGGAAGCTGTAAAACTTACTTATTTTTCATCATATTTATAGAGCACAAAGAGAAGACGAAACTGTTGAAATTAATGAGCGGCGTCATTAACGCTTCCTCTTATGAATCGAAACATTTATTAATGATAGATGATGAACGCAAAGATAGATTTTTATGTGCTGTTGGGGTTTTATTGATTTTTCTTTATATCAATAATACGGTCAGTAAAATATCATCAGTAGTAGTAACTGATGAAACTAAAGCTTTTAAATATTAGCTCTTTAACACTAACAATCAATGAGTTCACTTATCAATATCATAGAGGCATTTGGTAATGTCGTAATATGGGTGTACTGACTACAGCTCTGTCTAACCCTTAGGGAAAACACGCGACATGTTTTGTTAGGTCTGATAATAATGAGAAGATGGCCGTACAAAACTCACACCAGTAACAAATCCAATCATATTTAGGTCCACACGACAGACATACCAAATCACAGAAAAACGCTAACTCCAAAACCCTCATAATTTGTTTAACAGTTCAAACGCTCCATAAACTAACAAAAAAGGAATAGAAACGAAAGTATAGGCCGATATTGCGGTTCTGCACAATCGTAAGGAGGCACACATGACGATCGTAAAAAATGTGAATGGCATATTGAAATATTTCTCGCGACCCTTTTTCTGGCCAATTTTCCTTAAGGCTCTATGTAACGCCGATATAAATCTGACTCGCAGCCCGTTACAGCTTCTATTTGTGTGTTTATGGTAAGATGGGGGCTCGGTTTTTGGTAATACTTGAAGATCGAACTGTGGTGTTGTGGGATACCTGATATTATTGGCAGTGTGTGTTAGATGTAACATATTATTATATTTTTCAATGTGCGATAACTATAACAGAAAAGTCAAATAGACAGGATGAACTCTACCAGAAGTAGTCATCATAAACTGGATCAGCTTCACTATCACCAGGATCGGGGTGGAATATTTAAACACCTCCACGCCCGTACTATTCAATGCATCCATCAGCATAATGTTTTGAGTGCGTTACATTGAGTCCTACCGTAAAACTTGATTTTTCACCCCAAAAAAAAATCGTTTCCCAGCAATAGTTTTTGCGTAAAGTTACTTAGTTTGATGTACAGAATGCTTAGTTGACGGTTTCGTTTCATTAATGGTCTTGTAACACGCTGTAGGTCCTAGGTGTCGGAGTAAGCAAAAGATTGTGAAAATATAAAGGGTTTATTATGATGCTAACATTGAGCAAAGTTAAAACTTACTTCTCACTAAAGTCTTTAAAATTTGTTTTACAGCTCTTAAACATCTAATAATCTTCTGAACTTCAGTTAATTACATTTAAATTAATAATGACAAACTTGACAAGTTCAAAGTTTTTAGTCTTGGTAAAATTTTGACGTTTCTTGATACTTATACTTAGGAGTGTCGCTAATAGAGTTGGATGGCTTTCATAATATTCTTCATCATTGGGTCGAGGTTAACGGGTTTTTCCTTAACTGTATGTGGTTGGTTAGATGGGACAAATATTACCTTGACCTTTAGATGGTTCTTCCGTATTTCTGAGAGGTCTTATATCTTACTAGCTGACCCGGCCTATCTGTCAATGATTGAACAAACCGTACCTACCCAGAATTACTAAAATGCACACCACCTTGAGCTCATGCCAGCCTAGTACTTTTTTGGAACATGTGTCATATTATATGCCTCACTGGCAACAAACGGGAACTTTTCCCTTAGCTACCCTACCTTACTTACCTACCTATCTACCCTCCCTACCCTACCCTACCTTTTTTTTTGTTTTCGGGGGGAACCGACCTACCCTAACTACTTACCCTACCCTACCTATCTAAATCTACCCTACCTACCTACTAACTCTACCTGCCTACCTACATACATACTCTACATACCTACCTACCCACCCTACCTACCCTACATACCTACTCTACATACTTACTCTACATACCTACCCCACATACCTACCTACCCACCCTACCTACCCGCCCTACCTACCCCCCACCTACTTACTGAATTCATCTAAAAATTACCAGGCTAACATGAATTCAAGACGGTATTTTAACATTTCTTAATCTTTATCATAATTTTCTGTAAAAAGTACCAGGCTGTCATGTTTTCAATTTGGTATTTTAACAGTTTTGGATCTTAATCATAATTTTCCGCTGAATTTTTCAGATATTTTAATAGTTATTCTGCTATTCGAGACGGAGACAAATACAACAAATCAGAGATCATTAAAATCGGTCCAGCCGTTCTCGAGTTATAAGTGTTCGAACAAACCCGACTTTGTTTTATATATATAGATATCTTGGCTATGCCTTCATAGCCCGTACTTTTCTCAACTAATTATGAATGGGTCGCCTTCCAGTTAATAGAGTGACTGTTAATCTGAACGAGATATCCCAGTAACTGGGTAATACGACCCTTGATTTTGGGGCTTGACTATTTGTAACGACTGTCAATGATGACGGCTGGGACCAATCGTGTAGGTACTGTGCGTTTTCATGACACATAAAAAGTGTAAAAAGAATCTTAACGAATTCGAAAGGCACTTGCTCTCCCCGTCATTGCAATATTTTTTTTGTTTGGGACCATACTTGGGAACCTTCTAGTTACGGAGATGTTTGGGGTCAAAGATCCAACTTTTATTATTTTTTTGTTTATTACAAAATTGGCCTGCTCTTGACCTCGATCACGCCTGATAGAAAGCGATAGTGACTACTACTGTTCACTTTTTTTTAAATCCATATTTGTTTGTGTTTATTTGATTTTTTTATAAGTTTACTTTATATTCCTCCATGACCCCTGTACTATTCAATTACTATATGTACCCTAAAACGTGATTTATTCCAGCAATAATTTTTGCGTAAAGTTAGTTAGTTTGATGTACATAATGCTTGGTTGGTGGCTACGTGAAGCGTCCGTTTACACCTTGTATAAAACACAATAGTTATAGAATTCAAAGCGGACTTTTTAAATCCCATAAAAGTTTTATGTATTATCCAAAGTCCAATACAGCTCTAAGCCAATCCTGCAGTATTCCATTGCCAATCTACTTCAATCCATTTCGCGGAGCTTTATTTCAACTGTGACCGACCAAGATATTCCGTAGCACGTCGGTATATGAGAAAATTTTGCATTTTATACAATTGCAATTTTACCGAACAGTTGTAGTTTATGAATACGATTTGTTTTAGTTTTGCTATTGTGTGATTTAAATTGAGGATCTATTTTATAGATACAATAAATTTAGGTTACTAAAACTTATTGAAGTGGAACTGGGCTGGTCACGTCTGCCGCATGTCGGGAGAGCAATGGTCAAAAATTCCTACTCAGTGGATATCAAATAGCAGGAAACGACAACGTGGCAGGCCCAGAAGGAGATGGCGGGATAAGCTGGACTCTTTCGCAAAGGATTGGCCTACAATCGCACTAGACCGCGAAATGAGGAAGTAGGGAAGGGAGGCCTTTGCCCTGCAGTGGGACAATATAAGCTTATAATAATAAAACTTATTGGTTAGGCTATTCAATATCTTCCACTACTTTAAGTCAAAGTTTAAGCAGCTTTTATGGTTTTACCAAAATATGTTGTTACAAATAGAACCTTGCACGCTTTCCATAGATGTCTTTTTACTACATTAACGCGCAATCGTCAATGTGTTCTGTAATCGATACAATCCACTTTCTGTCTATCCCAGCTCTAAAAAGCTTTAGCTCCAAAAACAATTACCAAAAAATAATAGCACTGCGTCTCACATCATTCCAAAACCAACCACAACCCAGAAAAAAGGCTTGGATTTTTTT
The DNA here is from genome assembly GCA_905163415.1 of Noctua fimbriata. NCBI lineage: Eukaryota > Metazoa > Arthropoda > Insecta > Lepidoptera > Noctuidae > Noctua > Noctua fimbriata. The sequence continues at coordinate 17,640,102 of LR990931.1, read as the reverse complement.
TTGGGGTTGGCTTCCAGTTTTACCAGATGCAACTGATTACCAGTATTTTACATGGACCAGCTCTCTATCTGACCTCCACAACCCAGTTAATACTGGATAATACGATAAGTACTTCTTGGTAAGATTGGTAGTCAGACTTTCGGGCCACTGACTACCTGTAACGACTGTCAAAGATCTACAAATGACAACAGAATCCGCGGCTTAAATTGTTTTCCGAGGCACAAATAAATTAGAAATCACACCATATCGTAAAGGTAACTTATACTTGATCATCAAACTTTATCAATGAGCATTTCAAACACAAAAAGAGCCAAGTCCCATGGCACCTTTTTAATCAATGCCAAAAGTAAGTTGAACGTTAATAAACGTCCATCCAGTGAGTGTTCGACCGAGATACAGCGTTTAATGGACCGCTGTGGCAAAAACAACGCTGTTGCAACCCAAATTATAATATTGGAGTTCCAATTGCATAAGTTTGTGCTATTTGCTACTTCGCACTATCGTGGACGCGGGTGGGCGGGCTCGCTGTAATGGTACGGGCTTTTGGTACTGTGTGGGAATTGGTTTATTTTTGTAGTGGGCAATTCTATTTAAAGACAAACCGTGTGCCAGATTTTTCCACTGATGAAAATGACGAACATGCATGCCAGATTTTTTTTTATGTACTTGTTATGCATGAGGGTAGATACTCGTAGGATAAAATATTGATCGCATGACATCGAAAAATAATGTCACCCTTTTACGCCTGTCCCGTTGAACTTTTTCTGTAACTTCAATTAACTTGAGCTGCTCATTATTGGGTCTCACAAGCTAAGCTTTGGAATAATTTTTACGCTTTATTTGATAAAAATGGATTTTTAATAAGTTCGCTTTCCAGATAGTCATCTGTAAAGCAAATCCCCCGTGAGCGTGGCTCTAATCCAGAACTAATTAAAACTGCGAAGAATCTCCTCCTTTTCCTTCGTTTTAATTTTGCATATTGTATGCTGCTCACAGGTTCATTATTAAATCATTAATATGGGAAAGTTAATAACATTCATTATGTAATAGAATTTTAATCGTTTTATCGGTTCAATATGTCCGCTTTACCTTGTAAGATTTCCCATGTACCTAAAGATTGATAACTTTAGGTACTACTTTTGATTATGTTAGTAATATTACTATGTTTTTGAATCAGATATACTTTAGAGAATGCATATGGTAGACCGCCGAAAATAGAGATTTGGAAGAGACTTATAGTCAGCATTGGGTGGTCAAAACCTGAAGAAGAAGTAGACGATAATTATGACTTTAAGGTTTCTTGTCCACAACCGGTTTTTAGCCAGGTCGAAAGTTATGTACGAAGCACTGTGGCTACCAAGTATGTCAATCTATAAGCGCTTGTTCACGAAGCCGGCCATATGCAAGACACGTATTATCAATGCAAATAAAATCGCATCTCTTCCCGGCTAGAAACCTGAACAAGGAGTAAAAATCGGTCGTGAACAAGAGTTCAAGACATGGCGAACCAATTACCTTAGTAGTCAGACAAAATGATTTTTTTAATTTGCAAATAAAAATTGTGATGATTTATTTGTCTATTTAGCTTTTGTCCGCAGTTTCGCCCGCAAGGAGTTCGGTAATGGTCCCACGGGATCGTACTGGCGGGATAAAAAGTATCCTATGAGTTACTCCAGGTTATAAACTATCTGTGTGCCAAATTTCATCCAAATCCGTTCAGTAGTTTTTGCGTGAAATGTAACAAACATCCACACATCTTCACAAACTTCCTCATTTCTAATTATTAGTAGGATTCGTAGGATGCTGAAAACTTACAAATGAAGAATACATCAAGGCTCTATTTTTTCCTATAGTAGTGGTAGTGGTATGGTAGTATAAAATCGTCACTCACAATAGCGAGCATCAAACGCGGCTACCATAACCCCACATAATCATCTGCTCTCGACACTGGCACTGAGAACTTTGACAAATTAGTTCATGCTTTATGGCTGCTCCAAACTTTGTTTAAATGTAACACAGGAATAGCATTTCAAGCCTCGTAATTCTCATCATACCGACATTCCCGCAGAGTTTTTAGTTAACTGTTTAATTGTCTGACTGAGACCTCTTTGGTTTACATTTTTGAAAATCATCGTTATTTTCATTGGAAGCATTGTTCCACTCTTTTGTGCTATGCTTCCCTGGTCAGTGGAAGTCACGTCCAGGTCTTTCCCGCCATCTTCTGTGTTCTTATGGTCTGTATCCTGTTAAACTAATTATTTTTAGGGTTAAATGGCAAAAACGAAAACCTTATAGATTCGTCCTGTCCATCTGTCTGTCGTGCAGCTAAATAAAAAACAATGAAATGGAAAGAAAAGCCCCGTAATTTCTTCATATAATGAATACTTTCATTGATGAACGCTTCTGAAATTAAGTGGGCACCAGTTTGCCGATCCTCTTTTATTAAAACCTATTAAAATTGTATTTTAATTAAGGACCTTTCATTTGACAATCGCATTTATAACCCACACGATGACCTTTCTTTCTAATACGTCGAAATCGCTTTTTTTCGTTTTCCGTGAAGCCTATGGCCATGAAAGAATAAAAAAGTATTTTTTAATTCCCCTCTTTTTTACCTACAGCCACTAAATAGCGAAGTAATAGGAGTACTCTGACACGTTTAAGCGTCGTAATGTTTATTTAGTTATAAGTCCTTTTTTTAAACTCGTTATTTTATTTACAAAAATTAAATGAATTGTTGTATTTCAGCCTTTAATAGCAATGCCAGGCAGTATTTCAAGAATAGCCATTTCATTTAGTTAAATCAATATGAACATCTATAGGCTCTTTGAGAAGACATTTTAATTGCTGTTTTCAATTAATTGGCTTTTTATTTTTTTGGCAAACCGACTAGATCCGCTGTTTGAATTTAGAAACATCCTTTCTGACTTAAAAACCTCTTTGATCTGTTTATACATCACGTATGTAGTCACCGAAGATGTAGAGGCGAGACCTGTAGTTCACCTGCACCTACTTGAGTCCCAAGTAATAGAAGGCGGAATATTTGTCATCAACCGGTTTTGAATCCAGACTCTAGGCAGATACTGAAAAAAATCCTGATGGGACAACAATAATACTTTGACAGACAGCAGAGGAACTTGCAACTACTACTCCAACGAGGTAATCAATCAACCACCATAATAGTCCAATACCTCGTAATCAATATTCACGACACTTATCGAAGGAGCGAATAATATCATAATCTGTACTTATAGTGGCTTATCATCATCATCATCATTTCAGCCGAAAGACGTCCACTGCTGGACGTAGGCCTCCCCCAAGTGTCATTGACCGATCCCTTGCGACTCGCATTCAGCGGATCCCTGTAACCTTCACCAGGTCATCGGTCCACTTAGTGGCTTAGTTAGCTATAATTATTTTAGTTTAAAATAACAGCTAAGAACTAGAAATGTAATACAATAAAAACAAAAGAAGATAAAATAATAAACAACCATTTGCGTTCTGACGACAGTAATCATAACTGCTATTGTTCCATCTGTTTGACAGTGTAATAAAAAGACAAACAAAAAACTAAGTAATATTTTCTTTTACCGTTAAAAAATAATTAGAATTCTTCGCCCTCATTAATATTCAACGTCGTGAGATCAAAAAGCCTAAGAAATGATACACAGTTCATTCAAAAGACATCGTTTTTATTTCAACAAATTGACATTGTACCTACATACCTACCGAAAAAAGCAAAAATAATTATTTATGTTATTTTTAATCTGTGTCTATGTTTTTGTAGATAGCAACACTTTTATTTGTAGACTTTGGTGTTGTTGAATGTATGCTTGCTTGGACATTATCCTTTGAAGTTTATCTATATAAATAAATAAAATGGAAGTGTCTGTTTGTAATTTCAAAATAACAGAATTTTACTGAAGGAATAATATGAATATTATAATACTTATAATTTTTTTTTTAAATTTTGTGTGTCTGTTTGTTCCGGTTAATCTCAGAAACGGCTGGACCAATCTTGACGGGACTTTTAGTGGCAGTGGATAACTGATGTTATAAGGACTTATGCTACTTTTATTTTGGAAAAAGAATTAGGCTTCCGTACAAAAAAATTGAAACCCATGAAATAGTTAACAAAATCCGATTCAATTAAGGAAGTAATATTTTAAAAATAATATCATGCCGACCAATGTCGCTGGGCACAGTTAGTAGACTATAAAACTGTAAATAAATGTAATTTGTAAAAGCGTCGACGTTTTGTGACTTGACGAGAGTCAGACTAAAACTAAATCAATAAACAGTTTGTGAGTTGTTAACAAACGGTTCTGAAATCATTGAAGCACGCAAAAAGTGCATTTTGATAGAATTTTTCGTTCCTCCAACTTTAAAAGCCAACCCAAATCTAGTTAGGAAAAGTCGAGCCGCCCGATGACAGCATTAACCCCATTAGAAATGCAGCACATTTCCATTCCATTACTCCGTGTTCAACAAATGTTCTGCTCCAAAATTACCGGCTCTAAATAACGCAACTTAACGCTAGCGTTTGCACGCGTTAATCGCGCCAAGCCCATAACAGTGACAAGTAAGCCTCAACGACGTATTGGTGCAGTTAGGCCGATGTAGATCAACGGTGGCTGTGCACGGGATTTGTTGAATTTATTTGCTGGAGCCCGATGCCTCTCTGTATCCTTATTCGGTTGATGATGTAGATTGACTGGAATAGGCATCCAACAAGTAATGGTTACTTCTTCAACGGTAGCATGGTAAGGTATTCCCGTAACCACTATTTGCGCTATTTTCAAAAAAATATTCATAATATTTGTTAGTAGAAAGAGCGATATCATCAAAATATAATAAATGTCGTAAGAATATTATTTCAAAGCTTTACTGACGGTTGATTAAAACTGTGCTTCACATTTTTGAAACGTTCTATCATACATATAACGTTATTACGTTATCAATCTATTCGCCCGATTTGGCACGGATAAGGTGTACATACGAGCTTGCATAGGATTTCAAACAATTAATTCTAAAATTCGATTTTTTCGGCTCCTTCGCTTGCTTCGGCTTTGATAAGCGTGCGTTTAACTTTAATCCCTCTTTACGTCGTTTTTGACATATCATAATGTAATCCATTTTATTGTGACCTTAGTCTAGACGAGCTCAAGTGAGCTCGACTTCAAGTGTTTCGTACTTTTGCAATGATTTTCAACAGAATTGACATACGCTCATGCTTATGTTAATGTCATATCTTTTATTATATGTGTATCGTTATCCATACTTATAAAATTCAAAGTCCTGACTGACTGACTGAATGATATATCAACGCACAACCCAAACCGCTGGTCCTAGAGACATGAGTTGCTGATAATTATAATGTCACTTGGACTACCCCCTATTGTATATGTAAAGGGAAAACTTAATCCAACAAACATTTCTTTTACCCCATTAGTCTAGTGGTCGCAAGCGCAACTGCTGATCATGAGTCCTGGTTCGATTCCCGGGTCGGGCAAAGTGTTATTGGGTTTTTCTATCAGGAATTTCTCAGTAACAACGACGGAGTCTGGAGCGTGACCAGTTGATGTCAATAGGCTCGCCCCCTATTACATGGGGCTTAAACATAACTGGCGAAATGTGGGTGTACTATCAGGTACACTTCTGCCTTAAATTACTGGCTTCATCTATTTTTTATTTATTTTCTCCGTACAAGTAGGTACCTACATCTCGTCACCTTATCCCTTGCCACATCTATCCTCTCTAACTCCTCGGCCGCGTCCCCTGACAGCCATTCGCTGCTCCCGGTACCCGTTTCGATTACATTGACGTCACGACCTCACAGCAAAAAGATAAGTTTTAGCTCTAATGTAAGGGTTGAGACACACGCAAGGGACCCGGGATAAGGATGCGCACATAACTTACTGATGGCTAATAGGCTAGGTCTGAACGTTAGGTCTATTTTTCTGTAAGTAGGTAGTTATTTTCCTTTTTTTTGGAATTAAGGCTGTGTTTTAGCTGTGAATGTGGTCATCGTTTTTTTCGTTCCATTTATTCAATAACAATTACATTGCATCTGAATGTTACATAAAGAAAAATATAGTTAAATAGCAAAAAAAATCTAATCTAAAAATCTTAGATGTTACAGTGAAAGTATTTTGATTAGGAGTTTATCTGGCTTTAGTTTAGTGTTTGGCATAAAAAAATATACAATGGTATTGGGCTGAGACGCTGACTCCTGACATACAGGTTTTTTACGAACTTTGGGTTTCAAAGGCTTCACATGATTTTGTTACCCCTTTTTTAAGCCTATATTATCCTACTGCTAGGCAAAGTCATCCCCCATAGCCTCTTTCCGCGCGGTTTTCCATATTATGTCACTAACATTGTTTTTATTTATTATAAGAAGATTCATTGAGTCTGCTAAAAACGAACTGCGACCTGGACAAAGAATCGGTAGTGCTTCGGATCCAAGTAGTAGGTACTTAGCACAGATAGAATCGTGTTATATCAAACTGTTGGTGATAACATGGCTTATGTTGATCTTGTTGAAAGTCGTTACAGAAATACAAAACGCTTTGAAAGCGGTTAACACTTGTCTAGATCCACTAGCGTTTATGCACACCTTTCATAAACATTGATGTAGTAAATGTACATTCTGGCCCAACGACGAATTTGAATTTTGGTTACATTATAAAACTAAATTACATAATATTCACACGCTAACGTCCTAACTAGTCCTTCCAAAAACATTGGGATGAGATTCGTATTAGTTTTTCAGACAAACATTCTAGCAATGAGTTCTAAACTAATAATGGCGGACGCATAGTCTTCTGTAGGTAAATCACCACGCTCCTGCACTCTGCAGACTGCAGTCAGATAGCAATCAGCGTTCCTGAACAACTTTGGAATCCAAAGATTTAAACCCTTAGATGTGCCCTACACACGATAGTGTGTCCTTGCAGCTGCTGTGCTCACTCTATACACCACGGACTACCCGCCTTGATAGACAATTATAGTCGCTCTCTGTTCATCCAAAGGTGGTCTATCGAATCGAATATTTTGAAAATATGATTTATCAAACTTTTGGAGTACTTAGCAAATTGCTCATTAAACCTGTCTAATGTTACCGTACCAATGTTACACGGAAAAGTTTTTACACTTAAAGAAGAGTGATCTCCCACTTTTTCATGAAAACAGATAAGTTTTTCAGTATGAGTAAACGAAACAATATTAATCAAACGCCTGGCTGTGTTATGACGTGGTGAGGATAATCTAATTATTTAAATCTTTGTTCTAAATCCCGAAACTGCAGTGTAAAGGCAAAAACACAGACCCGTTCGGTGATTAATTTTAATTGCCGAACTTAGCGGTGCCGAGTTGTAGTCGATACTTGAAACTACAATAATATGCGAGTTCTGTTACTTTAGAGTGTTAAAGTTGTTTTAGTTTCGCTTTTTTGGTAACGATATTGTTGAATAACTAAAATTTTCTTGAGATTTTGTTGGTTTCCAAACTGATGAGTAACGGTATAGGGCTCCTGCGAATACTATAGGATAAGTTGTTGATATTATCTTTCAAGTAATCCTATTTCTGATCCAGAACGTAAAAAATTGTTTTTTCTTCTTTGGCACATGAGCCGAGGTCGACTATGTATACTACCAGTGTTATCTAGTGGACGTAAAAACTTATCGTTTTTAGATTTACTGTCAGAAAAATCAATAATGATTTTGTAAGTAAAAAATAAGAACGAGATTATTACAAGGAGCCAAAAATAAACAACTTTTACCCACATACAAATATCAAATTACTTTAGGAAAAGATACGGAATAAAAAAGCAATAAATTACAAGTAACACAGGGGTATTAACATTCCTATTTCTGGGTATACCTCGTTAAAACAACAATAGAATTAGTGGTGAAATGTTTTATGTTGTTTTAATATACGGCTGCGTTAGACTAGACTACCCGTATTTTATGTAAATACTTTGGAAACAGAAATAGGTGATGTTGTTTCATTTATTTATGTCCTGCACTGTAATGTATGGAGGTCTGTTCAAGGGGAGGAGAAACTTTTGATATATTACACTGTAAGTCATTGTTTTATAAAGTTTTTTTTTTTTTTTTTGTAGCGTTGGAAGTAGTGGGTAATTAGGTTTGTATTGAAGAATATAGTATTCTGGAGGCCATAATATTTGGAAACAGGCTATGCTTGGAGTCTCTCTGAGGGATCGCATCCGGAATGAGATGATCTGACAGAGAACCAGAGTTCACGACATATCTTCCAGAATATGTAAGCTGAAGTGTGCCATACTAACCGTAGAACCGATGACCGTTATAGTAGACGTGTCCTTGAGTGGAGACCGCAAGCGTAAGGTAGGACGCTCTCAGGCTCGGTAAAGCGATGATCTTAGCAGGGTAGCTGGTAGCAACTGGATGAGAGTTGCTGAGAATCGAGTTGAGTGGCGGCGATTGAGGAGGCCTATGTCCAGCAGTGGACTGCTGTAGGCTGATGATGATGACTATTTGGAAATAGGTCTTATCTCAAAGCACAAAGCCTTATAACACGAGAAAATCACTTTCGAATTTTGCTATGGGTTCTTATGTCAGTGCTCGTAACTGTACATTATAAAAACTCATCATTCATCGGGTCGACAAGGGGATAATGCAAAATAATTAGAGTCCAACTACTAATTACCTATTTAGTGCAATTCCACAAAACCACCATAAAATTACGAGTAATAAATAGTAATTTATAGACATTAAACTTGAATGTTAAATTAATTTCCACATCGTATTGGGAGCGCACCGCTGATTCACTATCGAACCATGACAAATTGGAACTGTTTCGCGTATATTTCCGGCCGCGCTTTGAATATCGAGGCAGGCAAATTTAATTTACAAATCACATTAATATTTGACAGTGTGTGGAGTAAAGTAATTTGTGGAAATAAAAATTTGGGAATATGGCGTGACAAGGCAACGATTTGATCAGTTATCCTTTTAGGCAGAGAATGACGAACAAGAAAGAAAATGTTTTTTTTTTGACATTGCTCCACACTTGGAATTTCTCTTGTATCGTGGGTGCGTTTACAAAAATTTAAATTCACACACACAAGGAGGAGAAGGAGCTCGTGGCTAAAAAAACAGCCGCTCGGCTCGATCTTTAGGTTAAGCCGTGCTTGTCTAGGTTGGTCTGTGGATGGATGACCATCCATTACATACCGAGTTTCCTCCGTGCCTCGGAAAGCACGTTAAGCCATTGGTCCCGGCTGTCATTTGTAGATCTTTGACAGTCGTTACAGGTAGTCAGTGCCCAAAAAGTCTGAGTCTTACCAAGGGGTATCGTATTACCTAGTACTAACTAGGTTGTGGAGGTCAGATAGGCAGTCGCTCCATGTAAAATACGGGTATTCAGCTGCATCCGGTTAGACTGGAAGCCGACCCTAACATAGTTGGGAAAAGGCTAGGCAGATGATGATGATACACAAACAGCCAGACTTGGAGCAAATGTCTGTAGGCCATACAAATATTTGTTACGTGCGGGAATTGAACTCGCGTCACGCACCGCAGCAATCAAACACTCAGCCACTGCGCCAACCGTGGCGTCAATTAAAAACCGTCTCGGTCTTTTAGCATATGAGTCACATTCACAACAGGGCGCTGTTGATATCCATCAAGCAGCACTGAATCTGCGTGGTAGAATATGGCTCTTTGCTCCCTCACACATAGAGCCGCCTCTCTATAAGAGAGAAATTTCTGTCTCAGCATTAGAAACGTCATAGACAGATTTTGTGATCATCGTTATAAAGCAGATATAACTGGTACAGTAAACGAGTTTAAAATGGAGACCATCAGCTCCAGACAACAAAAAAGTGCTTAAAACTACAACCTACATATTTATTTTGAACTACGCAACAACACGCAAATAGCGCCTCTTTTGTTTCACCTTTTTTAAGCCTCTGATTCTCTCTCTGATTTATAAATGCAATTAATCAAGCTGAAATATCATCCCAATTATCTCAGTGGCTCCTACCGCTTTTTTCGCCTGTTGTTAGCTTGGTAAGGCAACTTGTGAAATAATAATTAAATGATTGGGTTAATGTTGTAAGCATCTTGCTTTTAAACGTGGATTCAGAGGGTATACGGTCAATATGTAGGTACCTACAGAGTTATTAGAATACTGAAAATGTAAAAAAAAATGAAGTCGTTTGTTTGTGGGATAAGACTTTTCATTGCAGGTAAATTAAAGTCATAGACAACATTTTTAGACTCTTTTAATGCACTTATGAAAAAATAATAATTTTGATAAGCTCAGCGACCTTCAACGCATTTAAAAGATTGTAAAAAGTTTGAAAATATAACAGATTATATTTTCTTAAATAATTTTGGTATCATCAACATTACTTAAGAATAAAAAATCTGTTAATAATTGAGACTTTTTTGGCTCTTTGGATTTCAGAAGTTCATAAAAACGAATCTTTAATTTTAACACCTTTGCCCTTTTCGAAAATATCTTCCTATTCCAAAACATCTTACAATCAGCTGATCGCAGTCACATCTCAGCTGCATCGATACGAGTTGCCAAAGGTAATCGATTACAGAACGATTCGAGTGGAAAATCAAAACCTGTAGTGAACATGATAGACTGAAGACCGTGACGCGGCACGCATTGCGGTTGACATGGCCATTTGTTCCCACAGAGTAAGATATTTACATGTCACGATACGACTACGATGCGTGAAATGCAGTCTTAGTTTCAGTTGCGATAGTAAGTATGTGGATGTGGATGCAGTTGAGGAAGTCGGACTTCCTTGTTTCATTTTACTTGGGGTTTGCGCAACGTTTTTTTCTTCGATACTCCCTTGTTAACTGTCACCCTATCATTTAAGTACTCCTTTTTCTTCCATATAATTTCTCAAAGAATCCATATGTTATATCCAACACCGTTTTTTTTTTCTCTCTTTCTCCCATTCCAAGATTTTATATTCATCACATTAATATCTATCCTATCACAGGTCCGCTAGAAGATATTTCTAAATAAAATATGCGGTGCGGTACCTTTATGCTCTTTTGTCTAAATACTATTTCCAGTATATGTGTTTTGTGTATACGTAATTAAATAAATTTTCATTAATTTATAATATTAGCTGTATACTAATTAATATCTTTAGTAAACGTGAGTGATACCATTTAGTTAACTTATTTTTTAATTCATCATCAATCCAGTACAGTGTAAACAGCCCCCCGTCCGTTCACTCGCGTGGTTCAAAGGAGCTTGTGTTACGTTACGGCTCCGCTGAATATCATCATTTTTCCTTGTTACCAACAAGGTGGGTGTTCTCTTGTAAAGTTGCCGGGATTTCCCCTGATGGTGACAGATCATACATAGTATTATCCGGGAATATAAAGAAATTCATACTGTACCGTTACGACGATGAAACATTACGTCTGCATGCGATCGTTACCCAAGCTTTTATACTTGCTTTTATACTTTTTGAATGAAGTAGTTTATTGTGTGCGTGTTTAGGGGGATGAGCGATAAGGATGGGAATAGAGGGTTTTGTTGGGGTGCAGACATAATACCCCGTTTATGACGAGTACTTACATACACACCGACTGCGCATTTTATCTACTATCCAGAAACGTTTTTGTTTTGGCGCGAGTTATTTGACATTTTAAACGTCATGATGACATTTAAAACGTCAACGCGTTTTGTTTTGTTGCGATATCGTTTCGTGTAAAAAGATTAAGTTCTTTTATCAATTAAGTGTAATCGCAAACGAACCTAAAAGCTTTCTTAAAATGAGTATCTCAAGCAGCTGTGTATCTAATAGTCTTTTTTCCAAAACTGAACTCATTAAATAGACCAATCTAACTTTATTCCATAGAGACGCAGTAAATGAGCTTGTATTTTTTTGGGTTGCACTGTTTAAAGTGAAAATAACTTGGTCAAAAAGTCATTAACCTCCAAATAAAATAAAAAGAAACGCAAACAAAAAGAAAATGAATGAGAATGAATTTTAATATGCAAAAGCATATGATTATTAAGGCTGATGCCTATACTAATCCCATTGCTGGGATACTGAGCTCCTCTCTATGAGAGGGAATGGGCCCACGGCGGGTTTCTGGGACATTTACCCACGATATTTTTCCATTACCGTTTTAAGAGTAGTGGTGATGAGATAAATTACATAAATGAATCCTGCCTGGGTTCATACTCACGACTCGCAAGTCAGGGCCTTTATCACTGAGCTACAACTGCTCTCTTAATGAATATGATTCACCAAGAGTGTTCTGTGTGTGATTCTTAATATCATATTAAAATCCTACGCTACCAAGGTCAATGACATCCCTAATCCGAAGCTCCCCGACTAAGCAGTAAGCAAAATAGGCAATAACAATTTGGGTTACTTTCAACGCCAATAAAACGTCGAGTGTTTCTTTAATTTGAATTTTGATAGAGTTCTAATGAAGTCGTAACGAACTTACTAAGTTTTGTATTTTGGACGTTGAACGTGGAAAGGAACGTTGTTAAGGGGGATCTGTCAATTTAGCTAGCGACATTTTAAATTTCTTACGTTTCTTTGCTGCGCTATTCTAGGCTGTACCTATGTAACTCGCAGTAATTGAGTTAAAATCCTACTAATATTATAAATGCGAAAGATTGTGAGGATGAATGGATGAATGTTTGGAATGGGCATTGTAGATATCACTGGCAACACTGCCGTTAAGTAAACATTAGCTCCATGTATTAATATCCATAAAAAATAGAAAACTACTGTTTTTTGGCACTCTAATAGTGAGAACCTGGCCTAAAGTGCATAATTAGTGGGTGCTAGTGTTATTCGGACGGATTAATAAGTGAAACTCATACTATTGAGAACTGTGCTGTGTGTATTACAGAGGGACACAAAGTGAGATTACATTAACTGTTTCGCATTGAACTAACAAAACAGTGCTTGGTGAACAACATTTGATGGGAAGATTGGTATGGTGCAATAATATTATTCGCAAAATCTGTAACAGAAGACCTAATGAATCCGTTTTTTATTTGAACTTAGTGTGAATTTATCTTGTTGAATAGATAGCCAATGAAAAACAATAACAAACCTTGACGGCTTGCTCAGAAACCAATTAGAACAAAGTAAAAACCTCATGACACAATAATTGTCGTTCGGAAACATAATTAACAATCTTGGATACAAGTCTTTTGAGACTGCCGTATAATCGTCTATTTTGCCAAAATCTACTAATTTCTTACTACTAGTTTACTTGGAACAATGAATTTTTTCGAGAACATCACACTCCGTAGAAATCGAACCAAATCATTGTCAGAGACTACAATTGCAGAATCTAGCACGAACAACTCGACGTTAGATGGCAGCACAAATAGCCTGCCAAATATATCTGACGATGAATGCGAAGAAATTCAAGATCTAAAATCTAAAATAGAAAAACTTCACCAAGAGTTATCAGCAGCCCATGAAGAGATAAATCTGTTATCCATTGAGAACAATGATCTAAAAACTACAATAAATGACGTCACTAAAAAATACGAGCTCTTAAAAAAAGCTACTAAAAATATAACAACTGACATACGAGCAGGTTCACCAAAACCAAAAAACATAAAGCTTTCAACTCCACATACGAAGTTAACACAAAAACAAAAGGAGACTTTTGAAGATAGACTCTTGCTACCCGTTATGGATAACCATCAACAATCAGTATCGAATCCAGAAACACTTAGGCCTGCTCTGAGTATATCTAAAAATATGCAAAGCACAAACACTCAAGAATTAAAATTAAATGGCGTCTCTTCGGAAGTGCAATCGGTGGTTCAAGCTAACTTTGTAACAGAAACCCCTAGATCTAAAAAACTTTGTATTATTTCTAGCAACAATGTAAATAAAATATTGGATATAGGAGAAAACGTGTTCATGGGGTATGAATTGTGTCATTACATCATGCCACATGCTGGTATAAACCAATTGTTTGCAGATTTAGATAAAAAGCTCATAGACTTTACGCATGAAGATTACTGTGTCATCTATATAGGTGAAAGAGACTTTGAAGTCTCAAAAAACTATAGATTTTTAATAGACTATATTAAAAATGAGCTTAAAAATGTATTGTATACCAATATTGTTATATGTTCACCAAATTTTAAATTAAGTGTTAATTCCGCTATTTTTAATAAGCGAATTGAAATGTTTAATCATTGCATGCATTTGGATGTGGAATTGAATGAATATGCATATCTCTTTGACTCTAATTTCTATCTAGAATACACAAATAACATGTTCTGGAAATATAATTCAAGGGTAAATAACAAAGCTGTTGCCATCATTTTTAAAAATTTAATGTCATTTATGAATTATTTGGACTTACAAACAGAAGTATCCTATAACTTAGTTTCCCATCAGTGTTTGGAGAATACTGCTGTCAAACACAATTCAGGCAACACTAGTAATGAACAACATGCGGATCTCACAACACAAAACGATAACACCCATAATGAAACTGCAAATGATCTTTTTCGTGTTTAATTATGATCATCTATATATTTTAAACCAAAATATAAACGGTTTGGTAAGTAAGTCAGACTTACTAAGTTTAAATTTAAATGAACTCTCACGTGAAGGGAAAAAAGTGGATGTGGTGTGTATAACGGAACACAACATGGTAGATGATGATAACTTACAATTGCATATTCCGAACTATAAACTAGCAGCATATTCGTCAAGAAGCACCAGGAAGGGTGGTACGTGTATTCTAATTAAACATGGACATGAATATAGGGTTATAAATATTAAAGAATTCTGCATTCCCGGTATTCTAGAATGTTGTGCCATCGAATTGATAACTCAAAAATTGACTATCATTTGCGTTTATAGACCCCCTAAATCGAATAGAGGTGTTTTATCGATTTTCTACGAAAAAATTGAACTAATATTAAACCGTTGTGGACGAAACCTAGGAAGGAAGATGCTGCTATGTGGTGATTTCAACATTGATATCTTGAAAAACACTAGAGTATCTATAGAATTTCTAAACCTGCTTCTAAATTTCAATTTGAAACCCAGTATAAAAGAACCTACACGTATTGCGTCTGGCACATGTATTGACAACATTATCCATAATGTTAGGGGTGGTTGTGGCGAAGTTTTAGAATTGGCTTTATCTGACCACACAGCTCAACTGTTTAAGTGTCCTGTAAAAAAGTTCTGCTCGAGTGATCACTGGTACATACAAAGCCGCGATTTTAGCTCTGAGAACACGACTAAATTTATTGAAGCCATTAATAGTCTAAGCTTTGCTGAAGTTTATAATAACACCGACCCAGAACTAGCTTTCAATTCATTTTATGAACTTTTCAAACTTTTTTACGATTTGTGTTTCCCCACTGTGAGAAACAAAATCTCTACTAGTAAATCTCCGAATTGGATTTCTAAGGGTATCAGAAGATGTAGCAAACGGAAAAGAGAAATATTATGGCAGTACAGACGATCACGTAATCTTGAAAATAAAAAGCTACTCAAGCAATATTCGAAAAGACTAAAAAAAGTTATACACTTGACGCAAAAATCCCAAAATAGTCACATAATTAATAGCGCAGAAAATAAAACTAAAGCTACCTGGAAAATAATTAATAGATGCAAAACTAATTTCCCCCCTGAATCCGTGACAAAAATAATCAATGATGACAAACTAATAAGTAATCCTAAAGATATGGCTACGGCATTTAATAACTACTTTATTGACTTAACTCATTCTGACATTAATTATTATAATAATAGTAATGCGTTATCTTTTATAAATTATTATCCCAAATCCATATTTATGACACCGACTGATGCGTCGGAAATAGTTAATATTATCAATTCACTTAAGAACACAAATAGTGCTGGTTATGATGGAATAACTACAAAGATTTTAAAATCTGTGTCGCATATTATTGCACCAGTCTTGAGTTTTATTATCAATTTGTGCATAGAAAATGGCCACTTTCCTAGTTTGTTAAAAATGACATTAATTAAACCAGTGCATAAGAAAGGCGATAAAGCCGAAATTGCAAATTACCGTCCAATAGCCCTGATACCGGTCTTGTCAAAAGTTTTTGAAAAGGTAATCTACAAATCTATGAACTCATTCTTAGAAGTAAACAGTATACTTGCTGAAGAACAATATGGTTTTCGGAAGAACAAAAACATAAATAAAGCTATCTATGAACTATTTTCAGGAATTGTAAGTAATGTTGACAAAAAAAATCCAATTGTAGTAGTACTTATGGACATGACCAAAGCATTTGATCACGTAAATCACGAAATATTGCTAGGTAAGTTAGAACGATATGGTGTCCGAGGGAACATATTAAACCTTGTGAAATCATATCTCACTGGACGACAGCAAGTCACTGTTTTAAGTAGAGTCTGTTCTAAAACCAAGACCGAAGTTACTTATACGTCATCAGTTAGAGAAACAACATGTGGTGTGCCCCAGGGAAGTGTGCTTGGACCTCTGTTGTTTCTCGTATATATTAACGATCTGCCAAAATGCACTGATCATCAAACTGTTTTGTTTGCTGATGACAGTACCCTTATTGTTCCATGTCAAAATATTGAAACTTACGAAAATGACATAAACAATTCTATTCTTTGCATTATAAATTGGCTTCAAACAAATAAGTTAAAAATTAATATAAATAAAACAAAGCTTATGACATTTTATCAAAGAACGAAGAAACTTAACTTAAACATAACTTATGCAGATCAAACAATAACTGAAACACCCAGTGCTAGATTCTTAGGACTCCACTTGGACATGCACCTAAACTGGAAATGTCATGTGGAATCTGTTTGTAAAAAACTAAATCAGTACTCATATGCACTTCATAATTTGGCAAAAATTGTAAATGAGTCCATTGTTCTTATCTCTTACAAGGCTTACATTACATCTACATTACGTTTTGGAATAATATACTGGGGGAATTCCTCTGACAAGGAAATTGCATTTAAGGCCCAAAAAAGATGTTTGCGTGCTGTCTTTAAGCTGAAACCTACGGATAGCTGTAAGCCATACTTCAAAAAATTTAAACTCTTAACATTGCCTTGTATATACATCTTTGAGACAGCAGTATTTGTCAAATCTAATTTCCATCTATTTGAAACATTGAGATCTAAACGACGACACAGAGAGATATGCGCTAAACCACATAGCACGGCTCTTTATAAAAAAAGCTTTTTAGGAATGGCACCTAGAATCTATAATAAAATCCCTAGGGGAACTACAGATATTGAAAACATTCACGATTTCAAAAGGGCACTCCTGAAAATATTACACGACAAAGCATATTATACGGTGAACGAATATTTAACTGATATATTTTGACTACATTTTGTTTCTGCTTGTTTATACTAGAACTTATTATTTTTATACCTTATTGGAATGTTTTTCTGTTTTGACAATTTGTATTCGATTATTTGAACGTTGTGATAATAGTATTAGAATTATTTGACAATTTGTTATAATCAGCATGTTTCTTCGAAAATATTTGTACGCCGATAACGGCTTGACATAGAGTTCATTAATGACTATAACACCTGTAACTAACCTACCTATGCTCAACAAATACTTAAAAAAAAAAAAAAAAAAAAAAAAATGTTTCACGCAAAAACTACTGAACGGATTTGGATGAAATTTAGCACACAGATAGTTTATTACCTGGATTAACACATAGGATACTTTTTATCCCGGTATTATGATCCCGAGGGACAATTTTCGTCGAAGCCGCAGGCATAAGCTAGTATTTATATAAAACCCTAAATTATTTTTTTATTTGAAAACACGACATGACGATTTGCAAAAAAACGTTAATGTTATTGATATGCCTGTGTCATCCCACTGCTGAGCAAATGCAGAGGTCCCCATGACTCAATTCCAGTTTTTTCGATCCAGGACCAATGTGGACCACAGATCATTTGGTTTTGACGTGCTCGTCCCGTCCCGCCAAAATTTTGACCGCCACGGCGCAGCGCTTTAAAACTCTAAAAAAATTAAATTTTAAACTATCATGGTCACTAACATTATTATTTAGACTAGAAACGGGATATTTACCATGTTTACTGTTTTTATTGAGTTCAAACATGGTAAATATCCCGTTTCTAGTCTAAATAATAATTTTAAATTTCGCAGGCTACTGTGAAGGAGTCACCTTAAGACAAAAATGTATTTGTTCTGCCTTCATCCTTGACAAATATTAATATTCCCGAGTCAAGGAGGCGTTGCTTCAATTAAGTCCCTAACTAAGTTTGCCGCTTAGACTTGTTATCTTAGTTCTTCAGACGCTCAACAATTATTTATTTAGCAGTCATTCGCACAGAATTTGGATGTTTTGCTAATGCTTCTTCTAAGCATATTATTACTAAGATTTTGTTAATTGTCGCCGTGGAGGGATTAGAAATTGTCTGTAGAAACTTTCGACTAGATTATTTGCAATTTCTCACCTTTTATAGTTTGGGTCTGAATTTTAGAGATATTTGTTATATACATTATAAGTTTCAGTTTAAATCACAAATCACAGGAGTCTAGATGGATTTTCTGCGAAAACTAATTTGTTTCTTTAATACTTTCAGTTTAAATTTACTCAAACCGTTTATATCAGAGCGATGATATTTATTTATTTAATAGTTAATATAAACACTTCATCATCTGCCTAGCCTTTTCCCAACTATGTTAGGGTCGGCTTCTAGTCTAACCGGTTGCAGCTGAATACCAGTATTTTACATGAACAACTGCCTGTCTGACCTCTACAAACCAGTTAGCACTAGGTAATACCATAGTCCTTGGTGAGACTGGTTGTCAGACTTTTTGAGCCAGAACTACCTATAACGACTGTCAAAGATCTACAAATGACAGCCAAAAGGCACGCATAAACTCGATATGTCATTACATACCGAGTAAATATCTCAAGATGGTGATCACCCATTCACAGACCAACCTAGGCAAGCACGGCTTAACCTAAAGATCGATCCGGGCGGCT
This sequence comes from Noctua fimbriata, assembly GCA_905163415.1. Lineage (NCBI taxonomy): Eukaryota > Metazoa > Arthropoda > Insecta > Lepidoptera > Noctuidae > Noctua > Noctua fimbriata. The sequence goes on along the minus strand of LR990931.1, from coordinate 17,621,067 downwards.
GTTATTATTTAGCCACGAGCTCTTCACGAGCTCTTCACGAGTTAATATAAACACTTATCAGCAGATAAGACAAGGAACAGGGAACAGAAAATACAAATGCACAGGTGATGTTATTTCTAAAGGAATCTATTACAGCAAACCAAGCGGCAAGAGAACAGATAAAAAGAGACATAGAAAAAGTGTGCTGAGAGGAGAAAATAAAACCACATAACATCACGCCTGTAACCCCGTGTACCTAATAGTATACCTATATTTCGCCAGTAATTTTTAATTCGCATGTAACGGGGGGAGTGCCTATTGCCATCAACCGGCGGCTGATGAGTAAGTCCTGATGGAAAATCCCAATAACACTTTACCTGACCTGGGAATGGAACATTTTCGAATTTATTATTTATGACTTTATTTTAATAATAACTCTTGTGTAGATTCAAATTAGGAAACAAGAATAACATCCCCATGTCCCAGCAGTAGGGAAGATCCCCCAAACACTTAAAATTTAGAATTCCCACACATCGCAAACACATTTCCTCACCATCGTTCTGAATATTAAAAGCAGAACACATTACAATAAGCTCTCGTTTCAACACGAAACCGTTGTTTCTAACTAATCCTTATCCAAAGGTGTTCCGTATGAAATAACATGCACCGCTGCTATAGGGCGGGTGCACACGACAGACTTTTCATGCTTGCGACAATCTTCCACCGATTAATAACCGTTTGGCTTACTTCACATATTTGAAACATTGTTCTGTCGCTGACAGAAACTGAATAGTGTTTTAATTATGCTTAGCGTTAAACGCGTTTAGTAATTTTTCGCTGTTTTTTATTTTTATTTTTTTTTTACTTTTTCTTTAGCTAGTTAGCCTTAGTAGGATAAGTATAATAATTACATAAACTAGATTTTGTCTGCGGCGACTGCGGGGATATCTCCAGGATAGATGCAGCAAAGGTCCCTCTTCGGACCCTACATATCCAAATACAAATAATTACATCGATCTGTTGCTCAAACAAATCTTGTTACAGCCTTTCGCATTTATGAATTGTATTGCGAAAATCAAAAAATAAATATGTTTTGATTTTCAAAGAAATATATTAGCAAATGCTCATAATTATATTGACATTGACACTCACACTCATATTGTCATACATTGTTCTTATTTTGATTTGCGCTTTGATGGATTGATACTGGCAGACCAGTGTGTCTAATAGTTAGCGACTTCACATCACCAGCCGAATGTCGGCAGTGTGCAACCCACCTTAGGGGTATCTGCCATTAACGTAATTGCCACTTGAATATTCAAGATGCTGGATTAGACGGGATGCTGTGATCGTCTGAACGCCTCATTTGTATGCCGTTCGGAAATTTTGCATGAGTACAACATCAGAGGTGACGGTACTTATTTTTAGCCAATTATGTTGTGAGAGCTGGGATATGAGGTCGGCAGTGTATGCATGATGTGTACGTGTTCGTGTATAAATGTTTGCTCAAAAATATGTTCAAAAAGCTGTGGTCAAAGATAAGGGTCAGATTTGTTTTCTTGAATTTTATCTAAACACTTTTTAGCAACATTTAATAAAACCTTGGTGTACCGTAGTGTAACGACACACCCAAGCTTTTGAAAAAAAAATACTACTCCCATTAATCCTCACAACAAATGGCTTAATTTCATTCTATTGCATACCACAATCCAAAATCCCCACGAAATATTACCTCTAAGTTCAGAATAATCGATTAGAAATTCTACTCAAATAACATTGAGCAATTATCGCGAACGGATCGCAACCGGCAAATATTTGCCGTTGTCGTATTAAACGCACACAGTTGCACCGTGCAGATGGTCAACATTCATTTGTCGAAATGATTCCAGGGTGGAGTTAAGCCAGTGTGCCCAGTGTAATGGCCGGTTGTAGTAATCTGATTTGTTTGTGAAAGCGTTCTTATTAAACGGTCGATTATTGGTTTTAGCAGATGAGTTTCATCAGGGAAAATCTTAATATAGTTTTTGTCTCAAGGGACTAAATTGAGAGGCCCTGACTGATGTGTACTCACAAAAGGTGTAGCCCTTTTTTAATAAACGTAGTTGTGTGGCAGACATGTTTTATTCGTTTCAATCGTACTTTCTTGGAGATTAAAGTTTTTCGTCTTAAATTGACCCAAAATTTTCAAGGTTTTTAGGCACTTTGAAACAAAAGCATGGTTTTTCGTACTTTTGAATTAGATCCTCGCATAAAAGGCACGCCAATGAAGTATCTTTAATATTTAATAACGTTCCCAAACTCGCTCTTAGATGTAGTGTAACATAACTTGACGCCTGTAATCCCCAAAGGCCTAGGCAGAGGTGTACTAACTTTTAAGGCGCGATTTAGGCGCATAAGGCAACTTACTTGTAAGCAAGTTGCAAGTTATATACAACTTGAACAAACCTGCATTCAGAATAGTAGTTTGAACTTGTACATTTTTATTAAAGTGACGTGCAAATTGATCGCGCAAACGTTAGTTGCACGTTTCAAGCAAGCACGGACCACAGCAGCACTTCTTCCACACATGATGTCCTACTCAATTGTTGAACATCTCCACTTGTATGCAAGTAAAACCTGCATAAAATTTGCACACTCCCGAAAACATGTTTCCAATGCAAGCAAATGTGACGTCATACTTGCATGCAAAACTTGCCTAACGGAATCGCGCCTTTAAGCATCTGTAATAGTAGACAAACTTATCCAATGTAATAGAAAAAAAAAACAATAAAAAAATGACAGTGCACCGTTCAAAACAAAACACGGTAAATACAGTAGCGAACGTTTCAATCAGGGTGACTGTCCCAGTGATTGGACGCAATCGGACGCTTTACACGGCGCCCCAGCAAACAGCCTTTTTGAACCGCTCTGACTGTAGCTTAGTTGTGAGTGAGTGCTTTGATCGGGATCGAATACCTGAGCGGTTGGTGATAAGGGATCTTGAATACGGTTTGTTGGTTGTAGGCTAAGAGATTTTGTAATGGAAGGAGTTCATGAGCCATCTACATACCGTCGCCTCGGGAATTAAGTTTTGGCCATTTTATAACATTTTTGGAAAGAAAACCTCAAATCGAAAAAAATATGTGTTGATGTTGTTGTTTATGGATACAAAATGCCTTGTAAGACTTTGCTAAATCCTGAAATTTTTCATGCTATGTTTTTATCTTAGCTTAACAAACAGGTTGAACCATTCTAATTTTATTTAACACCATTGTATACCATGTAATATGCAAATAAATTGGTTGGTCTGTGGATGAGTGACCACCCATTACATACCGAGTTACCTCCGTGTGTCGGAAAGTACGTTAAGCGTTGTTCCCGGCTGTCATTTGTGTAGATCTTTGACAGTAGTTACAGGTAGTCAGTGACTCAAAAAGTTTGACAACCAGTCTTACAAACGGATATCGTATTTCCCAGTACTAACTGGGTTGTGGAGGTCAAATAGGCAGTCGCTCCATGTAAAATACGGGCATTCACGACGTCATGGTAACCCCCCAGGGTAATCGAAATTAAAAAGTTGTTGAGGTTTTTTAACGAGCACAGCTAAGATTGGCATTCTTATAAAGTTAAGCATTAAAATACTTTACAATGGTGAAGTCGATCAATCTCCTTATCATCGTTCTTAAGCTATAAATACTTACGGATCGTTTTCAATTTATTGCAATCGTTACTGATAAAAGTACTTTGAAATCCTGAAGAAAGGCAGCATTTGAAAATCCATCGTTTAATAAAATTGTGTGAGGTACCTTTATAAAACGTCATTCGAAAAACTTTTTTATCACAACTTATGCGTACCTACATAAAATCTGAAAACCAGTCTTACCAAGGGGTCCCGTATACCCAGTACTAACTGGGATGTGAAGGTCAGATACGCAGTGGCATCATGTAAAATACTGGTATTCAGCTGCGTCCGATTAGACTGAAAGCCGAAACCAATAAAGTTGCGAAAAGGCTAGGCGTAAAATCAGACTACACGCCTCCATTTCAGTTTTTCATTGCATTTCAGAATACAACTCCACAAATGGTTTACAAACAGTGCTCCTCTATCAATTTGTTTCGACTGGCCCAAGGTCCTCTTAGCACTTTCATTAGAAATCAATCAAAAAGAAAGACTTCTTAGATAGTATTTATTTTGACATGGTGTGGAAAATTCTTGTCACTCGGAGGAATCTCCGCACCCTGTGTTTCGACACGTTTCTTCTACTTACATGAAGATAAACAAGGAAAAATAAATCAAACCACGCTTGTAAATAAAGAGAAACGTGGGGAAACGAAGCCACGAATTAATTTGGTGTGAAATTGGATTTTTTCTAATGTTTACAAAATACGATTTCTTACAGTCTTAAACGGCGTCTATTGACGTCTTTTAGACCAAAGGATTTTAATATTATATGTTTTTATGTTCCACCAATAACTTTTATGTTTTCTGTAAACTGTAAATATAAATTGGCTATAAATAAATATAATTATAAAGGGTGTAACAAGACCCTTAACGAAGTCAAAAGGCGCTTATTCTTCCCGTCATTGTGATCATTTTTTTGTTCTAGAAACATACCTGGGAACCTTCTAGTTACGGAAATATTGGCGATCAAAGTTCCAACTTTTTCTTTTAAAACATGTTTTTAATGGAAGACACCTCGACGACCCCCGTATTATTCAATCCATCCATCAGCACAATGTTTTGAGTACGTTACATTGAGTCTTACCGTAAAACGTGATTTTTCACCACTAGAAAAAAGTCGTTTCCCAGCAATATTTTTTGCGTAAAGTTACTTAGTTTGATGTACATAATGTTTGGTTGACGGCTTCGTGAAGGGTCCGTTTACACTCTGTAGAAGTTTTACCGAATCTTCAATAAAATGACAAATTACTATAATTAATTTACATTAAGACTAAGCGACTACTAAACATATGAGACGTCACTGTCGATTTCCCGAATGTTGTTGAAAATGTCGTCGAGTCTGTATTTGCGTCCAAAGTGTGTCGATGAACCTGTTTTATTATCCCAGAACAAATCACACTGAAAAACAAAGTTATTTATTTGATGTAAACATAATTACATACAATTGTTACGTACGTGGAAAAATAACACAGAATGAAAAATCATTTTCCAACACATTCCGTAATGAGTATACAATTACTGACTCCTAGTAATTACCTATCGCGCCGTCACAGCCAGACAGCAACTAAACACAATGATTTACCTACGAAATAATAATTAAAAGGTCCACAATAAGTCTTTCACGCAGCTAGTCGATAAGGCTCTGTCACAATGGACTAGGAGACAAAAACAAGAGAGGAGCAAAGGCCTATTGTTCATCGGCAACAATAAGGTAAGTGAAAAAGCCTGAATTGACAGGGAGAAGAATTCACTGGATCTGTATGACGTAACATGATGCTTATGTAGAAACGATCAATGGAATTATTTTATTTATCGTTTTAGTGTTGGGGACGATTTTGAACTATCTGATAGTTTTGTAATTTGTTTAGAACTTTCACCAGCCTTTGAATATTTGTTAGTGTTTGAAATAGAACAAAAAGAGAAAGTAAAATATGGACTTATATTTTAATAAAAAAAACAATGAATACCTACATTCTACGAGTTTTAACAAGCTAACAAGAAAAAGGTGTGTGTTGCTGCACTTAAAAAATATGTTAAGGCACATTAATGTTGAACACATAAAAAATAAGAAAATATTTAATTTAATTCAAAATTCAACTGCAATGAATTGCATTAATTTATAATATTTCAGAAATATTAAAGTACCTAATGTTCGCATTGTATTGAGCAGTCGTCGTCTATTACTCGCTGGTGAAAGATCAATTTTATTGTGAGCAGTGGTGCCTCAGATTTACGAGGGTCAATTTACTTAACACACCACACCATTGCACAGTCAATATGTGTGGTTTTAATGGGCATTGTTGGACCCAACAGAACACGTCTTAGTGGAGTAGAGTAAGTGTGTTTGAGTTCTTTCTAAAATGTAAAAATAAATGAGTATTATTAATCGAAGTAAATATATTATATTATGTATTCACTTCAGTGTCTCTTTGGCATTTAAATTTTAGCACGACCTCAGTTTTGTTTTCACTTCAATCTTTACAAAACAGTAAAAGCTATTCACTGACATAGACGTTTCACGTTAAACCAACGGCCGTGTACCCTGACACAGTCTATTTCTAAATAGGTAGAGCCATCAACATGAACAGCTCGCCAGCCTCGCTCCCGCTCCACTCCACGCTGCGCCAACCTCAAACAAATTGGAATAAGGGCCTGCGTATCTTTTTCTTCCATGTGTTTCTAAGAGGAGCGTCAAATCTTTAGGATATAAAGACCAAAATGCAAATGAACAAATAAAACAGTCCAAAAATATAAAGCAACAGACGAAAACCTGCTAATCCCCCTCTTTATCTAAGCGATTGAAACGATCCAATTCAAAATTCGAAAGCAATCAGCCGCTTTCCTCAAACGGTAGTCGTTCAAGCGCAAAAACGCCCGGGGTCTCTCCGTCCGGCGCGATCTTGTAATAACCGACGCAAACCGGTTCCGACCGGTAATATCTCGCTTCAACCAGTTTTGCTCGAATTAGCCAACGGTCCGGGTGGCAGCGTTGCGTGCCCCGACCTCTGGGCCTGTGTGCATATGTAATTGATGTGCTTTTCCCTTCAATTTAATCCTACACGTAAGGTACCACTAAACGTATTTCACTATCGCATTGAGTTAGCGCTCACTTTTATTCGTTTGAGAGAAAAAATATGCGTGAAATATTAATTATTGGATACCGGATATTACTGTTTTTTCGTAGACATACTGTTTGATTCGTTAATAGTTAAAAATTTGTTTGAACAAATCATTTTGTTTGAAGCTTTTGTGAGTAAATAGAACCGTGGATAAATAAACCTAGTACCAAGGATCTAGAGGAATTCATTTTGATGAAATAAGTCAGGAATCATTTTGAGATTATCCACCTTAAAACACTCAAAGTGGATGTTTTTCCTGGAATTACTAAGGGTACCTAAGACTCTTGATTATATTTTCACATCTAATTTTAGATATCAGGTTTAATTTCAGTAATCCATGCAATTAGTTGGCATTACTGAAATTCATGCGACCTAGTATTTAAGCAATGTTGAAGGTATTTGAAGAATCCTCCAAAGAGGTTATTGAGTTATAGCGATGATTCCCCACCTATTTGTCCACTAGTGGTGGACAGACACAACTTTTTAATATTATTGAATTATTCATACTAGCCATTTCTTTTATTATCTTAGCTGAAGACCAGGAATAAGAAAAAACAAATAAATGTGCATAATGTGTATAATATATGGATTTCAGATACAAGGTGATCATGTAAGAAACCTCAAAAAACATATAGTCACAAACGAAATAATAAAATATATTTCAGAATCGATATTTCACTGGGTTTTGGAGGTAGAAAGGCAGTCACTCCATGTAAATTCTGATATTCAGCCGCACCCGATTGACTGGAAGCCGACCCTAAAATAGTTGGGAAAAGGCTAGGCAGATGATGATGAATCAACGTTTCCACTCAAACAACTAAATTATTTTTTTAACAGAACTTAAAAAAAGACAAAAGTTATTATGTTTTGTGGCGTAAGAAAACCATTTTGTAAGATTGTCTGGAAATTCGTAATTTTTACCGATGGACTCATCGAGCACGGCTTGTTGTGCTAGAAATATCAAACAAAAGCATTTGCTTTAGTTGGCTTGGTAGTTGACGCCACTCAGCTGACTTCCGATCTCCACTTATATCACCATTGATTGCCGTAAGTTCGAAACAGATAAGAGGACCATTGAAGTTGCTCCTCAAGGGCAGCTATATTGTGTTGATCAAGGTGGGTCGATGAAGATGATGTAAGGAATTTTTCCTTATAATTTCAGGAAAAGAATACAGCTTGCTCTGGTCTGAAAGTAGTTAAACTATACTAAATTTGGTTTAGTTTAATTTAATTGAATGAAAATGCTTATTCTTAAAAAAAAAATAATCTCCATTCCGAGCATTATAACAGTTTATCTTATTACCACGAACAAACGCTAAGTCGAAGACGACAAATGTAGTTTCAAAGAGTCTCCTTCAATCTATGTACCCAGTGTTGGCATCTGCAAATTTAATTTTTATATTTTTTTTATTCTTGCAACACTGCGGGTGTGATGTCAAAATCAGGCTTGTCATTAAAGACTTTTTTGGATTTACTCTTTAGAAGGAAACACGTTTTTTTTTGCCACGAGCCCTCGTATATCGCCCTCATTCACCAGCCGCATACAAAATCATACACACAGTCATATTTATATTTTTGTTTCTAGAAATAAATTAATGCGACTCCTCATATTAAACAATTACAGCAATTAATAGCAACAGCTATCAACAGCAATACAATTTACAGCAATTTAAAAACCTGCTAGTACTATCACAATTGCCAAAAACACAATATACGTTTAACAAAATACTGTGTGTAAAATATCAACAAAAACAAACCCAAAATCCAAACAACAATTTCAGAACAGAAATATAATTGGCCACATCTGAATAGCGATCTCGATTCCGATTGGTCGATCGCGCGCCGTGGACCCGTGAGATTCATTTAGGTAATTGATACATACGCCCCGTCAATTTAACGATGGACTGTTACGGGTGCATTTACCTTACGTGCGAGGCATCGAGAGTTAATTGCGGATAGTTTTCGCCTTGCGAGTTACGCTGGATGTAGGAGATTTATCTTTTCTTTGTTAAAGGTTAAATCGAGGAGCTCAATAATAAACGGCTAAATAATAACAGCCGCTCGGGTCGATCGATAGGTTAAGCCGCGCTTTCCTAGGTTGGTCCGTGGATGGGTGACTACCGATTACATACCGGGTTACCTCCGTGCCTCTGAAAACACGTTAAGCTGTTGGTCCCGGCTGTCATGTGGCCCGAAAGTCTGACAGCCAGTCTTACCAAGGTTTATCGTATTATCCAGTACTAGCGGGGTTGTGGAAGTCAGATTGGCAATCGTCCCATGTAAAATACTGGTATTCAGCTGCATCCGGTTAGACTGGAAGCCGACCTTAACATAGTTGGGAAAAGGCTCGCCAGATGAATGTTATAGGTTAAGAGTTTGATAACAGGTGGTTTTGGACATAACGATATAAATATTTTATTGTAATCTTACATTAATATATTTTTCATTTTAAAAACCAATGGACAGTATCAGTTCCCCTCACAACTTAAGCCGGTGATAGAAGCCACGTGCAATCCTTAGTATTAGGTAATAATTTAGGTACAAAATTACAATGTATCTAAGTTTTACTGAATATCTACAGATTCAACTTTGTGACTTCAGTAGTTGTTACTGGTGGTGGTGTTACTTTCATTTGAAAAACCAGAACATTTTGTTTTAAATAAATCTGTATTGTCCCAATGCTGCTCAGGTCTCTCCCATAGCTTCCCACTCTTCGGTAAATACACGACACCAACGAAAATGCTAAATTTGATGGAAAAAGTATTGCAGCCAACTTTGCCCTTCCCCAAACATCACTTTATTCTCTTCATTCACCACCAAATGATAACAAAACTCCTGAAATTAAAGCTCTTGCAGAAAAAAAACACAAAGCTGCCTGTAATCATATCTAAACACCATTATTAACGGTCTCCCATTGTTTTAACAAACAAATAAAAACAAAAAGATCCCGCCTCTAAGCTGTAGTCATTGTTACAAAGATTACGCGTTTCACTCACCTCTGTTAGGGTCTGGTTTTATGTAAAGATGCCCCCAACTTAGCTAAATTACTTTTACCTAGCATTTCATGAAAGTCGGTTGAACCTTAATCATTCTGATTAAGTGTGTAATTCACTTAGCATCGGTCCTGGAACGATTTGTTTGATAGATCCGAAAGAAAGAAAGAAGAAAATATATTTATTTGCCGCAGGGACATGACGTGCATCATACAAAGTTACAAAAAAAAAACAACAAAACACAAATAAAACAATAAACTATAAATTCAAAAGGGCGGAACAAAAAAAGAAAAAAATTAACAGCTTGCACGTCGTGACTGCGACAAGCAGGTCTAAACAAAACAAATCTAAACCTTACAGGAAAGGAGTTGTCTTAGGCTGACACCTAAATACGTGACTTAGCACATAGTTTGGATGAGCGCCATTCCTGTTAAACTGTAAAACTGGAAGTGAAAATAGCATGTGTTGAGAAAATTAATTGATCTCTGCTTTAGACTACTACCTCAAAGACAGTCTTAAAATATTTTATTTTCTCCCACAAAGTAATCATCATACCTTGAAAGTTTTTAACTCAATTAAAATGCCTGACTGTTATTTAGGTACAATATCATGAAATATAATTATGTAAGTAGAGAGTTCTTGATAAAACTTTCATTTGCCCTACAATTTCCACTTTCACGACCTTACAAGCAATATAGAAACCCACTATATTTTCCACACCATAAAAAACTAAAGTAGTAAAACTGATCCACACGCCACAATCTCTAGTGGGATCGCCCCTTACTAGACATAAACAGTAAAATTGTACTATGAAGTAGCTGCATTTTACACGCCATCTTTATTCCAAACAAAAGCAAACTTCGAATAAAAATTCTTATCACAGCGACAATCAGGTGGAGTAGGCAATCTCTTCGAATAGCTCCAACGTTGGAAGAAGTTCAACTTCGATCAAAAATTTTAAATTGAAGCACCTAAATGGGAAAGGATTTTTGGTGTTCGATGTTTGAAATTGTGTGGAGTTGTAATTGAGTCTTCTCATTGGTGTTTTGATAATGTCGGTTGGAACTTAGCTATGGGAGTGTTGTTTCTGAATTTGAATGGACAATCAGGTATTCTCGATTCAAAAGTTTTATAACGCAACGAATCGATTGATTTATTTATGCTTTTATTTTTTTAGCTTTTGACCGTGGCTTCGCCCACGTTGAGTTCGGTAATTATCTCACGGGAGTCCGAGAAGAAAGTATTATATGATATTTTTTTTTTCACAAGATTGAGAAGTGTGCAGTAAGTAAGCCCATGAACATTTTGTTACTAGAGTTATCCGGGGTCTAGTCTTATTAGCCGGTTGTATAAAATCACGACTGTCTCGTGGGTCTAGTGGTCGAAAGCGAAAATGCTGAGCAAGAGGTCTTGGGTTCGATTCCCGGATCGGGCAAAGTGTTATTGGAAACACATACATAAAGAATTTCTCAGTAGCAGTCACGGAGTCTAGATTTGTGCCCGATTGATGACAATAGAGGACCTACTATTGTATTACGTTGGACTTAAACATAACTGGCGAAATTTGGATTTACTGTTACGTACACCTCTGCCTGACCCTTTGGGGATTACAGGCGTGTTGTTATGTTTATAAAATCACATTCTTTTAACAAATTCATGTTTATGTTACTGTTGAGTTTTTTGCGTTAAGTCGCCCAGGCTTCAGCTGTCAGTTTTCTGTCGGAAAAAACTAATAACACTACCCGAACTGGTGGTGTTTGTAGAACACGGAACAGCCCGAGTACCTTCCCATTGAAACTGAACTCCATCTTCCAACTTGGCCAGAGTCTTCAGTAAGTCAGACAGACGGCCGATCAATTTCCAAGTCAATGTCACTGATCCTCACGCAACCAATAATTTCTAATTATCCGCTTACCTTTCCGTGAGACCCCTCAATAGCCTACAATTACGCCATACATCTGATGTATCTGCCATTTAGCGATGACCTTGTTTAGGCGGAATTTATTTTATTACCACTCAAAGAACTTGTACGAAGTTGCGTGTTTATGAGTGCTTTGGGGAGCGTCTTGTCTATGTATGTGCCGTATTTAGACATTTTGTTTGAATTATTACGTTTTTTTGTGTTTTGATCAAGAGTTTCTAAAAAGCTGTGTTAAAAGTTTGTTATTAGATATTAAAAGTTACGAAACATTATGGCAGCTTTGACAAACACTCCCTTGTATTCTACTCATATGACATAATGAAACATCAGTCATTTTTAGTTCCTCTGATTTTTCATGACTACCAAAATAAGTGAGGTTTACTTTCATTGCATAGACCTTGAGTCAATGTCAAATGTAATGTTGGACGAGTTTTCTGCTGGCAATGGGAATCCCAATATCCCACTTCTGATATTATGACAGTTTTTTAGAGATAATATAAGGTTTCTTTTTTTTCCGATGGGTAATCATCAAATGACCCCTCCCCCCGCTCTGGGCAGAGCGGAAGAGAGTGTTAGACTTGTACTGACTAAAACCCATCCATGTTCCTTCTTTGCCCTTTGTGTTCCAGAGCCACGGTATCTCTTTCGGACAGTCCCGCAGCCCTGGCAGGCATCGGCCCCTGAGGACCCCTTGTTGCTGACATCTTTGAGGCGCGCGTGGAACACTAACGCGCCGTCCACAGGCCCGCGCCTACGGTGGCCGGGATCCACCACGTGACCCCCGCTGTAAGACTATTGGTACGTTGCTGCTTCGTTTACTGTTGTAGGTAACATAACTGTGAAAAGAATGTAGTACTGAGTTCACTACCGGTCTGTTACTTTTCACCCTTATACTCTAAGTAATAAGGTTTGAAAGGGTCGACCGTCAGTGAATTCGGTAGTACCCGTGTATAATGGGTGAATGTGAAAATATCGAGAAACCCATACCACGTGACATCACGCCTGTAATCCCCGAAGGGTTAGACAGAGGTATACCTAATAGTACACCCATATTCGCCTGTTATGTCTAAGTCCCATGTAATAGGGGGCGAGCCTTTACTTTTTTTTATTACCATCAGCTGGGCACAAATCCAGACACCGTGGCTACTATTGAGAAATTCCTGATGGAAAAAACCCAATATCACTTTGCCCGACCCGGGAATCGAACCCAGGACCTCATGCTCAGCAGTCGCCCTCACGACCAATAGACCAACGAGGCAGTCACCCTTCCGCATCCTTACTATAGTCCACATCATATTAGTTCTAGAGGTTCTGTTGCATAAAACCAACTAAAACTTTTGGTCATTCTAATTCCTGATCAATCACCCCTCAGTCCACCAACACATCTTACTTAGTTCACAACCGACGCTCAACCAGAAACAGTAGTACACTTTAGTACATTCGTAGCCAATGAGTCATTTAAAGCAAGATTAATTGGACAGCTTGAAGCGTTGTCGTCGAGTGCATAACCGCCAGAGTGCCGTAGTACCAGAGTCCCGTAGTGCCAGAGTGCCGTAGTGTCGTGTTGCCGTAGTGCCGGCTTGCAGTCCCTCCTAACCGCACTTGACAGCTTCGAACAAATCAAACGATCCGCTAAACGACCTCCGTTGACCGGCTTGAATGGAGCAACTTGGCTATTTATGTTACTCAGATATTGCTTGGAACCCGGTCTTAGATTACAAGTATTTTAAGAAATTGTTTTATAATTTTACTGATGACTAGCTTTTGTCCGCGGCTTCGCTCGCGTTAATTTAGATTTTGACAATCAATTCGGGTTGTACTCTGATTGTAATAATATAATTTAACGTTAATGTTGTTTTCCCTGGGAACAGTACTTTTTTTCTTAATAAAAGGTACCCTATGTCCGTTTCTATACAAGTGAAAAGGTATTTGCAAAATTTCAGAATGATCTGTTCAGTGGTTTAGGCATGAAAATATAACGAACAAACAAACAAACTTACTTTCGCTTTTATAATATTAGTTGGGATTTTAGCCCGGTTTTCACCTAAACGGAGACATGCGAAGCGGAGAAAACACGTGCGGAAATCGAACTAACACATGGTTCTCTCTCTCAATCAATTTCAATTCTCATCTCTCTTCTGATGGAGAGACTTCTATTCTCCGCTCCATTCGTCTACGCCTTAGTGGAAATCGGTCCTTACTTGGGACAAAAAAAGATGTCTTGAGATGCTTCCAGTATTGCAAATGTTCATATGATCCGGTGACCATCTAACTGTCTAACCATCTGGTAGCTATTTTGTCAATTATTAACACAGTAGAATTTACGTTACAAGAATGTTGAAACTATCATATCAGTCATTAAACTCTTTATTTTAACTCTCTCTCTCTCTTTTTTACTCTTTTTTTTAGTTAAGTAAAATTGTTACTAACCCTACGGACTCCGGTCTGAAATAAAAAAAATCTATTATATTCTATTCTATAAGTCTCTAGTCATCAAGAACAGCTTATGGAAATTCTGCTGTCAAGATTTAAAACTTTTCACGTTAGGCTGCAAGTGTGACAGTGTGCCGCCTACCTAAGGCGTACTATACCCTGTCATACAAGCTTCCTAGTTCAGGAGTTGAGACCACATTGATGTAATGTTTATTGAAGTTATAGAAAATAAATTTATTTTTATTATTTATTTATTTTCTTTACTTATAATTTTCATTTTTAAATATTTCTATACAAAGTAAATTAAAAAAAAACCTTTAAAAATATAAAAAACAGTAGCCCATCAGCAACAGGGTATTTATTTGTTATTATACCGATTTTATATTGCTACTGAAGTGTTCTGTATGGTGTCCGGACGTAAAGAATAGCCCCATCCCATATCTTCCCGTGGGTGTCGTAAGAGGCGACTAAGGGACTTACCAGAGAATGGGCAGCAGCGTTCTCTGAGTTTTATAACAACCATACTGCGATCGCCAACCCGCCTGCCAAGCGTGGCGATTATGGCAAAACCCCCCTTCTTGGGGGAGGCCTATGTCCAGCAGTGGACTTCTTTCGGCTGAAATGATGATGATGATGAAGTAAAAAACTATAATACCTATTACATATTTCTGAATACTTCTTGACACTCGATGTGTAACCGATGGAACTACAAGTAAATAAGTTATGTGGCACTGGTGCGTGGAGATTGGCACGAAAAAAGAAGAAGCCTATTTCAGTGATTCAGGTTGGATGATGATAATAAAGTGGGTTTAAAGACTTTAAGGGGAAATTTGGTTACAGTGATGAAATCGGTGGGCGATATCTAGTTATAATGTTGAAAATAATCAACAATGTACCAGATTACTATACCTTATTTTACTGACTTTTCAATATTTATTACTGACTATTATGTACTTGGATTGAAGTGCCTTTAGTAATTTAGTTTTTATGTTGTAATTTATTTTTTAATATTTTGTATTTTTTTTTATTTGTACGCCTTACGTGTGAAATATGTACGTACGATATATCAATATTGTGTCATCCTGCATGCTTAATTTGCATGTATACTCATGCTTTGACAAATAAAATTATCTTTAACTTTATCAGAAAACTAGGCCCTTACACGAGGGGTGCGTTGTCAGAATTCCTCCTCGTGTGCCCGATGGCTGCCGGTCCCTCTCGATACGTCGGGAGGGAATAGCAGCTGCCGGGCCGGTGCACCCTGGGCGTGGGCAGTATCCTTCCCCGAGGAATGGGAAGAGATTCTTATTCCTTGGGGAATGTTACTGTCCATGGCTAATATTCTGACATGGGAGGGGTCCGTTTTGGACCAAGGGGGCGTTGCTCCGCGTGACCCTCTGAAAAGCAGAGGGCACAGCGGAGTAGCAAGGGCGGGCTCGGTGTGCACTTACCCTGCCTCCGAGCAGACAGTGAAGGACGCAGTCGTTCACTGTCCCCGTCGATATCGTAATCCCACCGTTGAAGTGTCGTGGATCACGTCTCGCGGCTTCGATTGGGACCGAGGGTCTTGGCTTAACCGCCCGGACCGCGAGGTAGAAAACCTCTATAAAAAGTTACCCCGAATCTCAAGCGGCGGCGCACCGCGAGGAGATGTATGGCTGACGGGTTCCTATGGAAAATCAGTTGCTAGTGCGAACCACTGCCGGGCCTGGCTATGGCTTATCTGGGTACAGGGGGCACTGCCCAGATGGACTCTTTATTTCCCCCATACTCGTGGGAACAACATGGAAAATTGTTAAAAAAAAAAAACGGCCGATAACGGCGAAGCAAAGGAGGGGAGGGATGCGGGGTCGGAGTCCGGCGCCGCATCCAGCGATGTGAGCGCGGGAGGCTCAGAGAGCTCCTGGCGCGGGAGGCCCGGGACCACTGCGGTGAACGGGAAGTTCTTCCGCAAGCGGTCCTGGCCGGAGGGCGACCAAGGGTCGTCATCGGAGGGAGAGCTGGCCTCGGCTCGCAAGATCCCCACCAGTAAGCGAGGAGGGATCCGCGGCAAGGGGAGAGGCCTCTCTGCCGCCGAGAGGTCGGCGCGGCTTGCCGAGGAGGGGCGCCACCCGGGGGTGGCCGGTCGCGGGGTGGCCCGTTCGGGCTCCTCTGGCGACGAGGTGGGTGCAGACGGCGGCTCTGAGGCGGAGCGTAAGGCCGGTTTCGCGAAGGAGGTGGAGGCGGCGCTGAGGGCTGTCTCTTGTAAACAGAAGCCCTCCACCAGGCATAAGGCCATGCCTGCAGCGATCGCCTCCATCATGGCGTCAGCGGAGGCCAGATATGGGGGGCCCCCGTCAAACGAAGTGGCCAAACTGCGGGCGGAGGTCGCTCGTCTGACGGCTGCCACGGAGCTTCTCCAAGAGGAGAACAGGAAGCTCCGAGCAGACTTGGCCGGTCTGCGCGAGGCCAGCCCCCGCAAGGCGCCCCAAAATGGGGGCCAGCAGCGACCAAGCCAGCCCGTGCCCGTGCCGGTTGAGAACCAGGTCCTGAACCTGGTTCGGCAGGAGCTGGCTGCCTTCCAGGCGCGGTTCTCCGTCCTGGAGGGCATTGTCCTGCGCCCCCCCCTTGCGGCAAACAGGGCGTCCCCGGGCCCGAGGGTAGCCACATATGCGGCTGCTGCGGCCTCCACACCGGGGTCGTCTGGCCGGCCCTCCGACAGGGTTGCGTCGGCCCCCGAAGGGCCGGCTCTGGCGAAACCGGCTCCGGCCAAGAAGGCGGCAGCCCTGAGGCAGGGCAAGGTGGCGGCCCAAAAGAAGGGCAAGGCGGTGACTGTGCCAGCGCCAGCCGCGAGACAGCTGCCACCGCCGCCCCCCCCGCCCCCTAAGCCTTCTGCGGCCGAGACCGGGTGGCAGGTGGCCGGAGAGAGGACGAGGGAGCAAAAGGCGGCCAAAAAGGCCAGGAAGCGGCAGCGCAAGCGCCAGCAAAAAGAGCGGAGCGTCGCGGCAAGGCTCAGCGCCCCGAAGACCGCAGCTGTAGTGATTACACTACAGCCGGACGCGGAAAAGAGGGGCGTGAGCTACCGCGACGTGCTCGCTAAGGCGAGGGCGACGGTAAATCTTGGGGAGCTCGGGATCACCGGGGGCCTCCGCCTCAGAGTCACCGCGACAGGGGCTCGAGTGCTGGAGATCCCCGGCGAAACCCGTGGCTCGTCCGCGGACGCTCTGGCAGAAAAGCTTAGAGCGTCCCTAAATGCGGACGAGGCCCGAGTGTCCAGGCCCGTCAAATGCGCAGATCTGCGCATCATGGGTCTGGACGACTCGGTGACCGAGGAGGAGGTGGTGGCCGCCGTCACCAGGACCGGTGGGTGCCCTGCTGAGCAGGTCAAGGCAGGCACCTGACGTCCGGACCTGTCGGGCATGCGAACCGTAACGGTAAGCTGCCCTGTGACGGCGGCGAAAGCCATTGTGGAGGGCCGAAGGCTCTTGGTGGGCTGGGTTTCGGCGCAGGTTAAGCTGCTGGAACCCAGACCTCTGAGGTGCTTCCGCTGCCATGTGGGGCACCACGTGTCGGTCCGGTGCACCTCGGAGGTGGACCGCAGTGGCCTATGCTTCCGCTGCGGCCAGCCCGGTCACAGGGCCGCGGCTTGCTCCGCCGCGCCGCACTGCGCTGCATGTGCGGCAACCGGCAAGCCGGCCGATCACCGGGCAGGGAGCAAGGCCTGCGGTAAACCCGCCAAGACCAAGGCCAGGGGCAACGGAAGGCCCTCCACCTCCACCGCCAAAACCCCCACCGTCGCCATCACCGCATCCGCCGCCACTGTCGCCGCCGCGGCCGCCACTGCTGCAACTTCTGCAGCGGGGCCCTCGCAGGGGGCCCGGGAGGGGGCTGAAATGGAGTGCCAATAACGGCCCCATTACGCCTTCTCCAGGCGAACATCAACCACTGCGCCTGCGCTCAGGATCTGTTGATCCAGAGCATGGCGCTGTGGTCGATTAACATCGCCGTGGTCTCTGAGCCGTACTTTGTCCCGCCCAGGGATGACTGGGTGGAGGACCTTAGCGGCTCAGTGACCATAATTGCGTCGGCCGCCGCCGGTACCCCGACCCTTGAGAGTGTCAGGAAGGGTCAGGGGTGCGTAGCAGCACGGTTCGGGGAGATCGTTGTAGTGGGAGTCTACTTCTCTCCGAACCGAACTCTCGCCGAGTTCCACAACTCCCTCAGGGAGTTGAGTGTCGTCATCGGGAGCCATTCACTCCCCGTGCTTGTGCTCGGGGACTTCAATGCCAAGAACTTGGCTTGGGGTTCTCGTTACACGGATGTGCGGGGTAGGATGGTGGAGGACTGGGCACTGGAGACAGGCCTGGTCGTCCTAAATCGGGGTTCTGTCCCCACGTGCGTGCGGATGCAGGGTGAGTCGGTGGTGGACATATCGTTCGCTAGCCCCGCCCTGTCGCCGCGTGTCGTTGACTGGCGCGTCATGGAGGGGGTGGAGACCTATTCCGACCACCGGTACATCCGGTTCGACGTCTCCACTCAGACCTCAAGCGCGCCGGTCCTACAGGCCCCGAGTGGTCCGCGATGGGCGCTGAAGCAGCTGGACCGGGAGCTCCTCCTGGAAGCCTCGATCGTGCAGGCCTGGGTGTCATCACCGGCCAGGCCTGCCGACATCAACAACGAGGCGAGTTGGTTCCAGGAGGCCATGTCCGAGATTTGCGACGTGGCAATGCCCCGAGTTCGGCCAGGAAGCGCCCGACGTCAGGTGTACTGGTGGTCGCGAGAGCTGACGTCTTTGCGTGAGGCGTGCGTTGCCGCGCGGCACCGGTACGCCAGGCATCGCAGGCTCCGCATCCGCCCTCCGGATGCGGCAGCCATTGAGGCGGAGCTTTACGAGGGGTACAGAGCGGCGAAGACCGCCCTCCAAGAGGCTGTCCGGCGGGCCAAGAACCTGGCCCGCGAGGAGATGCTGGAGTCTCTGAACGGAGATCCGTGGGGGCGCCCTTACAAGATGGTGCGGGACAAACTCCGCACCCGGGCCCCCCCGCTGACGCAGAGTCTCCGGCCTGAGCTCGTGGAGGACGTGGTGAGCGCTCTGTTCCCTTCGCGAGGGAGGCATCCTCCCCCGCCTATGGCTCCGCCGCCGCTTGCGGTGCCGGACGCGGACCACACCGATGGCGACGTTCCGGAGGTGACTGGGGTAGACCTGGGAGTGGCGGTACGCAGGCTGAAGGCCAGAAATACCGCCCCGGGACCCGATGGCTTGCCTGGCAAAGCCTGGGTCCTGGCCTCTGAGGCTCTCGGGCCCCGACTGGAAGGGCTCCTAAGCGCATGCTTGGAGAGAGGCCAGTTCCCGCTTCGTTGGAAGACGGGGAAGCTGGTCCTCATCCGGAAGCCAGGGCGCCTGCCCTGATAGGGCCGTCATCTACCCCGGTCGGAGCAGCGGAGAATGGAACCGGCGAGAGATGTCGTGCGGTGTTCCACAGGGATCGGTTCTGGGACCGGCCTTGTGGAACATCGGTTACGACTGGGTACTGCGCGCCGACCTCCCTAGCGGCGTCAGCGTAGTCTGCTACGCTGACGACACGCTGGTACTGGCACAAGGGAGGTCGCACGAGGCGGCGGCCGAAAACATGACACGCGGGGTTGCGATAGTCGTGGAGAGGATCCGGCAATTGGGTCTCGAGGTGGCATTGCACAAGTCCGAGGCCATGTGTTTTCATGGGCCTCGGAATGCGCCACCGTCGGGATCCCTACTGACGGCAGGAGGGGTTTCCATCGGCGTCGGGTTGACGCTGAAGTACCTGGGACTCGTCCTTGACAGCCGGTGGAACTTCGTGGAGCATTTCCGACGTTTGGCCCCCAAACTGGAACGGACCGGGGCTGCCTTCAAGCGGCTCCTGCCCAACCTGGGGGGTCCAAACGCCTCCTGCCGGAGGCTCTACGCGGGGGTCGTGCAGTCCATGGCCCTTTACGGGGCCCCGGTGTGGGCGCGTTCTCTGAGGCGGCAAGCCGCCCGCTACCTGAACGCGCCCCAAAAGGGGATAGCCCTAAGGCTAGTCCGGGGCTACCGCACGATCTCCGGTGAGGCGGCGAGCCTCCTTGCCGGATTGCCGCCATGGGATCTGGAGGCGATAGTCCTCGCACGCCTTCACGAATGGCGCGCGGAGGCACTACGTCGGGGGGAAACTCCGCTGCCGCGGCAAATCACCGCTCGGCGGACAGACCTCCGGCGCGATCTCATGGTGACATGGAGAGAGCGACTGTCGCAACCCCGTGCAGGGCACGCCACCATAGTGGCGATAAGTCCCCTCTTTGAGGAGTGGCTAGAGAGGCGCCACGGCGCCCTCACCTTCCGCCTGACGCAGGTCCTCACCGGACACGGTTGTTTCGGGAGGTTCCTGCACCGAATCGGGCGGGAGGAAACGCCCGGGTGTTTCCACTGTGAGGATCGTCCGGAGGACACGGTGCAGCACACTGTGGAGGCCTGCCCTGCTTGGGCGGAGCAGCGCCGTGTCCTCGTAGAGGCGATTGGCGGCGGCGACCTCTCGCGCCCGGCCCTGGTTCAAGCCATGGTCCGGAGCGAGAGGGAATGGGAAGCCGTCACCTCCTTCTGCGAAGCAGTCATGCTGGTGAAGGAGGTGGCGGAACGTGAGAGGGAAAGAGCCTCACGTCCCAGCCGCCGCGGGAGACGCCCTGGGCGTCGGGGGTCACGTGGTGGCCCCCGGCCACCGTAGGCGCGGGCCTGTGGACGGCGAGTTTTGGGCTAGCTCGCCGTCCGGCCGTCTTATGACGACAGGCCGTGTCGACGGCGCGTTCGTGTTCCACGCGCGCCTCAAAGAGATGTCAGCAACCACGTAGGGGTCCGCACGGGCCGATGCCTGCCAGGGCTGCGGGACTGTTAGAAAGAGATACCGCGGCCCTGGAACACAAAGGGCAAAGAAGGAACATGGATGGGTTTTAGTCAGTACAAGTCTGACACTCCCTTCCGCTCCGCCCAGAGCGGGGGGGGTCATTTGATGATTTCCCATCCTAAAAAAAAAAAAAAAAAAAAAAAAGGCCCTTACACGAACGCGCGGTGTAAACGTAACGTAAATACGACGATTTTTGAGTCGAAAATACAATTATCATATTCCGCAAAATTTCAAGTTTAAGTTTACCAGCCTTCCTCTCCTCGGTATACGGTACTGAAAAATTAACCAGGGATATTCTGTCTTCCTGGTTGATTTTAAGGTGCCGTATTTGATCGATGCGTTGAACGCTTGGAAAATGGCTTGTCCCAATACGGATTTGACCGACAGCCTGTCCTCCCAGAGTCAGTGGGACGTGCCGCTCTGCAGTATTGTAGGAATACCCTTCTAAATACGTCATTCAATACTGTGGAGCGTGCCCGTCTGCTGGCCGTGGGGGAATGGGAGTCGGGGTTGTGGCTTCAGGCACTTCCGTCATCCACCATTGGCACTATGATGGATGACGCATCGTTCCGGGTCGCTACGAGTCTACGCTTAGGCGCACCTTGTGTTCCCCCGCATCGATGTCACTGCGGTGAAGCTGTCGACAGCCTCGGACACCATGGCCTATCCTGCTACAGGAGCGCAGGCCGCATTGCACGGCACGCCAGCATTAACGACATTATTCGTCGAGCCCTTGCCAGCACCGGCGTACCAGCGGTTTTAGAACCAAACGGCTTGGTACGTGACGATGGCAAGAGACCAGACCGCATGACGTTGGTGAATTGGAAGGTGGGTAGGCCTTTGGTGTGGGTCGCAACCTGTGTCGACACCCTTGCGCCATCTCACCTTGCAAGTACGGCGGGCTGTGTAGGCGCTGCTGCTGCGACTGCTGAGATCCTCAAGCGGCACAAATACTGTAACCTTATTGGTAACTACAGTTTTGAGCCGTTTGGGGTCGAAACACTCGGGTCATGGGGCCCGAGTGCGCGTTTCCTTTTTAAGGAAATCTCTCGCCGACTGGTCGACACTTCGCGTGACAAGAGGGCTGGATCTTTCTTTGGCCAAAGAATTAGCATTGCTATTCAGCGTGGCAGTGCTGCCAGTCTTCTGGGCACGTATCCTGATGACAGCGATGCGGAGGAATAATTTGACGCCTGAGTGTGTGTGTGTGTGATTGTCGTCATTGTTTAGATGTTTATACTTTTAGTCTTATTTTTATCATTACTTTAGCTTTTTAGTCTGTATATAATGTACATAATAGATAGAAATTAGAAATAAATTTTTGATTGTTTAAAATCTATTTAGAAACGATTTCTTATCTTTCTGTAAAACGCTGGCTGCAAAAAGATTCTTATATTTTCAAGTGGTGTCATACATATTACAAATAAAATTATCATATAGCATTTTGTAGTTAAATTGTTTGCAACTAGCACAATAATAATCCTACTTCCTTTCCTACTAATATTATAAATTCGAAAGAATGTGAGGATGGATGGATGGATGTTTGTTACTCTTTCACACAAAAACTACTGAACGGATTTGGATGAAATTTAGTATACAGATAGCTTATAACCTGGATTAACACATAGGATACTTATAATTTCGGCAGTATGATCCCATGGATCCCACAATTATCGAACTCCACGCTGGTGAAGCCGCGGCATTAGCTAGTCATCCATAGAATGAATAAATTCAAGTTATGAAAATATATGTGAAACAAGTATTTTTAATTTTTGGGTTGAGGAGGAGTTTTTCGATGCAATTTTATAGTTTTTTGTTAGTTTATTTAATAGTTTTTAATTAATAATGTAAACATTTAATTAGTTTACTCTACTTAACAAATATTACCTATATCCTTGCCACGTCTGATGTTTGTAATCTATTAAATTATTTTTGTGATTGATATAATATTAACGTTAGGTACTTTTACATTGCATGTGGTGGCGGCTCTGGGAGTCAAGTCACAAAACAAATGAACTTAGGTACTTAATTCTAAATAATCGTGTTGTTTCTAACTATTTGTTAAGATAGAGGTTTGGTTTATCCAAAAATATTTCCATAAAAGGACATTGTTTCCATAAGCACTACACGGGGTATCGCACTTGTCACTCACCAAGGACGTCGGGTGCATATGAAGTGTGAGTGCAACATGAAACTCAAAGGGTTTTCCGTGAAAGCAAACAATTACTTCACACTTCGGAAGGTGTCATTTTCACTTATTTACTGAAAACAGGAATCAACAACAACAATGTATGTATGTATGTCAACTGACATTTTATTTAACCTCTGAGAGCAGCAACACAACAGCGTAACGTAATACGTCGATTTTAAAATTAAAAATATTCGTTTCACATTATAATTATTATAATATAAACTATTTACTTACTATTATTTATTTACTTATTTTAAACTATCATGGACATTAACATTATCATTAACACTAGAAACGGGATATTTAAAAATGTCTGTTTTTTTTGTTTCATTTTTTTTTTAAATCACTTATTGTCTGTTAAACCGTGATCATGGTGCTTGCAACAGCGCCGAAATATCGGGAACTCAAATCAATCAGTAAACATGGTAAATATTCGTTTCTAGTGTCAATGATAATTATTATAATATTTTCATAACTGAAAGAATTTATTCATGTCTATGAATAATACTGATTGTGCTTATTGCAAAAAAGATAGCTAAAATGATGGGATAGGATATTTGTATTTTCGATTAAAAAATCGACGTATTTGCGTCACCTTAACACCGCGCGGTCGTGCTAGGGCCTCAGATCTTTTTGTAACGTTATACTGGTCAATTGTACCTAACAAAAACCTTATTTTAATGAGATTAAAGATTACTGTCATTTGATAGTGAACAAAAGTCAAACGTAACACAACTATATACGGACTGTAACATGAATCTGGTTTAACGTGTTATGAAAATGATCTTTACTACATATTCGCGATCTTTTTTTAAATTGCCTCACTCTTGGAATTTCTTCTGTATCGTGGGTGCGTTTACTAACAATTAAACTTACAAACACAACAGCCAGACCCGAAACAACTACCTGTAGGACATATATAAATATTTGTTCAGTGCGGGGATCGTACCCGCGACGGGCAGCGTAGCAGCCTATCGCTCAGCCACAGCGCCAACTGTGTCGTTGTTTTATTTGTGGACTTATTAATTAAATATAACATCACGCCAGTAATCCCTTTAGAGATACGTAAGGCAGAGGTGTAACCGATAGTACCGTGGCTGCTATTGAGAAATTTCTGATGAAAAACCCAATTACACTTTGCCCTACCTGGGAATTGAACCCAGGGCCACATGCTCAGCAGTCACGCTTGCGACTACTAGACCATTGAGGCACCAATTAAATATTCCTGAAAAAGGTGAAAACACTCAGTAAAACACCAAAATGATTTGCCGATAAGCAAATTTATTCCAAGAAGTATTACACATATCTTAATTATTACGATATGTCAAGAAGTCTTTGAAAAATCACCGAAATTATACGTATTTATACAAAATCAACTATTTTGTAGAGAAATGTGTAAACAATCATACATTTAAACATAGACAATAGAGAAACAACATGTCGTCTTTACTAGTCCACAATATTTTGTATCAATGTTGACCATATGATAGCCGTGGGTTTTATTACTTGAATAAAGAATAAAACGAGGGAAGTATCTATTCATGCGAAGCTTCTACCTACATAATACATACGTATATACAAGTAGAATGCACTTTATATCGCCAACCTGTAAGTGATGTCCTCATAACCACATTATGTCGTCAGGAAACGAAAAAGCTATTACAGTTTTTAATATGAAACTTTTATTTGATATGTGCACATTTTACTTTAAGTTTAATGTTACTTTTAAATTGTGTAAAATTGTCATTGTTTCCTGCGAGTAATATTTTCAAGTTCTCGTTTAAAATTGCAGTTATAAAAGTACCTTTATGTATATTTTTTTTGCATTTAATATTCGTAAGTTGTCATTTAGTTTGTATAGCTGTTGCCTGATATTTTTCTCTAAATCATTGGCTATGTTTAAATATTGTGGACTCTTCAAATATTATAAATCATTTTTGATATGTCAACGCATTTCAGTAATATATTGTTACAATCAGAAACAATATTTATGTAGACTTTATTATTTTTTACTGCAGACGAACCGTTCTAGCTACCTTAATAATTCGTTTTATTTAAATTCTGTAATGAAAACTTTACAAGTTAAAAACTTATCTAAATATACATCTTTTGTGTTGTCTTGTCTCTGATTGCACTGAAATAATTATATATTATCAAAAATAAATAACAGAATAATAATTTCAAATTAGAATCGACCTTTCGACTTTACAAAAGAATAATATTATTGCAAATAAACTAGCGGATTCGATTAACATTCAATTGTTTTTATTTATAATATTCCTTCACATATAAGTTAATACTATTTACAATACACAAAATCTCTAAAGTATTTCCCTAGGGTCATTTTCATATTACCCTAGAACCGACAATACTTTCATATTTTTAATTATTATTTACACTTATATAATTATTATGAATGTAATTCATAATTTAGAGAGTTATAAATTTTATAGCATCACAGTGTATTCATTTTTATTTAATTTAATTTATAGAAATTCAAAGTCAATTATAGTTATTTACTTATTAGCTACTTTCATGTTGCGATATATAAATACTTGAACGAAAAGATACTTCTTGATTTGCATATTAAACAATACAATTTTCATTTTATAATGTAGAAGAAGTTTAATATAAATAGGATAAAATAACATAAAATACAAAACTTCATTGCATTTTAGCCATTATAGTGTGATTTGTATAATTTAAAAATCTCGTATAAATTATTGAAAACAATAAGCTTTTAAGGTAAGTAAATTCGATATTTTCAAATAAGTAAATGTAAGATACAAAAAAATACCAAAATGAAACTAAGAGCGCAATCACCGTCTTTGCTAATGTCTCATAATATTATATTTTGAGAGGATTTTAAATATTATAACACAAGTCAAAAGAGTAAACTGTGGGTGGACACGCAGATACGAGAAAAAAATTATTTATATACTATGTGTCTCCCTACATATGTACATTCTGTATCGTTTTAGTGACATTTACAGAAGCGCAATAACTTCCGTAAGAAAATATGGTTAAGATCCTTGAGAAGGCCGAATGGATAAGTTAGGTATACTTACTTGGATTCTACGTTCTTGAACATATGTTTAGTTAACAAATCAATTTGTCTCGACATTTTCAATATAAACATGACATAACATATATGGATTAGGTAAGTTACTTAAGACCGTAGAGCGTACTGTTTTTTGCTACATTTTTTTTTTATAGACTTATAAATGAAATAACTAAACGTTTTATTTTAATTTTGGATTTACAGCGAAACGTACCCACGCAGCTGTTGTACCAAATGTAATTCCTCGAAATCTATCGACGATTGCCCAGTACACCTAAAAGCTTTTAAAAAACAATATAAAACGTAACAATAACGTGTTTTAAATTTATTGTCTACTTTCCATTCAAACTATTTGAAATCCATTAACAGGGGTATTCCTTACAAATAAATACAAACCTCATATTCGTAAACAATTACCATCCCAACAACATTTAAAACTTTATAATGATATTTTTATAATAACATTATTGAGCCAGTTTCAGAAAGTATAAATATATTTACAATTTGAAACTTTTAATTTACAAAATCTTCGATTTATAAAAATGACCAATAAAAATATTTATAAATTATACTTATAACAAAAAAGTAATAAGTAAACAGTCGTTTATAAATCACAGAAGAAATGTTTTAGAAGTTTTTTTTTATTATAAAATAATAGATATTTGCTAAAAATAAATCTAACTTTTTATACTTACAATAATAGGTATAATATTTTCTAATATCTGTCTAACAAAAAACATGGACTATAAGGGACATTAGGTGAATGTCCGTAAAATTAAATAAAATTGAAACTACTGATACTTTAAGAAGGACACTTAGTTTTAGGAGAAACGGAAATAATGAACACATGTACTATGTAGGTATATAGAGTTTTCTTACATGTCTAGTCGTCTGAGATATGTTTTATTCCTTCGTTTAAGACTACGTTATTATTATTTAAAAAATATTTGCAGAATCATTAAGCCGTTGTTACCGATAGATTAAATTGTAATTATTTTTCACGTTTAACCAAACAATATAAGTAAAATTACTATCCAGGAAAATTGCATTAACTTCGGAATTTTTTTATTGGTATGTAATCGTTAAATTATATTTATGACCCTTCCTCTTTGTTGTAATGAATAGAAGCTATGTGCCATGCCAATCTTTGTCTAGTTTTTATTGAAAAAAAAACGTTTGGAAAATGCATAATGCATGCGTTAAATTCTAATTTGATGCGCAATCTGCGACAGGATTTCTTTCCATAAAATGATCAACGGGAATTGGAACAGTGCCCAATAAATTAACAACGATCGGTTTGCTTGCCGCTTCGGCTTTAATACAGTTGGCACATCTGGCTATCGTTTTAGAGACTAAAATCATGACAGTTGATATTATACTTAATGTTTTCAGTGTTCGTCACAAAAGTTGTACAACATTGTTTGGCAACATGTTTGTGTATTGTGGGAAACATGTCGCTGCAACATTGACTGTTACATAGTTTTTGGCAATATACCTTTCAAAAGTAATAATTATAATATCACGCCTGTTTTTCCCCAAAGGGTGAGGCAAGGCTGTAATTACACTCACATTCAGACGTTTCATTTAAGTCCCATGTAATAGACGTGTCTATTTTCATCAACTTAGCACAAATTCAGACTCCCGGCTGCTCATTCCTGACGGAAAAACCCGATAACACTTTGTCCGACCAGAGAATCGACGACAGCCAAGCCTTTATGCACAGCAGTAGCGCTTGCAACCACTAGACCAACGTTTTGTTACATACCATTATTATTCTTGGTAAAAAAAGTTTTACAACATGTTTTTGGTATGTTCGAAACAATGTTGCGCAACAAATTCTCAACTTTGTTTCCAATGAGTGAGTACGGGACATTAACCTCATGATTTTGAATAGCGTTACGTCCTACGCGCCTCCCACTACGTACAAGACGGTAACTTCCCAAAGGATAATCTCGTTTTTATTGTATGTGGGTGTTAGACAATAAGAAAGATGTTCTATTGACATTATTCCCTGAACACTATTATATAAAATATCTTGATTTGAAGAAAAAATATGACTACCTTTAGGAAGTAGTTGATGACATTTAAGAGATAAAATTGCTGAAAAGTATAAGAATACCGTGAAATGCCACTTACTTCTAGAAATTCTGATAAGTTACTTTGATGAAAGACTACCCTTTTTTGTCACAAATTTATTAATAGAAGACGAAACACATGGCTTAAGTATTACAAAGGAATAAAATATACCCCAAGTTATGAATATGTACATATTTTTTAATGTATACCGTCAGATCATTAGTATGTATAGCCTATTACAGAATAGTGCCAGTTTCCAGAACATTAATTACACTTATATTTACTTAGAATGATATATCTCTTTTTGAAAGTGAATATTGACTATAAAACAAACATTTTACCTAATTTACATTCGTATTTGCGTCAAAGGGATTATGTTTTAACAGTCTTTCACAATTTACTTCGATGTATATTTACAAAAATATCGATCGTTATATCTTTGAAAAAGTCTTGAAAAAAACCTAAAAAGACAAATAAGGTTTTATACCTCTTGAAAAATACGAGTAAAATTATCTAAACTTGGCTAAATATTTCATCTCCAAATAATATGAAACACTCTAAAATAATTTGCAAAAATTAATCTATCCCATAACTCAAAACACACGTTAAGCCGTATCACAGACCTAATCCTAGATAGTAAAAAATATTCTAGAAAATAAACGTGTAACATGATCCCTTTGGCCCAAATTCTTACTAATAGTAGTTTCAGACTAGACACAACTTTCTCTCGCATTTGCTAGTAATGGTGTTCTGGTTGTGACTACTTCTCTCCGCCTAGAAAAAGTCCCACTCGTCACGCTTCGACGATCTTCTGCTAGTGTTCCGATGCTCTGGGTTAAAAAGAATAGTAACATCAGCTTAGAAAACACAAGGAGAATTTGGGTGAAGTTTTCTATAAACGTCATCGGCTGTATACATCTTACCCTAAAATCTATGCTTTCAGCTGTGAACGCCTCGCATCAAGATTTTGGATATCTCCTTTATAACTTACACACAGGTCGCCAGTTTCTTTCTTCAAACTTGGCTTGAAACACTGCCGTGTGGTTAGATACGCTATACCTAGGTAGCATCTGGTGCCAACGTAAACTTCATAGAATATTTTATAACGCTCAGTGAGCGTTTCAAAGAAACCACATCAGTTAATTACCATCTTAACTACGCGACGGTGGAAAGGCACTTTAAGTACCCAATGACGTACAAGTATAGAATACTTCACCTTAAATTAATTTAAAAGGACGCCGGTAAAAAAAAAAAGCAAATGTAGCTCA
Source organism: Noctua fimbriata (assembly GCA_905163415.1). Taxonomy (NCBI): domain Eukaryota; kingdom Metazoa; phylum Arthropoda; class Insecta; order Lepidoptera; family Noctuidae; genus Noctua; species Noctua fimbriata. The sequence goes on along the minus strand of LR990931.1, from coordinate 17,591,475 downwards.
TAAAGATGCCAAACTAAAATGGGACTGGGCAGGCCATGTCTGCAAAGCTCTCATATGAATAAACTGGAGCCCTGAGACAGCTAAACGGGGTCGCGGCAGACCGAGGAGAAGATGGCGGGACGTCTTGGATAGCTTTCTCGTTAATTGACGAGTAGAGGCACAACATCGCGAAAAGTGGAAGGAAGGGGGCCTTTGCCAGGAGTGGGACGGGTAACAAAAAAAAATGAAATGTCAAAAGCTAATTAACTGATTCGACCTTTACGTTTAGTCAACTTAGCTCGATCGACGATGAAAATTATTTACAGAGTACTTAATCTGTGTTAAAAATAAACCACTAATTAGGGTACTGAACTCCCAAAGTAAGGCTGATATTGAAATTAATAATTCTGATCAAAACTAGCTCAATTTGCTATTTCTAGAAGATTAGGTATATGCAGTACATAAACTCATAAAGTGTTCTCAATCAAACATTTATTAACTTCTAACGCTCAAATGCATAGACTCGTGCGTCTATGATCTGATTTTACTAGTTTAATCACTTAAGCGTAGTAATTCGAATACATTCAAATTTGTTTCAGGAATCGTTCATCCCACTATGTCTGCTGACGTATGTTTCGATAAACTCACTGTTCAGCAATATGAACTGGTACATGTCAAAAGTTAATATTAAAACAACCAGTCAATCAGTGCTCAGTCCTCAAATAATTTCTAAATGCGGACTTTAAGAATGAAAGATTCAGAGTCATAATTGCTGTGAAATATTTATACAGAGATCTTGACCGCCGTTTAGATTCGCATTTAGTCTCAATGTTTTATCCCTTAGACGTATACAGCTATCAAAACTATATATACTTACATGACCATCAGACGCAGGAGTAATCGGTGTGTGCGGTGTGACAGGCCTCACGTCATGATGATGGAGACTGTTAGAACTCCTCGAAGACCCCACAGGAGGAGACATGACAGCCCCATAAGGTGGCGGCTCCGGGGGCCGCTCTAAGTCCCGTGCACTGTTGAAATCTAGCGAACGAACAACATGATTAGCATAAGCATAAATCGGCCTATGACGTGTCCACTGCTGGGACACAGGCATTTTCTTTGTGAGATAGTTTTGGGCATCACGTAACCACCAGTCTAACACGCGGACCCAGTGCGAGTAGGTAGTTGTCACGTGTCCCCGAATTTACTCAAAAATCACTAACATAAGTGATTGATCAATCCAAATTAGCAAAGTTTTAAAATTCGATAAAATAAGTAACACCACAAGAAAGAAATAAGAAAAGAAATAATTTCTTTGGTTGAAGTGGTCAGCGATCAATCTTAACTTAAAAATTACATTAAAACTTTCATTTTTGACGTGGATTTATAGCTGTGTAGTCCAACACACTTGAAAATAAGTAGCGATGTAAAGACAAAATAAACAAAGTAACAATATTTCTGAACAGTGACTGCGTTTATTTGTTTAGTAACATGCCAAGCAAAGAGCCAAGACTTGCACCGAGCAAATAAAGGGAACAAAACATTTTGTGATAAATAAAAATCGATCTACCTATATTACCTTTACCCAGAGGCACCACATCAGGATTTTTATCGTCAGGCTGAACCGGGGAATGGTTGGTGCTTTGTATAGCGCCTTTGTATGCCTTCACCGTCTGCATAGGAGCTAAAAATAAAGTAAAATAAATTACACAGTATACATCGCACGTCCAAAGGTGAACTATGAACGTGAAATTGGTTTTAAAATATTAAATTTGACGTGTACATCCATCATTCTTTATGATGTGAAGACTTTGTAGTGTTAAGGTTTTAGTTTGCTCCGTCTTTTGTGATGTTTTGAGCGCAAAGAATGAGGTAGGATAGGGTCAAGAGGGTACTACGTTCCAAAGCGCATCTAATAGATTACACGAGTCTATCAACTCAAAGCTGAACTGACTCTTTTGACAAGTACGAATAGAAAGCACTCGAGAATGCTGCCCATTTCGAATAAAGTACTGAAGACGCTTTGGGTTAGCATGTGACAGGTATTTACGATACCTAGTATTTTTACTGGTAAAATGACCTCGATGTAGTTCAATAACTTATGTAACCTCAATTAGGTCTCATTTTTAATATTGTGTAGTGAACAAAAAAAGTTAAATCGATATCGATGATTTGAGTGTCGATATAACGATATGATTGTCTGACACGACATTGACTATTCAGGTCCTAAATTCACCTGGCACTGGGCTGGCACAACGAATGTTTTTCTCGATATAGGTAAATGTTTTTATTGCACCATATTTCTAAAAGGCTATTATTTCTGTGAAAACGTTTGTTGCTTGCAAAGTTTTTGGTACATAACTTTTCATGCTCGCGAATTCCAACAATAGCAGCTTTTTGTACTAAATCTTAATGGCCAAAGGCAAGGAAAAGAATAAATCATTCTGATTATTGTAAAAGTAGGTTGTGGAAATCGAATGCTAATAAGTTGATATAGTAACGGGCATAAATATGTATACACTTAGCAAACTTCTAAAGCTAACTCCTAAAGTATTGATTGAAATAAAAAGGTGTTATGTTCGTAACTGTACCTATTCAGTGTTGACTGATATATGAGAATGCTATTTCTGTAACTGAAATAGTTTTCTGAGAATGTGTTCTATTCGGCACCTTCCTAGAATTATTATCTGTGGTTGGAACTTCAGCTTCCGTATTCACAAACGTTTCGATTCGACAAGTCGTATGTCTATCTTTTTTGGCATTACGAAAGCAAGCGAGATAGACATAGACGACTTTCCGAATCGAAATTGAATCGAAGCGTTTGTGAATACGGGGACTGGTCTCTATTCAGATTAATTCAATAAGTTATTGAATTATTATCATGGATACCCTTTCCATGGAACCTTCTAAATCCCACTGTCTTTGTCTAATCAGTTTCTACGAATATATCCTTAGCTGACCTGTGTTGACAAATTTTAGTTTTAACTAGCACTGTGCCCAGGACTTCGTCCGCCAAAATTGTGATAGCTCGGTTAATATGCATGATGTAGATATAATCTATAGCTTATAGCATCCACGAATACTGTAGCTTTCTTCCAGTGAAATAATTTTTAGAATCTGATCATTAGTTCCGTAGATTACGAATACGATTTTTCTTAATTGGACCCCTTATTCAAAATTATAATTGTTAATTTTTCATCGAAGATTTTTACAAAATCGATTTTTGGTATGCATCTTTTAATAAACGACTTTTTTTTTCAAGACTTGTTTTTTTTACCTTAAAGGTAGCTTTCAATGTACCTCTCATAAAATGTGGTCTAAATTTATCGATTTCTGCTAACTGAAAGAAATACAAGGTGGGCGGTTAATTGTGCCGGTGAGTGTATTATTATAGTATAGATTTTTTGTAGTACGTAATCATATTGTAACTTGAGCTCTATGGTTATTCTATTAACATCAATTCAAAAGTCTAAAGGTACTGAAGTTATTTACAAAACAACACGTTAGTTTGTCCTCGTTCAAAGAGAATTTTGAAATAACAGCACTGAAAAACATGAAAAATTGCTCCAGGAAACTGCTAGTCAAACACCAACCCTATTTCCCTCATCCGAACAGAAAATTCAAAACCAAACACGTCACCAAGATTCACGTTATGAAAATTACATTACGCGTCACGTCACTGTTATTTACCGTCAAACCTTCCTTGTCTCGTGTTTGTCTCCATTAATATTATTACTAACGGGACGAACGAAGTGGTTGCATGACATTCTAACCATCTTGGAGCCGTCGGTTCGTCACCGTTCGTCACTGCTCGGCTGTTGACGGAGCGGTTAGAATATTTGTTCACATAACACGCTGCTGCTCTGATGTTGCCTTAGTCAAGGTTGCCATTCTACGCGTGTTTGTAAAGGGGATATGCTGAGTTTATGCTCCGAAGTGGCTGTCGACGTTTCAATTTTAGGATGATAGGATATTCTGTTGAAGTATCGGATAGTATGTTTTGTATTACTTAAGGTAACACACGGATTATTGTCTTCGATGTTACAGCTATCCTTACGTTCAGCTTATCGTCTTTTTGTTCAGACAAAGTTTTTTCCGCACGATCTTTACAAACTTCGATAGTTAATCTGATTTATTAAGAGGATTAGCCTTTTCTTCAAGCCAGGCTTACTATCTTTAACTTTAATCAATTCTGGATTGGTTTCAGTATTTTTTGGAGAGATTTAAGTGTGCAACCCGGTTCTTCAGGGATACTAATATAGGATAGTCTCGAGTATCGGAAAAAAATCCTATATAGTGGTTCGGTGGTTGGTCGACGGTTTGATGTGTTTAGGAATACTTATATTTATGTAAGCTACAACCTAATGTATGCCATTGAAAGCATGATGTCTGAAAAATTCAAACCCAGATTGCCAAAAATTTACTCACTTTTTTATTAAACCGTATAAACGTGCAATGTCATAATCTCCATCCTCAATTCAACAAAAATCACGTAAAAGTATCATTACGTGGCGCAAACAGACCAACGTCTAAAAGACAATTTATTAAATAATATGGAAACTTAATAAAGATGTCGCCTTCGCCGTCCATCGACAGACGGAACATCTGCAATTTCATTCCAAATGCAAAAGGACATAAATCACATTTCAAATGCAGTGAAGCCCACAGCCGGGCCGGCCGAGGCGTTCAAAAATTCCAGTCACGCGACAGAATCCACCGCTATTCGCCAGTAAACCTGCCCAGCGAAGCAATTTCGATTTATTTGTGGTCGAAGGTACGAACCTCTATATTGCTTTTATATTACCCTCAAAATAATTACCTATCCAAGACATCGATAATAAAAAGACATTAGGCACGTCACTATAACATAAACCAGAGTTGCTAAATTAAAAATAAAAACGATTTCGTACCTAATAGTTCCATGCTTTCAAGTTATAATTGTAAGGTTTCACAACGTATTATTTTAAGGTGTTACGTATTAAATTATAGTAACATTACGTGAGAATGACTAAAGAAAATTACTTTGGCACTATCTGGCGACAATTTCACCGTAAAATTCAAACTTGTGTCGTTTATATTCTAAGTTATAGGCGTTGCACACGCCATGGCTCGGTTAAATACCGTTATTTGGGTATATTCATAGCATCTATCAAAATTGGACACGCTACGATCATGTACACAGAAATGATTCATCGACCTTTGTCAATTTGAGTAATCATACTTTATGTGAAATATTTTTTATGCTTCGTTGCATTCCAATTTTCACTGTATGAGTTGCAGCGCATAAGCTTTAAATATTTTCTCTCATCTCTTTCCGTAATATTTCGTTGGTTACGTTTTGTGCTACCTGGTGAAATGTAGGCTACTATTTACAGAAAAATGCTAGAATTATAAGATTTTTGCTTTTTCGCATGAATTTACTGGGCATACAAATTCGAACGCAAAGAGTTTGTATCATATGTGTGTTTGTTTTTGTGTGTGTGTGTGTGTGTGTGTACCTTAGTTAGTGAGTGGCTGCCGTTTCAATATAATGTTTCCCATTTCGTTTCCATTTTTGTGTACTTTATTTTTGTGTATTAATGTTATGTTGCGTTTTGCTCATCCACAGGTACACATATCAAACGATTCCAATAGAAGGAAGGGTTTTCACCGTACAAAACTCCTAATTGGTCGCGTGGGGTGTGTATGTATCTTTAAAGGTTTAGAACATTTTAAAATTTGAATTTTGAGCGCTGAAGTTCCCGTTAGCTTCATAAAAACACGTGTCCTTTATGATCAAGTATCTAGGATAATCGTGAATTTGCATGTATTTTGTATTTGATTTTTAAGATCGGGGTGTCACTCACCCCACGTCACCGTTTACGTAACTCATTCTCATTTTTAGATTCATACAAAATCTATGGAATGTCAAGATTTTTCAACCTAGCAATTAACAGAATGTTCAAGATTCTCTTACCTTCATACTGCATGGGAGGATGCTGTCTTCTCCTGGCAATGAGAGCAATGACAATAATTGCCACCAGCGTCCCGGCAATACCAGCTATTACTCCTAACGCCCAACTGGCGTCTACGCCCACTGCTTTACCGGATTTTGCTTCTGTTGATAAAAAAAAAAAATGAATAAAGATATTGTTAGCTCATAATAAATAAAACTCCACATTATGTTTATCAAATTTCGTTACGAGATTATTCTTTGAAAAGTTGGATATCGGTTTGAATAAAATGTAAAAAAAATTGGGGAGCCTAAGGCCAAAAGTCAAAGTATAAATATTTTAATTAGTTAAAATTAAGCTCTACAACAATTTTTGTTTTTAGGCAATTTTTATTAATTGGAAAAAGGCTCACCGAATCTTTTTTTGGTATAATACAAAGGTAGGATCACAGGATTACAAAATTCAATTAACATGACAACTTGACAACTGTGTTCAAGTTTCAAAACATCAAAGTTTAAAATTACATCCACCAATTACGCCTAGTTGTCAATCCAATTTGTCGGCAGATAGAATTCAGCAAAAAGCTAGCTCCTAACCTAATTTAGTATTCGACACGATAAACTACGCGATTCTTTTCACAATCGTGATTATTCCGTTTTCTAATTATTACTGAAAACTCAAAAGGAAACAAAACGAAAGCAGTATTTTGTATTCAGAAATGAATAATTGAGGATGTAACTCCTAACAACTTAATTAACGCTTTTCGTTTGTTTCGACGAAAGTTCAAAACATTGCACGATAGAGTGTAAAGTGATGGATTTTACTTGGAGGTTGGCAACATGTTTGGTGTTTTCAACCAGGTAGGTCTGTTAACAATTTTGTGTGTGATAACTTATTTGAGAAATATAATTACAGGCCTAATCGTAACTGAGACGGTGGCTGAGATGTTGAGGGGTGTGATGATTAACTGACATGTCATACGGTCACTGACGAGCGCCTAACCTCAGCTACCCCAGACCTTATTATCCGCCTAGCTTTTTCCCACTATGTTAGGGCCGGCTTCCAGTCTAACCGGATGCAGCTGAATACCAATATTTTGTATGAAGCGACTGCCTATCTGACCTCCAAAACCCAGGTAGTACTGGGTAATACCTTACCCTTTGTTAAGACTTGGTTATCAGACTTTCGGCCGCCTGTCAAAGATCTTCAAATGACAGCCGAAACCAATAGCTTATCGTGTTTTCCGAGGCACGGAGTAAACTCGGTATGTAATGGATGGTTACCTATCCACAGACCAACCTAGGCAAGCGCGGCTTAACCTGAAGTTTGATCCGAGCGGCTGTTATTATTTAGTCACAAGCTCCTCCAGACATCGTCTCAGTTAAACGGTAAGCCTGTAGTTACCACACTTTATATTAACACTAGCGACCCGCCGCGGCTTTGCACGGATGCAGTATATATATGTAAACCTTCCTCTTGAATCAATCTATCTATTACTGAAAACTGCATCAAAATCCGTTGCGTAGTTTTAAAGATCTAAGCATACACAGGGACAGACAGCGGGAAGCGACTTTGTTTTATACTATGTAATGATAGTGAAACCTTAAACTAACTTGTGCCATAAGAAAATATTCTAATTAAATCCTAATAAAATATTCACATATAACTTAACTATGAACTAAGAAGGTACAAACCTGTATGTAAAGCAAGTCTTGTCAAGGTATTGATCCTCATGACCACGGTCTCCGACCTTCCCCGGGCATTAGCCGCGTAGAACGCCAGCTTCAGACTCTTCCCCGATCCAAGACCTCGCAGTATCCATGCTGGTAGTGCAGTGGACACATTTGCTACTAAATTCTTAGATTCCCATACTTCCACGAAGTATGATGTTTGAAGACCTCCGTCATATCCTAGAGGAAATGAAATATTTTGATTCATTTGCATTTTCGGTATTTAAAAAAACAGCTGTTCATACCGAAGTGCAATACCTATACGGCCAAAATGTAGAGAAGCTGTTTTTTTTCAATAACCGACGAAAAATTTTGTCAGTGGGGTGTCACGTCATCGTGAGAATAATTTATACGAGTAGAGGAAGACCGAACAAACGATGGATGGACTGTGTGAAGGGTGAAATGGCAAGGAAAGTGGTGTCTGATGAGATGACGAGTAATAGAGAAGAATGGAAGAAGAAGCCATACTGCGACGGCACGAAATACATTAGGATAAGGGTAGGGAAATGCTGATGAAGAACTTGAATACTGATTTTCAGTTGCATCTAGTTAGCCTGGGAGCCAACCCCAATAGAATAGGGAAAAATATAGTGTATATTGACATTATAGCTTGAACTCAGCTGTATTGCTCAAGCGACTGACGACTGGTATACTGCCAGCTAGAATTTTTCCGTGCACACCTGTTGTAAGCTAACTGACAGGTTACAATTCTAAAAACGGTTCGTTTTTAGAATTGTAATTTTTTAAATATCGACATACGTTTTACTTATTGGCTTGCGAGCTTGTCTTAAGGATTGTTCTCTTTTTATTGAACGTGTATAAAACTTGGAGCTTAGTATCCTTGGAGTTAAACTTACTGATCGTATAAGGAACTCGATACTGCGTTCCAAAACTCAAATTATCGATATAGGTCACACGGCTGCCAAGCTTAAATGGAACTGGGCTGGCCACATCTGTCGCATGCCGGAGGAGCTATGGGCTAAAGTAACCACAAAATGGGTCCCAAACAGCAGCAAACGGCAATGCGGCAGGCCCAGAATGAGACGGCGTGACGAACTCGACTCTTTTCAAAAAGATTGGCAAACAACAGCACTGGATAGGGATAACTGGAAGGAGGGAAGGGAGGCCTTTGCCCTGCAGTGGGACACAAATAGCTGATAATAAATAAAAAATATAAAAACTTGCTTTGTCTTTTGAGATTACGAGAAAGAAAACAACAAAAACAAGATGGTGGTTATTCTATTACTACATTGTAAAGAACATCGTAACGAAGTCACAATAAAACTGGAAATGAAGCAGACAACACAGAGTTTTTATTTTCTCGCCAGTTTGTAGCCCAGGTGATTCGAATAACTTGATTTCCTCTGCCATTAAATCTTACGGCGATTCATAAAAACGCGAGAAAACTTAGTTTACTTGAAGATGTCAGGGGACGAACCATGGCTTATAAATAGCATGGTCGAAATTATGAAGTTGTTATAATTTTTCTGGACCTCCGAATTTTTGACATACACACGACTCGTCTAAGATTTTCATGACTCAATAGATTTTAGACTACAGGCAACAGAATCACAGTTACATGCATATTTTAAAACTGGCGGATGGACAAGAAAAGAAAGAAACTACACTTATTCATCACACTCTGCTGAACAGTTATACTGCGTGTAAGGGACAGCCCTCCTGTACGCAGCACTCCATTTATGTAAATAATACAGCTAAAATCAAAAATCCAACAATGGATGTTGAAACACTCTAACGAACGACTGTACAGAGTTCAGTGAACTCGTCGTCGCGCTTGCCGTTCGCTACGTGCGTTTTGTCACGGTAACGATACATTGCGTATGAGGAAATAAAACAAATCAAATTTACTGGATTCCCATAACATTCCTGAAATAATTTCTAGTACCGGTCATCTTAGTATGATATACTGAATTCACCCCAGCAGTTTGTGGAGGGCTGTCCCTTACACCCTGTATAATTAAAAGAACTTACCAGAAACACATCTTATTTCCGCCGAATCATCAGTAAGATTGACAGCAGAACAGTTAGCCAGTGGATCTGGTCTCACAGCTGGCAGCAAGGAGTACCGACACGGTTCCACCTGCTGCCCTGCAAGGTTGGTAGCTCTGCAAGCTAAAGACCCATAGTCTTTCTCTGATGCTGGAGTGTAGAACAACACTGATCTTCCAATGCCATTCAAAGAGTATTTTTCCTGTTGGATTAAAACATTATTAGCTACTGCTGGTATGAAGACCTCATCTGAAGGCACAAGGACCTCTAACGCACGGCTAAGTCGCTGGGTCTTGGAGCATGCATTTCACAAGAGTTTCTTATAACATCAAATCGCGCCGTAAACCAGAAGGGTTAGGCAGAGGTGTACCTAATAGTATACCTACATTTCTCCAGTTATGTTTAAGTAACTGGGCACAAATCCAAACTTTTTGGCTGGTACTGAGAAATTTCAGATAAAATTCAATAATACTTTGCCCAACCCGGGAATTGAACCAAGGACCTCATGCTCAGCAGTCGCGCTTGCGACTACTAGCCCAACGATGTCTTATACAGTGTAACGTACGTTGCAGGTAGGTTAACTTAGATAGGTGGCTTTAATAGATGATGAAAGTTTGCCAATGAGAAATCTCTTAGGGGACACTGCTTGTAAAGCTATAATTCCCAAAAAGTAATACTCATACAAATAAAAATGCTAATGTAATAAAACTGCCATTCAAATCGAAATTATAAGTTGGCAACACATGAATTTGTTTAACTCCCATGGCAACACTTATGGCCCGTTCTGTAATCCCGCAAAAAAGGCGAAACTCGTGGAAAATGTTTGAAAAAAATATATTCATAAAACAAAGGATTATTCATGACGAGCGTTGTTCGCATGTCCATAAAAGAGAATGACAAGGACCGTACGTGTATTTATAAAAGGCCATGTTTGTAGGGACAAAACATTGGGGGGAACAAAATGGATTCATTTTTGTAATGATAGATCTTCGGAGGAGTAACTTGATCGTGAACTTGAAGGTAATCAACGTAATTTAATTTATTAGAGTAAGTCTGACCGTAAAATAGTGATCTGCGTCGATAGTCCGTCTTTGAGATCCATCGGGGTATAAAGACTTAAGTACTTGTAGCTAATTAATTTCTTAATTTCATTAATGAAATCTGCAGGATCAAATAGATTATGAAAAGATGCTTCTTATAAAGGGATTCTTACATCTAAGTCAATCATTATCAATTTTTATCATGCCTTTTAAAATGCCTTGAAACAAAAGTTTGACCGATTACACTTACAAAACGAATCTGAACGCGATCAGTTTTGAACTGCGTATAGTGTCATCATTTTTATGAAATATTGACACTCTTGTTAGCAGCTTAGATGTAATTTATACATAAAGAATACAAAAGAACTGCAGCACATAGGTACTGCTACTGAATACATAATTTAATTTCTAACTTGCAATACTTCTCCTGCACAACTTGGCTCACGTTCACATTACCATTCCGTTTGAGACCAAAACTTCCCAAACTATAAAACGTTTACACAAATTCGAACACCGAAACATCAATTATTCTGTTTAGCGCACAATGCACAGTTACCTCCATAATAAACTTTGTTGTACTCACCGGCTCAATTTCAGAAGTTCCCATGGAATTATTTAGCGTCCATTGGAAATTCTTGGGTGGTGGGAAGCCGTCGACTTCGCATGTTACTTTGGTTGGTTCATTGATTGCAGCTCCTACTATTGCTACTGCATTTGCCAGACATACTGGCTTGTCTGAAAAGAAAGAGCTTAATTATTAAAATGTTTCTTATTTATTTGAGAAAACATGTACATGCCAGCAGATCAAGTTTGCACAATCTGTGAAGTTTCACCAAATGATTTTAAACCATATAATGTAGATGGTTAAGTTCAAAATCGAATGAGAAATTTTGACAGTTGGATGGTACTAACGTATAGTTGGATGGTGGTAACTTGAGACGCTGTCGACTGTTCAACATAACATACAAATCTAAGCTATTGCTATTGTTTATGGTTGAATGTATGGAGTAACAGCTGTAAGTTGTCTACGTTTATTTTGTATTTATTCATTTTACATAATATTTTAAACATAACATCACGCCTATAATCCCCGAAGGTTTGGCCAGAAGTGTACCTAAGTACACCCATATTTCACCAGTTATGTTGAAGTCCCATGTAATAGGGGGCGAGCCTATTGCCATCAAACGGGCACAAATCCAGACTCCGTGGCTGCTCCTGAAAAATGCCTGATGGAAAAACCCAGACCACTAGACCAACTAGACCGTTTTATATACAAATATTCCAGATGAAAAGCACCCTACATCCTTCTCCAGGTCCCAGGCTACCTGTCTGTCAAATTTCAATGCCATACCGTTCTATTCAGTGGTTAAGACGTGAAAAGGTAGCACACAGTCAGAGTTACTTTGGCATTTATACTATCACAATTGATTCTGATGTATTTTGCTACTCCAAAATTTATTGATACATTTGAGGACCTAGTACGATCGCGCGGTGTAAATGACCGTAAGGTCATTTAAATACGTCGTTTTTTTAATCTAAAATACAATTTTATTATCCTACAGCATCTTAGTTAAATTGTTAGCAACAAGCACAGTAAGCTTTTCATTTTTTTTTTAACTTTGCCCCTCACTAATAATTTCTCGTGTATCGTGGGTGCGTTTACAAACATTTAAACTCACATACACAAACAGCCAAAACCGGAACAATTACCTGTAGTATACAAACATTTGTTCCGTTCGGGGAACGAACCCGCGACACGCAGCGCAGCAGCCAATCGCTCAGCCACTGCGCCAACCGTGCCGTCAGTATCATCCATATATGAATATATTATGAAAATATTATTGAAACAAGTATTTTTAATTTAAAGATTACTTTACGTTTACACCTCGCTCTTGTACTAGGGCCTCAGTAGCAAATAATTTCAATTCTAGATCGTCGAAACAACTATCGAAAGTAAGAATTTTAAATGTAGTCGTTTTTTATCCGAGTGTTCTACGATCCTTCTTTCACACAATAAATCTGCCTTCGTGAGTGACATTTAATTTAAGAGCATAGACACTTTTACTCATGAGGATTTATCGGGGTTCCTTAACTAGATTTTTACTCAATCGAAGGCCATAATCATGAGTTGGTCCCGGCGCGGCTAAGTTGCGAACCGAAGTAACCACTTCGGTCGGAACTAATCAGCGAACCTAGATAAAATTCACGTAAGTTTTTCCGGACATGGGTAGTCCTTGGGTACTGTAGAGGTTTTGTCTGTTGCTAACCAACTTATACAAATGTTTTAGTAAATTATAACGAGATAAATAGTTATTTATACTTAGAATAGGAAAGAGTAGATAGTTGGTTGCGACAGTTGACAGAGCGGTGCATTTTAAATTAAAAGTGAAATATAGTCTTGTAACACTATATTGGAGTTTGACCCTAGAAGCTTAGAGTAAGGATCCCGAAGAGTCTCTCTGTGTCTTCTACAGTACTGTTTCTATAGAAGGTTTAAACGAACCCTTCACGAAGCCGTCAACCAAGCATACTAAACATGAAATTAAGTAACTCCACGCAAAAAATGTTGCTGGAAAACGACTTTTTTGGTGAAAATTCACGTTTTACGGTAAGCCTCAAATCGCACTCAAAACATTCTGCTGATGGATGCGTTGAATAGTAAGGTCATGGAGGTATTTAAAGAAAAGTTTTAACATAAAAAAATTGCATTTAAAACTTGTAAAAACAATTTCACCCCCGATATAAGAACTAGTAGGTCCAGAACAAAAGTGATCTCAATGACGTGAAGAACAAGTGCCTTTCGGCTTCGATAATGGTATTTTTACACCTATTATCTAATTTGACGTCTTAAGCCCATAAAGTTTAAAAAAATAGTTTGTAAGAGTATTAAAAAAATCCAAAAAAAAAATGTAAATAGTGGTAATCAGAAAGCCTGACTTCACCATCAAATTGTAACGGAGTTTAGCCATATAAATATGTCGTTAGGTACCAATAGGAATCTAAATTCCTACTAACAAAAGCCAAGTAAAATGAACTGCCCACCACTATCCATCAATACAACTCCACCATACATGCTCAATCATTCGATTTGGATACCAGTAGCATGGGTGACTAATACATGCACTCCATCACATTTAGGAGTCGGGCTAATACAGCCGATCACGGCCTATCGTCGCCTGCATATCAGTCATTGGAGTCGTTACTCAAGTTTAGAGCTCCCAGTTGATTTTTGGTCAACTAACACCATTTTGATTGATGCTCCGAAATGTGGAAAGTTTAATTGAGTTTGTGATAGAGTGCAAATTTTTTGATCGGCTGATTGGATTATAAAATGGCGGTTGTTTGTAGTCTAGCTAGAATATTAACTTGCATAACTTATGACGCTTTAGTACTTTAAATGATTTAACCTATGGATTAAAGACTTTGGTGTTATCAACGCTTTTTTTTTATTAATTACGGATGCAGCTGAATTACTTTCCAAAAATTTTAGCACCTCGGATTGGTTAGATTTTCTATTTAAGGGCTGGCTTTTACCTTGGCCAGAGGCTAAGTGTTGTCATACAACGTGGCAAAATCGCCAATCTCTTGGGCACATTACCAGCTGACAGCATTGAGGAGGAATTTTTAGTTTGTAATTAGTTTATTTATTTATTTGAATTTTGATGTATTCAAATTAGATACTCACTTTTAATACATTGTTATTTTCTATGTAACGCGTCAGGCGTGTTTCCGCTTGGATTGAGGAGCCGTCATTTATTTTTAAAAGAGGATACTACTTTTGTAGATGTCTTAATGAACCGATTTTGTAGGTCCAATTCAGTAATTTGTGGTAAAGCGAAATCAATAAGCGCGTATTAATTAATGCATTAGGGTCATGTTTCCCACTAGTATACATTACACGTTACGTACCTTCGTCGAATAAACGAACACTCGATAGAAAATCCACTGTCTCTTTTTAACGGTTAAGTTAAGTCTCTGCTCGCGCTCCTTCTAGGAAGGCAGTCTTGTTCGGCGGGTAAGTGCATAATTTTTGAAATTATCACCAAACTACTCGTCGAATCGACGAATGGTTAGGTATGGAGTGGTATATGCGAACGTTAGGTGTCTAGGGTTAACACCTACAAAAAAAAACCCTGTATCAAAGCTTATATTATTTTTTAAATTAAGCTAACCGAATAGATTTTCCGTCCTGTTATTTCCGCAAAAAAACAAACAAAAAAGATGTTTCCTATTTATTTTCAAGCCGACACGGGCCAGTTCGAGTTTGAGTTTCAAACTACATACCAAAGCTGGTTACGTTTTTATTTTAAAATAAAGTCGTATGGAATCAACTTTTTATTATTTTTGGTTCCTACAAAGTTTTCAATTTGTTTTTTAATTGTGTGAGTAGTTTTCAGCTGACCATTGCTATATTTTGCTTTAGATTGTCTGTTTATAATCAAATTAAATGTTCTACTTTCTATTCAAAGTTTTTCTTTTTTACAAATTTTGAAACACTACGAAAGCTGAAAATTAGGGGCTTTATGTACTGTTAAGTTAATTATTTTTAGGAGTCCGTAGCCGAATGGCAAAAATCGGAACCCTTATAGATTGGTCATGTCTGTCTGTCTGTCCGTATGTCGCAGCCACTTTATTTGCAACTCAATTCTACATGATAGAAAAGGCCAGCAAAAGACAATGTCTTTCAGAACGACGCGTTATTCTGAAAAAAAAAAACATTGTTCGTGATAAAAATAGCGACATTGACACGTTTTTAAAATAACTTTCTACTAATTACAAAGTTGAAAGGTCGAATATAAATGTTGAGTCTATTTTAACTTGTTTCCAGAATTACTTACTTAAATGTTGTTCAGAAGTTGTAGGCTTATTAATTATAAGGTTAACGTTCAAACACATCTATATATATAATAAAATTGTAACAGGCCGATGTCTGTACATTGAAGATATAGAAAAAAAAATATTATGAGGGGTCTTTATTAGAGCAACAGAAGCCAAAACAGCACTTTTTAGAATTTTTGTCTAGCTGTATTTCTGTCTATGTTTGTAAGCGCATCACGCAAAAACTACTGCATGGATTTGAATGCAGTTTTCACCGCTAAACTGCTAGATGCTTATCTTAAAATATAGGCTACATTAGATATAGTTCTGGATCCGATAGGTGGCGCTGTGCGAAGCAAGGTTAAATCGTTAGTTATGGAATAAAAAATATCATCATCATCATTTCGGCCGAAAGACGTCCACTGCTAGACATAGGCCTCCCCCAAGTGTCGCCGCATTGTCCGGTCCCGTGCGACTCGCATCTAGCGGATCCCTGCAACCTTGTGCCCTGCCCACTGCCACTTAAGTTTGGCTATTCTTCGGGCTACGTCGGAATAAAAAATATGCATAAATATAAATAAAAATTCCATGATTGTATTAGAATAAGCTGCTTCTTGGTTGTAGTGTATCGTAGACACAGGACTTTTTAAACAATGTTTTAAGCTAAACTTATACTGTCGCTTGTACTTGTCATCCCGCGATCATGGCGAGTGTAACAGCGTCGAAATATCGGGTCTCAAAATAATGAATAATCACGGAATATATTCCGTAAGTGACAGTATAAGTTTACGGGCCTTTTTTATAAAATAAAACATGTTTTCATTTATTGTTAACATGTAAAACCAATTATAATCTCTAGTTATACCTATAGTACAAAATATAAAAATGCTAAATATTAATAAAACTTGTCAAAAATGCGAACAGAATAGTAAACAAATATGGCTAAATGAATATGTCAATGTATGTATGATGTTATAAAACATGATTGTATTTGAATAGTTTTTTGACAAAACTTGTTGAAAACAAATATCATAACTAAACGTAATCAGCTTCCATGCTCTTATCTACCATTTAGCCACTTCATACAATGTTTAGAACCCAGCTTTGAATCATAAACACTGGCCTACAAAGCTTTGCATATAAAATCAAATCAATCCGGTGTTATTCAATGAATTTGCAAGTTATGTGTTACACGCAAGGTGCAAATTGAATTTGCTCTGTCTATGGTGTGTGCGACATGGTTGAGTTGATATATTACACATTCGGATGCAAATGAAGGTAGGAGAGAGGTGGGTTTGATAATCTGAAGTTAAGTTGATTGAAGTCTATTGAAAGAGTCAGTGTACTTAGTAACTACTGAGTTTTACAAGAAGAGGCTTTCCTGAAAATATTACATGAAAAAACATATTATACGGTGAACTAATACCTAACTGACACATTATGACGACCTTTTCCTTTTTTTAGAGTTTTGAAAATTTGAATTAAAATGTTTCTTAATGTATGATAATAATATATTAGTTTTTTTTTCTTTATTTTATACTGTTTGATAATTTATTTTAATCAGCATGTTTGTAAAATAATATTTGTACGCTGATGACGGCTAGCCATAGCGTTCATTATAATAACAACATCTAAAGTAAAGTATTTGTATTTGTAAGAAAACGTAATATCTTGGCTCTTTTCAGGAAATGGGTAAGCAGACGTGGTTTTTTTACACACACACATTAAAATTGAATATTTTCTGTTATGTACTCCATACAATTAACATTCATAAAATAAAACATTTCACACAGGGTAACACAACGGTCGCTCTTGTAGCTAAAAGTTATCTTTTCAAGACAATCTCTAGATGGATTACAGGAAGAGAGCGAAACAATACTGCAGGTGTTCTGTGGTATACCAATTACATTAATTCGATTAACGAGCTGTTACTGAAAATTTACTATAAGAAGACACAAAGACATGTTTCCCGACCATGGGATGGATCTTATTAAATCGATAAAGTAGTGTCTACGAAGATATTATAATAATCTTCTTTCCAGTTACTTCAAATGCAAAAAATGAGACTTAAACAAGATTAAATAGAATAACTGTTTAAAAGTTTGTACCTACATACAAAACGGCGATACACGCGTAGCGACACAAAAGAATGAAAATGTTTTTCTGTTCAAAAATGTTGTAAAATTGCTTTTAACACTCGAATAAAAATCAACGCTTAATTCATGACTGTCAATATCTGAAACACAAATGGAATGGGTCTTCCCGTGATATATTGTCCAGTGTTGCCAATAAACTGCGTATCATTAAATGCCAGAATGTTTTATACACATATTTATTTTTGTGAATTAAAAAATAAATAAAGGGGAAATATGATCGATAACGTATGCTTTTAAAAAGGAGTTTTTGTAAAAATATTTTTTTTAAAGAACAGTGCGATTTTTCCATTCATGTTTACTTCCCACGTTGTATCCAGAATTCACACATTTAATTAAAATTGTACTTTGTAAGGTCAGCACATTTTTCAAAGGTTCAAACATTCTATGGAAATTTACGAAAATAATTATGTTTCATAGACATACAGATCATAATTATATTAATGTTTATTTTTGAAGCGAAGTATTTTCATCTAATAATGTGCTGTAATGTGAAGATTTTATTAAGTGTTCACAATATGGGTGGAATATTTCCACGATAAATAGAAAAAATATAATATTTATCCTTAACAATATATTATGAGCTTGGAATAGTCTATTGTACGGTAGGACATAATTTAATAAGTGAGTAAAGGCGAATAATATGATTACGAGTGCCGGGAATCCGACCGTTTATCGTAATTTCTTATAACCGAGTATAAGAAACGTGTAATAATTATTCTTGTGTGCCCAATTCGATTGAATAGAAAACCCTTCGGCTACGCTGTGGTATTAACATGCCTATTCATGTTTATAATATAAGAGTTACCATGACTAGGGGCGTACTCTGGCACAACTCTGCCTAGCCCTTCGGGAGAGACTGGCATGGTGTTATGTTATGCTATGTAAAGGTAGAGCGAGAAATGTAAATTGTCAGTCATTGACTCGATAGTCATATGAAGGAATCAGAACAGCAGTTTTTCTGCCATAAAATAAATCCAAAATCGATTTATAGAGACTGAATAGGAAATTGTGTGGTTATGCTGTCTTTTTATCAAGTAACCCTTTTTTTTGGTCCTTGGTTCGAGAGACGGGATTAAATTACTTCTCACACTTCTCTAGAAAGGGTAACATATGGAAAAGGTATGTTCTCGAATCAAATTCAAAGACATGTGATTTCCACCTGCCACCGTTGGCCCGCGTGGTGAATACGAGTTCCCGCAAACGGTAGACTATAACTAGACTAAACTATGTATATATGTAAACGTAAAATTGTAAATACCGTTAGATTATAATCTATCTCGCGAGATTGTAAACTGTCGAAAGATTGTGAACCGTAACATACTGCTTACAATTTAACGCATTATTTTTCGGTAGATTATAATCTATCGAAGTGAAACCGTCACATTGTGAAATGTCATGCGACGCACCTCACGCGCTGATTGGTTGAACGTCATGTGCCCCGCGCCGCCATTTTTGTTTTTTAATTCGTTTGTTGTCGAATGTAAACAAACAGTGTTTTGGTGATTGAAAATTGATTTCGGGTTGAAAATAACTCAAAGCTTTAAAATTAATTAAATGAAATTGTTTTGGAAGTAAAATTAATCTGTGATTAATCAAAGAAGTGCAGTTTGAATGATAAATAAGTTAGTGTTAGTCATAGAACGTAGCATAGCTACTGTAAAACCGACCAATCAGGGACAGCCTTCGGACATTTGACAATATAACGCGTGACAGATTGTGATTTAACAGTTTCACTTCGATAGATTATAATCTACTGAAAAATAATGCGTTAAATTGTAAACAGTATGTTACGGTTTACAATCTTACGACAGTTTACAATCTCGCGAGATATATTGTAATCTAACGGTATTTACAATATTACGGTGACATATAGACTAAACTATCGGCCGATAGAAAGTCTGCAGTCTGCTGGGAGTCTAACAGTTCACTCCCCTCTCAGAGAGAAAGCCTGTGGTTCATTACACATAAGCTGCAACGGGAAAATCAATCCAAGTAAAGCCCCTATAATATTGAGAGGAGACCAACTTTAAGTTAATATAGGAAATGAAGAGCGCTCTGGCAGCCATTGAATCAACACGTAAACTTTCGCGTCAAGGCTCGGACATGGCTCCGCTCACTCTGTTAACGTATGGGTAATTTAATAAACCAGCAAATTATGGTACATACTGTTCAGTAGGTTGGAAGGCTTTATTGGTCAAATTTTTATTGATATCTTGAATTCTTTGGGAGAAAGTAATTATTGGGCTAAATAAGATTTGTTTTAACACTGGTTAAAGATAGATTTGTTTTAAGCTTTCACGCGGTTCATAATTAAACTTATTCTGTCACTTACGAGATATCATCCGTGATTATCGGCACCATGATCGCGGGATAATTGGAGAATGCAGGTGGATGGTAAATAAATTGTGAGGCGCAGACAAATCTGTCTTTTTTTTTTTTAGGATGGGAAATCATCAAATGAACCCCTCCGCTCTGGGCTGAGCGGAAGGGAGTGTCAGACTTGTACTGACTAAAACCCATCCATGTTCCTTCTTTGCCCTTTGTGTTCCAGGGCCGCGGTATCTCTTTCGAACAGTCCCACAGCCCTGGCAGGCATAGGCCCGTGCGGACCCACCCCTACGTGGTTGCTGACATCTCTTTGAGGCGCGCGTGGAACACGAACGCGCCGTCGACACGGCCTGTCGTCATAAGACGGCCGGACGGCGAGCTAGCGCATAACTCGCCGTCCACAGGCCCGCGCCTACGGTGGCCGGGGGCCACCACGTGACCCCCGACGCCCAGGGCGTCTCCCGCGGCAGCTGGGACGTGAGGCTCTTTCCCTCTCACGTTCCGCCACCTACTTCACTAGCATGACTGCATCGCAGAAGGAGGTGACGGCTTCCTATTCCCTCGTGCTCCAGACCATGGCTTGTACCAGGGCCGGGCGCGAGAGGTTGCCGCCGCCAATCGCCTCTACGAGGACACGGCGCTGCTCCGCCCAAGCGGGGCAGACCTCCACAGTGTGCTGCACCATGTCCTCCGGACGATCCTCACAATGGAAACACCCGGGCGTTTCCTCCCGCCCGATTCGGTGCAGGAACCTCCCGAAACAACCGTGTCCGGTGAGGACCTGCGTCAGGCGGAAGGTGAGGGCGCCGTGGCGCCTCTCTAGCCACTCCTCAAAGAGGGGACTTATCGCCACTATGGTGGCGTGCCCTGCACAGGGTTGCGACAGTCGCTCTCTCCATGTCACCATGAGACCGCGCCGGAGGTCTGTCCGCTGAGCGGCGATTTGCCGCGGAGACAAATCTGTCTACACTGTCTCAGAATAATCGATAATCACGAAAGATATCCCGTAAGTAACAGTATAAGTTTAAGATATTTTATTTAGTTCAAGGCACCATCTTGTTTTTCACCACATTTCACAGCAATTTTACAAATAATGTTTACTCCTCTCGCTCTCTCTGCCATCTATAACTTTGCCAAAAGATTATTGAATCTATGTACCTGAACACAGGCTTAGCACAATGACTCACCAAAAAGTTCTAAATACATCTATCTCTATCGTTTCTTGCTTGCCTAGTAAATGGCGCTATTTTTCCATCCCACAAGCCTCTATTACCGGATGTTATATTTCAATATTTCACACGATATTTCAATATTTACGCTCAATCTAGTTTGAAGAGGGTCATATTTTTCATAGGCTGTCGATTTGCTGTCAAATCTACAGGTAGGCATTTCTTAAGGCTTGGGGCCCTTCCATTGACACTCAGGGTCTTCCCATTGACACGTGTGGCAATGATGATGGCTAAACACCGTAACAGGTGGTCTTGTATAGCGGCCATTTTTTGGTGCTCACCCTTTTTAGTGGGCAATGAATTGCGAAATTTTAGGCAGTAAAGGATAAAAGTCTCCACGTATCGTAGATTAAAGACATGTACAATACAATATGGTACTGGGAAGGGGTATTTGAAATCTTTTTCAATTCTAACAGATTAAATGATTTCGTATTCAGATGTATCCCGACTTGTGAAAACACTAGGCAGATGATGAATAAATAATAGAAATTTAATCAAAAATATAAGAAGGACTATGTGATTCATAAAGTTTTAAATATTTTAATATTCTAGGTGGACCGATGACCTAGTAAAGGTTGCAGGGATCCATTGGATGCGAGACGCACGGGACCGGTCAATGTGGCGACACTTGGGGAGGCCTATGTCCAGCAGTGGACGTCTTTCGGCTGAAATGATGATAAAACATTTGAATGACGTCAGGTGTATTAATGTAGATAAGGAGAATATCAATAAATGAAGTTAAAACAAATTCACTTCAAATACTGCGACTTAACAATACGTACATAAAACTACATTGCAATTACACCCGTACATGATTGATAACAAAACACAAATACAGTTGGCTCGTTGTTTCACAATCAAAATTGGACCAGCACTATTTTAACTGCAACACAGTACTATTTGAAAAATTTAATCAATGGGTGTGACTCGGCCATGTAACTGTGGCCTGTGGTTTTAACCCGTATGTGGGTTTAAACTATTTATTAACGAAGTGAATGGGCCATTGATGTATGTCAGTGGGTATATAGCAGTGTCTCCAATATTAAATTGAAATAGTCTTTCTAGTTAAAGGTTGATAAAGAAGCTGAAATGTTATTACGTAGACTGAAAAGTACGTAAAATATTCTTGGCTTTTGATTGTCGATACTAAAGAAATCATAATAATACTTTCTAGTTAGAATGAATTAATTAAAAAATTAAAAATACTTTTATTACCCAAGGGCTGGTTTTTACCTTGGCAACGCCGCCAGTCTCTAGGGCACATTACCAGCGGACAGCGTTGAGGAGGTGTTTTTCGATGCCCTTTTATAGTTTGTTGATAGTTTATTTAATAGTTTTTAATTAATAATGTATATAGTTAGTTTATTACTTTACCGATAAGTATTACTGCTTACCGTTGTTGGAAGAAAGTCGAGACTTGGAACATGATATTCGCAAGGTGCTATCCGCCAATTCCAAAAAATGTTATCCCCATGTAGTGTCTTATCTAAGGAGGAGCTCGTAGCTAAATTATAACAGCCGCTCGGGTCAACCTTCAAGTTAAGTAGGGCTTGTCTGGTCCATGGATGTTTAACCACCCATAACATACCGAGTTTCTTCCGTGCCTCGTTAAGCTGTTGGTCCCGGCTGTCGTTTGTAGATCGTTGACAGTCGTTACAGGTAGTATTAGTGACCCGAAAGTCTGACAACCAGTCTCAGGGTATCGTATAAACCAGTACTAACTGGGTTGTGGAGGTTAGATAGGCAGCCGTTCCATGTAAAATACTGGTATTCAGCTGCATCCGGTAAGACTAGAAGCCGGTTCCAACATAGTTGGGAAAAGGCTAGGCAGTTGATGTAGTGCCTTATCTAAATAAACTTAGTGAACCAATTAATACTTACAGATAACTTGCAGGTTGACGGGTAGCGACTTGCCATCGCCCTCCACATTGGATGCTGTACACGCGTACTTCCCTGCTTGACTTCTATTGACACCTTGTAGAGCTAGATTTGCTGAACCTGCTATGACTCCAGCGCGTTGATTGTGTGTCATGAGTTGACCCTGAAAATTTCGGATCTAGTTAATAAAGATATTTGCAAATCAAGTATCTTGACTTGGCTCGTGAGGTTGTCGACATGTGGGATGTGGGCTCAGCGATCATTGTGCCGATAGTTGTATAAGACCATGGCTTAATTGCCAAGAGCCTCGACCAGTACCTGAGGAGGCTCTCGTTAGGCAGCTGTATCAAAGGCTTAATTCAGAAAGCGTTACTCCTGAACAAGGCTCGTATTGATAGGAGGTTCCTCTCCCTGGAGCCCTGACCGCCGGTAGCTTGGACCCTGTTCCCGATACCGGTGGGCTACAATTTTTTATATTTTTAAATGTTTTTTTATATATTTTTTAAGGAATATTTAAAAATGTAAAATAATTTGTAAAAATTTAAATAAAGGAAATAATAATATAATAAAATGTGCGTGTGTAGATTTTCTCCCGATACCGAAAAAAAACTAAACCAAAGATTAGAATCCAATACCGAATGTGTTCCAAATATGACATTTCGAGAATCACGTTACAGAGGTGACAGAATTTGATTGATCAAATAGAATTCTCTACATCCAATAAGGAAACTATTTCCCAATTTATTTTTAAATTGTAGCTGATGGGTGTGGTTGGCTTGTTTTTCAGTCAGTCACAAATCGTTTTATTTTTAACTGGCCCACAATTTTTTGGTTGATTATAATTATGAATCTGAGTCGATGTTTTCGATGGTGTTCTGACATGTCCGCTTTTTTTGTGCTCGGAGTTTTTTCAGCCAATGGTGGATATGTTAGTCACTTGAGAGCATATGAAAGAGCATCACACCAAAGCTCTCAACAACGATTATAGAAAACCATCGAATTAAGCTACTGTGAGATGGTATCATTGTCATAATCCAGGATGAAAGGTAGCTTTGGCCTCCTATTTCCAGGCTATCTTTTTGTCAGACTTCATAACTGTCCGTTATGTAGTGTAGTCGTTATGAGGTAACAAACAAACAGATATACCATATTTAAACCTTAATTCCTATTGATGTTAATAATACATAAACATATCTGTCGCAGATCGCTAATGGAATGTCAAGCGTTTATCATAATTTTGATTTAATTTGATTTTTGGTATGGCAATGCTTGAGTGTGTTTAGTCGATTAAAGTTATCGTTTGTCATTTTGATATTGAATAAAAAAAGGCGGTAGACTTGTGCAGTTGATTCATTCAAATTGAAATCGTGGACGAACGACTAACTTGGCTAACCTCACTACATTCCATTTTATTTAAATTCAATCCGATAATATTTCTTCAATCTTTTGTTATTTTTTTATTGTAAAGTGTTTTAAACAGTAAAGTTTAGTGTACCAAACAGTGCCTGTGTATTATTTCACGTCGGACTCCACGTTCCATCATGACCGACCAACAAGACAGCGAAAACATACCGCATCTGTCGTCATCAGAAGTGAGATGCCCACGTGCTTCCCGACCCGAACCTGATGGAGACGAAAAATGGCGCATGATGTTC
Source organism: Noctua fimbriata (assembly GCA_905163415.1). Lineage (NCBI taxonomy): Eukaryota > Metazoa > Arthropoda > Insecta > Lepidoptera > Noctuidae > Noctua > Noctua fimbriata. Next base: position 17,566,719 of record LR990931.1, on the reverse strand, counting down.
GAGCAACAGAACCAAAACTTTCTCGCGCTGTTGCAAGCAATGTCACCTGCTTCAAACAAGAAAGTGCAGTTACCTGAGTTTGATCCCGAAAAACCAAACGTCGATGCACGTGCGTGGGTCACCACCGCTGATATGTGCATGGCAGATTATGAGCTGCAAGGTGCATCACTCATGATTACTTTGAGCAGGGCGCTGAAGGGCCAAGCATCGTCATGGTTGTCACAGATTTCGTTTCCTGGTATGACATGGAACGAATTCAAGGAGTTTTTTGTTGCAAGATATGATTGCCCTGAAACACCTGCCGCTTCCCTTATAAACCTAAACAATAGTGCACCAAAAGAAGGTGAGTGTTTTGCTGCTTATTCTTCACGTGTGCTTACGTCATTAATGTCACGCTGGAAGAACCTGACTGTGGAACAGATAGCAATTTCTACCGTGCTAGCGCACATGTCACACCTTGATCATCGTGTTCAGCGGCTGGCATTCACTACCGACATCGACACAAGATCTAAGCTACAACAAGAACTCCGTGCGATGTCGTTCCTGAAACGCAAAAACCCGTTTAACCAGGCCCGTTCCAAGTGTGGATAGCAAGCATTCCAAGCCTAACCCTACGACTAGTGCAGTCAAGTGTTTCGTATGTGGTAAGGCAGGCCACAAGGCTTCCACATGTTACCAGAGAAGAGACAGCAAGACTGACAGAAGACCTCACTCCTCATCTTCTCATGGGAGTTCATCATCTGTTCCGGCGAAGCCCAAGGACACCAGCTCCGTCACCTGCCTCCGGTGCAAGAGCCGAGGCCACTACGCAAACCGTTGTCCAGCAGCAGCCCAGGGTTCCGGCAGCGTCGGCACTGGTGGTGGCGCTGATGCAGTTCCTGAACAACGCCGTGTGGACTTGTGCGTGGTTAACGCGCCTACCGGTATACTTCGTCACTCTGGTGAGTCTTTTCGTTTTTGTTATGATTCTGGAGCAGAGTGTTCATTAATGAGAGATTCTATTTTGTGTAAATTTAATGGTGAGCGTAATTATAGTGTTGTTACTATGACGGGTATAGGTCAAACTTCCGTGAATAGTAACTTGAACATTTTAGTTAATGTTGATATTGGTAACATTAGTTTGGATATTGTTTTTCATGTTTTACCTGATGAATATCTTCAACATGACATAGTGATTGGACGTGAAATTTTGATTAATGACTTGGTAATTATCATGACGTCAAGAAATTTAACCTTTTCGAAAAATTTACCTAATGTGAATACCGTAAGTGTAGAGTCGAGTGTAGAGTCGAGTGTAGAGTCGAGTGTAGAGTCGAGTGTAGAGTCGAGTGTAGAGTCGAGTGTAGAGTCGAGTGTAGAGTCGAGTGTAGAGTCGAGTGTAGAGTCGAGTGTAGAGTCGAGTGTAGAGTCGAGTGTAGAGTCGAGTGTAGAGTCGAGTGTAGAATTACGTACCATTTTAAATGTAGAGTCAGATGCAGTTAAATTTAATGGCATTAATACTGACGTTTCTCCGGATATCAAAGCAAGATTGATTTTTTTATTATTGGAACACCTAGCTCTCCTGCAAATACTGACCCTATGGAAATACGACTTAAAGATCCCATTCACAAAGGTAGAGCAGAAGCATGTCAATATCACAAATCTCTCTGCCAATTGGTTGCTGGCGGAGCAACAACGTGATAATGAGATTTCTGACCTTATTGTTATTAAAGATGGGAATCTTCGGAATGATATCGCAAAAACATACGAGATCAGATCTGGTGTTTTGCATCGTAAGATACAGCGCAAAAATAGGATTCTATGTCTACCTATAGTACCTAGAGCTTTGAGATGGTCTATCGTTAGCACGACTCACGAGTCCCTTATGCACTTAGGATGGGAGAAAACCCTTGAAAAAATGTACGACTTGTATTGGTTTGAGCATATGGCTAAATTTGTTAGGAAATTTGTTGAGAGTTGTATTGTTTGCAAAATTTCCAAATCGCACTCAGGCAAAGTTTCAGCGGAATTACATCCCATTCCTAAAATTGCGATACCTTGGCATACCCTTCATATTGATGCTACAGGTAAGTTAAGTGGCAAAAATGATAAGAAAGAGTATGTCTTTGTTCTGATTGACGCCTTCACAAAATATGTGCTGCTACATCACACACTGAACATAAATAGTGCTAGTGCTATTCGTGCTTTAAAAAATTGTGTGACTTTGTTTGGAGCTCCGACGCGAGTAATCGCAGATCAGGGACGTTGTTTTGCAAGTACCGACTTCCGCGAGTTTTGTTCCTCTCGTAATATTAGTTTGCACTTAATTGCTACTGGTAGTTCCCGCGCGAATGGTCAGGTAGAGAGGGTCATGAGCACTCTAAAAAATATGCTCACGGCAGTAGAGACTAGCAAGGATCGTTCGTGGCAAGACTCTCTCCCGGATGTGCAGTTAGCTCTTAATTGCACTATGAATAGAGTAACCAAACACAGCCCTCTAGAACTTATGATAGCTAAAGTCGCACGTCCTCTAGATTTAATGTTTTCCGATGAGCCCGAAATTAGTATCGACGAAGTAAGGTCTGACGCTGTCGTTAACATGGATAGGAGTGCACAGTATGAGAAAGCAAGATTTGATTCCAATAAATCTAAGTTTGATCGGTTTGTCGTAGGTGATTTTGTTCTCTTAAAAAATGAAGAGAGAAATCAGACAAAACTTGACCCGAAGTATAAAGGTCCATTTAAGGTCGTTGAAGTGTTAGACGGGGACAGATACAACTTAAAATCGTTAACAAGGAATCGCCATTATAAATATGCTCACGATCGTCTTAGGAAAATGCCTGATTCTAATGTTCCAATGGAAATTAATGATGATGTAGAGAGTGAATGAATGAACCTGTTTAATTTTTGAATTTGTAAATCTTTTATTTCTGTCATTACTCTTTCTTAATACGTTATCGCTGGTTAAGCGTTAGTAGTGTAATCGCTGGTTAAGCGCATTATGTTGGCTTCCGCTGGTTAAGCGTTAGCTGTTGAATCGCTGGTTAAGCGAGTTATGTTGACTATCGCTGGTTAAGCGTTAGTAGTGTAATCGCTGGTTAAGCGCATTATGTTGGCTTCCGCTGGTTAAGCGTTAGCTGTTGAATCGCTGGTTAAGCGAGTTATGTTGACTATCGCTGGTTAAGCGTTAGTAGTGTAATCGCTGGTTAAGCGCATTATGTTGGCTTCCGCTGGTTAAGCGTTAGCTGTTGAATCGCTGGTTAAGCGAGTTATGTTGACTATCGCTGGTTAAGCGTTAGTAGTGTAATCGCTGGTTAAGCGCATTATGTTGGCTTCCGCTGGTTAAGCGTTAGCTGTTGAATCGCTGGTTAAGCGAGTTATGTTGACTATCGCTGGTTAAGCGTTAGTAGTGTAATCGCTGGTTAAGCGCATTATGTTGGCTTCCGCTGGTTAAGCGTTAGCTGTTGAATCGCTGGTTAAGCGAGTTATGTTGACTATCGCTGGTTAAGCGTTAGTAGTGTAATCGCTGGTTAAGCGCATTATGTTGGCTTCCGCTGGTTAAGCGTTAGCTGTTGAATCGCTGGTTAAGCGTATTTCGATGTGCTTTCGCTGGTTAAGCGTTAGTGGGTTAATATCGCTGGTTAAGCGTTATTATTATCACTGGTTAAGTGATAGCATTTGTAACGCTGGTTAAGCGCTACAATGTTAAGTACTGGTTAAGTACTTCAGTGATTTACACTACTGGGTAAGTAGTGATGCATGGTGCTGGTTAAGTGCTGTGGATTTGTTAGAGAGTTAATAGTACTTTCTTAATTTCGTGCTTTTTGTATTCCTTAATTTTTGTTTGTTATGTTTGGTTCACAATCAATTAAGCATTAAACGTAATACTAAACGGTTTAATTTGACCCAATTATTTTTGTGATGATGTCCCTGACGTGGGTCAGGATAGCCGAGTGAACTAGTCACTTTTCTGGATTATTTGTCTTTTCAGGTACCTCATCCCACGAGGTCGTGTGAAGGTCAGAAATGGCCGTGTCGCAGATCGCTAATGGAATGTCAAGCGTTTATCATAATTTTGATTTAATTTGATTTTTGGTATGGCAATGCTTGAGTGTGTTTAGTCGATTAAAGTTATCGTTTGTCATTTTGATATTGAATAAAAAAAGGCGGTAGACTTGTGCAGTTGATTCATTCAAATTGAAATCGTGGACGAACGACTAACTTGGCTAACCTCACTACATTCCATTTTATTTAAATTCAATCCGATAATATTTCTTCAATCTTTTGTTATTTTTTTATTGTAAAGTGTTTTAAACAGTAAAGTTTAGTGTACCAAACAGTGCCTGTGTATTATTTCACGTCGGACTCCACGTTCCATCATGACCGACCAACAAGACAGCGAAAACATACCGCATCTGTCGTCATATCAATTGCATGCTATTGACAGATCATATTTTAGGGTTTTAACCATAATATTCGAAAAACTTATATTCCTGAAAAATAAGAGTGACAGTCGAGTTCCTTTCAGTAAAGATCATGATGTCTTCTGAATATATTGTGAGATACTCACGTTGTGTTCCCAAACAACTTTATAAGCTGGAGGGTTCGACCGCACCATGCATTCGAAGTATACGTCATCGCCTTCTTCTATGTCGTTGGGATTCATCTTTGAGCCGAGTTGCAGCTTCACTATTGGCATATCTGCGAAGAAAAATATTGTTGTAAGGGTTGAACTAGTTTTAGCCAAACCGACATAAATGACATCAGACACAGGCCGAGTTTCCGATGAGATTTTCCAGTAACAAAAAAGATGAATGTCCATGAACTGTCACCCCCTATTAAACCCCTTCAGGGGAAGATTTTTCAGAAATTCTTCAATAGTGCTCATTTTCGATTTAAGTAAGACTTTATTTTGCTAAAAATCATACTTCTAGACCTAGCTGCTTAGGTTGAGCGTTGCCTGGCAGTATATTTAAATTTGTCAGATTTTAAAAATAAAAACTAGTTTTATTTTTCATACAATAACTGTTAGCACGTAGAATTTTCTTTATCAATGCAAGAGAAAAATATGAGTAAAATTATTCAGTTGCACCAATCATTTATGGATTTTTCATTCAAATGAAATGCTTAATAAATAAATAATAATAATTTTAGCTGATGAGACGTTTTGCTTTAGTATTAATAAAAGAATGAAAGAATCCATTTTAAAATAGAAATCAGCACTTATTTGAAAACAAAACGTCAGTCTCGTAGTTTATTACTTCTTGACAGGCAACCCTCCCTGCCAGCGAGTTTCAGCTGCAAATTGGTAACTGTAAACCAATTTTCAACCAAAATAAACATCAGGTATTCCGCAATGAAAATAGAATTTAATTTTTTGTGACTCAATTAATAATGGAAATATTTATTTAAAGAATCGATTAGCACAATTAGAATAGTTGCGATCGAGCTGCAAGAATCGTTTAGGATTTGAATGACATAGATTGTAAAATTTCACGGGTAATGCTGTTGAAACTGAAGATGGTGAAGCTCATGACACCAAGGATTCAGAATTTTTATGTACATCCCCCAACGTTGATGTTTTAATTTGGTTGTTAAAAATAGCTTTGCCATACTATATGTCAAAACATACGGTGTAAAGACGTGGCACAGCAGTTTTTGTTAATACGTGACGGAATTTTTGACCCAGTATTCAAAAATTCCGTCACGTATTAACAAAAACTGCTGTGCCACGTCTTAGAATTATGTTCTGAATCCATGGGTAAATGTTTATGTCAATATGTTCCTTATACCGACTTTAAATGAACATAATACATGTATTGTATCCTGTATCTCTCTCGATACCAAAATATAATTCTAGGAACTTTCATTAATCAGGTAATTTTGCAATGGTGACGTATAACACAGACACGGACTCAATTTCCCAGCACTTCTGTTTTTAAATCTTTCCACAAATAGTATAAAACAAAATCCTTGGTCTGTGTATTTATTTGAACACAGGTATCTACTTTAAATGTTTCTAATAGACTTTCAATAGGTTTTCCCTATGAGAATTGAATTTTCTTGAAAAATGTTGCGGCATTTATATTGAACCTGTCTTAGTGATGCTCTTTTGTGTAAAATTTAAAATCAAATAGGTAAAGAGATCAGGGATCTTTCGCGCGACCGCTGCTAGAAGCGGCACTTTATAACAGCATTTTTTATATCAATCGAACGTGTCACCGTTAATGTACAGAAACTGTAAGACTTGAAACGACGAATTTTATAACTACCTACAGCCATTTCTAGACGCTGCTGGTTATACGATTCAACACTCTGTGACTAACTCAACCACAAATACCTTTTCAGAACCTCAGTAGCTATAAATCTACAAAAAAGATTGCCTTTCACCTATTCAAAAAAGAAAAGAAAAAGGGACTTACAGTGCAAATTGAGCGTGACACTGGTTTCTATTGTGGTGTGCTCGAGTTTGACGTGGGCCGCTCGGCATGTGAGCGTCCGGCCATCTTGGTCCATGCGGGGCGTCCAGCGGAGAAACGATACGGTTTCGTTTTTGTCGTCAGAGTGCTGGATAAAAAGATCGGTTATAGATATGCTCCATAGTTTGAACGCTATCTTTTGTCTTTCGACGATGAACGAGGATTAAAGGTACGAATACTGTTGCAAATCATCGGCATTTTCTGGTTACTTTTAGTTTTTCTCGATTATGAATTGTATTGTTTCAAATAGCACTTCTGGTATCCCATCTTTAATGCGAAAGTGACCCTGTCTGTCTGTCCGTTACCTCTTCATACCTTTACGACTGAACGTATTGGATGAATTTGGCACACAGATATATCATAAATTGATTTAGTACAGGACTTTTTGCTTCGTCGTATGTTCCGTGGGATAGATTGCTATTTCACGAGATCAAAGCTAGTGAAGGTAGGCTAGGTACTGCATTTTGTAATCTATATCTACAAGATATCTAATAATTAATTGTGTTCCTATTGTTCATGACATTAATTGATGATTGGATAATATTATTATTGAATCAATAGTCAATACCTTGCATAATAGCTTACATTATTAATATGCCACTAATCAGTGGCATATTAATAATATAACAAGAAATATAATCATGTAGTAGATATGTTGAAATGACGATTGCTCTGACTATACGGGCCAAACAGAATATAAGCACTGTATATTATGTCAAATAGTACTTAAAATTAAATTCTGTTTACTAGATAATGACCAGGTAATAACTACACCTAGATAGTCCTTTTTTATACCAATTATTTTATGACTAAGTTATAATATTAAGATGAAGTGTGTTGGTAATTTTATTACATCAAATCTTATTTCCTTGTAATAAAGACATTCAAATATTACAAGAGAAACAATAGGAAGTGGCGGGCGATGTGGGGGATTGTCTTATATGTTTTTTCTTTCCAAAAGAGCTGATCTTAGCCTTGAGAAAAACATTTCCGATTTAGACTTGATATTGTTACCTTCTGTATCGCCGTCACTGACATCTGCCTGTCATCCATCCACCAGGTGATGACAGCTGGAGGCCTGGCCCCCACAGCCTTGCAGGCCAGCTCCGCAGCCTGACCCACTGACAGTGGCTGTTCCCGGGCTAGGATCTCCACGAATAGCGGTCGCACTGTAGGAAAAGTATTATTTAAATCTTCGAAAGAAGAAAGAAAATATTTTTATTTGCCGCAGGTACATGACGTGCATCACACAAAATTACAAAAAAAAAAAAATAACAAAACACAAATAAAACAAATAAATACAACAGGACGGAACAAAAAAGAAAAAAAAATAACAGCTTGCACGTCGTGACTGCGACAAGCAGGTTACCACTCAGCATGATGCTGTGCTATGGGGGGCCCACAACACAACGCTGGTTTTCAGTGGTCACCCGTGAAAAAACGTACGGAAGTCAAGACAGCATAAATATTTTTACATAAATTTGATAATAAAATAAACAGTACTTGGGTTATACTTATAATATAAAAACAACTACCTCTAGGAAATATAATAAACACTACAAAAAAAAAAAAAAAAAATATATACAAGTTTGTGTGCAGGCTAACCAAAATAAATACAAATACAATATATTGCAGACATGTTTTTGTCTCGTTCCCACCCCACCTTCTTACTACTATTATAAATTAGAAAGTTTGGATGGATGGATGTTTATTACTAAATCACGCCAGAACGGCTGAACGTATCCGGATGAAATTTGGCACAGAGATGACTATAAGACATAATAAAATTATGCTACATTTTTTTTTCTCCCACGTACACAATGTACACATCAAAATTTCCACGAGAACGAAGTCTCGGGTAACAGCTAGCATTTCATATTGCTAAGAGCAATCATGAATCTAGTTATAGACCGACCGCTTTAATGAGTCCTCGCGAAGATATCAATTAAAATGGAATATTTTAAAGGTTGATCACGTATTGGTTCAATTATTATCGTAATATCAACGTGGATTATGGTTATTTTAAAGCAAATAACCTCTGGGATATTGTTAGGAGTTTGTGGACACTTAATGTTCCTTTGATGGGGCAAGGCTTAGGACTCATTAAAGCGGTTGGTCTACATATTGTAGTGAAATTATAATTCAACAATGCAATTGAGATTTATTCATCATCATCATTTCAGCCGAAAGACGTCCACTGCTGGACATAGGCCTCCCCCAAGTGTCGCCACATTGACCGGTCCCGTGTGACTCGCATCCAGCGGATCCCTGCAACCTTCACCAGGTCATCGGTCCACCTAGTGGGAGGCCTTCCAACGCAGCGTCTTCCGGTTCGCGGTCGCCACTCCAGAACTTTTCGGCCCCATCGGCCATCCGTTCTGCGAGCAATGTGCCCTGCCCACTGCCACTTAAGTTTGGCTATTCTTCGGGCTACGTCGGTTACCTTGGTTCTCTTGCGGATGTCCTCATTTCTGATTTGATCACGCAAGGAAACTCCGAGCATAGCCCTCTCCATTGCCCTTTGGGTGACTTTAAGCCTTCTGATAAGGCCCATTGTGAGCGACCACGTTTCGGTCCCGTATGTAATCACTGGCAACACACACTGGTCATAGACTTTCGTCTTGAGACACTGCGGTAAGTTGGACGAGAAGATACCACGCAACTTCCCGAACGCTGCCCAGCCGAGTCGGATTCGACGATTGACCTCTTTCTCGAAGTTAGACCTACCTAACTGGATCGTTTGTCCCAGGTAGACATAATCGTCTACAGCTTCGAGTGTAGAGTCTCCGATCTTGATAGGAGTGGGTGTTACATGGGCATTCAACATGATTTTGGTTTTGTCCATGTTCATTTTAAGACCCACTCTTTCGGAAGCTCTACTAAGGTCATCGAGCATTGTACTGAGGTCCTCCATGGTCTCAGCCATGACCACTATATCGTCGGCAAATCGAAGGTGAGAGATGTACTCGCCATTGACGTTGATGCCTAGCCCTCTCCAGTCCAGAACCTTGAAGATATCCTCCAGTGCAGCGGTGAACAGTTTCGGAGATATGACGTCTCCCTGTCTCACGCCTCGCTGCAGAAGGATAGGTTCCGAGGTCTGGTCCTGAAGTCGGACTGACATGGTGGCGTTTTTGTACAAACACTTTAGCACCTCGATGTACCGATAGTCGATTTGGCACCGTTGGAGAGACTGCAGTACAGCCCAAGTCTCGATCGAATCGAAGGCTTTCTCGTAGTCCACAAACGCTAAGCAGAGAGGCAGGTTATACTCTTCGGTCTTCTGTATAACCTGCCGCAGCGTATGTATGTGGTCTACGGTGCTAAAGCCTTTTCGGAATCCGGCTTGTTCGGGAGGCTGAAAATCGTCAAACCTGCGCGCGAGACGATTCGTGATGACTCTTGAGAACAACTTGTAGACATGGCTTAGAAGTGAGATGGGCCTATAGTTCTTCAGCCGGGCATTGTCGCCCTTTTTGAAGAAGAGTACCACCACACCCCTGCACCATGCCTGCGGCGTCTTCCCCTCGAGTATGACGGAATTAAACAGCTTCTGAAGGGCCTTAAGCACCGGTTTTCCACCCGCCTTCAGGAGTTCGGCCGTAATTCCGTCATCACCCGGTGCCTTGTTGTTTTTAAGCTGTTTAAGAGCCATCCTAATCTCGTACAGGCTGACATCCGGAATGTCTTCGGTATAGTGTCGGGTCAGTCTAGCTCTTGGGTCGTTAGCTAGAGTTGCAACGGGCTTTCTAGTTGAAGTGTACAACTGCCCATAAAAACTCTCGATCTCCCTCAGCAGCTCCGGTTTGGCGGATACGATCCTGCCATCGTCGGTCTTCAGTTTCGTGAGCTGGCTCTGCCCAATAGCCAGATCTCTTGAAAATACCTTGGAGCCTTTATTCCGCTCAATAGCGTCTTTAATACGCTCGGTATTAAAGCGGCGGAGGTCGCTCTTCAAGGATTTAGAGATCCGTCTATTGAGCTGCCGGTATTTCCACGCCTCGTCTGAAGACTGCAGGATCATCTCACGCCGCTCCTTCATGAGCTCGAGAGTATGATCAGAGAGCTTTTTGTTGTGTGCACGACGTGTCTTGAAGAACTTAGACCCAGTCGTATGGACAGTTTCCACGAACCCATCGTTGCATTCGTCCACTGAGCTTCCTAGGCACTCGAAACGATTCTGGAGTTCAAGCTGAAAGCTCTCGGGGTTTTGGATCTGGATCTGTGCTGGACGGAGCGTAGACTTCATCAGTCGAGACCTTTCAAGCTTTATATTGATGTTCAATGTGCCTCTTACCATGCGGTGATCGCTCCCGGTTTTCACCGAATTGATCACAGAGACATCATTGAACACTTGCTTCTTGGTTGACATGATGAAGTCAATCTCATTTTTAGTTGCACCATCGGGACTCTGCCAGGTCCACTTCCTGTGCTCGCGCTTTTTGAAGAAGGAGTTCATCATATAGAGGCCCTCCTTCTCCATAAAACTAGCCAGTTGGTGACCCCGGTGGTTCCGACGTCCAAACCCAAATTGCCCCACTTGCAGCTCATCCCCGTCTCGTTTGCCCAGTTTTGCGTTGAAGTCCCCCATGACAACGGTGAAGTGAGTTTTGAAACCATGCAGGGCTTTAGAAATATCCTCATACATGGTCTCCACTTCGTCGTCGGGGTGTGCCGAGGTCGGGGCGTAGACCTGTATGACCTTCAGCAAATATCTTGAGGATATTCTGAGTATAAGGTACGCCACCCTGGTCGACACACTCTCGATCTTCACCACTTTATTCACGAGGGACTTGTGGACGATAAACCCAACACCACCCTGGGACTGCCGGTCACCCTCTCGGAAATAGAGCAAGCTGCCGGATTTTAGGATTATCGTGTCCTCACCCTCTCTTCGGACTTCAGATAATCCCACAATACTCCATCGCAGCCTGCTCAATTCCTCTTCGAGTTCCGTTATCTTCTCGTCGGTCCGGAGTGTACGCGTGTTATATGTTGCCAGGTCAAGTCGTCGGTATAGGTAGCCTGATCCCGTCCGGGGATTCTTCGCACCCCTTGCCACGCCGTAACCTCGACCGCTACCATAGTCGAGGGTAGACGGGCTGCCGGGTACTAGGGGCCGTTTTTTGGTTGTGCTCGTCATTCGGGGGGTTTTGCCATAATCGCCACGCTTGGCAAGCGGGTTGGCGATCGCAGTATGGTTGTAAAAAATCGCAGAGAACGCTGCTGCCCATTCTCTGGTAAGTCCCTTAGTCGCCTCTTACGACACCCACGGGAAGATATGGGATGGTGCTATTCTTTACGTCCGGACACCATACAGAACAGAGAGATTTATTATTATAACCTAATGATAGCAACATCATAATATCATCAACCTACTTATAATTTTGAGATAATAGTTTAATTATTATATTTTTAATATAACTCATCCAACAACAAAGGTGTATTAATACTAGTTCATAGAATAGACCTGCCACTTTGATTTCATTATGATACCACTCTGGCTCACAGCTAATTATGTCCCGTCATTAACGTAAAATGGAACACTGTCGTTCTAAAATTCTTGCTTAAAGCGAAATAAGATGACATTCAAAATCAAAATGGCGTTAAAAATACTTTATTCACAAAAAATTACAAACGCAGTACCCTTATCATCATTAGGGTTCCATGAGGCCCGCCAAATTTTGTTATATGACAGGCTGGCTAACCAGTTCCAACCATTACTAAACTTCAGTCCACAAAATGGAAGTCTATTTAGTAAGCCTCTACCACTGTAGTATGTAAATTATGTTGGTTATTTAATCATAATATTTTGGTAGGAATCCGACATTTTGTGTTTAACCTAGAAAATTATTTTAATAGGTAGGACTATATTTGACGACGTTGGAACCAGAGTGATCTAGGGCACAATAGTATGCAGATGCACCTCAGTACTTAGATCAGTGTGACATGGTCTTCACTTTAGAGACCGCACCAATTCTATAGTGACATGTTGTGATCCCTCAAGGAAGAAAGCCCTGAAGAGCACTTAGATAAGTGTGGCATGGAAGAATTATGATTTTTCTTTGCCATTGTGTCATAACCTCAGTATTGGTAAAAATGACACTTAGATCACACTGGTTCCAACATCGTCATTTGTTGCCTATTTTTAAATGCAAGGGTTATAGTTAATAGCACATACATAAAAACTCTGAACACTACCTGCTTTAGTATATCGTTTTTCTAAAATCCTCATGGTTGTATCCAATAACCTAATTTGGCATGACCAGAGGGCTGGCTCTTTCTTTGGCCAAAGAATTAGCATTGCCATTCAACGTGGCTATGTTGCCAGTCTTCTGGGCACGTTTCCAGATGACAGCGATGTGGAGGGGTACTTAGACGCCTAAGCGTACTGTTGTTTATTTAGCTAGTTAGTTTATTTTCCATAAATGAGCCCTTTTTTGTAAGTTATAATTATTCTATAAGTAGCTTTAATTAATTGATGTGTTTATTTATAGACCTATTTTGCATAAGAAGGTTTTTATTGTAATAAACTTCAAAGTCAAAAACATAAAATCATGACTGTATTAAATAAAATATCTGTAAAAAACAAAAATAAAATTTCACACACCCTCGATGATGGACTATCCATTAAACTTGATCTGTACCTACTTCAATATTTGCAGCGTTTTAAGCCGGGGCTTATTTTTATTGGGAATTTGTTGCTACACGCCTACCCCGGAACAGTATGAGAAATTGTACGTACCGTTAAAAACGACGGTAATCCATCAATGCGGATGAGAGCACGCACCGAAAAACACTCACTTAAATATTGACCTTTTAACTCTCATCGTAAAAATAAACCAAACATGGTTATAAATGTCAAATTATAACCCTGTTGTCGATACCAGAATTATTACATCTATAAATCCATCGCAAGAATTAAATCGAAGCAGTTCGAACAATAGGAAACTAAAACGCTAATGGACGCCATTAACGGCATGGATAGTTGAAAACGTGTTAAAAACAAAAATAAGATAGTCCACTAAAAGCTTTGTTGGAAAAAGGTGAGCTTAACGTGCATTACTGAACGAATGACATCATGGGTTATTATAATGGAGAATAATTTCCTGTTCGCCGACGTGGCAATGGCGTCACGACAGGACAATGCTACACAAATAAAAACTAATGGCCCCTTAGGGGTGAGCGGTGACAAAAGAATCCTGTCGGCGACGAACCGTCATATTCCGAGATAATCCGGGAGACTAGCGCGGTTGATATAGGTTAATCGCACGGATTTACGTGGATTCAGTCTTGCAATAACAGAAAATGAACGTTTGTCCTCGCGTAATGCGGAGGTTATGAAACTTTCCAACTATTTTGCGGCAAGCAATGTTTCTTTTTCCTTGAAACTGTTGCTCGAGGCAGATTGGGTAACAACTGGGGAAAGGGTAGCACTAGATTTGATTAAATAAAGTGTCCTTATATCTTTTTATAGTGGCGTTTATTTTTCTTTGAGATAAAGTCAAATATTTTTGTGGTAAACGTGAAGCTTTTGATACAACTAGGCACTATTTGTTTTCGTAGGAAAGGCAATAAACGTAATGTAAGCGTCATTTTGTATTTTTCAAATGTGCATTGTTTTTATTTCGAGAGTACGACTTGACTAAATGGTAGGGATTTGAACTGAACAATGGTTTTAATCTTTTTCAGTTAATCGGATTTTGGAATTTGGTTTATGTTTGGCGTTTACAGCATCATTTTCATGACAATGCGAACTACGAGGTATTTCTCGATGTTATCGTTATTTTATCGGGTTGTGTGAATAAACGGAACCTTACTCGTATTTATAACTTAAACGTTTTTTGATTAGTTGGCACAGTGTCCGAGTGATTGTCTGCTGCGCTGCGTGTGGGTTTGATTCTCAAACGGAACAAATATTTTTATGTCCTAGGTTCCGGGTTTGGCTGTTTGTGTATGTGGGATTAAATGTTGGTAAACGCACCTATTGCACAGGAGAAATTCCTAGTGTGGGGCAAAATAAAAAATAAATTAAAGTATTTTATGTGTATGTGGTCTCATAATTGCTTACTAGAAGATTAATAGATAAGACTTTGTAGAAATAAAAAATCAGCCACAGACGTTTTCTTCTCCTATTTTATACCAACCCCAAACAAAAAGAACTCGCAGCTTCCGCAAATCTTAAGTCACGTATACGTCTTACTTTTTCGTATGTGTATATGTTTATCCTCATATATTACTATCACGTACGATGACGAACTGCGCTGTCAACGTTCATAATGTCCCGACGCGTTTAGTCGGACAAATGATGGAATATTAGGAAGGAGACACGTCGTTGTACGAATATCTAGATAAATTGGAGACCTGTGTTTGGAACTGTCCTACTACATACATAACATCACGCCTGTAATCCTCGATGGGTTAGGCAGAGGGGTACCTGATAGTACATCCATATTTCGCAAGTTATGTTTAAGTCCCATGTAATAGGGAGCGAGCCCATTGCCATCAATCGAACACAAATCCAGACTCCGTGGCTGCGACTAAGAAATTCTTGATGGAAATACCCAGTAACAATTTGCCCGACCGAAACTGACTGGGATCACGAGTAACGTTCAGGCACTGTAAGTATTATGGATGTTTGTAACGTAACGAGTTTGAATGTTTCTAACTCATTTAATTTGTATAATTATACTTTAAAATGCTTCATAATCAATAGCCTTTTAATAGACGAAAGGATTTGGATGTTAGGCCCTCAGGTAGATAATGGCCAGACTGAAATATTTATAAGATAGGTACTGTTATATCCAAGTGCATGCAAGAGAACATATTTTTTTAACGACTTGATTCCCATTTGGGGGTATGGAGAACAGGGTGTCAAGTTCTTCACATAGAAAAGGGAGGATCCTCCGAACAGACGTGTGTTGTGTCTGGTGGGCTGCTGCCCGACAGTTGTTGTCGGGTTCTTCTATATACTCTTAAGTCGCGGATAACTTTACTTGTCATCATCATCATCATCATCAGCCTATAGCAGTCCACTGCTGGACATAGGCCTCCTCAATCGCACGCCATTCAACTCGACTTTCAGCAATTCTCATCCAGTTGCTACCAGCCACTCTGCGAAGATCGTCACTCCACCGAGCCTGAGGGCGTCCCACCTTACGTTTGCCGATTCGCGGTCTCCACTCAAGAACACGTCTACCCCAACGGTCATCGGTTCTACGGCAAAAACTAAAAAACTTTACTTGTGCGATGTAGGATTTAGGTGTATTTAGATGTTTAGTTCATCGTCTGTGTCATAGATGGTGCTGTAATACTTTTTGTTCTATGTTGCTGAGTGTCGCTACACCCATGTAACAATACTCAAATCACAATTGTAATATTTTGGCAGTTTTATGAAAAGACAATATGCGAGAGTGGCAATTAATTTTCCTAACCTAAGTATTTAGTAGGTCTACAAAAATGCAAATGAATCCATGGGCAACAACTAGTTTTGTACTGAAAGCAAAGTTTACGACTATAACTTTGTGTGACCTTTTCAAGTTATGTTTTTGTGTTATAACAAAACTAAGCGTTTTGTTGTATAAATTGGGTAGGGGAGGTAGCCTGTGAATTTGTGGATGGTTGGCTAAAACTTAGGCATTAGCATAATTATTGTTTTATTAAGATCTAGAAACTTCGTAAGCACTGCTATACAGGGTGTAAGGCACAGCCCTACACAAACTGACAGGGTGTATTCAGTTAGTTATTTTCGATAATTTTTCTCCGGTTTTTTTTTCATTCATAATTCCTTTATTTCAATGTAAAATTACATCCCCTGTACGCAGCACTCCATTTATGTAAATTAGACGGCTAAAATCAAAAATTCAACGATGGATGTTGAAATAATCAAACGAACGACGCGTGAAATCAGCTGTTGACTTCTTACCTAGCTACAGAGTTCATCGAACTTGTCGTCGCGCTTGCCGTTCGCTATCTGCGTTTTGCCACGGTAGCAATACATTGCGTATGAGGAAATAAATCAAATCAAATTTATTGAATTCCCATAACGTTCCTGAAATAATTTCTTGTACCTATTTTTTTTCTTCTGTATGATATACTGTATTTACCCCATCACTTTGTGGAGGGCTGTCCTTTACACCCTGTATTTCTGGAAATTGCTGTGTGTCGTTTTTTTTCATATCTTTAATATATGAAAATAAAATGCAAAATGAATGACTATCCAACATTTATTATATACGAAACCTGATACACGTGTCTAGTATATTTATGTAAAGAATCTATGTACAAAATTTCAAAACTGTATCATGAAAAATCACAAAGTTATAAGCTTGTTCTGTTACCTAGTTGTCCGCACAAAAACGCGGTCACCACGCAGCGCTCGCCTCCAGCTTCGTCTTGAGCTCATTGATAATAATAATTTGGCAGTAGGTACCTAAATTATTACGATAGGTACTCAAAGTCGCACGGTATCCAACTTTTAACTTTTTTAAATATTTTCGGGAAAAAATATAACATGGTTTAAAAATTATTGGAATCGATTCAGTTACTTATTCTGAACAAACTATATTCATGTTTCGCATAAACTAAAAATAATGTTGTATAAATAAATACCTACGAAAAAAAGTATTCGCAAACAAAACATACGAGTATTATGCCCCACCGCTCTAAAAAACATAGTCAGCCAACACAAACACGAACAAAGGTACATAATTAATACCTCTCAAATGAATGATGCATATTGCTTGTCGCAAAAATAAAACCATATTTTTTTATGACAAGTACAATTGTATCAGTTCTGTTGTCGATTGATTCGAGTTTCTGTTCCACGTTCGTTTTAACGCCATAGGCTCGTATACATTATAATTTGTATTTATAACTTGGACTAGAAATCTTTAAATAGGCAAAATTCTTTTAAAGTACTTACAATAAATCTGAATCTGCACATTGACCCTCAAAGGCGGCACCAGCACGGTATTATCAGCAGTACAAGTGTACACTGCCTCGAAGTAGTCCCTGGACAGCTTGGGTATCCTCAGCTCCAGGAGACTGAGCCGGGACTCATCGTCTACTGGCGCCAGCGTCGCTATGACCTTGTCGTCGCGCCACCAGCGGAGACGAGGCATGGGTTTACCTGGGAACATGTTGCAAGTTAATAAAGCACATAACATCATGTCTGTAATCTTCGAAGGGCATTCACACACGTTTACGTTGTTAAAAGAGCTGTTTGAAATTGCAAATCTACGGAGAAGGAAAACTATTATTTTCGTTGGAATGGGTTTTTTAAAAATTATAGCGAATTTCTCTTATTTTTCACGAAAATAACCAGCAACAATTTTGAAATTGCCAATAAGTAGCCAGAATTTTTCAGACTTCAATAGCGGTCGGCACAAGATGGAACAATCAATCACAAACTAGTTAGTACCGCATTAATAAGTCGCATCCTGTAGGACTTGCCACATTGACACATTAGTGCTGTAATATTTGCACTCCTTTATAGTGATTCGAGTTTATAATACGTTACTTTTGAGTAGCGTTGTGGACGTTGGCTCTAACGTACAGACTACACTGTCAAATTTCCCCAATCAACCTTGAATCTAATGCTTTAGCGATAAAGTTGAAAATCTATTAAAGAAATATGACAGATTGTAGTAGTTTGATGTGCTGGCGTCTGTTCTCTACACACTGAAGCCGCCAGGCATATCGGCAACTTTTGTACGAGTCCGCTGATATGTCGGTGGCCTTGTCTGTGTTGCCTGGCGGAGATCTAGCTTCATTGAACCACCTAATGTAAACGATTATGTACCCACCTAATTACTTTCTAGTTTCTTATCACTATGTATCTAAGCGTAGGTATGTACAGGGGGTATTACGAGCTAGTATGAAATCTTTAAACAAAATCATCTTCACCCATTTCTAGAAAATTGCGAAAGTAATATTGGTTGCTAGGGATCTTCCACTCAAGTCAATTCACGGAGTATTATATTTTGTACAAAAAAACCAGCGAAATTTTCCATGATAGATTCTCAGTACCCTACTTAAGTGAAGCCGTTGTTGTAAGAGCCTTCGCTATTATCAATAAAAACAAATATATTGATTTTGTTTGGTAACACATTTCGCCACTTTTGTCCAAGTCCCATATCATCATCATCTTGCCTAGCCTTTTACCTACTATGTTGGGGTCTGCTTCCAGTCTAACCGAATGCATCTGAATACCAGTATTTTACGTCTGACTTTCACAACCCAGTTAGTACTGGGTAATACGAAACCCCTTGGTAAGACTGGTTGTCCAAGTCCCATATAATAGGGAGCATGTATTAGTGATCGAACCTATTCCCAATCAATCGGGTACAAATCCAGACTCCAAGCTGCTAATGAGAGATTCCTAATTGCAAAACCCAATACCACAATCCCCGATCCGGGAATTGAACCCAGCATTGCATGCTCAATAGTGGTAAGGATACCAGCAAATTATAAGAACATTTTCGCAGAAAGCCAAAAATATCACACTTATTTCATAATCAGCTCGAAAATCTAAGTATTACCAAATCAAATATTAATAAAGGCAAATTGGAGAAATTGCTGATTAGCAAATCTTAAGGTTGTTTGAACTCCCTTCAGTAATTTATAACCGAATTTGTTTCAATTATAAAATGAGGCAGATCTTCCACTTAAATAATTTATTAGACTACTTTACAGTTTAGACGGTGAAATTTTAATACAGACGTAATATTTTATTTAATTTCGGCTCGGTGGCAATGAAAGTTACAATTTCTAGTAAATTGGAAAGTTTTTTGGGAATGTATCGTTGGTGTAGCAAACGCGACTGTTGAGCATAAGGTTCTGGGTTCGATTCACCGGTCGGGCATAGCGTTATTGGGTATTCCTATAAGGAATTTCTCAGTAGCACCCACGGAGTCTGGATTTGTCCCCGTTTATGGCCGGTTAATGGCAATATCCTCGCCCCCTATTACATAGACCTTAAACATAACTCGCGAAATGTGGGTGTACTATAAGTACACCTCAGCCTTCGGGGATTACAGGCATGTTGTTATGTTGTAAAGTTTTGTAATGATTGTGTGATGTTTTTATAATTATTTAAACACCGAATACATCAGCATAATAAGTTAGTAATGTCCCCCTGGTGGGCACATGCCTCATCTCTGAGTGAGAGTGAGTCATAATCCTCCATGCGGGCTTTGAGCAGGTGGGTTGACGTCACATGTTTTTATTTTTTTGGTTCTACCTACGATATGCTGGTTTCCTTACTTTGTTTTTCTATATATACCATTTTGATTTGAGTAGTAATGGAATAATTTACAAAAAGGTTTAAACCAGCGACCTAGAAACTCGGTAAGTCGCACATAAGAAAGCTCTCAATTAAGAAGCAAGATTACAAACTGACAAAGCCTTTAAATTATAACAAAAACCACTGAAAAACTTACAACAAAGATTGTTCATTTTTCCGTAGAGCTCAAAACAAGATAATTCACCTGCCTTCTACGAAATTATAGCCCGTTCTTTTACGTTCATGGTACACGGACTCGGGTTCCGTAGCTCAAAGGCTCAAGCATTTTATTCTTTCTCCACTGTACCCTATTTCATCGAGTTAGACTTCGACGGTCGACTGCAAACTTTAGTTCTGCCGGTACAAAGGTAACTAGTTTAATTTGAACTTCTACTGGGTTGCGTTACTTTTACCGTATAAAATGTCAATGTTTAACTTTTTACTTTATTGTGTTTGTTGAAAGTTAACGAGTTTTGACACTCGATCTTGTTGATATGGCGTAAAATGGTGGCGCAAAACCTTCGTTACAATTTTTTTACAACTAGTTTTTGGGACATTTAGGGTGTTAGCACACCAATCGATCGATCGTCGATCACAAATCGGTCGATGGTAGAAATGACGACGATCGATCAATTGGTGTAGTAGAAACTGTCGATCGACATCGACTTATCCATTCTACCATCGATCGATGGACTCGATCGACGATCGATCGATTGGTGTGGTAATACCCTAATGTAGCACACCCACTGATTAGTGATTTATTCAACCGTTAGGATAATATAGAAAAATAAGCTAAGAAGTAAGTAAGTAGTAAGTTCAGAATACATGACTTATCGAATGAGCCGTTATAATATTTTAGTATGCAATACACAAATTAAATTTTATACAGCTAAGGAAAACATCGTGAGGAAAACGGCATGTCCTAGAACTAAAAAAAAATTCGCACTGGGCCCGCGTGGTGGATAGCCCATTCCCTTTCATTGAGAGGAGGCCGTGAGGTATTATATATTGTATTGTATAACGGGCTGGTGTCCGCAAGTCCACGTCCAAAGCGCGTATTTTGCGTGCGGAAAATGATTATTAAAGAATGCTAATTTTAAATTTTCAGACTCACACACAATTATTTATGACTTATTTTGATTGACAGCTGATCTAAGAAGGCTAATTCTTCACTAAGTAGGAAAAAATAAATATGTTGTCAAAATTTACCTCCACTTACAACGCAGGTAAGCTTCAAACTTGTGTCTTCTATGTAAGGGCCGGCCACTCCGACCACCTCTTTATCGAACTCGTCGAAAATCTTCGGTTTTTCGGGTAGTTCTGTAACAAAAAAAAACATCATCATCATCTGCCTAGCCTTTTTTACGCATCCCCCGTACTTCCTCCATAGTATGTTGGGTTTTGCTTGCAGTCTGGCTGGATGCAGCTAAATACAAGTATTTTACATGGAACGATAATATGGAGGGTAGTACGATACCCCTTGGTAAGACTGGTTGTCAGACTTTCGGGCCACTGACTACCTGTAACGACTGTCAAAGATCTACAAATGACAACCGGGACCAACGGCTTTACGTGTTTTCCGAGGCACGGAGGATTTTCGGTATCTACTGGGTGGTCAACCATCCACGGACCAACCTAGGCAAGCGCGGCTTAACCTAACGATCAAACCGAGCTGCTGTTACTATTTATAGACCGACCGCTTTAATGAGTCCTCCGCCTTACCCCATCAAAGGTACATTAAGCGTCCATAAAGTCCTAACAATATGCCACAGGTTATTTGCTTTAAAATAACCATAATCCACGTAGGTATTACGATACTAATTGAACCAATAAGTGAAGGTTGACCTTCAGAATATTCCATTTAAATTGATACCTTCGCGAGGACTCATTAAAGCGGTCGGTCTATAGCCACGAACTTCTCTAGGAGCGAGGAACCAAGCAATTAAATAAACAAAACTATCGTAAGAGGTATGAACAACTTTCACATGTGACCAATCCTGAAGTCATGAAAAAAAAAACCAGCTGTTCAATACATTTTGCCTTGGAGAAGCTTTTTTATCGACTGATCTGAACTTCTTCATGATTGTACTCACAATAAACCATGAAGGTTAATAATTTTTCATTTTTACATCATCGTGCTAGGCACAAAATATTTTTACTGGTCTGTCCACTTGGCAGTTATTGTTTTCCTTCAATGTTAGCAATTTCATGTTTGAAAAGAAAACTTACAATTTATGATAATCTGCTAATAAATTGCAAACTTTCTGTGTACAGTCTATGACGAAAACCAGATCGGCCTAGTTTTAAACAACATTAATTATCCTGGTGTACAACAAATCAAGTAAAACTTTATCAAAACAATGTTTTATCAGAATACCTACTGTGACTGACAGATTTACTGATTGGCTGGCTGGCGGGTAATATTCCTTCTATCATCTAACGGCAATGGCTGTTTCTAGCTATCGCCGCGGGAGAAATTATTCTGCACGAGTGAGTTTTCGGCCACAAGTGGGGCAATTAACAACTGGAGAGAAAACAGGCGCAGGACGAAACTATAGACCGACCGCTTTAATGAGTCCTCGTGAAGGTATCAATTTAAATGGAAAAATGGATATTCCGATGGTTGATCACGCATTGGTTCAATTAGTATCGTAATACCTACGTGGATTATGGTTATTTTAAAGCAAATAACCTGCCAAAACAACAAAGTCCTAAGACTTTGTGGCTTTGATGGGGCAAGGCGGAGGACTCATTAAAGCGGTCGGTCTATAGCTTAATGAGGTGTAATACCAACTTACACATAACGAAATAAAATAGCTTAAATATATTTTAATTGAATCTAACAAAATTAATGTGTATAATGTACTGTTTTCTGAATAATATAATCATTAAATTCATCTCTTTGAAAAACAATAGGTTTCCATACAAAGCATAGCAATGATTAAATTTTCCATCAGTTTCTATTTAACTTTCCTTGTAATCAAGTCGCTTAAGGCTAAGGAAAATTAATAATTAAATAATGAACCCAAGCCAAGAATTATCAACGTTCTGAATGTAGAAACAAAGTTTGAAACATACGGTATGAATTTAACATTGCTACAGCTCACATCAGATTGACTAAAGAATTTATACTGTATTCGTATGAGCTTAAAACAGATAATTGAACTTTACATGCTGAGTAGATGGGAACCTGAAATAATTCTACGGTAGTTTGTCAAGTAACGACACATTATTTCGTCATGAAACTCGAAATTGACTGAGACATATACATAAGTGTACGTTAGCTATACAGGGTGTAAACAGACCCTTCATATATCTGTCAGCCAAGCATTCTGTACATCAAACTAAGTAACTTTACGCAAAAAATATTGCTGGGAATCGACTTTTTTTTTGGGGTGAAAAATCACGTTTTAAGGTAGGACTCGCTGGAAAGCACTCAAAGCATTGTGCCGATGGATGGATTGAATAGTATGGGGGTCGTGGATGTGTGTAAAGTAAAAATCTTACATTAAAAACACGTATTAAAAAAAAAAAACTTATGAAAAAGTTGGAATTCTGATCCCCAATATCTTAGTATCTAGAAGGTTCCCAGGTATGGACTAGAACAAAAAATGATCGCAAAGACGGGGAGAACAAGTACCTTTCGGATGTGTTAAGGGTCTATTTACACCCTTTATGTGGGCGCCTAGACAAAGTGATATTCTATTAGCGATAATGGGAAATTAAAAAAAAGGGATTGACATAAACTACCAAAAGGCTTCATCATCATCAGCCTACAGCAGTCCACTGCTGGACATCCAATCAAGAACACGTCTACCCCAACGGTCATTGGTTCTACGGTTGATATGGCCGGCCCAGTGCCACTTCAGCTTACTTATTCTGTGAGCTATGTCGAAAACTCTGATTCTCTGTCAGTACTTGTCTAAGCCATATGCTGGTAGAAAAAAAAAGGCCAGGCGCATGTCTCAAACTTAGCATATTGGTACCCACTTGTACCAGAGTCCTACTTCCTAGAGTTTTCCTAATCACGTCGGAGTCGGCTTCCCGTCTAACCGGATGAAGCTGAATACCAGTATTTTACATGGAACTTCTGCCTCTCTGACTGGTTGTCAGACTTTCGGGCCACTGACTACCTGTAACGACTGTCAAAGATTTACAAGTGAGAGCCGTGAGTAACGGATTTTTTTTTTTTTTTAGGATCGGACATCATCAAATGACCCCCCCGCTCTGGGCGGAGCGGAAGGGAGTGTCAGACTTGTACTGACTAAAACCCATCCATGTTCCTTCTTTGCCCTTTGTGTTCCAGGGCCGTGCTTTCCGAAGCATGGAGGAAGCTCGGTATTTAATGAATGGTCACCTATCCTTGGACCGACCTTGGCAAGCGCTGCTTATTTTGGAGACCGACCAGCGCGGCAGTTATTATTTAGCCTCGAGCTCCTCTACAAATACACCAAAATTCTACTTCTAATGTCTTTAGCCAGATTATTACTAAAGATATATTTATTAGCTAAATATTATAAACATTTATAAATTAAAATAACCTAAAGTACCTAACTAACTTAAAAAATGACGTCAAAAAACCCCTCCTCAACGCTGTCAACTGATAATGTACCCAAATGACCGGCGGCGCCGTTGCCACGTTGTATGGCAATGCTAAGCCTTTGGCGAGGTAAAATCCAGCCCTTGGGTCACGGGAAGTGACAACTAAGCGTTTAGAAATGTCCTTGAATAGGCTGTGAGCACTCGAACCCCACGCTCCTAGAGTCAACCCCAAACGGCTCGAAAATATAGTTACCAATAATGTATATTTACGCCGCGTGAGGTTCTCTGCAGCCGCAGCGGCAGCCCCAGCACAGCACCCACACTAAAGGCCTACCCATCTTCCATGGAAACAAAGACATGCCGTCCGGTCTCTTGACATCGTCGCTTGCCTTCGGTCTTTTGCCCTTTGATTCTTACTTGATCTATAGTTTTTTCTCAGAATTCTATTCATATTTACCTATTCAGTGACTTAAAAAGTATTTATTAGCCCAGTATTTACTACACCTTAACATATCCATATTAAACTTACAATAGTTGGACAAACGATACATTACTGAATTTATTTTTAAAAAGGTCAATGAGTCCTGCCTTATAAAACTCAGATACTTTCAATTTTGAACGTGGTTTTTCAAAAGGAGTACTTGATTCTAAATGCCTTTGCCTTTACACCTAGACATCAAACAGAGAACGTCTAAATCTGGAGTCTGAAACACAAAAATCTTCAGCTTTCTTCACAAAGGTAAGACGGGAGATCAAAAGTGGCTTGGTAGCTTGAGAATTGGCTAAGTATCATCGAATTCGACTTACAGTGACAGACCGACCAACTCATGGTACCTACTTTATATTGAAATTGAAAATGTTTAAAAACGATGAATGACATATATACAAAATTAGTTTTAGTATATGCGAAACCTGAAACACGTGTCTAGTATTTTTATGTAAAGAATCTATGTACAAAATTTCAAAACTATATCATGAAAAATCTCAAAGTTATAAGCTTGTTCTGTTAGGTAGTTGTCCGCACGAAATCGTGGTCACCGGGCAGCGCGCGACTCCAGCGTCGTCTTGAGCTCATTGATAATAATAATTTGGCAGTAGGTACCTAAATTATTACGATCGGTGAATTAGTCGCTCGGTGTCCAACTTTTAACTTTTTTAAATAATTTTGGGAAAAAATATAATATGGTTTAAAAATTATTGGAATCGATTCAGTTACTTATTCTGAACAAACTATATTCAGGTTTCGCATATACTAAAAATAGAGTTGTATAACAAAACCTCATGCCTCTAATCTCCGAAGGGTTAGGCAGAGGTGTACCCATTAGTACACCCACATTTCGCAAGTTATGTTTAAGTGCCATGTAAAAGGGGGCAAGCCTATTCAACCGGGCACAAATCCAGACTCCGTGGGTGCTACTGAGAAATTTCTGATGGAAAAACCAAAAAACACTTAGCCCGACCTGAGAATCGAACCCGGGACCTCTGTTCAGCAGTCGCTTGCGACCATTATAGACCAACGAGCCGAACGATGAATGAAAATGATCAAATTTTGTCTGTATTTTTGAAAGTGGTTTTTTGTAATAATGATAACTTTTTTCCAAGAATTATTAAATCTAGTAGCGGTTGAGTCTGTCGCTAGGAAAAAAAAATCGAAATGACGAAATGGGATTATAGTGGGTGTAAAATTAATATTTCACGCGATACCTTTCTTATAATATAAATTTTCAATCTGATTAAAAGAAATTAAGCTGATAGATGTAGTACTTTATTGTTGTACTAAATTCAGAAAAACGTACTTTAATAACTAGGCTAGTTCCCTACAAATGTGTTGGTTTCACTTTACACCAGGAAATAGATATGTTATAAAAGAGAGCGGCTTAGAACGACATTTTTATCTATACTAATATTATAAAGAGGAAAGAATTTTTTGTTTGTTTGTACCGAATAAGTTTCGAAACTACTTGACCGATTTTAACCATTTTTCCACCAATACAAAGCTAAATTATCAGGAATTACGATAGGCTATAAATTATATTTATATCATGCAAATTAGTTGAACTATAACAATTTTTGCGGACGTAGTCGCGGGTGAAGTGCTACTATTACATATGACAAAGATTAGAGTCTTCTAGCAGGCTGGTACATTGCTTGCATCAGAAACTACAAAAATATATTAATATATAAAATACCTTATGACCCATAAGATACGGGTTAAAATATAGCATTGGCTACTTCTAAAAAATGCTGCCATCATAATTTTTCCAGTCCGCTTCCCGCCACCGCTTACAGCACCCTACCCTAAGCCTTAAACGGATATTGGCTTACATAAAACCAACACGAGGTAAAGCTAAGCTAGTATAATATTAAAAAGCTATCCAGGCTCGCAATACTGAACTGAAACTTGGGTATTAAATATTTAATTTGTCCCTATCTCCTTTGCTATATGAATATTTGTATCTCATATAACGTTGGTAATTAATGTATAAGGTACCGTGAATTACGTATTTGTACATAAACATTACGTTTACTGGGATGTTGGAATGTTATTTGCTTGCGTTTAGGCGTTGTAAATAGATAAGTTTATTAACCCTATACATATAACAGCTATGCTAGCGATCACCTAGATACCACTACACATCTCGAGTTCTAACCAAAGCGACCATTAACAGAACATCACGCCTGTAATCCCCGAAGGGTTAGGGTTCCTAATAGTACAGTTATGTCAAAGTCCCATGTAATAGGGGGCGAGCCTATTGCAATCAACCGGACACAAATCGAGATTTCATGGCTGCTACTGAAAAATTCCTGAAAGAAAAGCACAAAAAAAATTGGCCGACCCGGGGCCGAACCAAGGACTTCTAGTTCAGCAGTCGCGCTATCGATCACAAGACCAACGAGGCAGCCAAAGCGACCAGTCATGCGAATACATGATCTCGTTCATATAATTATATCAGACACCACACGTTCGCGTTAGCGGAATAGAACGAACATGTATTTACACGACGAACGTTTTGGTTAGGACGCGGCTTCAGAAACTTGTATTTTAGGCGTTTTGAACAGGTAGATAAGTTTATTTACCGAATACATAAAGCAGCTATGCGAACAGTTTGACATAGTAAGAGTTACGGCTAGAAATCCTTTGAGAGTATGCAAACGGATATTTAAAGAATACTAAAATTAAAAAGTTACATGTAGTCAGTGACCCGAAAATCTGACAACCAGTCTTACCAATGGGTTATCTTATTAGCGAGTACTAACTGGGTTGTGGAGGTCAGAAAGACGCTAGGCAGACTAAATGTAGAAGTATGTTTCCGGATTAATAAGAAAAAAAGGTCAAAAAGGTCGCAGAGTAATTATATCTCAAGACATTTCATTCGTTGATTAGATACTGTGCTTTGTGATTTGAATGGTTTGTTTTACTAATAATCGAAATTGACGTCATACGACATGAAATACAAGTTCATCGAATCGAAATCATCTAAAAAACGAACATTATATTCTAAGAGATTAATCATAATCGATTCAATTCGATATTGAAAGCTTTTTAATCGAGAGGCTTTTGCAGAAAGAGGCAGCCGATTCTTTGAAAGAAAACCACACAAAAATAACGTGTTAATAAACAGCAATTGAGGCTCCACCGATAATAACCATCAACCCTCAGCCCAAGTCTTCGCGTGAGAAAACCAGCAGCTGAACGTATTCCCATTTACTTTTACAGATTGAAAATGTTACATCGGAGGGGCAGATGGGGCCGTGTGACGAAAAAAGACACGCACTCCCAAGTACCTCCTATAATTGAGTTACCCTACATTAAACTTACCCTCGGACCGTATATTGCTAAAATAAAAGCCTCGGAAGACATCGTTGATGCAAATTACTTTCGTCCAAACTGCCCAAAGCAATCTTTTCATCGTTTGTGTGTTTTCAGATAGAGTACTTGGGGAGCACGATTATGATGTAAGAAATCAAATAATAATACAATAGAACGCGAATAAGGGTCTCGTAATGGATTTAAGGTTTTTTTGTTTATTCGTAATTTGATGTTTTGTTATATGAAAGCTAATATCGAAGTATTTTTCTTGATATTTTTGTTGTACGTAAAGTAAAACATGAATATTAAAATATGGAAAACCTCTATTAGTATCGTGAAATTTTCATGAAATATAACTTTGTTAAAAAACTAGACCAAAATGGATTTTCGTTACATTATTATTTTTGCTTTTAAAATCATGAGGAAATAGTGCTACGCCGTAGCCGACGGCTACGTCTGCTACGCGATCGTAGCAGATCGTGTGCTAATAAATTTATTCAATAATAATTACGGTCTTGGTTCACTGCCGCAGACATTATAACGATCTAGTTTTATTTTTAGTATCAATTAAATTATCGAACATTATTCTGTTAAATAATCCGTTAAAAGACGTCACAAATTAAAATATTCGCCGAAAATATACCGCTAGTTTTTCTTCAAATTATATTACAGTTTCACTCTGTGGTCGGTAAATGTACGGCAATATTTTAGTTAGCCTTGGTTTTATATCAACACGTTGTTTAGGAATTGTTTGGCTTGTAGTGGAAGTAAATTGCTTGTAATGTTTCAACGTGAGACTGAAAGTAGAAGAAAAAGTAATCTCACCTACTTGCTACTGCGGGGCGTAGCCCTTTAAAGATAGTTGGTTGATTTATTTTTGTATTGAAATCTGGTCAACCAATGCTATGCCTTTCTTGAAATCATTGGATCCACTTTCACGCGTCTCAATCAAACCATTGCAGTATTGTTTAGGCTACCCAATGTGATATTACAATGTGAAGATGAATCAAATGTTGGATGCTCTAGTATGTTAGACATTGACGTAAGCCTACTGCACTATTGCCAAAAATCAATTTAAGGTTGATATCTCTATTCCGAGTTTCCTCCGTGCCTCGCAAAGTACGTTAAGCCGTTGGTCCTGGCTGTCATTTGTAGATCATTGACAGTCGTTACAGGCAGTCAGTGGCCCGAAAGTCTGGCAATCAGCCTTACCAAGGGGTACCATATTACCCAGCACTAACTGGGTTGTGGAGGTCAGATAGGCTGCCGCTCCATGTAAAATACTGGTATTGATCCGCATGCGGTTAGACTGGAAGTCGACCCTAATGTAGTTGGTAAACGGCTAGGCAGATGATGATCTCTATTCAAAGATAAGTCAATAAAGTCACGAACGTTCTAACTAAGCCACGTTTCTTAAACTGGTCACCGATTACACCGCTAGAGGTGCGATCAAACCGATACATACAGATTGCGGACCGGCTGTGGACCGGCTGTGGACCGGCTGCGGACACTGGACGTGGACATTGACAGATACTGCAGTACATTATCTAACAGAGTCTTGTTACAATTTTTCAATAATGGCTTAATCGAAACTTAACTTAAGACTGTCTGTTTACATTGCATCAATATCGTCATATTAAAAGCGTATTATTTTGGACATTTATATAGCGATTATGTAATTCGACACAGTAATAAAACTAAAAGACTTATTAGCCAATAAAACTGAGATTGGCCCATTGCCAGAATGCAATATGCAGCCACAGACGGCCGCGTAAAATGGCTACTTTATTGAGCCACACTTTTTTGCTGCGTCTCGATATCATAGTTTGAGTTCACGGTGGATACACGGGGGATAGACAGGACATTTAGAAAAAGTAACTGGTTTTGTCTCAATGCAGGTCAGAGGCGGGAGATCATTACCCGTTGGTGGTTTTTCACACAATTCTGTCTTAATAATGCTGGCTGGTCCCTTTTCTAGAAGTCACAAGCCATCAACTATCTTCGTCAACGTCAAAGGCAACAAAATGTACGCCTTAAAAAAAAACAGAAAATGGGCTTGCTAAGAGCATAGCCACCATAACGGTCTATTTCCACTACCAAGCAGCATTGCTTTTTACTGGTTAGAAGGTATCATTACTATCCTTAATTTATATTCATACTCTTTTCCTAAATTTTTAAAAATTCCTTTAAAACTACAACCTAAAAAAAATATAAAGGGTATAAGGGACACCCTCCACAAACTGACAGGGTGCGGTTGTTTTTATTTTGAATCATATTCCACCGAAATTTTTCTCTAGATATGTTTTTTTTCAGTTCAGTGTTCATTTATTTCAATGTAAAATTACATTCTCTGTACGCAGCACTCCATTTATGTAAATAATACGGCTAAAATAAAAAAATCCAACAATGGATGTTGAAATACTCTAACGAACGACGCGTGAAATCAACTGTTCACTTCCTACCTAGTTACAGAGTTCACCGAACTGGTCGTCGCGCTTGTCGTTCGCTACGTGCGTTTTGCCACGGTAACGATACATTGCGTTAGAGGAAATAAAACAAATCAAATTTATTGGATTCCCATAACAATCCTGAAATAATTACTAGTACCGGTCATCTTAGTATAATATACTGAATTCACCCCATCAGTTTGTGGAGGGCTGTCCCTTTCATCCTGTATAGTAGCCCACCGGTATCGGGAACAGGGACCAAGCTACTGGCGGTGGCTCCAGGAGAACAGGATCCAGAGAGAGGAACCTCCTAACAATATGAGCCATGCCCATGAGTACCGCTTTCTGAATCAAACCCTTGATCCAGCTGCCTAAAATAGCCTCCTCAGGTATTGGTCGAGGCTCTTGGCAATTAAGTCATTGGCTGGAACGGCCATCGGTACAATGATTGCTGAGTTTACACCCCACATGACAACCTCGCGAGTCAAGTCAAGGTACTTGATTAATTTATCTTCCTTGACTTTTACGAGCTTCTCGCCATGTGAGACCGTTATTTCAACAATCATTGCGCGCCGCTCTAATGGATCCACTCACACTAAATCAGGCTTATTGGCTGAAGGTCCTTCCAGTCATAATTCTGCCAATTTACTGCTTAATACCAACACTTACTACTTACTCCAATGATATGTAATATCATTAATAATACCGCATCCTGAACAACTATTCCCATCCAATATAATATTTCATAACTCCTAAAACGCAGCTTCATCATCTGTAGCAAGATGCCTGCCAATAAACCGATACTATTTGGCTACGTTCCGATACCACACATAAATTTATAACGGACATGGGAGCCAGGTGACTTGAACAGTCATAAAATATTGATACACGGACATTTTGTGGTAAATAAAGCCTTATTGATAGGCCAAGAGGCGAACATAGTGAATATAACGGAAACTGGAAATTGAATATTTTGTTGGCAGTTTTCATCATTTGGGTAAATAATTTAATAGTTGATGTCTCCACGACGTCTACTATTAAATCATGACGAATTCGCAATAGATCCTATAAAGGGTGTAGAAACACCTGTAACGAAGTCCAGAAGATCATTTTTTTTTAGTTCGGGTCACCGGAACTAGAAGGTGAATGTTCCAAGTTTTCCACACTTTTTTTTTGCACGCCTGTACTCCCCGAAGGGTTAGGCAGAGGTGTACCTAATAGTAGACCCACATTTCGCCAGTTATGTTTAAGTCTCATGTAATAGGGGGCGAGCCTATTGCCATCAACCTGGCACAAATTCAGATTTCGTGGCTGCTACTGAGAAATTCGTGATGGAAAAACACAACAACAATTTGCCCGACCCGGGAATCGGCGAGGTACTCAACAAATATTATAACTTTACTTTAAATACCCCTGTGCTAATCAATGTATCCATCAGCACAATGTTTTGAGTGCGTTACACTGAAAAGTCACTTCGCACAAATAAGTTTGTGCAGTTTTACTTAATTTGATGTACAGAATGCTTGGTTGACGGCTGTATACATAATTCTATATTTACTCTTCGTTAATTTATTTAAGCACATAGCATTTATGGGTGATGACTGTTAATAGGACCATTGTTTCATCTTCAGTATTTCACTTTTTTACGCACTATCGATACTATTCCTTTAGTTTGGTACAAAGCAAACTATTAATATGTACAAAAATATGAATTGGTTTTAGCCAAACACTGTGCCAATCACACTACACTGACGTCATACACACTAGCCAATCACAAACTGTAGATTAGACACTTGAAAACTTTTCTGCACAGAGCTTGCGCACCTACCTGAGATCCTATTTTAAATACAACGTTGAGCGAAATTCTAATTATATCGTAAGAGACACCAAAATTCTTTCTTTTCTTTTTGTTCCCCGTGAACAGTCCGCAAAATAAAAAGTTCTCAAAAGTTACAAACTTGTTTCACAAAATGGCTTCACATTTGCACTCTCTGGTTGGATTGAAAAAATTCGTTGTTTGAACTTTTTCTTTGACTTCATTTGGCATTGGCAAACATCATGATTACTTTGTGCTATTTTTGTACATTTCAAATGAGACTTACTCAAATTGTTCTGATTAAAAACGTAACATTGCGCCTGTATTTCCCGAAGGGTTAGGCAGGGGTATACTTTTTGGTTTACCCACATTTCAACATCTATGTTTATGTTCCTTCTGTAATAAAATGACATCAGTTCCGCTACTAAGAAAATTTTAATGAAAAAATTCAACAAAACTTTTTTCGAAAAGGGTATCAAACACTGCGGTAACTTTTGCAACCACTTTATTAGATTTCATTAAAAATTTCATGTTGAAAATTGAGTTCAAATGTCAGCTCTTATCCACAAAATAACACCAAAAATCCACTAACATTGTGAAACAAATTTAAGTCAGTCGCGCCTCATTGATGGCCGTAATGAGTTAAACACATAAAACGACTTTAACGCAACCCCAATAACCACAAATTAACTGTAGAATATTAAAGGCGTATTCAGACAAGCGCAGTGGTACTTTGCATTTGAATGCGAATTTGAAATAGTCACTATAAATTTTAAATGAAGTATCCTAGACAGTGCCGGAGCAAAGTGATAGCTAGGGCTGTGAATATTGTACAATAACTGTCCACCTGAAAGTGTCGCTGACTCTAGCCTGCACTTAGTAACGTAGTGTTGTGTGAAATGGTATTATTAAATAGCGATCTAGTTTGGAGCGCTGCGCCTTTTGTTATTCTGTGCCATTTGTCAATGTCTGTCAGGGGTGTTTTAAAACAGTCTTCAGAAGAATGTGCAAGCGGCACATCTTGGGCAGTCAGCTCAGGTAACTTATGTTTTTAACTCAGTACAAAAGTTTTAATAGTTCGTGCTGATTTGAGAGAAGAAGCGTAGACAAAGAAAGCAAACGTGCAGGCAATCTCAGAACAAAACATGGAATCCGAAAGTTTGTTTTAACAGTCAAAATCTTCTAACTGACAGGCGTCATTATGGTTATCTACTGACAAGACATTCATGGTTCGATGGACCAGTCATGTCATCAAATCAAATCAAATCAAATATGTTTGTATGTTTGTTTGTATCTGGGGTAGGTAGGCATGATTTGATAATTTTCTTTGTATTTTGACGACTGCCACGCCGTTGTACTGATATCCAGAACTAAACCGGCCAAATGCGCGTCGGACTCGCGCATGAAGAGTTCCGTACCATCGTAGTGGGGGAGCCCCCTTTAATTTTTATTTATTATTTGTTATAGCGGCAACAGAAATACACATTCAGTGAAAATTGCATCCGTTATTACGGGTCATGAGATACAGTCCGCTGACAGACAGACGGACGGATGGACCGACGAATGGTCAGCGGGTGCGGTACCCTAAAATGCATTGTTTTTAGCAACTTGCTTCAACCGTAATACAATTTAAAAAACCACACTATCAGGCGGTGCGGCAATAATTCATTAAAACTATAAAACTCTGCCCCCTCCCATAGAAAAAGAATAATTCTTTTCTAAATCCATTGCTAGTCACACAGGGGTTTTTAGTTTGTATGCGAATGAATTAACGGACAAATACTCAGCTAAACATAAACGCAGTTCTAATAAACAGGATTACGTGGCGTTGATCGTCAAATGTTTAGTTTTGCGAGCGCATCGCGAATGTCTATTAGGACATATTCAACAGCAGTGTGTTTGCTTGCGTATTAGTGTGAACAACCAGCAGTGTACGCGGAATTGTGTTCTGTTTAAATGACGTCATTGACTGAATAATGTTATAGCATAACATCAGGACTGCAATACTAGAATAAGGTGTATTATGTTGTATACCCGGCTTTAACAGTCATATTTAGATACTATGGGATGTGGAGTATGGAGTGTATTAACTGGACAGGTGCGTCAAAAACTGGTGAAATGGGGGTGTACTGCCTAACCCTTCGGGGATTACAGGTGGACGTTATGTTATGTGCTCCAAAACTGAGAGTTTCCTTTCTCTAAAGACTATCTCAGACACTAATCGGCAAAGTCATGATATTATTTGATTAAGATTATGTTTGCAATCTAAAAGAGCCTTGTTGTTCGTGTCGGCGCAAGCGTGACTGTTGAGCATGAGGGGGTTCGATTCCCGGGTCGGGCAAAGTGTTATTGAATTTTGCCATCAGGAATTTCTCGGTAGCAGCCACGGAGTCTGGATTTGTGCCCGGTTGATGGCAATAGGTTCGCCCACTGTTACATGGGACTTAAATATGAAATGTGGGTGTAGGTACTTTATGTATAGGTACACCTCTGCTTTACCCTTTGGGGATTACAGGCGTGATGTTATGTTATGTTTAAAAGAGCCTTTGAGTTTGTTTTGGCATCTCTCCTCAGTGTACTTAGTCGGATATGAAACACTGACATTGTTTAGTTGCTCACCAATAACTATAGTATAGTATTGATATTATATTAATTCATTAAAATGATAAGCGTTATAAAAAGGACATTTACATTATAAAACTAAATTACAACATTATTTTTAGTATATGCGAAACACGTGTCTAGTATTTTTATGTAAAGAATCTATGTACAAAATTTCAAAACTGTAGCATGAAAAATCACAAAGTTATAAGCTTGTTCTGTTACCTAGTTGTCCGCTCAAAAACGTGGTCACCACGCAGCGCGCGCCTCTAGCGTCGTCTTGAGCTCATTGAAAATAATAATTTGGCAGTAGGTACCTATATTATTGCGATATGTACTCAAAGTCGCTCGGTGTCCAACTTTTAACTTTTTAAATATTTTTGGGAAAAAATATAACATGGTTTAAAAATTATTGGAATCGATTCAGTTACTTATTCTGAACAAACTGTATTCAGGTTTCGCATATACTAAAAATAATGTTGTATATTTTAAATCAAGATAAGGTCTGTGTTTCATATCCGACTAATTACTCTGAGGAGAAACTCACCAATAATATCCAACAGAATCTGATACTTCCTAGGTGGTGATGTTTTGAAGTATACCCTGCAGCGGTACATAGCGCGGTCAGTGAGTATGATGTCACGTATCCTCAGGTAGGAGGGCGTGGCCGCGACCTCAAAACACCGAGACTGGTTGTCTGTCAGACCAGGCTTCTTATGACCCGTAACGACTGTCAATGATCTATAAATGACAGTCAGGACTAACGGTTTAACGTGCCTTCTGAGACACGGAGGGGTTTTACTATGTTATGGTTAGTCTCAGTCACCCATCCTTGGATCAACCTAGGCAGGTGTTGCTTAACCTTGAAAAATCAACCTGTGTGACTGTTATTATTTAGCCATAAAGCCAGTCCGCGTAAACCTAGTGTGAACGAAAATAAATATGGAGTACTCACCAATAACATCCAATAGAATCTTATGATTTCTCGTCGGCGATATCTTGAAGTCTACCCTGCAGCGGTACATGGCACGGTCAGTGGGTATGACGTCACGTATCCTCAGGGAGGACGGTGTCGCCGCGTGCCACCGCGCCCGGCCGCCGAGCACGTCGTCCGCCCAATGCGCCGTCGGACCCTTTATGCGTCCGTCGTAACTGTGGACAAACGGAAAAATGAGCTTACGAAACTATTTAGGTAAATAAACTTTCTGTTGAGTAGGAATGGATATTGCTGTACGAGAATATGTGAGTAAGTAGGTATAAGGTGACTGGGCGTTATTCTTTAGACTAAATCACTAATCCGTAGGAAAATACCATCACTACGGGTGCCATCAGACGGACTACATCGCAGCACCATTAGACGGACTGCATCGCAGCAACCGCGCGCAGTCGATTTATTCAACTATTTCGTTGGATACACCAGTTGAATATTACGATGCAGTACGTCTGAGGGCAGCCTAAATTATCTTTCTGGAATTATCAATGGATTCTTAAAAAAGCCCTTACTGACATGACCTTATGTTGTTAGACTAATATACTCATTATATCCTATTTTGTAACTATATTTTGATTGAAAAGAGTATCTATGGAGTTTTTTGCCCATTCTTCTCAATAGAGATACTTTACTTTTAACTTTCACAAGTTATTATGCTTTGTGTCTGTGACTGTAGCTTCGCCTTTTTTGTTTTTCTGACATTCAAAACTTGCTTTGAGTTTGAGATGAGAGATGATGAGAGATTTCTTCTCAGAGATCAATCCATCAGGCAGAAAATTTCGGTGTTGTCTATTTTTAAAATACTGACCGAAAACTTGAAGTGTTTTCCTCGTCAAGTATGTTTTTGAAATAATCATCGTATTTTCATTTCACAGAAAAAAATATCGTTTCAGAGTTCCTATAAAAATGTAATCTTAAAAATACTGGGTTAGGCTATTGAAAATCTACAATGTTGATGTTCATACAATATCGGGTCTATAAATGAATCGTAATCGATTGGATCTTTAAATAAATGATTAAGATCTCAAAGAAATAAGATTAATAATTCCTTAATACTCTCAAATCCTAACCTCAAACTTTGAACTCTGAAAAATTCAATGCGTTGCCAACGTGCTCCGAAATGAAAACGTTTTTACTCATTAATATTTCATAAGCGCGACCAGCTTAAGGCCAGTTCAGCCCTGCCCTATTCTTTTATACAGTCACCAACATAAATCAAAATGGGGGATCAAAGTGTAAGAGGGACGATTTTTATAAATTGCATAATTATGCAGTTTTCTACGTAGAAAAATCTCGCGAAAAATTTTTATACCTCGCGTTTTTAGAGGGAGTATCTAAAGCCTGAAATAAAAATTGAAAGGAAAGTTTTAAGGAAGGAAGGAAGGAATCTTTGGAATGGAGTACTTTGGTCGAAAAATCACGAAAATTAATTAGATTTTTCCCACAAAACTGCCTCGTTGGTCCAGTGGTCGCAAGCGCGAGTGCTGAATAAAAGGTCCTGGGTTGGATTTCCAAGTCGGGAAAATTATTGGGTTTTTCCGTTGATGGCAATAGGTACGCCTCTTATTAAATTGGACTGGAAACATAACTGCTATCGAAATGTGGGTGTACTATTAGGTGCACTTCTGCCTAACCCTTCGAACATTATAGGCGTGACGTTGTGTACAATGAAATTCGATTTTTCCTACAATAATACTGTTTATATCTTCACAATCGCTTCCAGTCACAAAATATAATAGGGCTTTTTTTTCTAGAATTATGTAGGCCGTTCATATTATGTTCGAAACATGTCGATATGTTCGCCTAGTCCCATGAGATGATGTGACACTGTTATCGTGACTACTAACTATCGAATAGCATGTCGTGTATAACATAAAATAATATCTGACTAACCGTCTGTTATTGATCTGCGAAGGCCGAGCCCATTTCAATATGAAAGTCTTTATATTTTATTTCATCGACTGATGAATTGGTTAAAAGTGTAAAGCAAAAGTTGGCATAACAGTATAATTTATTTTTACATTTGCTTGTTTTGTTGGTTATCATGCCAAACTGTTCAGTAATTGTAAAGTTTTTACAAAATATTAGACTGATCACAAAAAAATGTTTCTCCTTTTAATTCTAAGGTTACAAGATATCAACACAACTACTTATCATAATTTCGTTATCATTAGAATAAACTTATTAATTAAAATATCTACAGTCTGGTATTACCCTCAATTTTTATTTTGTAGCACAATAATTGCAACCGATACGCAATAAACAACGAAAACAATCAAATCTCCACTTTATCAGTTAAACAAATTAATCGCATTAATTTGACATTTAAAACTGACAAACTGGTTTTACACCGGTCAAATAAATACGGATGAAACTGTACGATTGTTTTGTTTTACAATTTATTTTAATTGTGTCACCGTAATCGCTTTAATGACTTTAACGATATTGTGTGTTTAACAAGGTTTTTCCTGTACCAAACTACATTTTTTAGTATATGATTCACGTTCAAAAAAATCCTCTCTTCGCGCAAATCTACATACACGTACGCCCGTATCTATAAACAACTCAAAGTTATTATTTGAGTAAAAGTAATTACATAAATGATACGACTTTTATTCTGTAGTTTAGTAATTGCTTGAAATTAGAACTGTCAAAAGTGACACCCGTGTCTATTAACAGGTCAAAGTGATTACTTTAGTAAAAGTCATTATTTAAGATACGTTTTTATTCTTTAGTTTAATAGTAAAATTGCTTGAAGTTAGAACTGTCAGAAGTAGAATTCTTACCTCTGTTTTCTTTGACGGTTCTTACTTCGTTTAAATTCTTGTCTATTGCATAAAAATATTTGCATATGTAATTACTTAAACTCAAGTTATTGCTGTAACTTGACTATAGATACGGGTGTGAGAAATTCACATAGTTTCTATTTGGTTACATTCTGTATGTTGCCTCGTGGCACGCCAGTCGTGAAATTGCTTTTCATTTGAATTGATATTGTAGCGATACCTATAGTCAACAATTGTTGTCTTGTATGGATCAGAATGTGGGGCCACAAAAGGGATGAATGAAAGGCAATTGCATGTGGCTGATGCTAAGGGGGATATGTGGTGTAACGTGAATGGATAAAATAAGGAATGAGTACATAAGAGGAACTCTGAAAGTGGCGCCGGTGAAGAAGATGTGTGGACATATGTGATGCGGAGAAATGAGGAAAATGTTGAGTGTGAATGTAGATGGCTATTAGAGTAGAGGAAGACCAAAGAAATAAACGATGGATGGACTGTGTGAAGGATGATATGGCTATAAAGGAGGTGACTGGTGAGATGACGAGTAATAGAGAAGTATGGAAGAAGAAGACATGCTGCGCCGACCCCAAATAAATTGGGATAAGGGCAGGAGAATGATGATGTAAGTAGAACCGAATGGTTTTCGCAATTTTTTGTTTTTGTTATCAATTGGTTTGAAATATTTCAATTCTGTTTCTGATTTTGAAGATGATAGTCACCGAATTATGTTTCAAATAGGACGAGCGTTAAAAACGTACCTTAATTATTTATATTCAATATTACAATTATTGTATACACAGCTATGCAGTAGCAATAGTGTCCCAATACAATCAACATCAATACATTCGGATATCAGTAGAAAATACATCATAATCCGTCACGCAGACGTGAGAAATGTATCCGAAAGGAAATTTTCTTCAGGCTTGTTGGCGGTTCAGATCAATCTTCAGATAGTATTTGTATCGTATTCTCGGAGTTATATCTAGCGTTGTTTTTATATGTATTCGGTTTCTTTACACATGTTCCAGCATAATAGCACTTTAGGGTTTGTATGACTCGTGTATGTATCGTGTTTACTAAATATTACTAGCTTCTTTTGTTATTTGGGAAAAATAATACAAGGTGAAACGGATATTGAGATGACAATAGAACAATAACAATATCTCACAGGTTATTTGCTTTAAAATAACCATAATCCACGTAGGTATTACGATGCTAATTGAACCAATACGTGATCAACCTTCAGAATATCCAATTTAAATTGATACCTTCGCGAGGACTCATTAAAGCGGTCGGTCTATAGGTATCTTCGCATTCTAATCGACGGATCATTCTAGATGGTTTCAGATTGATATTAATCTGAAACCGTCTAAACATTATTTAACTTCATTTTTGTCAAGCTTTTTATGTTGACGATTTTAATTGGCTTTCAGATATGCCACGGACAATGTATAATCAAGAGTGGTGCCTATACAATCTATGGCAATTGGCTATTAAACGCAACTTCATAATAATTGGAGTATACCCAATCTGCAAAATGTTATTGGGTTCTTCCATCAAGAATTTTACAGTGACAGCCATGGAGTCGGAACTTGTGCCCGGTTGATGACAATAGGCCCGCCACCTATGACATGGTACTTAAACTGGAGACATGTGGGTGTACTATTAGGTACACCTCTGCCTAACCCTTCGGGGATTACAGGCGTGATGTTATGTATACATACACCTCTGCTTATACCCCTTGGAAAAACTATCGTGTTGCTATTACCGCATTATAAGTAGTTATCTGTAAGTCGATTCTAACCTAATTAAAAGACTGAGCAAGATCTCACATGTATATCGATTTCCATAAACAATCATACCAATTGACCACATTTCGAGTAGTTAAAAAAAAAAAAACAGTCGACTTCATAACCTCCTCCTTTTTGAAGTCGGTTTAAAAGTAACAGTCCATACGCGGAAATCATTTTTCAGAACTAAAATACACAGAATCACTTTGTTTCGGCTTTATTCGCACACCAGTAGTTTTCTATTCGCTTTGAATACATGATTGATAGTGCAAAGACCAGAATTTATGCTGATACCATCGATTCTGCCTTGTCTATGGTAGTTAAAAATACACGACGCAGTTTTCGTATAAACCTGTAGTTAACGTTGATTACTCGTCGACTTTGCGACATTACACTCATTACTTGTGTTTCACATTGATGATGTTACAGAGGAGCTCGTGGTTAAATATTAACTGTCGCTCAGATCAATCTTCAGGTTAAGCCGCGCTTACCTAGGTTGGTCTATGGATGGGTGACCGACCATTAAATACCGAATTTCCTCCGTATCTTGGAAAATACGTTAAGCCGTTGATCGGAGTTGTCATTTGTAGATCTTTGACAGTCGTTACAGGTAGTCAGTGGCCCGAAAGTCTGACAACCAGTCTTACCAAGGGGTGACGTATTAGCCAGTACTAACTGGGTTGTGGAGGTCAGATAGGCAGTCGCTCCATTAAAATACTGGTATTCAGCTGCATCCGGTTTGACTGGAAGCCGACCCAAATATAGTTGGGAAAAGGCTAGGCAGATGATTGCTGATGTTACAATTGCGATAGAATTGTAGATGATACATGTGGACTTGATAAGTGGCTATCGCTTTTAAAGCGTTTCTTATTTCTACAACGACTGTCAATAGGATTGACAGTCACTTTTCGATAGCTTATGTCAATCTGAAACATTATTGTCGCCGATTGAATGTCACTTTTACTCGTCTTTGACCCTCGGGTTCTATAAAGGGTGTAACAAGACCCTTAATGAAGCTGAAAGGCACTTGTTCTCCCCGTGATTGCAAACATTTTTTTGTTCTAGACTATACCTGGGAACCTTCTAGTTACGGAGATATTGGGGGTCAAGTTTCCAACTTTTACACAAGTTTTTTTTAAAATAAATGTTTTAAATGTAAGAAATTTACTTTAAACACCTCCAAAACCCCTGTACTATTCAATCCATCCACCAGCACAATGTTTTAAGTGCGTTACATTGAGTCCTACCGTTAAACGTGATTTTTCACCCCCAAAAAAATGTCGTTTCCCTGCGTACTTTTGCGTAGAGTTACTTGGTTTGATATACATAACGCTTGGTTGACAGCTTCGTGAAGGGCTCTTTTACACCCTGTAAATAGTTAAGGTAGAGCTATCAGTGGTGTAAATGTATAATTTTTGTGTTCCTAATCCTAATTATGACAGTGAACGTGACGAAATGTATAATTTAGAAGTTATTGCTGTGAACACAGATTTATATGAATGTAATAAGTCAGTTACTGCCTCTTTGGTCTAGTGGTCGCAGGCGCAAGTGTTGAGCATGAGGTCCTGGGTTCAATTCCTAGGTCAGGCAAAGTGGGGGTTTTCCATCAGGAATTTCTCAGTAGCAGCTACGAAGTCTGGCTTGAGTTTTTACTTGAACATAGCAGGCGAAATGTGGGTGTACTATT
The DNA here is from genome assembly GCA_905163415.1 of Noctua fimbriata. NCBI lineage: Eukaryota > Metazoa > Arthropoda > Insecta > Lepidoptera > Noctuidae > Noctua > Noctua fimbriata. Next base: position 17,524,505 of record LR990931.1, on the reverse strand, counting down.
AGATACACCTCTGCCTAACCATTCGGGGATTACAGACGTGATGTTATGTTATGCAATAAGTTAGTTTTAAAGAGAATCTTCTGATAAAACATCAACAAGTTAGAGTTTTAAAGGCATTGACATAAAAAAGCCTTAAAACCCTCGACACAAACACTATACACACATGGGTGTACGTGTGTAGAGGAACCCGCCCGTATTATGAACAACATCAGATAAAAGTAACTGCCCATTCTGTTTAATCAGATCACATTTTGGTGACGCTTATTTCTGTGCCATTATTCCATAGGACAGCAGCTTATTCAAAACATACTGCTATCACTAAGGACAACCAAGCATGCAATAGTGCTTGTAATTTCCTGACACAGTTTACAGGCCTCTAGAAAGACTGACCATTAATCACCACTGTAGACTGAAGAAGTACCAACTTATTCAGACTTTAAAAACTATTAGAACTAATATTGGACGTTACGGTTCAATTCATACGTTACTGAATAGATTTGAATATGGTACGGAAGATACAAAGACCATAATATGCTGAATATTATGTTATAGTATTGCTATTTGATTACGGGTAGTCAGAAGCCTGAAATTCTTACCAAGGGCTACTGTATTACCCAGTAACTGGGTTATGGAGGTCAGATAGGCAGTCGCTCATACCATAGTTTTAAAAGCCCTAGGCAGATGGTGATGATGAATACGATTAATATTGGTTCACCAAGATGTGTCATCTAATTTTAGCAATTTTGCAACGAGTGCTTTAATATAGTACTTGTGTATCTAAATTACACTGCCAAACCCAGATTATCAGTGTCAAATTACCAGCAGAGTGCTGTATTAATAGCTACCAGATAAAATTTGTCAGGGCTACCCAAATTCCGTTTAATCTGATCACATTTCGGCGTCCCTAACCTCGCGTGGAAACTAATTTGAGTCTCGCATTCACACCGACAGGAGTATGCATAACAAATGCTTGGTTTGAGCGATTTATAAAATATGTACACGGTGTCAGATTGCGATTTAGTCATGAATCTTAGGTGATTCAGTGAGGTAGTCTACGCTTGGAATTCACTGTGTTATCACTTTTGTTTAGACTTAGGTGAGTGTTTGTCGAGTTTTATCTCTTTCACAAAATCACACATACCAGTGTGGGTTTGTATATGACACTTGTCTTCGAGTGCTTGGTTCTAGGATATCGACATCCTCAAGTTGTTTCATTAATGCCTTCGCTGCTTTGAGAACAGTGGTGGTGAAATAAACTACTCAAAATAAAGGCCTGGCCGGATTTAACTTACCTCTCATAAGCCTGGACAGGTAACACAGGGCCACCACTGCTGTTTATAATATACTAGCTCATGGCCGCGGCTTCGCACGCGTGTTGTTCGGTAATTGGCCTCCGGGATCGTTATATTGGGATAAAAAGTTTCCTTTTTGTTAATCCAGGTTATCAGTCTCTTGGGCACATTACAGCTGACAGCGTTGAGGAGGAGTTTTTTTATGCCCTTTGTTTGTTGTTAGTATATTTAATAGTTTTTAATTAATAATGTATAAAGTTAGTTTACTCTACTGAATAAAAGACTCTTTCTGGTTATAAACTATCTGTGTGTCAAATTTAATCCAAACCCGTTTAGTACTTTTGAAAGTGTAACAAATATCCATCCATCCTCACAAACTTTCAATTAAAAAAAAGAAAGATTTGTGCTGATTAATAATGATGACTTTTTCTTTACAAGACGTGCTCAATAATTATTTCTTGTTAATTTTCTATTCTGGTTTTCATAGTTTCCTCCAACTTAAATTAAAGTTATACCGCTGATTATGAATTTTTAATAAGTACTCAGTAGGTATCATCAATTTGGGTTCAGGTTAATTACTGTCACTACAGTAATTAGCTTGGGTCTAAATTGATGATCAAGATTTATAATTAGAAACGATAATATCATTAAACTGTCGACTATCATAAATAAAACAAATCTGATATTCTGGCTTGTATAAAGTTTTATTAAATATCTAAATTAGATCTTTTAAAGTTATAATACCAAATATTAATGGTGCTACTATACAAATAATTTTATCTTAAAATTAAATTTTTGACCCTAATTAAAATACTAAATGAAAGGATAAAGTAAACATACTTTAAACTTATTATTTTCATTTAGTTTGTGAAGCAAAAAGAAACGGATGATAATTAAATTTTATGGAACTTAAACAAACCCATTTATATCACTTGGAATTATTTTAAAGTTTTTTTTGGAAAAACAAAAAAAAAGAGAACTCTATGAGAGTTCTCTTTATTTTCTGTACTCTTTTTAGGGTTCCATACCTCAGTCGGCAATAATGAAACCCTTATAGGATCACTTTGTTGTAAGACTGTCTTTCCATCTGTCAAGAACCTTTTTCTCAGAAACGCGTAAAGGTATTAAGCTGAAATTTATATCAAATACTTAAGTCTGCAACCCCTTGGAGCAGTAAAAAAATCAAACGGTCATATCTTTTGATCTCGTTAATGTGACCGTTTTTGTCGCATATTTGGCGATTTCACAAAGGAACCAAAACCTATACGGTGCTTTCCGTTGACCAAGAATGATGCAATTTGGCAAGAACGAATGTCTTACAGCGCATGTAAAGGAAAAAATCTGAAAACCGTAAATATATATTTGTCGGATCCGTACGTGCATAAAATGAATTGGAAAGCGCGCCAGCGTGCAGTGGTGACATGACGCAACTTACTAACCAGTTTAAAAACACACGGTGTGCTTGTGCAGAGCCACGATGTCCAACTCGAGGGAGGACGACATTCAGTGTCGGATCGCGGCGAAGTTGAGACGTCTTGGAACTGTACCCGAATCATTGTGCCCCGTGTTATTGTGTTAAGTTGTAATCTCAATCAATTCGTTAGTTTGCTAGAAACAGTGTATCACCCAGTGTGTTTTCATAGCACGAAACCCATTGTCTGCCGTCATGATGTACGTGCCTAACGAAATAAATCCTGATAACAAAATAGTTACAAGTTTATACGGAACTAACTCGCACTTGGCCTGTTTTTTAATTTTTATAGCTACCTGTTTTTTCCATACAGAATACCCATTGCTCATTACGAAGCGTTTGTAGCAGTTTAAAAATAACAAAAAAACTCTCAGAAATCTGTTTTTTTTTGTCACACCATTTTCGAGTCACATACTTTCAGTACGCCTCGTAACACAGGCCTCGTCTCAGTGACATCTCAACAAATCTCTCCCGTGAGACAATGTCGGGTGAAAAGTTCACTTTACTTACTGTCACTCAACAGATAATGAACACATAGTAGCGGCAACCGGGTCGTTGTGCTGGCGCCGCACGCGACCTACCCTTATTACAGGCAAAAAAGAAAAACAAATGCCAACCAGCTACTCGCAACCTCCTACGTGCCCCAATACAGAAAGGCAATTTACATTTTTCCAACAAAAACTCGACAAAACAAACGTAGTGCTGAGGTTTTAATAAGAACCGACTGAAAACTTAAAGATCCTTTCAAATACGATTGTTCTACTTAGCTCAATAATAGCCCCTCTAATCCAAGATGCGTTAATTCCCACCCCAATACCAACTCTATTACTCGATCGTTAGAGTTCATTGTTTCACGACTGACGATCGAGTTAGGACTTTCTGTCAAAATGAAATAGAATTAAAGTAGCAGGTGGAATTATTTCTATTCTCATTTCTACAAGGTTTGAATTAAAATAATAATACAAATCGTTTTCTAGGAATAATGTTACACTATTCGAGTATAATAACTGCGTAGTAATTTTCATTACTTTATTTTGGTAATTATAGTAAGCCGTCCCGGTAATTAATTACAGGGAAGTCGCTGCTTCGGATATAATTGCGATTGCCGGATCAAGAAAAAGAAGGACAAAGTTTTATTTCACTGTTTGTCTTCAGTCTTGTAATTAAATATTCGAGATTGTTCGGAAATAGAGACATAGCAAATAATGATGTTTCTGTAAAGAACATCAGCTACGTATTGTTGTGTTTTAATAAATAAGCTCTTCTTCGTCATCGTGTCGATGATTTCCCTTATTTTAAATTAAATTAGTTTTGACCAGAACTCTGCCACCTCGACGGTGTTGGTGGTGGCCTCAGACAGGTCCCTCAAAGTGCACGTGGAACCACACATACTGCAGGCCAGGAGGTGAGTCACACATGGCTTCATCGGAATACCCCCACCGGAGCAGGTTGTATCTGCAGCGGCCCACCTGGTTTCGTAATCAATTTAGGGTCTTCCAGGTGGGCCATGGTAGCAGGTGTCCCGGTGAGAGCCTTTCAATAAACAAGCCAGTTTTTTGGTGAATAATAAAGAACAATGGACGAGGCACAAGGAATGTGTAAGGATCGTAACACGTGGCGTATTGTGGTTTCTGCCTGTGTGTATGGATAAAAATGCGTGAGTTAATGTATGTACTAAATAATATTCTATATCCGTAAGTCATGTTAGAGATTCAGCACGTTATGCAATAAGGATGCCGTCACAATCACCATGTTTGGAAAATAACTGGTGATCAATATTATTCGTGATCTTATAACCACGCATGAAAATCGTGACTACACCGCGAACTATTATCATCATCATCATTATTTCAGCCGTAGGACGTCCACTGCTGGACATAGGCCTCCCCTAAGAGTCGTCACATTGACCGGTCCCATGCGACTCTCATCCAGCGGATCCGTGCAACCTTCACCGTCATCGGTCCACCTAGTGGGAGGCCTTCCAACGCAACGTCTTCCGGTTCGCGGTCGCCATTCCAGAACCTTTCGACCCCATCGGCCATACACAAGAGAACCAAGGTTACCGACGTAGCCCAAAGAATTGCCAAACTTAAGGGCACATTGCTCGCAAACTATTATACTAAAATGTATTTATTTAAATTTCATGTACAGACATCAGCACATCAAGCTACCCGAAACTATCAAATTTTTCCAATCAACCTTTAACCTAATTCTTTAGCGATAAAGTTGAAAATACATTCAAGAAATTTACAGATTGTAGTATCTTAATGTGCTGACGTCTGTACAATAGTGGAACCTTATAGGCGGACTTAATACCACAAAGCATTGTCTACCAGTCAACCTTTGAGTTAAAAAGGACAACATTGCGTTGTGTAGAAGGAAAAAATCTATTTTAAATATTAATTAAAACAGCGATATTTTATAATATCATTTCGTTTTTTTTTAGTTCGCCCATTTTGTCTCACTTCTGGGCAAAGGCCTCGCCCCGACGTTGCCAATTCTCGGAACGCAGAGCCTTTATAAGGCTATAATATTTATATAGAAGAAAAATATAGACCATTAATTAATACCTACTTTAAAGTACGGAGAAGTAACCATTTAAGGCGACATTAAGCGCCAGCGCCCTTGAGCGAGTCGTCGAACCGTCGCCCGCAAGGGCTCCCGCACCAAGTTTATTCGAAAAAACAACCCCCCTTGATTTATCAAACACAATAAAAATAAAAACCGTATACTAAAATATGGGTCATTAAATTGTCTTTTAGATGGTCAAAGTTTCATGCAAATACGCCTGATAGTTTTTGCGTGATTATCGTTTTTTTGCCCGCGTTAGACATTACTTTACAAATTAATTACACTATGTTATAAAAATATAATTTCGTATTTTCACATATTAAATTATGAAGAAAATTGTCTAGTATAACATATATTTTTTTCAAAGAAATAAGACTAGAAGTTTAGACGTGATGTTCAATTTAAAATCATTAAAAGACGTATATCTGCGCCTTAATCTGCTAGCCTTTTACAAAGTAGCCTCAAAGAAGGCAGAAGAATATCAAATGATAAAATAGAACGATTTCTCTGTAAGCTCACCATATAAGTTATCGGAACTCTTATCCCTTCTAAATCACATGTATTCATTTTGTCGATATTCGCAGAATTATTCCCGATCCAATTTCGAGCTTATTTATTTTCCTTATACCTGGCTGGTGCAGTGATCTGTTTGAACATATCGGTATTAGTTTTATTTCTTTTTCTCAAACCGGTACGGATATTTTGCGGACTAGCTGCGGACAACGGACACTGACTCATACTTCAGGACATTCGTCAGAGTCCGGTATTCAGAGCCGCGAACTCAATTTGTCTTGACGGAATCTTTATACATCTTGTAAGTGTAGTTTTTTTAATGTGTTCTTTTTCAATCGCTCAAAAGTGCGCTGAAATAACCCGGGAAGACATTTATTTTTCTTAGAAGCCAGTAGCTGTATTGTTTTTTCGATTCTAAGTAAATCTATCTTTGTTTACTCGCATGCGGTTTAGATGCCTGTAGACTCAGAATAAGCCGTATTCATTTTTATTAAGCCGTATTTATTTACAAGAGTCAAACCATATGGAGGGTGAATACTATAACAAAAATCTTCTTTTAAAACTCAATGACATTGTATCATAATAAAAGTATTCCATTTACTTTCTCAAAGTTTTAAAAATTCAACGGTCGTCATTCTTATTCCTAAAATAAATAGTTTTTGGTTCTAGATAACATTAGGATTTTTCATAGTAAGAGTTAGCAAAATAACTTAAAACAACTCACCTATACAACGGTACATCATTCTTGTACCAAACGACGAGGAGCAGCGTATCCGAGGCCTGTGTGGAGCGAGTGTCACACGGCAGTGTCGCGTCACCGCCCGACACCGCTGACACTTTCACTATGTCTAGAGACTCCGCTATGACACTCGGCGTCGGCCGGAGACCTGTTGACAATTACCGTTTGTGAGGTTATAATGCCTTTCAAAGGAATGCTTAAAAAGATACGTTAGATGTGTCGGCTAAAAATCTGTTTGCTAAGACGAATAACCTCACACATTCCCAAGGAATGATAATTTCAATTATCAGTGTGAGCGTGGCAATACTATTTGGATGACATTATTGTCAATGAAATAGAAATGCGACCATTTTATGACGCAGTAGGTCTAATGATACATATCCTCTGAAAATAAAAACAGATAAAAAAGTATAATTCCATAGCGTTATATTATCTACAAGTGAAAACAAATTAGTACCTACATTGATGCGGAATGAGAAGCAAGGACAACACAGAAAGTAATTAAAACAGCAGAAATACAGCCCTGAGTCAAATAAAACTGGATAAAAACAGTGTGGTCGGTAGTATGTGCATTGCTAATAATTCACAATTAAAAGATACGCTAGCAAACTGATGGGATGGATGGATATAACTAAAAGGGATTTTTTTTTTTTAATATTATTGCGATTTTTTTTATCACACCTTCTGTGAAAAGTATATTTTTTCCGGCCGCGGAGTGTTGCATCTTTAACCCAAGGCTGGATTTAGTTTTACAGAACTATAACCAAATATTCCTGTATTTCATTATGATTGGAAAACAAAACATTGATATACAACCACGAAAAAATAATGAAATGTCAGCAAGACAATGCAGTATTAACTGTACCAACAAGAAACGCTGAACGAATAGTAATACTTCCATAGCGTACCGATCGAAACTTGGCACAGCACACCGCAGGTTTACGTCACCCTAGTTAATAACTCTATTATTTTTCTGTCGAAAATGAAGCAAAGCCGATACGAAACCCTGATAAACTTTTATTCCAGTAATAGAAAAATTCTCGTTGTTATTTTGATTGTAACTTTCTGGTTGAAAAATAATTGTTATGAACGGAACTTGCATGTCATTCTGTATTGTTAGTTGGTCTGTAATTATTGTTCTACCGTGTTGTGTTAATGTGAACTGATTAGGTCTGTTATTTATTTATTTATTTTATGAAAGGTAGCTTCACAGCTGACAGTACATTAACATGTCGGATCCGGTCGTTAGTATGGACGTAGAATGAATCGCAATTACGCCAGTGTGCAGTGGTGACATCACACGACTAACCAGTGTACCCACAACACAGCGTGTTTGCATAGAGTCGGGCGAACTCGCAGCGAGGACGAGATGGAAGTGTCTGATCGCGGCGGAGTTAAGACGTCCCGAAACTGTTTCCGATTCATTGTGCGTGTAATTGTGTTAAGTTGTAATTAAAAGTAATTTCAAGCTCAGAATGATGTACTGAATACGTGGTAACCGTTTTCGTGTCGGTGGCCCTTCTAGCCTATACAACATTAATTTTAGTATATGCGAAACCTGATACACGTGTCTAGTATTTTTATGTAAAGAATCTATGTGCAAAATTTCAAAACTGTATCATAAAAAATCACAAAGTTATAAGCTTGTTCTGTTACCTAGTTGTGCGCACAAAAACGCGGTCACCACGCAGCGCACGCCTCCAGCGTCGTCTTGAGCTCATTGATAATAATAATTTGGCAGCAGGTACCTAAATGATTGAGATAGGTACTCAAAGTCGCTCGGTATCCAACTTTTAACTTTTTTAAATATTTTTGGGAAAAAATATAACATGGTTTAAAAATTATTGGAAACGATTCAGTTATTTATTCTGAACAAACTATATTCAGGTTTCGCATATACTAAAAATAATGTTGTATAATGCGGGTAAACGCAAAAAAGGCGACATCTTCATATAATTAGTGGAGGCCGAAGGAACCGATAACAGAACTGTTATTATAGGATTATATTATAGGATGTCCCATCCGTTTAAATAGACAAAATAAACACCTAGATACATGTATCTATTTTAAATCAGTTTATTTTTAAAGCAATCTTTTTAAAGGTTGAGTGCGTAAACACAGACAAGCACTCTTTACTTTATCACAACTGTTCTTCGAAACGTTGAAGGAAAATATCATTCTTATTATATACTAGCTGTTGCCCGCGACATTCGTCCGCGTGAAATTTTAGCCTATAACCTTCCTCGATAAATGAGCTATCTAACACTAAAAGAATTTTTCAAATCGAACCAGTAGTTCCTGAGATTAGCGCGTTCAAGCAAACAAACAAACAAACTCTTCAGCTTTATAATATTATTAGTATAGATTTATAACTCCCTTGTTGGTCTAGTGGTCCCAATTGCGACTGCTGAGCACGAGGCCCTGGGTTCGATTCAAGGATCGGCCAGACTGTTATTGGGTTTTTCCTCAGGGATTTCTCATTAGCAGACGCGGAGTGTAGATTTGTGCCCGGTTGATGGCAATAGTTTCGCCCCCTATTACATGGGACTTAAACATAACTGGCGAGATGTGGGTATATAAAGTAAACCTCTGTCTAACTCTTCGGGGATTACAGGCGTGATGTTATGTTATATGTATTTATTTATTATCAGACAGACAAGACAACTGATCCTCTGCCTGTATCCTGTTGTTCACCACTAGATTTTCTTTTTTCAGTAAGTGTGTCGTTTCGTTTTGTAGTAAGTGTGTTGTGTGTGTGTGTGTGTGTGTGTGTGTGTATGTCTGTGTTGTGTTTATGTTCTGTCTGTCTGTGTGTGTCTAGTCGATTTTTAAATTTGTTTACGTTTTGGGCTGAGACTACAACTTCTGGGAGATTATTCCTATACCGTGCTCTAGAAATAGACTAAAATTTAAAGTTATCCTCCAACGAGCACCAGGCCTGCGATTATGGTCCACTTCATCTCGCACGGATGAGGCCTGTTTCCCATCAGTGGGATCATAAATAGGCTGATTTATTATGAATTTACTTTTAAACCAGCTATATTGAACACAAAATGCTCAATACACGTCATGATTTCATTGTTCCAAAAAGGCTTACACGAAAGAAAAATATGCAAATATGGCATCCTGACTTAACAAACGCGAATCATGATCAGCCAGTAAGAATTTCGCGACTCGATTTCCTTTAGAAATCGTTTGAGAAATTCGAATTGTTCGGTCCCAGTGAATACCAAGCGCGATCGTGACAAATGGCCCGATTAACAATCCTGGGTCCCGAAGAAGAGATGGTGCGACTAACGATGCAATATATCAAAGGATTTTTCTTAACGCTGACGAGTCTCTCCAGTTATTTGCTTGTTAAATATTAATGTGATCATAACCTTAATGCCTTGAAGATCTTGCTGACGTGGGGTTGTGGAGACAGAGTTTATTATTTGAGTTTATTTGAGTTGAGTCGCGTTTTATTTGATCAAACTTTTATTTGACGTTTAACTGTTGTACTACATAAACATGAGGTATGTGTGTTCTTTAAAAAAAAACCGATAACACCTTCATTGAACATCTTGCAAGTTTAAGATTTTAATCAACTTGCATAATGCATAATCAGCCTATAATGTTCCCACTGCTGGGACACAGGCCGCCGTTCTATGAGAGGGAGTTGGCTGTAATCCACCACGCGGCCCCAGTGCGGGTTGATAGATGTGACATGTCTTTGAATGTTAGGTTCTAGGACATGCCGGTTTCCTCAGAATGTTTTCCTTCACCGTTTTGAGAGCAGTGGTGATGAAATAAATTACACAAAGTTAAGCGCCTCCCTTTTTTTTTTTTTTTTTTTTTTTTTTTTTTTTTAGGATGGGAAATCATCAAATGACCCCCCCCGCTCTGGGCGGAGCGGAAGGGAGTGTCAGACTTGTACTGACTAAAACCCATCCATGTTCCTTCTTTGCCCTTTGTGTTCCAGGGCCGCGGTATCTCTTTCGAACAGTCCCGCAGCCCTGGCAGGCATCGGCCCGTGCGGACCCCTACGTGGTTGCTGACATCTCTTTGCGCGCGTGGAACACGAACGCGCCGTCGACACGGCCTGTCGTCATAAGACGGCCGGACGGCGAGCTAGCCCAAAACTCGCCGTCCACAGGCCCGCGCCTACGGTGGCCAGGGGCCACCACGTGACCCCCGACGCCCAGGGCGTCTCCCGCGGCGGCTGGGACGTGAGGCTCTTTCCCTCTCACGTTCCGCCACCTCCTTCACTGGGTTCGAACCCACGACTTACTGTTCGTAAGTCAGGGCCGCCAACACTAGGCCACCGCTGCTCTCTTCAATATCGATCAATTCAATTAACTTCCAATATCGATTAATTTTGAAGGTACACCAATTACCAAAAATCGATGATAAAATAGTTAATAACTAAGTAGTAGTTAGTTAATTACTTCACCCATCTGCCTAGCTTCTTCTCAACTATGTTAGAGCCAGTTTAACCAGCCAATCAGCCGAATGCAGCTAAATACCAGTATTTTATGTGGAGTGAATGCCTTTCTGACCTCCACAACTCTAGAGGTTATTGGGTAACACGACAGTCATATTAACTTTACTTGATAAACTGTGATTGAAGTAACCACATCTTGATGCCCAAAGCCCCATTGACACCTAATCAAATACCAAAAAATTTCTTTATTAACTTCCTAAGACAACTATAACACTTGTGATAACTACACCAGTTTAATACGCCATCTCCAAAAAAACATTTCATTACACTTAAAACAGCTCCAATTTGATGAACGAAACATACTAAACAGTAATAAATTACACCAATTACATTAGCGGCTTCACTACCGTCAAAACGCCTTAGTTTCCACCCGAAACGCCACCTCTAAAGGAAAATACGAGAACCATACGTACATACATAAAAGCCGACAACCTATTAATAGTCTTAATGGAGTTTCTGTCTATAAATGTCTGTTCTCCTCGATAAACTGGTGATATATATCTGCCTTGTAAAACAGTACCTATCCATGTATCTATAAAATAAGTAGGTGTATCAATTTAGTGTGGGAACCTCGAGGATTACTAGCAGGTCTGCGATTGTATGAATCTTCGTCGCGTGTTAGTGGGGTGTATCATTAGCTGTGCTTTGGATGTGAAATATACGTATTAATATAACTAAATAGACCAATATACGTGAACCTGGTTTAATGTCCTGCTCTTTCGACGCATTTCAAGGTTGGTCCAAAATTAAAATTCTTTGAATTTTCTCATTAATACCTGGAGTTTTGATTTGAAGAGCTCGTGGCTAAATAATAACAGCCGCTCGGGCCGATCTTTAGGTTAAGCCGTGCTTAGGGCACGCCACCATCGTGGCGATAAGTCCCCTCTTTGAGGAGTGGCTAGAGAGGCGCCACGGCGCCCTCACCTTCCGCCTGACGCAGGTCCTCACCGGACACGGTTGTTTCGGGAGGTTCCTGCACCGAATCGGGCGGGAGGAAACGCCCGGGTGTTTCCATTGTGAGCATCGTCCGGAGGACACGGTGCAGCACACTGTGGAGGCCTGCCCTGCTTGGGCGGAGCAGCGCCGTGTCCTCGTAGAGGCGATTGGCGGCGGCGACCTCTCGCGCCCGGCCCTGGTTCAAGCCATGGTCCGGAGCGAGAGGGAATGGGAAGCCGTCACCTCCTTCTGCGAAGCAGTCATGCTAGTGAAGGAGGTGGCGGAACGTGAGAGGGAAAGAGCCTCACGTCCCAGCCGCCGCGGGAGACGCCCTGGGCGTCGGGGGTCACGTGGTGGCCCCCGGCCACCGTAGGCGCGGGCCTGTGGACGGCGAGTTATGGGCTAGCTCGCCGTCCGGCCGTCTTATGACGACAGGCCGTGTCGACGGCGCGTTCGTGTTCCACGCGCGCCTCAAAGAGATGTCAGCAACCACGCAGGGGTCCGCACGGGCCGATGCCTGCCAGGGCTGCGGGACTGTTCGAAAGAGATACCGCGGCCCTGGAACACAAAGGGCAAAGAAGGAACATGGATGGGTTTTAGTCAGTACAAGTCTGACACTCCCTTCCGCTCCGCCCAGAGCGGGGGGGGTCATTTGATGATTTCCCATCATAAAAAAAAAAAAAAAAAAAAAAAAGGTTAAGCCGTGCTTAGGTTGGTCTGTGGATGGGAGACCACCCATTATATACCGAGTTTCCTCCGTGCCTCGGAAAGCACGTTAAGCAGTTGGTCCTGGCTGACATTTGTAGATCTTTGACAGTCGTTATTGGTAGTCAGTGTTTCAAAAAGTCTGACAACCAGTCTTACCAAGGGGTATCGTATTACCCAGTACTAACTGGGATCAGGCAGATAGGCAGTCGCTCCATGTAAAATACTGGTATTCAGCTGCATCCAGTTAGACTGGAAGCCGATCCCAACATTGTTGGAAAAAGGCTAGGCAGATGATGATGACCTGGAGTTTTGATGTGCCCGGTTGATGATAATAGGCGAAATGTGAGTGTAATATTACTGTAGATACTCACCATCATCATTCTCTATGCCCTTATCCCATTTTATTTGGGGTTGGCGCAACATGTGTTCTTCCATACCTTTTCAAGATAATCAGTAACAACTGGTTATTTCAGCAGTCACCCTCTTTTCTACCTTTGTACTAAAGCTCAAAATTTCGTCTCATTTTGTATCCATCAAGAACGTCAACATTCCCTTTGATATCTGTGATTATTTTGACAAAGTTAAAAAAGCAACAAAATTTAGTTTACCCATTACCTTTAAATAAGCTTTCAAACCAGATTATTGTATCCCGATAAATTTATCTTAACGCAACCCAGATTGTACCGGCCTACATCTATATTTAGACTAAGTGGATTTTGATGAATGTTCTGCCAAACAATTTGTCATGTTCTGTAAGTAAGTTTGACTGCAAGCTTTATATACTTCATGTTGTTATTTAGTGCTTGGCGCTATAGCAGCTTAGGCAAACTGACCTTCTATTAGTGATGACAGAGAATGACGCTTTCTCTTTGTCGATTGGTCATCTGATACAGTGATAAGTCCAGAGTAATTGAAATAAGATCCGGTCATTAGTATGAACTTGGAATGAATTGCAAGTACGCCAGTGGTGACATCACAAGACCTACTAACAAGTATACCCACACCACAGCTTGCTTCTACAGAGCCCTGATGTTTACAGCTCGAGGCGAGGACGACTTTCAGTGTCTGATCGCAGCGGAGTTGAGACGACCAGGAACTGTAGCTGATTCATTGTGCCCGTGCTATTGGGTTAAGTTGTAATTTCAAGTAGTGTTAATAGTAACAGTGTATCGCACCCAGTGTGTTTTCATTGCACGAAACCCCATCTTCTGCCCACATGATGTACCTGCCTAACGGAATATATCCTGAATATCCGACATATATATCCTATTGAAAGTCGTGGTAAAGAGAGAAAGGAGTAAATAAAGCCGTGACATCAGACAGGGGAGAATGAAAGAAGAAAACGTGTTGCGCCGACCCCAAGTAGAATGGGACAAGGGCAGGAAGCTGATGATTGAAAACCGTGGTAGAAGTACAAAACACTATTTTAAGTGATTTCTCTTTTGTCCAGGGCCTCTTGTATGTACAATTGAATAAGCATGTATCATGCCACAGATGGTCAAATGTCCCATAAAACTTTTAGACAGCAAGTCTCGAAAAAGAAAATATATAAACACGAAATATGAGGGTTCTAGTTCGCATAAATGGAATTTAGTAAGCGTTTTTCATTTTACAAATAAAGAGCCAGAATATCGTGCATAAGAAATTTCAAATATACACGATTATGATTTTAGTGAGGCTTAAAAACATAATAGTTAATTTAGTTAAACATCCCTTAAAAAATATTTGAATAGCCCTCTTTCAAACTCTAAACATAACACCTATAGTAACAACTCATCAAGTAAGCGCTATACCACGTTCCATTTAAAACGAACGAATTCATTGAGTACAGCGGCTCCCGTGAGAGTCGACCTTATTTCCACTACATAAGTACCTACATGTCATGGCGCGAATCATGTCGTGAACTGACGTTAACTCCAACCGATTGTTGTATAAAATGGACAAAGTGTAGTCGAGTTATTTGATATTACATTTCCTGGCTAAATCTGTAGACGTTTTCGGAGAACGTGATTTCTGGGATTCATTTGTTATGTGTTTGCTGTTTTTGACAGTGTGCAGTGTTGTGTTGTTTGTTATTAGAGTATTGGCTAACTGATATTGTATATCTGACTACTGAAACGGGTTTAATGCAATGATATTATAAATAAAAAGAGATAGATATTGCACTATCGCCAGCAAACTGTTGCAGACACATTTAGACAATTGTCGTAATTTAAGTACTTCAAGCGCAATAGCTATCTCTTTCTGTATCATACGTTCCGTATTACCTATCGCAGTCGTAACAACTCAACGATATTTGAACGCCGCTTAGTATGAACGTAGCGTATCTTTCTTTATAATATCATTGGTTTAATATCACAGACAAATGATAATGCTTAAAGAAAAGGATAAATAGAAAACAAAATAAAAGCTATTATTACAAACATGGTACAGATTAGTCGACAGCAGCTCGTCATGACTGTGATGTGAAGGCTCAGCATGATGTTGTGTTATGGACCCTTACCACAACGCTGAGTTTCAGTAGTCTCCCAAAAATGACGTGTGGAATCAGATATTCAAAATAAAAAAGGAGAGACATAATTTATATAACAACTATGAATTGCCAATAGTTATACACTCCAGATCTTGATGCTTTACTTTTAAAAATTTATATTCTTCTTCCAACCTAAGTATGCAAACGATAAATAGTTTCATGGTTTATGAAACTGAAGAATCTTCAATATTCCAAAGAATTTTAATAAAGCAACTCTGCCATCGGACCCTTAAAACAAAACTACCTACTAAGATCCTCTCCAAACTGTCCAAGACTGTGCCCGTTCTAAAAAAGTCGAAGCACCTTCGCAGGTATGTCACAAAATTTATTCTGTCACATTTATTTCTAACATAAAAACGTTATTGGAAAAACGTGTCGAAGTTATGAACCTACGTAAGCACAAAGTGAAATCCGGATCCGGATCCGATATTCAGTGCGTACCGAATTCCGGCGCTAATCGCCTCGTTAGTCACAACGCCACACGGATTATCTCCGGTGGTATAATACCGGAATATATGCTTTTATGCAATACCAAGTCTTTCTTTAGGTCATGCCCTAATTGTATTTAAGCCAATTTTCATTTTTAGAGCATTTCATTGTTAGGTAGGCAAATACTTTATGTTGTATAATTTTTTTCATCAAAATGGCTCAGGGAAACATCGTAAGGAAATCGACTAGTCCTAGAACAGCACAGTTCGAAGACATGTGACATCTACCAACCCGTGCTGGGTCTTCATGGTGGATTACGGCCCACTCCCTCTCAGAAACAAGACACATGTGTCCCAGCAGTGGGAACATCACAGGCTGATTGATTATGCTTATTTTATCTTTAGACCAACAGTCCGATCCATTGTTTTATTTATGTCAATATTCATTTTTAGGACATATTTTATTTCGGATCTCTTTCGACAAGCTTCCGACAGTTTTCGGCTGTTATTGACAGATTGTTCGGGAGTGTGTTTTGAATTTCACATTATTCGGGATTGCAAAAATGTGTTTTGTTTTTAGATTTATATGTAACTAGTTGTGCCCGCGACTTCGTTCGCTTGGAAATTTTGATGTGTACCTATGTGTGAGAAAAAAAATAGATAGCTTATGTTCTTCCCTAGGATAAAATATATCTCTTTGCCAAATTTCATTACGATCCGATCAGCCGTTTAGTTGTGAAGAGGTAACAAACAAACAAACAGAGTTACTTTCGCATTTATAACAATAAAGTATGGATTTCTAAAGTACAACGTTCAAAATTGCTTGTTGGGTTTGTCCGTCTAAAGATATGATGGTATGTGTAACCACTGTATTTATTTTGTAATGGTTATTTTATAATACACTTATATTTAAGTATAAGTAGAATAGAAAATTAGATGATTTGTCAAGTCGTAATAACCGCGCGAAGCAGGGCAGGGACACGACTTATTTTATGAAATGTTGTTCCAGAAATATACCGGTCGAAGGCTTGACAGAAATCCCGTAATGGTAGGAGTATTGGCGCAGTGGTTGAGCTCTTGGCTTACTGCGTTGTGAAGTGCTGTAAATATTATGTAGTAAAGCTTGAAACATTTTTTTCTCTAACAACTTATTCATAGCGATATTGAAACCCCACAAAAATAACCAGTTAGATAGATCATAACAAGGTTTTCGCGGTTTCAAAAGATTTTGAAATAATAGCAAAAAAGTGATAACATTTCCTTTATTAATTAATAATCTTTTGATCAGACAAATTGAACGACGCGAATTTACAAAGATTGTTAAATTCTTTGTCTGCTAAGTCTTGAAAATTGTTACATAATATTAACTCAAATCACAAACAATCAAACGACATTCTCGTTGTATTTGACTCGTCAAATAATTTGCGTCTTTATTTTACTTCCTTTCAATTTTTCGACAATATTTATCAAGGATTCACTTGATTTTCATAAAAACCCGGTACCACGCGTATTCAGATAATATCAAAAAGCTTTAAAAAATATTAGTTTTTCCATTAACGCAGAGTCTACGGTTGCCTACAAAATGGACGATATAGTGAATGAACTTCGAAATTTGAATTTTATGACCGTTAAAAGCTAGCGGCCATATTTATTCATAAAGCAGTAATGTGTTTCAACTTAGAGAGTTAATATTGGGAGTGGGTTCATAGCGTTCTATCACTTTAAAGCGATTATGTCAGCCATTTATGATTCGAAATAAAATGGAGTCACATTAGCCAATGGATCGACGGAGGGACTAAAATTATCACCCTTGTTCTTTTTGAAGAGCTGAGCAGAGGTAATTTTGTAGGTACATAAGCAGTACCCACAAAGGCAACGGTTTTGAAAAAACGATTAAATCTTTTATTGTACTTTGCTGTAAAATTCCTAAAAACTTCTGAAGAGCCGTCAAGGTATCTATACTAGTTGGTTTAATAATTAAACAACATAGGTAGTACCTGCATTTTTCGAAGAGATAGCCATATAGGAAAGAAAACATGTTTATTTCGCACTTAAAGAAATAAATAAAAAAGACTAAAATGTAAACAAAACATACAACACCTTCGCCTTGTTCGGAGACAGATTCTTAAATAAAACCCAACATAATACCTACTTTTCGATCCAGCAGAACATTTCTATTCTCATCGGACAAAAGTTGCATTTTCTACCTTTTGTGCTGGGGAAAGTATAATAACATTGCATGAAAGCGAACTTCATGAAAAGTAATTAATTTATATTTTCATACTGTCTACAACTTAAATCCTTTGACGATGACAAATGCAATAATAAAGAGCATTAAATTTTATTATGCATGTAACAGTCTTTATAGTAAAGTACAGCATTTTATTTTTAAACAGTACTTTTGTGAACAACGGCTTTGAGTAAAATGTGAACAAGATAAAGGTACAAAAAACTTTGTAAATACTTGCGTGCTTATTTAATAATAATTAGTAGTGTCGAGAGAGTTCTTGTACCTATTAATGGCCAGAATAGCCCCAAATAAAATAAATAATAATATTGTAAATTTAATGGCTTTCATTTTAATATTACTGCAGTATTCACTTTGTGATAAAAAAAAAACACGGCGGGCGCTGCTGCTGCGGCTGCTGAGATCCTCAAGCGGTGTAAATACTGTAACCTTATTGGTAACTACAGTTTTGAGCCGTTTGGGGTCGAAATGCTCGGGTCATGGGGCACGAGTGCGCGTTACTTTTTAAGGAAATCTCTCGCCGACTGGTCGACACTTCGCGTGACCAGAGGGCTGGCTCTTTCTTTAGCCAAAGAATTAGCATTGCCATTCAGCGTGGCAATGCTGCCAGTCTTCTGGGCACGTTTCCAGATGACAGCGATGCGGAGGAGTACTTTGACGCCTGAGTGTCCTATTGTCGTCGTTGTTTATATGTTTATATTTGCTTACTTTTAGTCTTATTTTTATCATTACTTTAGTTCTATTTGTAGTCTGTATATAATGTACATTATATAGTTTTATTAACTTTGAGATGAATAAATAGCAAAGTTGAGGACCACTTCTAAATCGAGCATAATTCCCTTGCTTTCAGTTTTAAAGTCGGTCATATTGTCGTTACGTTAACGTCACGTGTTCGTGGTGAGGCCTAACGCTAGCATTTTTTCCAGATTATTTGCCAGATCTAGAAAGATGGTGTTTCCGACTACCACCTACTCACACAAAAACGGCAGTATCTAAAAACTGATTAGCATAACCAGTTTTATTTTAACACAAATTCGATTCCAGCAGTGTGGAGGCCTTGCAAGTTCGCGTGCGGAATTCGCCGGCTTTTTCTCACAAGTACCTATGTATCGTGATACGTGACGGGGCCAAATTGGAGGGGAAAATTTGCCAAGAACACGTAATGTCTGAATTGTGACTTTGACGTTCGTAATATGGAGCGAAGTTTCAAGTGTTGGTTGTCTGGGAGAAATCGATGGCTCTCGACGTCGAGAATGATCCTTGAATTTCGTGTGCTCGGTCTTACTAGCTCAGCTGTGCCTACGTTCCCAGGGCTTGGTTTATTTTGAGCGACGAAAAAGCTGAACCTTTGGCTTATACTACTCTGTTTTGATGTCAAGTGTTTCGGAGAAAAGACTTGTCTTTATCTTGAAATTAATGTCAAGTACCTAAGTCAATAACGGTACGAGTATCATGTTCCTCTCGGAGCGTAATACAATATTTTTATATACAACATGTGTCTCTCTCATCACAACCTACTTTCCGTTTTGACTAAGAATTATTTGACTGGAAGGAAAATAAATTGAACTACATGTTTTCATTGTTTTATTACGTATTTGTAGCCGCAACACGCACTTAAAAGACACAGATGGTGTACAGGTTATTCATATTATTTGTTTGTATCCTATAAAGCTGTTTCGAATAACAAGCCAGCTTGTAATAACTGCACTTATACCAGCAAGTAAATAGGGCAAGTTCCAGCAGCACCCTGAGGGCATCCGCGCTGGGTAACCTGTACAAGTGCTGTAATGTTTTTGTGAAGCCTTTTTTTTTCAATAATTTTCTTTTTAATTTTTTTTATTGGTCGTAATAAACGTCCATTTTTGTTATTATAAAAAGTATGAAAGCCACCCTATAAATATTATCTCAAGTCCTCAATGTAATGATTAGCTATTGGCATTTATGTTTAATATTATCTTCATAATTTGATATCTATATATAACCGGATATTGCTGTGCCATCTCTGACAACCCATCAGCTGCCAATTTTGAACGTGAAATGTTTTGACAAGCGGAAACAATGGCTTAGGCATCAATCTACTTGGATATGATAGACTTTTGAAATATTTGATTAATAAAAATATTATAACTTTGTTTTGGGATTTGATTTTTTGTATAGAATTTTCTCGTTAATCTAGGAGTTGTTAAGTGGTACTGAGCAAAAGGTCTTAGGTTCGATTAACAGGTAGGACGAAGCGTTATTTGATTTTCCTATCTCTCGAGTCTGTATTTGTGTCCCGTTGATGGTAATACATCTTTTTATTTTATTTTCGGATGGGAAATCATCAAATGAACTCTCCCGCTCTGGGCGGAGCGGAAGGGAGTGTCAGACTTGTACTGACTAAAATCCATCCATGTTCCTTCTTTGCCCTTTGTGTTCCAGGCCCGCGGTATTTCTTTCGAACAGTCCCGCAGCCCTGGCATCGGCCCTTGCAGACCCCTTCCTGTTTGCTGACATCACTTTGAGGCGCGCGTGGAACACGAACGCGCTGTCGACACGGCCTATCGTCATAAGAGGGACGGAAGGCGAGCTATCCCATTACTCACCGTCCACAGGCCCGTGATGGTAACACACCTGCCTTCCTATTACATCGCTCTTATCATAACTGGCGAAATATGAATCCACATTACCTCAATTAGTTCGTATTGAGCTACAAGGTACGTGGTCATTACCATGGTAATGCGAGAGCATGTCGATGACGATTCCTGATAAAATGACTATTTGATCAGGGTTTGGACTTTATCTCTACTCAACTTCTTTCGAGCCATATCACCATCAGCTAAACCAAAATAAATCCGTCGTAATCCGATAACAAAAGAAATTATTTTGTAAAAAAAGAAAACAAACCTCTCTCGTTACACCAAACAAAAATCCCTTAAGGTTACATCTATTATGCCATAAAAACAATGTAGTAAAACCATGTCCTGATACTTAGAGAAAAAGTATAAGAAGTTCTCATTAAAAATGACGGGTAAGGACCTGGGAAGTCATTCAAGCAGGGAGGAATTGGACGCGAGGGGGGCGTAAAACGCAGACTGCAGACAAAGAGTGGGTTTCCTACATTTTTTATTACACAATGAATCTTAGAAACGTGCTGCACGCTAAACACCAGACCCGACTCATTGTTATTGTCGCGTTTCTATAAATTACTTAGTATTTTAGGATTACCTAACAATTTAGAGGACAAGGCCAATTGCAGATGTGCATTGGACTTTTGCATGGAAGCATCTGTGTCCGGAGCCTTGTCAGTAATTTGTCCGAACCGGTTTATCCAGTATTTTTTAATTCTGGGCCAGTAATATTAGAAGTAAAAGAAAGAACCCGGAACGGGGACCCTATCCATCAGTGATAATCGAAAGGCGTCTTTACTTAAATACAACTATACGAGTTGGACGGAAGGTACACCGACGCGAAAAATGGTTACCACGTATTCAGTGCACCATTTTGATCCTCCCACCTACATAGAAATTTTTCGTAGGTTATTAAAAAAATGTCAGCTGTCCCATACATTATTACCGTGTAGGTATTGCACTTTTGTAGGAAACAGCAGATTTTTTTTTAAATTTCTATGTGGGGTGAGCTCAAAATGGTGTACTGAATACGTGGTAATCGTTTTCAACCCCGTATTAGCGTTGTTGATAACTAAAACTGTGCTCATAAAAGTGCATATAGGAGGTGTAGATTCAACCAAAAACCGCACCTCAAGGAACTAGACATCCCCATACACCAAGTTGCCTGTTCAATTACATTTCAAAGTGAAGTGAATTCCCACTCTGGAAAGGTAAAAGGCAATATTTAACGTATACCATTCAGCCACCCGGCTAAGCCGGTGTGCAAAAGAGAAAAATCCACTGGAACATTTTACTCTCCCCCTGTATACTCTGTATACTTGCCGCGTATATTTTAACCCGTTCAATAGATCCGTGTCGGGGCTAGTGTTGGATAAAAATTCGTGTTACGGTGCTGTGTGATAGTGTCCTAGATAGTGTCGTAGGTAGAAGTATGATGTTGTTTGAGTTGAAATGAAATTGGTTGTAGGAAAGTTCGAGATGATAATATTCTTGTGTCAGTTTCGGTTTTTTCTTATTTGCTAAATAAGTTTTATTATTATTAAACTTTGTTTAAGTAAGGTTATTATGAAGAAAATGTGTTGCGCCGACAACAAGTAGAAATGGACAAGAGCAAGAAGATGATGATGATGAAGTAGGGTTATTACGTCATCACTGAATAACGTTTTCCCAAATATGTTGGGGTCGGCTTCCAGTCTAACCGGATGCAGTTAAATACCAGTATTTTACATGGAGCGACTGCCCATCTACCGCCACAACCCAGTTAGTACTGGGATAATAAGATACCCTTTGATAAGACTGGTTGTCAGAGTTTCGGGCCACTTAATACCTGTAACGACTGTCAAAGATCTGCAAATGCCAGCCGTGACCAACGGCTTTACGTGCTTTAGAGGCAGGGAGGAAACTCGGTATGTAATGGGCGGTCACCCATCCACAGACCAACCTTAAGATCGACCCGAGCTGCTTTTATTATTAAGCCACGAGGTAGTAGGGTTATTACGTAAATTATACAAACTACAAATAGATTTAACATAATAATTAAAAATTAAGACAAAAAGTAAGTACTTACATAATTATATACAACGACGACAATAGGACACTTAGGCGTCAAAGTACTCCTCCAAGTAAATAAGTTAGATAATAATTATGTGAAAAATGTACTTTTACAGAATTTAAAAAGCTATGAATTAAATTACGCTGTTTCTATAATAAATGCCTGGATATTTTGCATGCTCACTTATTATTATTATTTATTTTCTTTATTTATTTTTTTACAAACTATTTACATTTTTTTAAATATTCCTTAAAAAATAATATAAAAAAACATTCATCATCATGATGATGATGTTGAATATTCCTTAAAAAATAATATAAAAAAACATTCATCATCATGATGATGATGATGAATGTTTTTTTATATTATTTTTTAAGGAATATTTAAAAAAATGTAAATAGTTTACTTATTATTATTATTTATTTTCTTTATTTATTTTTTTACAAACTATTTACAATTTTTTAAATATTCCTTAAAAAATAATATAAAAAACATTACAAAAATATAAAAAATTGTAGCCCACCGGTATCGGGAGCAAGGTCCAAGCTACCGAGAGGGGAACCTCCTAACAATACGAGCCGTGTCCAGAAGTACCGCTTTCTGAATCAAGCCCTTGATCCAGCTGCCTAACGAGAGCCTCCTCAGGTATTGGTCGAAGTTCTTGGCAATTAAGCCATGGGCTGTTACGACTATCGGCACAATGAATTATTATTATTATATTTATCTTTGTTATTATCACGTGGCTAAAACATCGTATAACATTTGTTGTCACTGTTGGTGTTGACTCTATTTACCTTAGTTTAAAGTCAGTAAACTGCTCCCGTTATCTATGGCCCTGAATTATCGTATGCATTTTGTAAGCATAACTTTATTTAATGTTTCAAAATATCACTCAAGGAACCGAAATAATGTTTCAAAATATCACTAAGAAAGGGAAGCCTACTAATAGTAGGTACTGCGGTAATCGCAGTTCGATTACCGCAGTACCTACTATTTTAAAAATTAGGCTTCTCTTTCTCTCGTAACATTAAACCGGTTTAACTGATCCACACACGTAAAAAGGTGCCCAAAATCCGTGCGGCAACGAATTGACACTTTTTATCTTGGGAGAGTAGGTACTGCAATCACTCGGTCCACTGAACGGGTTAATTAATGAAATCTATTAACTCCTCTCTACTCCTTAGGGACGGGAATTGCTTGCAGATTTTTTTTGCTCCGTCATCCTATCTAGCCAATTTCCAACTGTTCGCAGCTGTGTCGGTTTTCATTTTAAAAGTCCCGTACGTAGTGACAGTGCAACACGGTAATGGTTGCGTCTACCAATGAGAAGGCACAGATTTTATTCTGTTGCGATTTCAGTAACTGAGGTTTAGTTCGGATCGGTCCGGAATTGATTGCGGATTTATTTGATGCGGTATTTTTAGAAGGATACTAAACTGGACTGGGTAAAAATGCTTTTACTTTTTACACATCGATGGATATTTATCCAATCGAACAAGGTTTTTTTTTACAAAACGTAATTCAGCAGAATGGTCTCGTTGCTCGTTCTACAAAAATATTATTTGGAAATAATGTCTCAGATTTATTTTGTAATGGATAGATAATATTTTTATTTTAGAGTAGTTGAACTGGAAGACGGTCCATTGTTCAGTAGTTTTAAGTGTGTTGGTTTTTCTTGTTTTAAATTCAAATTAATTTACATAGGGTAAAAAATATACACAAAGAAAAAACACACATAAATATATATTATGGGTGTATTTATGTGGTGGATTTAGGGGTTTTGTGTGTTAAATCCTAAATAAGCTAATATATACACTTTACAATTATTGAATAAGTATATAAACATCTAAAAAGAACAACAGTTTCATTCTCATCTACACTTAAAAATAAATTTCTCGACAAAGTCTCAGCCCCACGCGACGCCAGATTTCCTCACACATTATTTAGTATTCCGACTCCGTACCAAGATAACATGTAGGTGCTCAAAAGGCGTACAAAAGTGTAATGTAAACAAGATAAGATTCGCAATTAAAAATAAAGGTTCCTCGTTAAATGTAACAGTACATTGATGCGACAGTGATATAAATATTCATGGTAGAGTTCTGAACACGCGCTGCGGCATGTTACCGTGCTGGTTTAAATGCTTATGGGTCGTGGTGCAATAACTTTGGGGAAGCGGGAAACTGAAAATCAATTTTCAGAAGTGACGAAGAATTCGATTGCAGAAGTTTTTCATCATTTATAAAATAAGCTGGTTTGAGGACAGGTATAATTCTTTTTTTTTTGTTTCAGTACTTGATTATTTCATTTCTAGGGTTCCGTAACCGAAGGGTAACCAACGGGACCCTATTCCCATATACCCATCTGTCTGTCAGCGGACTGTATCTCATGATCCGTAATAGGTAGTAGACAGTTGAAATTTTCACAGATGTGTATTTTTGTTGCCGCTTTATCAACCAAAATAAACTAAAGTTAAAAAAGGGGGGGGGTAAGTTTTAGTTTATTTTTACTACTTTAGTACGGAACTCTTCATGCACGTGTCCGACTCGCACTTGGCCGGTTATTTCCTTATTATAACTCACATATCGACACCGCAGTATCATAACTAAGATAAACTTACTGTTTAAGATAAAGTCAATGCCTGAATTCGCGGCCACGAGGAAGCAGCTGTAACAAGACAGTCATAACTTTGCTACGTCCAATTTCCGCTAAAACCTTTTAACTTAAAATAACACCTAAGTAAAGAACAATAACACTAATACGCCACTTACACTACACAGACTGCTCGATTACAAAGTATATAAGATACTAAGAGTACATACTTATAATTCCATAAACACCGAACAAACAATCTTATAGTTTCAAAGTTACTTTTGTGGATTTGTAAGCTGGTGTTACTTATTTACGTAATGGTGTCATGATGGTATCTTTGGGAGGTTTTTAAAGATAGATTCTTTGGTACAGCCATGTGCTTTATGTATCTGTCATACCAAATTCAATTGTGTACGTGATTAGACAACTAGAACATATAAGTTTTATAAAACCATAGGTTTCACATGATTTTGCAAAGTTGATTAAATAAACATGACAAGAATAGAATAGAATAGCTTTTATTTGCGTAATTCATGGCATAATAAGGTCTTATTAATAAAGAAAGAAAGAAAGAAAAAGTACTTGTTGTTGTTTTTTTTTGTTTTTCTTGTTGTTCTTGTGTTTTAGGTTTTTTTTTTTAAAGATAATCTTACATGTTTTGGCCATGGACCGTATTTTTAATACGATACATGAATTTGTTGAAAAAAAATATGAATATATGATGCAACACGCCAATTATTCCCGGGGAGATTTAAGCAGGAGGGTATATTGTCTAGGAAGCTCACATTCCTCCAGTTATTCCAGGGTTCGATTACCGGGTCGGGCAAAGTGCTATTGGGTTTTTCCATGAGGAATTTTCTCACTAGCAGCCATGGAGTCTGCACGGTTGATCGCAATAGGCTCGCCTCCTGTTACATGGGACTTAAAAAAAACATAACTGCTAAAATGTCGGTGCACAATTAAGTTCACCTCTGCCAACCTCTTCGGGGATTACAGGCGTGATGCTATGTTATGTTTAAAAGCGCACTTGATGACTGACTTCCCAATAATTATCACAATTTATGTGCAATTTGCTGTAACGTTCTGCTTATCTAGTTACGCCCGTCGCTATTATCTCTGAACTACGATAAGCATGGATTTACAATGAAACAATCAGTGTAATTAATTAATACCTACCAGTTACCACGTGATCAGTCTTGTGGTTTCCGACTTAGTTAATATCAATGGCGACGATCGCTTTAGCAATTTGTACATAGGCTAAAACACAGAGCACGGGGTTTAGAGAAATAGTTTTAATCTAAGTGTCAATATGGCATTTTCAGCACAGTTTCATAAAATTTTGACTCTGAAACTGTTTTATTCGTGCACACCATCACTACTAGTACTATTTCATAACGCAAACATCATCATCATCTGCTTAGCCGTTTCCCAACTATGTTGGGGTCGGCTTCCAGCAGCTAAATACCAGTTTTTTTTTACATGGAGCGACTGCCTATCTGACCTCCACCACCCAGTTTGTAGGTTCTGAGTAATACGACACACCTTGGTAAGATTGGTTGTCAGACTTTCGAGCCACTGACTAACTGTAACGACTGTCAAAGATCTACAAATGACAGCCGGGACCAACGGCTTAACGTGCTTTCCGAGGACCTAGGTAAGCGCTGTTTAACCTGACTATACATAACACAATCAATCATACTCCAAAGCCATTGATTAAAATTAGACTTAGGACTTTTTTAATGTCAAAATAACCTCTGACTGTCCCTTAAACGCTCGACCTGAATTCGTCATTACCTAATGCTTTAGCTAGGCTGAAGAAGCAGCGGAACAAACTATTCAGTAACACAACACATCCATGATGATGATGTGGTGCTGCCCCACAAATGATGGGACTCTTGATATCTTGTCCTGCCTGTACTGTTGTTTGCACATCACAGGAGCTGATGGACGCTACTGAAAGTGCCAAACTCCTGTCAATTTGAATTGACAGCGACACGCTAAGAAGAGGAGAAGAACACATCCATGTGTCAGATTAGAAGAACAATAGTATAACTAATAGGTAGCGTAAGTACGGTCTAAAATTTACAACGTGAGCATAGTCAAAAGACTATCACACATGAAAAACCAAAATAAAACTAAACTAACTGCCGACATTTTTTAAATTCTCAGACCTGTATAATTAAAACATACCACGCAATAAAAAATAAGGACATTTAAAAACAGAAACTTAATTCAGCTTCGTGATAATGCACGTTATTCGCGTGCCTCACGTGCCGGCGGATAAACGCGATGATTCGCTCATTTCACCAGCAATTTGTTGTTCCCTACAGCCGAGAACATTGTGCACGTATCAGATAAACTGAGCCCAATTTACGTGGGAAGAGATCTCTATACAGTAACTAAGGGAGAAAACTGAGGTGGAAACACAATGAGTTGCGGGTCTGTAGTTGCGCGGTTATTTTTCTTTCAACATCACTTTGAAATTCGAACGGTGTCGAAGTGATGAGTGAGAATTGATAGTGAGCCTTAGCTTACTTGCAATTCTAGTCACTGAATGCGTTTAATGCTAAAAGTTTTTAACCCCCGACCAAAAAATAGAGGTAATATAAAATATGTTTGAAGTATGTTCTCTGATCATTAAAATCTGTATCTATTCAAAGCTCGAGTGCAAGTTATTTGTAAGTATTAATTGGTTCACTAAGTTTATTTAGATAAGGCACTACATCAACTGCCTAGCCTTTTCCCAACTATGTTGGAACCGGCTTTTAGTCTTACCGAATGCAGCTGAATACCAGTATTTTACATGGAGCGACTGCTTATCTGACCTCCACAACCCAGCTAGTACTGGGTAATGCGATACTCCTTAGTAAGACTGGTTGTCAGATTTTTTGGGCCACTAACTTCCTGTAACGACTGTCAAAGATCTACTAATGACAGCCGGGACCAACGCTTTAACGTACTTTCCGAGGCACGGAGGAATCTCGGTATGTAACGGGTGGTCACCCATCCACAGACTAACCTAGGCAAGCACGGCTTAACCTAAAGATCGATCCGAGCGGCTGTTATTATTTAGCCACGAGCTTTCTTCCGATGAACCGATTTTGATTAAGTTTTTTTGAAACATAATTCTGTCTCTCTCAACTTCTAAAGATTGACAGAAATGGAACGATATTTTAAAAACGATTAAGTGATTATTAGGAATATTTAAATACGTCGGTCATTGACGCGTTTTAAGTTATATTTAAGGAATAGAAAACTGATTTTCTCATTACTTTATTCGAAAGTTAATGAGAAAAGTTCTGCTAGTTCGATTTTAATACTGTACAAAATAATGGTTGTGTGTAGAAAAAATTGATACAGGCCTCGATTGTGGGATATGCACAGATATAGATAGACCTAGATAACGCGAGAGCAACTACTTCGCGTGCCTAGCTTACGTACAAAAATCGTAAGTGGCCAATTTCGAACTCAGTCTGCATCGGAGCATAGCGCTAGTCGGACGTCAGTGGGCGTCATGGCGGGGGGTAGGACGAGGGGAGCGGCGTCTTTGAATCGATTTGATTTTCCCATCACTAAATAGTGCTTGTGACGTCATAATAGGTAGTCAAAAAATGGCACGCTTGGTTTTCATACAGATCGTGATACTTGCGTTATCTAGGTCTATCTATATCTGTGGGGATATGTGTATCAAACTCATTTTTGATATGATCTGAAATTTTAGTGCATTAGATTTTCACAAAGATCTACAATAGACTAACAACATAACACGACTGTGTGTCTAGTAAACAACACAGGCAACACATCAAGCTATACATAACAGCATAACCTGACCTCGCTTTATATGAGTTTCCTGTACGATGAGAGATCAGTTTAATTTGGTTCTGCATAACTTGGTTGGTCGACGTGCATACACTCACTTTGCGCCACTTAAAACACAATAGTAACAATATAGTTTCAGAAACAAATAAGACCTAACCTCCAGAACCTGCCAAAGTAGCCCCAATAGATAAAAACCTGTCTGATCTACGTGTTGTGGAATGTGCGACTTTCCGTAAAGAGTGACATGGAGTTTCTTGCTCATTCGTCTCCATAGAGATCTACGCTTTGGAATGTGCAACTACAGTACTTTCTCAAGTTGTTATGCCTTGTGACTGTGACTGTAGCTTCGCTTCTTTTTGTTTTTCTGACATTCAAACGTGCCTGTGATGATCTAATTGAAATAAATGCTTTGAGTTTGAGTTTGAGTTCCGCTGCAGTTTGCACCGACATAGAATTTTATCGTTGCGTGTCCGCAACCCGCTGATGTGTCTTCGCCCTAAGGAACAATATTTCTTGATATACAGTAAACGTGCTTGCAATGTGCTGTTATAAAATAAAATAAATATAAACCATGTTTTATGTAACTGTAGCTGGAAGGAGTAGATTTTATTTTAACTTTTCTTGGTTATTGTTTTGTTTGTGTCGTGTTTCGTCCTGTGGAGGTTTTTTCATAAAATGTGAAATGTAGAATTACGTATTGTATGTAATTACGTATCTACTGTATTTGAGTAAATAATAAATAATAATATGTTTATTTTCTAATCACAAACGTTACAGTGAACAGGTATTATAAATTTATTACAAATGGTAAACATTTGTGAGAGACTGGTGCCCGAAATAGGCATA
The DNA here is from genome assembly GCA_905163415.1 of Noctua fimbriata. NCBI lineage: Eukaryota > Metazoa > Arthropoda > Insecta > Lepidoptera > Noctuidae > Noctua > Noctua fimbriata. The sequence continues at coordinate 17,494,664 of LR990931.1, read as the reverse complement.
CAATACCTGCGTTACAGGTCACCAGGCCCCCCAAGACTTGCAGGTATAAAACTAATTTAGATTAATAACCTAAGAACTAATGCGTGATGATTTAACTTAAATACTAGGCACAAGATATTGTAAACAATAAAAAATAAGAAAATTATAATTACTCTAGAGGGGCATATATGTGTGACTTATGTGGATGATAGTATGTGGTGTGTGGAATCAATAGACTCTCAGTTGCCTGATAGTCTAAAGTTTTCAACCATTTACAGACAGTTTGTTTACAGACTGGTCTGTGCAGTGTTTTGTTGATTTTATTATACAAATATCCTCCAAATAACTGAAAAATCTAAAAGAATAGGTACTAAAGGAAATAGTTTGGTATATGTAGGTAAAGCCATAAAGGCTTTCGAAAATGTCTTTCTTATTTGTCGCCTTTGGAGTCAACTCAATTTAGATAGCCATCGACACACTAAGAAGAATGTCTTTGTCATTTTATGTTTTTTAGTTAGCTGGTCCAGAATCATAATCCTATTATGACATAACTAGCGACCCGCCCTTGCTTCGCACAGCGCCACCTATCGGGTCCAAAACAATATCTAATTTAGCCTATATTTTAAGTTAAGCATCTAGCAGTAGAGCGGTGAAAACTGCGTTCAAATGCATGCAGTAGTTTTTGTGTGGTGCCCATATATATATTTTTTCAATATCTTCAATGTACCTACAGACATCGGCCTGTTAAAATTTTATTATATGTATAGATTATAACATGATACAAGCATTTGAAAACTAAATAATAAGACCAGATCTATTCTTATCTCAAACGAGGGATTCTTGTGGTCTTTTTTTCAATTTTAATATTACCGAGCAGACACGATTATCAGAAAGCCTTAAAACCCAGTTACCCATTCCATTTTCGGTGAAAATCCAATAAAATCTAATATTCTATTTATATTCGTGAATTTATTGTAAAAACGGAATCCCTTGAGCGATTCAAGTGGGCTTGACCCAAACCTTCATTATTTTTCTAGTTATTCTAACTTTACCAGTTAGCAGAGCTGTTCTGAGGGTTTTTGAGCATTTTACAAGTATTTGACCTTCTTGTTATTTTTTGAAATTTAGATGTGGTGAAAATGGTTTGAAGATGAAAATGGAATGAATTTGTTTATGTTATGGAGTGACTAAGCCGGCTCACTGATCTCGACTCCGGCTTATTGCAAAACCTATTCGATCACGTTAAATTCTTAGCGTTTATACAGAAAGTGGACAACGACGCAAATAGCTGTCAAATATTTCACTGCTCGACACTAGGAATTTCTCCTGTATCGTGGGTTTACAAACATTTAAACTCACATACACAAACAGCCAGTCCCGGAACAACTACCTGTAGGCCATACAAATATTTGTTCCGTGCGGAAATCGAACCCGCGACATGCAGCGCAGCAACCAATCGCTCAGCAACTGCGCCAGCCGAATTAAACTTCAAATTGTATAGATTAATTTTGTTTCCCATCTAATAGTATCGTATTATTCGGTACTAACTGCATTGTGTAGGGCACATAGGCAGTCGCTCCATGTAAAATACTGGTATACGGCTGCATCCGGTTAGACTGGACGCTGAAACCAACATTTGAAAAAAGGCTAGGGAGATGATGATGAATTGAGTTTCCCATCTTTGCCACCAGACAGCACGCTAGTTCATACAAATACAAATTGACATCAACATTACGCCTGTAATCCCCAAAGCGTCGAGCAGAGGTGTACATAATAGAACACCCACATTTTACCAGTTATGTTTAAGTCGCAAGTAATAGGGGGCGTGCCTGTTGCCATCAACTAGGCACAAATCCAGACTCCCTGGCTGGTACTGAGATATTCCTGATCGAAAAACCCAATGACAATTTGCCCGACCCGTGAATCGCACCCAAAACCTCATGCTCAGCAGAGGCGATTGCGACCACTGGACGAACCAGGCTCTCAAGACAAATTAAATTTCACTAAACTATCGAATAGATATAAAATTTGCAGTAGCCCTCTGATGGTACAGTGGCAACTACTACATATAGACATCAACAACACCAGCACGCGTAGCATGACCACAGTAGAAACGGATTTTCTCTACGGAAGAATCGACAAAATGACAGATTTACAAAAGAAATCTGTCAATTTATCGATTCTTCTGTCGACAAAACCCGTTTTTACGGTAGTTATGCTACGCGTGCAGGTGTACAGCATGCGTGTCCACTCCAGAAACAAAGTTGAAACATCTCATAATGCTTAAAATTTCCGGCACTCTTTAAACCGGGACACAGCAGTTCACAGCAATGTTGGTTACCAGCGAAGAAATAGTTCAGTTCGTAGATAACACTCCCGGACGAAGTTTTTCACTAAAGCTACTAGCAGCTCTCCCACGACTAATTAAAAGTAAACCACAATGTTCAAGCAAGTATAATTTCTCTTGAACAATCTTAACAAGTTGTAACATGAGATTGTAGAATTGTGTTTCAAGAAACAGTTATATCTTGATTATGGACCCTATGTATATCATCATTTGTCTATCCTTTTCCCAACTATATTGGGGTCGTCTTTCAGTCTAATCTGATTCAGCTGATATCAGTATTTTACATGGAGCCACTGCCTATCTGACTTCCATAACCCAGATAGTACTGGGTAATACCATACCTCTTGGTAAGATTGGTTGTCAGACTTTCGGGCCACTGACTACTTAACGACTGTCAAAGATCTATAATTGACAGCCGGGACCAACGGTTTAACGTGCTTTCCAAGGCACTGAGGAATCTCGGAATGTAATAGGTGGTCACCCATCCACCGACTAATCTGGGCAAGCGCAGCTTAACCAAAAGATCGACCGGAGTGGCTGTTATTATTTAGCCCCGAGCGATGTATATGGATTAATAGTATTGTTTTATTAAGAGCTTACGTTAGTGGTAGGCTGCACTTTATGTTTCTAAGCTAAGATGACTATGTACCATAATTTCTTGAAAATTATAAAACAGCATATTTACCTTCAGTATCATCTTCCTGCTATCGAATTAATTTGAGGTCGGCACAGTTCTACGTCTTTTTACTATGCCTCCATCACAGTGTTTACTTTTTGTACTGTACATAACATCTTACACCCAATCCATCAAGATTATGTTTGGACCTTAAAAGAGACTATGACCTATGAGTTGGTTTCGGCTGTTTCCCCTCAGAGTAGTCAGGAACGAAATACCGGTACTTTAAATAAAACTGACAAAAATCCATCCATCCATCCTCAAACTTTCGCATTTATAATAGTAGTTTTCATTCAAAACCTCTGTTTACATTACTAGGTATCTACTTACCAACACAACAGGCCACGAAATTACAAAACCATACCAATACCTACTCGGAACACAAAGCCATCAACATAACCATTCAACATATTCAATTTCAATTAAAACTAAATCTTACATGCCGACGTTCCTCCAATATTGAATTAATCGTATAAACTACAATACTGAAGGGGTGTCCTATTCACCTAATAAAGATCGATACCCGTTCCCGATGAGTACCTGTTACAGGATTGTTTAATTTATTCGGGACCAGGAAATTAGCATCGATACCGATACCACCCAACGTTATAATTGGGGCCTTTTGTTTATTTCCAGCGGCTAGGGATGTGCCTCGGTTTGGGAGAGAGCGTACCGAGTAAGTAATACGTTGGACGTATGCGTATTAATGTGATTGCAAATGCACGTGATGGTTTTGTAATGAAGTCAAATGATTGGTTGTTTCGTTTTTCAATGTTGTGGGACCACAACTGGCAATAACCTGGGTTTTCTTGTTGACTAGCTTGTTCGTCGAGGGCGAGCTGCTCATGAGCTCCCGTGTTATACTACCGGGTCGGGCTAAGTGTTATTGGGTAGTTTATTTTACATCAAGCATTTTCAGAGTCTGCATTTGTGCCCGGTAAACATAACTGGAGAAATGTGGGTGTACTATAATTGGGTACATCGTTGCCGTGGCATGATGTTATGTTTTTATCTTCTTGTGGACCAGCCGGTAAAAAGTCAAACGAATGTAGAAATTTTAATTGAACAAATTTGCGGACTAGGTCTATCAATAGCTAATAAGATCAAAACGTTTTCAGGACCAACGAACTGCAGCTAAGTTCTGATTTTAATTTTAGATCCCGAAAAAAACTTTAAGCTTTATAATTTTATACAAAAGGTCTAAAATTAAAAAGCTTAAAGTATTTTACTTTCTTTAGCAAACGCTCTTTTTGTTTACGAAAGTGGCTTACAAGCTGTTACAACAAAAACTTCCTAATTAAGTAAACAAAGTGACAATCTTTATCAAAATAACAAGTCCGATTAATGGATGACTGCTCCTCGTAATCGCTATCTCTTCTATAGGAACCCCAGCCTAAACGTTTGTCGAATGTAGCTTTTGAATAATGGATTTGACGGTTGACACAGCGAAGCTTGGCTCCATGATTGACAACTGAGATTGTGAAATTGATTGGAGTTTTGCGACAACAAGAGTGTTTTCCGCACCAAGTCCTAAAAAGCTGATGAGCCTGCTCAACAGCCATCAATCAATTTATTTACTCAAGTAACCAACAAAGAAACTCTATTACTTTAGAATTTTTAACTCAGATAAGGGCCGAATTCTAAAGAATTTCTCGTCAAATACGGTCCCAGTACAAAATCCATTCACTTTAAAATTTATATTATGTTGCTAACAAATTGTCACCGCGCTTAAGCTGCGGTCTCACACGACGATAAATTTAAGTCGTAGCTTCCTTAGATATATTGGGATTAGTGACGTCGTGCTATCTGCAAAAGCAGCTTTCAGAGCCCGTGGATAAGCAACAATGGATTTTTTCCTCTATTTTCTACTAGGTAAAGTCGGAAATACTGTGCAATGAATTTTGCTATTTCTGTTGCTTCCTAAAAGGAAAATGTGCGGATAATATTATTGTTATATATTAATCTAATATTACGGGAATGTTAATTAGTACGTTTTAACATTGAGTGGGATGTCTCGTCGACTGTTTAAAATTGCTGATTCAACAATTGTTATTATTTCTCCTTCGAGGATTCAGCTGGATCTTCATTTTAAATTAAAGAAATGTTAAACAAAAATTAGGTTTACGTCGCCTTTTCGCTTTATCCTTAACTGTTATTCAAGAAGCGCTTTCCTCGCTTGAATACACGTCGACGGAAATTATAAGTAAAGGTTAGAATGAATAATTTAGTCATTTTATTTCCCGTTACAAGCGGTACTTAGCTTGTTCTAGTCAAATATTCGTCATCACAAGAAGAATGGCCAAATCATTCTTCGTGTTAGTCTGCATTCAAATAATTGATCTGCACTAACATTATTGCGAAAGTTGGATGGACAGATGTTTTTTTATTCAAACACGCCAGAATTGCAGAACGGATCTTGATGAAATTTCGCACAGAGGTAGATTATAGTCTTGAATAGCACATAGGATTTTTTTCTCACGCTTTCACATCAAAATTTCCACATGAACGATGTCGTAGTTCTATATTTTCATGGCTAGAGTCATGACCTCAAAATTAAGTGCAATACAAGCTCATTTTAGCTCTATTTTATAGCATTCTTAGTAGGGCAACGCCTAAATCACCTTTAGATAAATCTGAATAATAGGATCAGCCTATTTTTACTTCCAACTCACATCGTTACAATTGACATGACCAAGTCACCTACGATGGCGGCCGGAACGTAATTACGTCATAAAGTCGACGTCGATTTATGAATCGAAAATACAAATTATCATACAGCATTTTAGTTAAATTGTTTGCAATAAACACAATCAGTAACATTCATAGATACGAATACACTCTTAAAATTGTGAAAATATTATACAACATTAGTTTTAGTATATGCAAAACCTGATACTGACACGTGTCTAGTATTTTTATGTAAAGAATCTATGTACAAAATTTCAAAACTGTATCGTGAAAAATCACAAAGTTATAAGCTTGTTCTGTTATCTAGTTGTCCGAACAAAATCGTGCTCATCACGCAGCGCGCGCCTCCAGCTTCGTCTTGAGCTCATTGATAATAATAATTTGGCAGTAGGTACCTAAATTATTGCGATAAGTACTTAAAGTCGCTCGGTGTCCAACTTTTAAATATTTTTGGGAAAAAATATAACATGGTTTAAAAATGATTGGAATCGATTCAGTTACTTATTCTGAACAAACTATATTCAGGTTTCGTATATACTAAAAAGAATGTTGTATATGAAAAGGGGATTTTTAATTTTCAAATCGACCTATTTACGTTACGTTTACACCGCGCTCTCGTGCTTGGACCCCTGAATAAAAAAGAAAAATACGCGTAAAACGCCGCCGGCGGAATCTATAGTTAAACTATAAAAGAACCATCCTTTATCAGGTACATATAAAATCATTCACCTTATTATTATTGAACATACCAGTTTCCACTCAACTTCTCAATGATATGAACACAGAACATACCAATGCGCTTCCAATTAAGCCAGTACCATTAGGGTTCCAACACACACGCGTTTATCCTACGATGCAGGTTGTTCCAATGATCTTCTGTGTGAATACCGCATTATTCTGCGATGCGTACTCTGGAATGCGGTCGCAATGTGCTAGTAATTTAACAGTACAATTAATTTGTGTATACGTTCAAGCATAGGTTTCTATTCGGTATAGCAATGGGTTGTATGGAATGAGGAGTAGCTCGTAGTTAAATAATAACAGCCGCTCAGGTCGATCTCCAGGTTAAGCTGCACTTTACTAGGTTGGTCCGTGGATGGGTGACCACCCATTACATACCGAGTTTCCTCCGTGCCTCGAAAAGTATGTTAAGCCGTTGGTCCCGGCTGTCATTTGTAGATTTTTGACCGTTATTACAGGTAGTGGCGCGAAAATTTTAGACTTTACAGTTGAGGACGTGTGTTGTCAGTGTATTTAAAATTTTCGTGAAGTAAACGAAATTTTTTCCTAGTTTTTTTGTGTCATTCATTGAGCAAATTACTAGGACAACTATAACACTTGTATCTATCATCATCATTCATCATCATTTCAGCCGAAAGACGTCCACTGCTGGACATAGGCCTCCCCCAAGAAGGGGGGGTTTTGCCATAATCGCCACGCTTGGCAGGCGGGTTGGCGATCGCAGTATGGTGTTATAAAACACAGAGAACGCTGCTGCCCATTCTCTGGTAAGTCCCTTAGTCGCCTCTTACGACACCCACGGGAAGATATGGGATGGTGCTATTCTTTACGTCCGGACACCATACAGAACATCTATAGTCAAGTTAAAATAATTACTTGTATTTAAGTACTTACTAATGCAACCATTTTTATGCAATAGACAAGAATTTCAATGAAGTAAGAACTGTCAAAGAAACCAAAGCAAAGAATTCTAACTTTTGACAGTTCTAACTTCAAGCAATTACTAAACAGAATAAAAATCGTATAGATCTTAAATAATTACTTTTATTGAAGATGAAATTAATTTATTCACTTTGACGTGTTTATAGACAGTAGTAGTATAGACATAGTAAGAAAATATAGTTTTTTTTTTTCAAGTTACTTAAAACTACCAACAGACCATAAAATAGGATGAATTCGTTAACAATATCAAAACACACACAGAAATCTCCGAGGACTATTTTGCTAGCTATCATTGGTCTGTGAATGACAATATTATCTTGGGCTGCCAATATTCCAGTATTCAGATTACATAACATATTAGTACTACCTAATATTAGGATTTGTATATAAGCAAGAAAACTAGTTCAGTAACTATTATATTATTCAGCCTATGCACGTGGCTTCGCCTACGTGGAGGTCAAGAATTGACCCACGGGATCGTCCTACCACGATAAAAAAGTATCATTATGTTAGTCCCGATTATAATCTATCTGTGTGCTAAATTTCATTCAAATTCGTTCAGTCGTTTTTGCGTGAAAGAGTAACAAATAAACTTATACTGTCACTTACGGGATATCTTTCGTGATTGTTCATTATTTTGAGCTCTTGATATTTTTTTTTTTAGGGACAGCGTAAGTTTAGTAAAAAACCGTGAAAGCTTAAAACAGTGTTAGAGTAACAAATATCCATCCATCCATACGTCTATTCTCAAAAACTTTCGCATTTAAAATAGTAAGTAAAAAGCAAGATAAGAATAATAACAAGAATAGAATAGCCTCGACGACCATCTTTCGAGGCTCTCCTTAGGCGGTTGGATCAAGGGTTTGATTCAGAAGGCAGTACTCCTCGATACGGCTCGTATTGTGAGGAGCTTCCTGTCTCTGGAGCCCTAACCACCGGTAGCTTGGACCCTGCTCCCGCTACCGGCGGACCACTATTTTTTATATTTTTAAATGTTTTTTTTTATATGGTTTTTGTTAAAAAATATTTAAAATTGTAATTAGTATGTAAGGAAATAAATAAAGGACAAAATAACAAGAATAATTCTATGAATAGATCCAACTATTGTGAATAGACACTAATAATCACAACATTAGCGATCACTTTGAGCTGCAATTATGAGGCTCCAATAACCTTCCAACCGAATTTAGGTCACAGCGGCCAATCTCAACGAAGATTAGCTGTATGTAGTGTTTGTATAGTCGCAGGTGCATTTATATTACTTTCTCTCTTCTCTCTCTTTCATAGCCCGAATGGATGGCAAACCAACAAGAAACATAACATAACATCACGCCTGTAATCCCCGAAGCCTTAGGCAGAGGTGTACCTAATAGTATACCTACATTTCGCCAGAAAAACGGTCTAAAAGTATCACAAAGGCCTCGGCACAGTCTGTCCTTTTATTTTTCTATAATCAGGCTTATGTGTAGACAATTATGTCTCAATAGAGATGATTTATAGACCCGTCGATCTAGCTTTAAAAACATATTGAATAAATCACACGTTTCTTAGAAACTGCCCTGTTATCATACTCTCTATCTACCAGGACTTATCGAATAAAACTCAGTGTACACTGGCTATAAATTTGGTCGCGAATCTTACAAAGATCACGCACCTTTTCGCCGTCCCAAGTAGCTCTTTCTCATGCAAAATACATATAGAACGCACGCAACGGCCCGGAGCGATGACATTAAGAAAGATTTACAGAAGTTTCACTCAATAGAATATGAGATCTTTGTCTCGATCTTGAATGACAAAGAGCTCGATACAATAGTTTGATTATTTTGTACGCTTTGATCCTGGTCAAGAGCAGTTCTATCCCTTATTTAAAAATAATCAAAACTACGTTCAAATAACTAGACAAAGCTAAACCAAAACAAGCTAATTTCTACTGAAATTTAGTTTTGAAACGAGGCATTGTTCGAAAATTTGAGCCTTCAAAAGTTCCACTGGTTAACAAAAATTGTAATTAGAGCCTCTTCATGGTTTCATGTTTCTCAAGTAACTAACTTATTTACAAGAACTCACTCACAAACTTTATTTTCCTCAGAAACACAGGGTTCCAATCACAAGATCTCCGCAAGCCATATTATATTAAGTTCATTTTTTACAAGCATTTCGCCCGCGACTACGTCCTCAAAAAAAGTGATAGCTCGGCTAATATGCATGATATAAATATAATTTATAGCCTATAGCATCCACGAATAATGTAGCTTTCTGCCAGTGAAAAAATTTTTAGAATTGGATCATAATTTCCGGAGATTAACCTACATACAAACTTACATACAAGTATTACCTCTTTGTAAAATTAGTATAGATTTTTTGTTGTGTGCACTTGTGGCATATCCCAAATAAATATAATTCCTTTCTTTCAGTTCTTACATTTTCATAACACATGCAAAGCGGACCTTTTCCTTGTACCTTTTGTATTCTTTGGTGTCGATTTATTTTCAAAAGGAACAATGCTAAACAATAAAAAGTGTGGAACGTGCGAACGCCTATCGCGTGACCTTTGTGTAATAAGAGCGGCCTGGCTCGACTCTGATATTTATTATTGTAAATCATTTCTGTTTTTCTACATTTTTCTGTTCCATATTTAGTTTTTATTCCAAAATGTGTGTTAAAGTATGAAAGAAGAAGACATGTTGTACCAATCCCAAAATAAATGGGATTAGGGCAGGAAAATGTGTTAAATAACATCATAACACCTAACAGTACCCATCTACTATGGGGTACATAAACCGGGCACATATCCAGACTAAGTGCCTGCTACTGAGAAATTCCTGATGGAAAAATCCAATAACACTTTGCCCGACCTGGGAATAGAACCAAGAACTTCATGCTCAACAGTCACTCTCGCGACTACTAGACCAACGAGTAAGTCAAAAAATGTGTTAAAATATTTATAGACATTTGATTGTTGTTACCCGTGATCACGGCAGTCAGCAGCCTGAAAGCCAAACAACCACTCTTAACAAGCAATATTTTTCCGAGTAACTGGACTGTGGAGATCAGTTAAGCAGTCGCTCCGTGTAATGTCATCATCAGCCTACAGCAGACCACTGCTGGACATAGCCCTCCTCAATCGCACGCCACTCAACTTGATTCTTGGTAACTCTCTTCCAGTTGCTACCAGCCACACTGCGAAGATCGTCACTCCACTGAACCTGAGGGCGTCCCACCTTACACTTGCCAATTCCCGGTCCCCACTCAAGAACATGTCTACCCCAACGGTGATCGGTTCTACGGCTAATATGGCCAGCCCATTGCCACTTCGGCTTACTTATTCTGTGAGCTATGTCGACAACTCTGGTTCTCTATCGGATCACCTCGTTCCGGATCCAACCCCTTATGTAGATTAATATTGATTATATTAGACTGGAATTCAGGTGCGTCTAATTCGCCTGGTCTCAATATCGTTGGTAAAAGGCCATAGGCTAGATGATGACTTAAAATGTACACTATCGAAATTAGCTTACGATTGGTATTTGTTTGATCGCTATGTAATAAGTAATTTGGTTGTTGTTCTGATTCTGTAGATAATATTCCTAGCTGATATTAATAGCAAATATTAATATCGTATGTTAAATCAACATAATATCGACCTAATTAAAGACAGGGCAATATATAACGTAGATTAGCTTGCGTGGCTTCGTTTTCGTATTAGACTTTATTTATTTTATATCAGCTACCTGAATAATTAAGTGTACTCAAGGATTATATCCCTTCGCGGAAAAAAAAAATGTGTGGAGTTCTAAAGCAGGCTTAAAAACACCGAGAAAAGTACCATGTATTTTCGCCTCTTTTAGGTAGGTACCTATTAACTCGTTTATGGAGTACATGTGGCGTTTATGCTGCGTTACGCAGTAGAAACGCTAATGTCAAGGGACTTAATCTATACTATTTAATATTATAAAGAGGTAAAATTTGTTTGTAAGTTTGTTTGTAGGGGTAATATCCAGAACTACTGATCCGATTTCAAAAATTCTTTCACTTACGGGAAGCTACATTATTCCCGTGTGTCATAGGCTACATTTAAAACATTCCCATGGGTTAATTTTCGTACTTATCGGGAGCGAAGCCGCGAGCAAAATCTAGTGATGACTAAAATTCTTTCCTCTCTAAATTACTTCTTTTCAGTCAATCAATAATCCATACTGTTACGAACAGTACGAAAAGTATTAATTCAAACAATCTTTCTTTCTATATCGCGTGGTGAGTGCCTAACCTGGTGTCAGAGTTTTACGCCGCCCATGGACCTCTGACTTGGCTTTACATGTCGTCCAGAAATATCTCTCAGACATGCTGGTTTCCTCGCGATGTTATCTATCACCGAAGCAAGTGATAATTATACAATACGCACATGAAACTGAAAAAATCATTAGAAGTGATAGCTTAGTGGTGTCAGACTACCAAATCATAGGTCTCAAGTTGGAATTAAACAGTTGAAAATATCAAAGTATCCACCAATCACGATCGTATGTTAACAAACAAACATACTTAAAATAAATGTTCATTCATAACCGAGTCGATGACAATGTTCACAGTAAACTGAGCAAGATTCCGCGAAATTGTAATTTATGGCAGATAGGTAATATCCAGATGACTGGCTGCTTGCATTTCATGACCATTGTTGTTATTGGAAGCTGCTCGTCTACAGCCATTGTGGAATATTCGACGTGTTTTGACCAAATTGAAGGTTGAAATTAACTTAGTTACGTTAGAATAATTCGGTTCGATTCCCGCACGGAACAAATATTTGTACGGTTGTTGGTTGATTTTATTTTGCCATAAAAATCTACTGAACAACATTATACTATTTAATACGGTACTGTTGGCGCAGTGGCTGAGCGATTGACTGCTGCGTTGAGTGTCGCGGGTTGGATCCTCGCACGGAACAAATATTTGTATGGCCTACAGGTAGTTGTTCCGGGTCTGGCTTTTTGTGTATGTAAGCTTAAATGTTTGTAAACGCACGATACAGGAGAAATTCCTAGTGTGGGGCAAAGATTAAAAAAAAATATATATTTATATATATATAATTATTATACAGTATACACTGCCTCATTGTGTCTAGTAGCCGCAAGCGCTACCTGGTTCGGTGAGGTTTTAGATTCGGTTCCCGTGTTCGGAAATATTCTTTGGTCATTGCATAAGAAAATTGCAGGGAACAGCCAGAGATTTCTGCCAGTTTGACGGAATGTGACTCGCCCCCTAGTTGATGAGACTAACACCTAATACGGGTGTACTATTATAGAGTAAGCATACCTCTGCATAACCCTTCTGGGGTTACAGGCTTGATGTTGTGTATGTATTATAGTAGGTAATATCCAGATCACTGTCTACTTGCATTTCACGAGCATTGTTGTAATTGAAAGCTGATCGGCTATCTTCATTGTGGAATATCTGACATGTTGGAGTTGAGGTGTTGATTTCACTTAGTTATGTTAGAATAATAATAGTATTATCGTACATATCATCACGCATCCACAGTCTATTTAAAGACACACACACACAAGTTCACAGGTTGGCCAAAGCAAGGTAATAATCTTCAGGTGAATATTCAAAGATGACTCAGCCCTGGAGTGTAAATGTGGTCTTGCTCCACAAACGATGGCACGCTTAACATTGTGTCCTGCCTGTCCTGTTGCTTGTACATCACATGACCTGGTGAACGCTACTGAAAGTGCCAAACACGTCATCAAATGGGCTGATTAAATTTAGATTGCCATCTACACCCTAAGAAGAAGATCACGCATGTTATCCTTGAAAAGAATGGGCGAAGAAAGAAAGGAAGAAAGAAAACATATTTATTTGGCACATGCCACAAGTGCACACAACATCATTCATCATCATTTCAGCCGAAAAGTCCACTGCTGGACATAGGCCTCCCCCAAGAAGGGGGGTTTTGCCATAATCGCCACGCTTGGCAGGCGGGTTGGCGATCGCAGTAAAGTTGTTGTAGAATCAGAGAACGCTGCTGCCCATTCTCTGGTAAGTCCCTTAGTCGCCTTTTACGACACCCACGGGAAGATATGGGATGGTGCTATTCTTTTCGTCCGGACACCATACAGAACACAACAAACAAGTAAAAATAAATTAAATAACTGAAATTTACACACTAAAAAAGTTAAAACTAAACAAAAAAAAAAGAGATAATATTGTGTGTCTCACGGCTGCGCCAAATAGGCCCAGTTCAGCAAACTGCCGAGCAGCTAGTGCCCGACGCTGGTTTTCAACTGGACCTGATATGGTGATGTGACGGACATAAAACAGTTTAGCATAACTATTTTACGCCAGGGGGGCGAGCCTACTTCCAATACTGCTATTAAAAAAAATCAGAGTACGGAAAAATTCCCGACGCATAACCCCAATAACACTTTGCCCGACCAATATTGAATAAGTTCTGTTTTAAGGTAGATGAGCAGTAATGTGAAAACAAAATCTCATGCCAAAAACACCGTATCAACAATAGAATTATTCGAAACATTGTATTTCTATATTTCTAAGAGTTTACGCTCTTTTTATTTTACTTCTATTTAGACGATATAAATATTTAACTTAATAACTAGGACAAGACAGAAACACCTAAAGTGTTAATTGGTTATTGTCTTTGAAAGTTCATTTTTAAACAAAATTATTAGGCATCTATATAAGATTCTAAGACAAAAGTCTTCATTAAATCTGCCCGAGAAGTATCCTTTATTGTTATAATATAATTATCTTATCCAATATCAAGAAACAATTTTTCGCGCAGAACATTAATAACCCAGATGTTCGCGATTCAACATAAATTCTAGAGGAACACTTTAAGTGAATTAAAAATGTTTCAAGGAAGTAATAAATGCGAAGAACTTTAAATTTATTACCATTAGTGAGCTCAACTTTTACACCTTTTAGTGTACTTAAGTACCTTACTCTTCATCACAGTAAAAGTACAACTCCGAGCGCGACCGCAACTGCAAACCGCACCGACAGACGGCAGCAACATGACATGACATGGTTTGTATGAGAAAATGCTTTAGATGATGGTACCGTTGCCGCATGTTGCAGTTTTTATAGAATACCCTGTTGCGACTGAACGTATTTACTGCTGCAGTCTGTGGCGAATGTTCAGAATTGTATCTAAAAACTGCTCAAAACCTAATATTAAAAATCAGAAATATATTTGAAAAAAGAAAGAAGCGATATGTTTACGCTTCGAAAATTAAATTTTGTTGATTTATTTCTATACAAAAACGTTTGATACAATAAAAAAAAACACGATACAAACAAAAAGGTGTTTCCGTCAACTGTTTTCGAACTAAACAAAACACTATATTTTTTTGGCAGATTTTCGCGTTGTTCACGTACGGTTGAACTGATTCACTGGTCAATGCCCAACGCAGATGGCTCACATGCAAACCAATTGATGCCAATATATTCATCGCTTTTTTATTCAACTGGCTGTTGCCCGTGACTATGTGAGCATTCAAACTTTAATCCCATGTCGTCCTTGACCTAAACACATTGCCATCAATACGTACTTTTACCTTTATTTGAAAAAGCGAAACCAGAAATGAAAACCAGTCTTGCTAATTGGCTTAGGCGTCCATAACTCAAGTTATGGTTAGGTTGTCGCTCCATGTACAATACTGTATTCAGCAGTGGCGTGCCTAGGGGCCAATAATACGGCAAGCCCTTAAGGCGAGTAGACTGATCAGAAACCCTAACATCTTGAAGTGTATAGTTGGTTATAAAGACGAGCCAAACTTTTATTCTTGTGTGAAAATACCGCCTCTAGTCTTCAGCTGTATAAGCTTAGACTGGTAGCCGACCCTAACATAGATAAGACTAGGCTAGGCAGATGTTAAAAAACTTCAGAACACACCTTTTCATGGAATGGTCGATCAGATGTACTAAAAAACAGACTATGGAAACGGACTATGCATACCGCATCATACACGGTGGAAGTATGCGGTTAAATCATAAAATGTAAAAAGCATGGTAACCATAAAAGGGTGTTTACATTTTTATGGCATAATGAGCTTCGTGCGCCTTACGGCATCAAATATTAAAATGTACAACCACCTCTTCAAACTGCTTCAAATATAAAACAGGTGGCGGTGGAAGAAAAACATGAGGTTTTTTTTACTTTGTTGTTTGGTCACGGACGTTAAGCCATGACTGCCTCGTTCGTCTAATAATCGCAAAATCGACTGACCATGATCATTGTGGGGTTGATTCCCTGGTCGGGCAATCTGTCATTGAGTTTTCTATCAGGAATTTCTCTAAAAGAGAAAGATTTTGGTGTCCTATACTGTACATCTATGGCTTACCCTTCGAGGATTACAGGCGTGATGTTATCTTAAAAAACGAAGCTTATGCAGTTCAGGCTAAGGTGGGTGTGACCTGAGAAGTCTTTGCTGACTAAATATAAGGTCCCATTAAAATAGATGGACAAATTTTAACACAGCGTTCGTCTAACCAAAGATATCCAAGCAAAAAAATTTGACCTCAAATAATAAATTGCCTGTACTCTAGAATAAACACATCCATTATGGGTAGGTACTTGCACTCGCACATTTTGTGGTATCAGAATTATGAGGTAACAAAGACTTGGATGTGTTTATGTTATGCATTCTGTTACCAAGATTTTTAGTGTATTATCGTTAGCTGATTTTTTTTACTGTAAGTATCAAATGCATTTTTTTTTATCATTGTCCTTATTATGGTGGTCTAAATGATTTCTAAAAGTTTGTCCATCTATTTTAATTGGAACTTAAATACCGAAATTAACCGATAACATCAAATATGACTTTATTTTATTACTTTATACGGTCATTGACCGTTATATCATCATTACTTATTGTCAGTCTAAATAAAATGAGAAGGGTGAACAACTGAACATACAAATCACTAGTAACACGTGTACCGACGAAAGAACTTCAATTCTTTAAAACATTTATTTTCTGTCAATAAATAACTCTTCTATTTTCTTTTGATGTGAGGCAATCATATTTTTTGATTTACTGTATTTATATAGAATTCTTTCTAAGACATATTTGGTTCAAATAAAAAGTTCGTACTGAACTGCTGAACATTTTAATGAAAGTGAATCACTTGTAAGTCAAAAGATTAAAAATATATAGGTACGTAGTTGAAAGTTGCTTGGTAATCATTGCTAATCATATCTTAGCAACACATCATCATTAGGTATTTGTAAAGATCAGTGTTTTTCATACGTTTACTTTTAGATCAGCTCGTGAGCTCGCTCGGGTTGATCTTTTAGGTTAAATCGTGTTTGTCTAGGTTGTTCTGTGGATGGGTAACCACCCATTACATATCGAGTTTACTCCATGCCTCAGCCGTTGGTCCCGGCTGCCATTTGTAGATCTTTGACGGTCGTTTCAGGTAGTGTGGCCCAGAGGCCCAAAAAATTTGACAAACAGTCTTACCAAGGAGTATCATATTATCCAGTATTAACGGGGTTGTGGAGGTCAGATAGGCAGTCGCTCCATGTAAAATACTGGTATTGAGCTGCATCCGGTTAGACTGGAAGCCGACCCCAACATAGTTGGGAAAAGGCTAGGTAGATGATGAGTATTTTTCATACTTTGTAGAATTTTTCAAAAACAATACTTTCAGCTAACAGAAAGAAGTGTTTTGTGAAGATACTTACATAACCGTGGAAATCCTCTCACCATTCCTACGTATTTATGTGGCTAAGCAGAGTTGTTGTGTTAGGATTTGAGGGATATCCTTCCCAGTAATATCGACAGAAATATTATTATAGGGACATGAGATATTTTTGCTTTATCTTTTGGGTTGTGAGTTTGTGATCAAAGCACCTGCAATGATTATGCATTGGGGGAATGAAGAACAGGGGGCCTAAAATGTCTGCTTTAGCAGAATCATCATCATATCATAATCAGCCTATAATGTTCCCACTGCTGGGATACAGGCCTCCTCTCTATGAGAGGGAATGGGCTATAATCCACCACGCGGGCCCAGTGCGGGTTGGTAGATGTCACATGTCTTCGAATTTTTGGTTCTAGGACATGCCGGTTTCCTCACGATGTTTTCCTTCACCGCTTTGAGAGCAGTGGTGATGAAATATATTACACAAAGTAATTGCGCCTGCCGGGGTTCGAACCCACAACTTACTGCTCGAATCATAATAGCAAAATAATATTATTATAAGCCTATATTGTCCCACTGCAGGGCAAAGGCCTCCCTTCCCTTAATCCACATTTCGCGGAAAATAATATGAATCATGTTAAAATTCTTAAAATGATCACAGACGCGGTTAATATTATAAATTGACACTCTGTGACCATTTTACGAATTGTAACGTTCATATTATTGTCGTATTATGATTCTGATAAAGGCCCCCAAGGTGTAGTTTTTTCATCCCTCAAAGAAAAGGGAAGATCCTCCAACCAGACGGGTGTTATGTCTGGTGGGTTACTGCCCCGCAGTTATGGCGTGTTTTTCGATATAGACTTAAGTCGCGGGTCACTTTAACGACGCGAATTAGAATTTTGATATTAGTTCTTCATTTGTGTCATAGATGGCGCTGTAGCACTTTTTGAACTATGTTGCTGTAGTACTTTTTGAACTATGTTGCTGTAGTACTTTTTTAGTTTTAGTAGTGTCGCTACACTGGTAGAGGTAAACACAGTTACCATTGACCTTAAAATAGGCCGTTAGTTTGATTTCCATACGTAAAGCGATGTAAAGTGTAGCCAACTCACACAAGGTTTGAGGAAAAGCCATTACCGTTTCTAGCCTTTCTTTTAGAACCATTATAAAAACAATACAATACACGTCTCCGTTATCTTACCCTTGTGAGGTTAGATAAGCCGTGATGTATTATGTTTTCCTTATATCCTGAAATGGGCATGGAAATTACGAAGAAAAGGCAAAGAAGTATGTTAGGACCAACGTTTTTGGTAAATACGAAGTTACCATAACCTGACTGTGGTAAAATTGTGTAGTTTTTTTTTTACTTTACTTATATGGCTTCCACAAAAAAATGGAAGAGTTTACTTTAAAGTAAAAGGATTCATGTTTGCTTTTACTTATTTTAGACGTGTAGAAAGTTCTATACAGTGCGTAAACAAACCCTTCACGAAGCCGTCAACCAAGCATTCTGTACATCAAACTAAGTAACTTTACGCAAAAATGATTACTGGGAATCGACTTTTTTTTTTAGGGTAAAAATTCACGTTTTACGGTAGGACTCGATGGAATGCACTCAATCATTGTACGGATGGATGGATTGAATAGTACGGGGGTCGTGGAGGTGTGTAAAGTAAAAATTTTACATTAAAAACATGTATTTAAAAAAAAAAAACTTGTGAAAAATTTGGAACTTTGACCCTCCATATCTCCGTAACTAGAAGGTTAATGTAGGAAGGTATGGTCTAGAACAAAAAAACGATCGCGAAGACGGGGAGAACAAGTGCCTTTCGAATATGTTAAGTGTCTATTTACACCCTTTATTTTACACTGTAGTAAGACTCACATTAAATATTAAGTATAGAAGTTTATTAAAACTCACGTTGATTATTTGTAGGGTAGAACTTATATTTTTTCCTTGTACACGGATAACACGTCCGCATTCGATGCTGGCCCCGAGTCAAAGAGGCCGAGTCAGTCGCCCAAAACTCAAACGTCAACTCTCAATCTCATTCGTTCACACTGGTGTTGCCAGTATAAGAAATAAAATGTCCCACTAAACGACTAAAATAATTCAAAGATATATTTATATTATAAAACCTAACAACACCCATCAAGTTTGTGTCCTCGTATTTGGGAGGTAGTTAACACCTACCTACCTAGTCTGAAAAAATTATCTAGTTTGGAAGTGGTGTAAAACCTTTTTTCCGGTCCACTCATCGAGGTCCCCATCACACTGATTCGTACGGTCCACGGGTTACATCGTGTTCCAAAAAGCAATTCTTGTAACCGCTAGAACTCCTGAGGACCGTTTGAGTTTGGTGTCAAAAGTGTAATTGAGTTTCTCTGTTTCGAAATTCCCTAAAGGCTTCAACTCATGGGATTTAGCACGATTGCTGGATTGTAGATATGTACATATGTATCCCAGGGGATCTAGACAGATTGGAAACGTCCTTGTTAAAGTATGTGTTCATATTGGTAGTAAGGTAGTGGTATTTTTTTTAAACTTGCTGTAAAAATGCACTGACTTTTGCCGTTTTGTCTTGGACTTTAGTTTAGACTTATGCTATTTCTATCAAGAAATAGCATAAGTCTAAACAAAAAAAAAAAGGAAAATCTCCAATCTCTCTTTTTTTTGTCTAGAAAATTATAAATGATCACATTTATAATTTTCTTAGATAATTTAAGACATCAATAACTTATTGTGAACTAAAACACAATCGTGAGACACGCATTGAACAAGCATGTCTATCCATGTTCCATTTTTCTTTGTACAAAAAGACCCTTTTGCAATGCGTACACTCTCACTTTCAGTAACAACATTCTGAAGAAAATACCGACAAAAATATGAAATCCAATTCATAAAACCTGTAGAAAAGCAAGCGCAATAATAAAATATCATAAGCTTTCGTGGTGTAAGTGCCAATTAAGCAGGAACCAGGGTCTAAATGTTGATTGCGTGCTATTGCCGTGTTACGGAAGGCACGGTCGTGAAGTGTACGGTACACACACATGCGATCGTGCGGTGAGGTTCATTTATTTATCTGCGATTGTATTTAATCAAATGATTGCATTGTTATTAACATTACGCCTTGATCCCAGTAGGATACGCAGTGGTGTAAGTAGCCTAAAGGGCGAGTTTGGAAGTATACACTTACAGCCAAGCGAGGAACACCGGCTAGACGAGCGCTGCAATATTCAATCTCACTCATCCTACCTCGGAGTGACTAGTTGAGAGTGTTTAACCACCATTGTAGTATGCTCACATTTCGCCGGTCAGGTTTTAAGTCTCACCTAATAAGAAGAGTGCCATCATCAAAATAATTCAAAATAACTTACTGTTGTACTGTCTAGTCTAGTTACTAAATAAAAAATGCGGTACCTATGTAATGGAATCAGGTGTTACTATGCGAAAATTCATGATAATGATTAAATTAATCTTATGTAGGTACCAATTAAAAAAATATTTACTAGATACTCTCGGAGTAAAAACAAAATATTCTTGCTTGAATGACTGTATCTAGTACAAAAGCCAAATTAAATAGAATTTTTTGGCAGTTAAAAATACATTTTACGAGTAGGTACATCATCCCTTTACTCTAATTTTCTTTATAGAGAGGTGCCCACTTTTTTTTAAAAAAAAAAAACATTGTTATTTCAAATAACTTGGCCTAAGTAAAAACGAACTTTGATAATAGCAAAATCTTCCTCAAAGTATTCCCGAAGGAAAATGCAAGGCGAAATATTTTGTATGTCAGAATTCTAACCAAATACGCGCGAAGTAAAGTAGTTTATGCCTCTTTTGCGACGCAAACTTTGACTTGGAAAGTTTCGTAGCTGCCTCTGAATAGCAAACAAACAATTAGACTTTTATGCTTATTAGGTTTTATATTTTTTGTTGGGTTAGCTTTGTAGCTTTTGTGACTGGGGCCTTTCATGGAAGAGTTATCATCATAGTATTTTTTTTGCAATGGAAATTTTCGCAGATTAATTATTTGTTCAAAACCCTGGAAAGAGCCCTCTGTCGACGCCACCACGCGTTCGACTTTGTGCGTGTTCGCGTGACGATCGTTGTAGTTAGTATGTGGCGCCTAACCTTGAAGGTCAAATTCCAGACACTTGAGATTTCAGTTTTGTTTTTCAGGCGAGCTTCTGATTTTCTGACAATTCATTAAACCGCAAGACACGGGTACTGCTTTGTAAAAATATTTTGAAAAATATAAAAGCGAGATAATCTACGTGAAAATATCCCAAAGTGTTTCTGAAACCATTTTTGGTGTATTCGCTAGCGCAGAACGACGAATCTGGATTACCTGAGTAAAAAATACAAACATTCCAGTTTCGCTGAACGTGACTTTTTGGGATACTTTTATGCCCTGAACTATTATAAATCTGGCAAAACTTTTAACGTGAATACGTGTAACGTGAAGCCTAACATGTTACAAAGTCCTACCACCTAAAAGTAGCCAAAATGTCAAAGCACTACTTACCTACTTAGTATTTCAGTGGCGGTCCGTACACGATACGATAACGTTTTACCAACACCTTTACTAACGTGTTTGTTATTGATTGCATCGTTACTTTTCAGTGGCGTCGTGGACGTGTTGTCTTATTATCCAAAAATCACTTCAAATTCTAAATTCGTGGGAGTGCCCCATTCGTCGAAAAATTACAGAACAGACGAATGGGGCACTCCTACGTATTTCGAATTTGAAGTGATTTTTTGATAATAAGACAACACGTCCACGACGCCACTGAAAAGTAACGATGCAATCAATAACAAACACGTTAGTAAATCGAGGTGTTGGTAACACCTCGATTTACTAACGTGTTTGTTATTCACAATTTCACAAAAAAATATGGATAGTCTTCTAAGACCATTTTCGTGTAACTGCAACGGTTAAGGTCCTCTTACTGCCCCGCTGAAAGTATCCACCCTGTATACGGTAGGAGCTCAGAGTTTTTCAGGAAGCACATAACGTTTGTTAGCTTTTGGCCCTTTTTGAAAACTGAAAGTGGGCCCAAGCCCGGAGGGCTCTTGAAACTTTTCATAGTATAATTTTAACGTGTTCTCATCACACCATACCTACTCAGCTATCAAGTTTTCATGGTGAATATGCTTGGTGAAAAACCCTCTGGGCTCGCCCACTAGAATTGACAAAATGACAGATTTCTTTTGTTGGTCTGTCATTTTTCCGATACTTCCGTCGACAAAACCCGTTCGTGGTCATGCTACGCGTGCAGCAAGATTACTGAAAAACAAATGAGTTCGCTTTCAAATTGTATGTGGTCTCTTGGCCTTGTAAAGAGAAGCCAGAAGCTTACTGAATAACGCTGCCACCAGCTACCCACCTGAATCAATGTCTTGTTTTCAAACTTGTTTCAGTCTATTTCTAGCTTGAAACCACTCGCAAGGAAGGAAGAACTAAGAAACAAATACGGGAACGTAACCACGAAAAAGTTTTGACTACACGACTTTTGCGGTGGCCGAGCAAAGTTTTGTGGCTAGGGTTCTTGGTTTCAAACTCGTACGGAAGAAATATTGGGTTCCTTTACATCATATTTAAATTTTGTGTTTATTTTAAAAAGGAAGTAAAGGAAAAAAAAACCGGCCCCCTCGTACCGCGACGGCTGGTTCGAGGAGGCATGGGAAAAGAGCACATAGAAGGAATTGGGGGAGCCTTTGCCCAGCAGTGGGACAGTACTGCCTACAAAAAAAAAAAAAAAAAAGATGAAGATCTATGTAGTATGCCCTAAGGAAGGAATATAAAAAAAAACAGACTTTTAGGTGGAGAAACTATGTTTGAAACTTGTTTATAGGTTGATTTTTTTACACTAAGCAAGCGAATGCACATTGTATCACTCTTCGACAAAATTCTTTTTCTAACAACAGGGATAGCGAATTCTTTTGTTGAGCTATTCATGGGTTACAAAAGTTTAGAAAAAAAAAATATACTCTTGTTCTGGTACTACGTTAGAAGAAGAGCTAAAACGTTAGTTTTTTGGCGTTTGATCTAAACCTACCTTATAAACCATAATATGTTACCTAGGTAAACCAAAGCCACTACAGACACCAGCACATCAAGTTACCTGAAACTGTAATTTCCCAACCAACCTAGAACCTAATGCTTTAGCGATAAAGTTGAAAATCTATTAAAGAAATTTAACAGAATGTAGCTTGATGTGCTGTTGTCTGCACCGTCATACATTTAAGTAGTCACACCCGTTCCCCACCATGCGCTCAGCTTTACAAACTCAATAACAAGCCTAGCAGTTCCGTCAAGGCTCTATGTATCGCGTGTTTATAATAATGTAATAACGCAACACAGCGTTCATTTCTAAGGGCTTTCCCGGCTAATGAGTTCAAACGCCGTGGAAGTCTTATCTGGCAATTAATATTATGGAAACTTGACTCAAGGTAAATGCAATTCTGTAAAATTGTTTTGTTGATGTGATTTATGTTAATTTGTTGGAGTGAGACGTTTTATTTGTGGAATTTCAGTTACTTTTGTACTAGGGTTGTATAGAAGAGACAGAAGTACGTACAGACGTAAGTACGCCAAGCTACTACAATCTGTCAAATTTCTTTAATAGATTTTCAACTATAACGATAAAGCATTAGGTTCAAGATTGGTTGGGAACCTTTGACAGTTTCGGGTAGCTTGATACGCTGGCGCCTGTACATCGTCATCTGTCTAGCCTTTTCTCAAGTTGTGTTGTAATTGGTTATCGTGGTATAGACATGTGTACGGCGGAATGAAGAAAATGTCGTG
The DNA here is from genome assembly GCA_905163415.1 of Noctua fimbriata. Classification (NCBI taxonomy): domain Eukaryota; kingdom Metazoa; phylum Arthropoda; class Insecta; order Lepidoptera; family Noctuidae; genus Noctua; species Noctua fimbriata. The sequence continues at coordinate 17,470,816 of LR990931.1, read as the reverse complement.
AGGAAATTTTTGAGTATCAATTTGGATGGCTATAAGAGTAGAGGAAGACCAAAGAAACGATGGATGGATGTGTGAGGTATTATAAGGCTAGAAAGGAAAAGACAGCTGTGATGACGAGTAATAGAGAAGTACGGAAAGAGACGACATGCTGCGCCGACCCCAAGTAAATTGGGATAAGGGCGGAATGATGTTGAGATCGGTTTCCAGTCTCGCTAGATGTAGTTGAATACTCTATCTACATGGAGCGACTGCCTATCTGATTTCCTTAACCCACTAACTGAGTCATACGATACCCCTAGGTAAGTCTTGTAGTTTCTGACTGTGTTACCACCATCAAGCTTTATATCCATCTCAATAAAAGAACATAACATAACATCACGCCTGTAATCCCCGAAGGGTTAGGCAGAGGTGTAACTAATAGTACACCCACATTTCGCCACTTATGTTTAAGTCCCATGTAATAGGGGGCGAGCCTATTGCCATCAACTGGGCATAAATCCAGACTCCATGACTGCTATTGAGAAATTCCTGATGGAAAAATCCAATAACACTTTGCGCGACCCGGAAATCGAACCCAAGACCTCACGCTCAGCCGTCGCACTTGCGACCACTAGGCTAACGAGGCAGCTAATAAGATTATTTGTAACTTGGAAAAGGTTTGACACTTGTCTACCCTCTAAGGTTTAGTAAACCATCTGTCGATACAAGCATAAACATCGGAACAGACTTCCCAAAGTTCTCGTAGTTCAAAATAATTTGCCACTACACAAGTTAGGAATATACTTAACCGAGCAGGAAATGTCGTTAACTGACGGAAACCACATGTTTTTACTGTTAAATTGTGGCGTTTTTATGGGCATAGTAGGCATGGGTAATGGCCAGCAAATAAGGACTATTTTTGCTACAGTTTTTATGTTTGGAAGGTAAAGGTTTTAGATTGTAATAAGTCATGCAATCAGCCTTAGCAACAAGATTTCGAATGTGATATCAATATTTTCGTAAAGTACTAACGTACATAGAGATAGGACTTCTATATCTATAGTTTGTTTGGTTGAAAACAAACTATAGAATCCTGAAATTAGCGCTAATTTCAGGAACTGCTGGTTCGAATTAAAATATTATATTAGTGTTAGATAGCCCATTTATCGAGAAAGGCTATATAATCTATATAACATCACGCTACGATCAAAAGGAGCTGAGCATCTATGAAACATGTTGCAAAAACGGGGAATGTAGTATTTTTAAAATAATTTTACGTGGACGAAGGTCACGGGCAACAGCTAGTAATTTATAAAAGACAGACAAGTTTTTGTGTATTAAAGAATAAACAAGTCAACTTCAGATGTTCGTTTGCTATCAATCTGTATGAACATGGTAATGATTTAATTATGTTCACCGATTAACTGTTTTGAATCGTTGATGGACGATTGGAAAAGGACGAAATAAAATATCCTTCAAAAATATAGCGTAATCAGTCTATATCGTTCCCACTGCTGGACATAGGCATCAGTGAGAGGGAATTGACTCTTATCCTCAATGCGGGTTTATAGTTGTCATATTTGATGGGTTATCTTTTACAAGATTTCATTTAATTTGCAATGTTTGTTAAGGCCAAATCTTGCAATTCAATTTAAAAAACAGTTATCCCCAAGCGATTGAACTGTAATTTTGCAAACACGTTTAGTTTGGATGATAATGCATGGTTAGCTAAGTAGTGATGTCATTCTAAATTTTATATGGCGGACGCCTTAAGATGGCGGACTAGTTATTTTTTATGCACCCCTATGATATGGGCATCAATTAAAATGGGTTGCTTAGAAAAATATCAAAAAAAAACCACGACGACCTGTATTTAAAACCTTGTTTTTACAAATGTTTTCTTTTTACTCATGTTTTGTTTGTTTCTAGGGTATAGATGTCGAGGCCACTTTATTCTACTACTTAAATCGATATTTTCACAACTGCATACTGCTGTGGTTGAAATACTAGCCAGGAAATATTCTCTCAGCCCAACTCTCATATTTCGCACACCAAAGAAGAACAAGAAGGTGTCTTAATTTTGTCCAAATATTCGGTACACTCGCTCATTTTCTTAAGGAGTAATTTTCTCTGCATAATACAGGAAGTACAATATCGTATAAGGCGGTTGGCAGACACTAAATTAACATAAATAAGCTCAACCCTCAAGGGATGAGTTTCACGAAACATACTGCCGCTGTGTAGGGGAGCAATGAATAAGACATTTGTATACTGTTGTTTAGAACCTGACGTTTTATAGACTGACGTTCTAGACTGACGTAATGTGGACTGACGGTTTTAGGACTTAAACAATTGGCGTAGTATCTGTCTAGTTTTATTTTAGATATAGCTTTTGTGTTGCTGTGAGTTCATTGAAACAAATGTTATTGAGAACACGTTCGAGAAACCGTTAATACATACATAAACTCACACCTTTTTCCCATGGGGGTAGGCAGAAACTACAGAGCGCCACCTGCTACGTTCCTAACACCTCATCCACGTTCTTAAATCTGGCCATTCATGCACGCCGGTTGCGAGAATCTGTTAATCTCGTTAAAAATCCTTAATTGTACGTTATAGAAGAGAAGAATGCAATAGAAGCGATTTAAAAATAAAATATTTATATTTTTAAAACTGGTAACTAGGACCACCTGGATGTAACGTAAAATCCCAAGGCAATCGGCAATAAAATTTGACTTTCTAACAATGAGGTGTTTTTTGAATTGGAATCAGGACTTTAGAGAGAGATTAAACATTTTACAAACAAAAATACAGTTTTATATCATAATATTAGCTTAGGAAAGTAGATAGGGAAATTATTTCGCTAACTATATACTCGTAAGTAATAATTTATTCGGTGTTATAACTTTAGTTCCCAAATACCTAATTACCAATTAGGTAATTTCGGAGATCCTTGTTCCACACGTGCATTGAAACAATTTACCGTTCCAGTTCAACTGGTAATACTAGTACTAAGTGTAATATCATAATAACTTTGACCAGAAGTGGTATCTACGAGTACTAAGTAAGTGTTATAATACTAAGGTTTCATGATATTAGATACTGTAAACTAAGTCTGTTTATAGTTTGGTTTTGAAGCCCGGAGTTTCGTAGACAATTTCTTGCGCTGGGCGATGTGAAAAGAAAATAACTGTTTTTTTAGACGTGTAAAATTATTTAAACTTCTTTCCATTTCATGTGGTTAGTACCTGGTGTCAGAGTTTTTATAATGTACGTAACCCCAGCAGAAAAGTCTATCTACGTTAACAAATGGTATCTTTCTTATTTATTTTTTTGTACTCTATCACAATGCTGTCCTATTTGACCCAAAGGTTGACTGGGAGAGAATGCCTTGTGGCATTAAGTCCGCCTATGTACCACTCTTGTACATGAAGTTTAAATAAATAAATAAATAAAAGTGACTCCTAGAGAGATATGAGTGGAACGTATAATTTTGATGCGCTTTGTCGTTTATTTTTATGCCGCCCATGGGCCGTTGAATTTAAACTACTTAGCTATTACAGGGATGAATAATTATGCTTCGTATGGGGGTGCATAATATTATATTATGAAGTCAGTCAGTTAGTTATAAATCGGGCGGCGCACCACCTTTGATAGTCAGTCTACCCACTTTCTGACTCAGCAATTTTCTTTTATCGCGTCATTAATTATTTTATCATTGCATAATGCTCATGCTTACACGATGGAAACAGATGGTTCCGATAAAGCCTTAAAATTAACCCTTACTTTAACATTAAGAAATGTAGTTTGTTGCGTGGTTAGCTTTTTAATTCAACAATTTAAATATTATATTTCAGTGTTAAAAAATAAAACAAAATGGCTGTGTTTACTTCATTTTTATTATGTTTAGTTCAAATTGAAATAAGTAAACTTTACGTGACATTGCGTGTAGACTTACCCACTAGTAACCTTCATCAACACGAAAATGATAAACTATATTAAATTAATCTTGTAGACCAGGAGACAGCCACTTTAAAAATAATATAATTGTTATGTTTTGTTTAGAAATAGGAGTTAACTTTTAATTTATTGGTTGCCAAACAAGCAGATTGCAAGGTGAGCGATGCACGTGGAGTAAGATAACTGGGGGGTTCTTTAATTTTTACTAAATTTTAACCTACCGGTAAGTGTAAGGACCTTCTGCATTTTTAAACAGCACTATTATACTGATCCCCGAAGAGTTAGGCGAAAGTGTACTTTAAAGTCCAGTCACGTTTCGCCTGTTGAGGCTAGCCTTTTGCCATCCACAGGTCACAAATAGTAACATTGGCGGGCTGCTACTAGCCCGACCTGCAAGTTAATTCAAGACCTCATGTTCAAAAGTAACACTTCCAATCATCTTGGCTGATTATGCATTATGTTTACACAACACCACATTTTTCACTACATCTATAGCTTTTCTAGGAAACAATCCAAAGCAGTAATTATAATGTGTACGCAGAAATGCTTATATTACACACATCTTCAAGAAAGTTTAATTATTCTGTTCAATTTCCCGCATCCAGTTACTCTGTTAGTTTATGTAGCTTCCTAACTAACTACAGCAAAATATCTGATACGCTAACACAAGGCATAGCCACATGAGTAGATAACTGGACAGAGACAAAACTTTAGAGGAAATATTTTTCGTATCAAGGGCGGAATTCGAAATGAAATTCAGCGTGCTGTTGGATTTCCGAATTTTGGTATTAATTCAATCATTGCAAATCCACCATATTTTTACTTAAATGAGTTCAAATTCAAAGAACGATGCAGACCGTGATCCCAAAAATTCGCCACTTCCACGGCGACACCGGTGCGGAAGTGCTAAAGTAACTTTGATTACGTATTTTGCGACCCAGAGGGATAGGAAATGGAATGTTCTACTTCCTATGGTAGGTTAGTATATATAGGTTGCGACACAGCTTGAAATCGAACAACATTTAAAATACGTTGTGCCACACGCTAGCTGTACGAAGAAAAATAATTCAAAGTGTTGTCTCTGTTTGGTTGTCTACTCCGTGCTCAAACACGCTATAGATAAAGTGCTCGCAAACATAGATGGCTCCTAAACTATACGCAGCGTTGTTTTAGGTACGTTTATGTTTGATTACGCGTGTTTTGTTACGAGTGGTTTCAAAGAAATTATGATATGCAAATTAAAATATGAGTCGTGTATGATATTTATGTAAGTTAAACAAGAAGGTAAACTACGTTTGTTTAGGAAAATATAGATATTTTCTACATGAATTATTCTGACTGCCTCATTGGTCTAATGGTCGCAAGCGCGACTGCTGAGCATGAGGTCCTGGGTTCGATTCCCAGGTCGGGCAGTGTTATTGGGTTTTCGCATCAGGTATTTCTCAATAGCCAAGGAGTCTGCAATTGTGCCCGATTGATGGCAATTCGCTCGCCCCCTCTAACATGGGTCTTAAAACATAATTGGCGAAATGTGGGTGTACTATTAGGTACACCTTTGGCTAACCCTTCGGGGTTTACAGGCGTAATGTTATGTTATGCGTTATGAATTATTCTATTTGGTTAAACCGGTATCTAGCGGTTACTGGACACTGGCAGATACTACACGCTGGAGCCGTGTCCGCAATTTGTGTGTGCCGAATCTTAAGTTGTTTCTGAACTACACCTTTATTAAGGCTCATTTAAATACTAAGGGAGCTGCTGCTAATATATAAGCTAGTTATTTTATTTCCTAGTTTATTTGTATTACTAGTGCTTATAGCATCGTATTTTCTTTTTCTTTTTTTTTAAATCCATGCTCCACACTAGGAATTTCTCCTGTATCGTGGGTGCGTTTACAAACATTTAAACTCACATACACAAACTGTCAGACCCGGAACTATCTGTAGGCTATACAAATATTTGTTCCGTGCGAGGAACGAACCCGCGACACTCAACGCAGCAGTCAATCGCTCGGTCACTGCGCCAACAGTGCCGTATTAAAGAGTATAATGTTGCACAGTAGATTTTTATGGCAAAATAAAATCAACCAACAACTTATTGGACGTAGTAAGTTACAGTTCCTACATTCGTACAATACAAAACATATCTTAACACAAAACTAGCGATACGAAACAATACAGCCACCCCTTATCCGAACCCAATCGTAACGAAATCGCGTTCCTAACAAAATTAGAACACAAAGAAAAAACATGCACGGAATACTGAATGCAGGGAAATAATCGAAAAATGTAAATTGAAAAACCGAGGAAAGTTTTCCTACGCATAAAGTAGTGGGATCACCTGGCGACGATGTTATGTTCAAGCTGGCCAAACATATCTTGTTATTACGTGATAGCAATGAAGATCGGGTAACATCGGGTAACCTCGGCTAAGCTCAGAGAGACCGAATGTTTTAAATTGGCTGTTATACTGAGTGTGTAAGTTTTTAGTGGTTTTGCAAATATTACGTATATATAGTGAATTTATTTTTCATTATTTTCGGTTTTGTGTTATTATAATGTGTAGGGTGATGAACGTAATTTGGGTATTCGGCTCCTGGAGTACATTACGGCAAAAAAAATGTTCAAAACTGCGAATTTAAATAAGTGAAGATCAGAAAACTGAACCTGACTGCAAAGAAACGAATCTATCAAATATTTGCTGACCCCATTCTACAAGTAAGTGCGTAACTAAATATCAATTTATTTCATTCTATCAATATCATATCAGCTGCAAAATTCAATTTGAATTCACGCGTAACACGAAAACTTTATCCAGAACCAAATATGTCGCCAAAGAGTTTACAGAACCAACTATGAAGCCGTGGCTATTACCCCTGTATTTGTTACGGACAATTTCAATTCGAACTATAGTTGTCGCACTTCATTCGGTACCGTGTAAAAGAGAGGTTGAACTGTCGAATATGAACACGTTGGCTAATAGCTACGTGCCCCTGTATTTGCTAAGTAAAATTGTTATATACTTGTCTCGCTCTGTTTCATGTAATGTGAAAGAGAGGAGTGTACAGCCTCTGTCGAATATGATCGGAATTTTGGTAACACGATAAGGCGAAGTTGTACACCCACATGTAATTTTGAATATATCAAACGTATGTAGAATTAATTCGTGGAAACTTAAGTTTATAGGGACGTGTCGTGTCAGTTTCCAACTGTCGGCATTGAGGGGATTATACCTAGGCACTTGTACCTACTTGTATTGCGTGGAAGAAAACTATTTTCAGAGGTTGATTTCTAGCAAAGATATTAATTTAATGTTAATGTTATTTCAAGAACCTATTTTTTGTACTAAGAAATCGGTAAAACCATTTATTTTGAATAATAATTTTAGGGATCAGGACGCTTTTTTGGTAAGACCATAAAAATGTTAAAGATGATTATAATGTCTAGACGATTCGAAGAAAAATGGCACAAACATTGTCGGGGCAGGAATTCCTTGAACCGATAATTTTCTTCCTCGTTATTATGTCTAATTTTCCATTTTTTTTTACGGTTTTAAGGCTCATTATTTATAATAATTTTATTATGCTATCATTAGTATTTCCCAAATCCAAGAATCCTCTTTTATTAAACGGTTTAAATAATTTTGCTGAGCATTTCAGATATGCTTACAGATCTTGAAATTATATTAGGAACATTCCATCGAATGTCAAGCAATCAACATAGAAGGTATCTCAGAGGCTCTTAATTAATTACTGCCGCTCCGATCATTTGAAGGAGCGCGGCCGTAACACACTTACTTGTTAATCGATGGGGCAGATTGATTTAGTCCCCCGCATCGTTTCAATTAATTTCGAATTTAACGTTGGTGATTTTTTTTGCATTTACTAAAAACCTGAAAAATCTAAATCTAATCTGACTTAAGTACTATTTTATACATGCGGAAGTTTTCGAGGATATATTATTGTTACTCTTTCATGCAAAAACTACAGAACGGATACACATTCAGATAGTTTATAACAGATTTTTCTCCCGGTATGCTAGTCCGATTTGTCACCGATAATTGTCCACCGCAATTCAGATTCAGATTTAGATTCATTTATTTGATTGAAATATGTTATTTTACAGATTTTATAACACACAGGTACGCAATAGTTCAGCATATTCCGCCTACTTAATTCGGCATGCAAATTTTGTGACAAAATAATTAAATTCCAATGTCAATTATTAATCACTTTACCAAACTACATTTTTGACTTTGGTGTAATCTTCCATTTAGATTTGCAAGTTTCCTACATTTAAAGCACTCCTTCTTATTGGGAAATTCTCATATTGTTCTCCTACCTACTAAAATCTCACTGTTCCTACTACTACCATGAATCGGGGTCCAAGAGATTCTCGTACAATCCGTGCACCCACATTTTGGGCCCTTATTTCATCAATAGTTTGTGATATACACACATCAAACAACGATTTTGTACAATGTTTCATAAACTAAAACAGGAAATTGTCAACAATGTTAGCTACATAATTGACGAGCCTTCTACTCTACAGTATTTACTGCATTGCGGATCCGTAGACCTACTAATGTGATTGTGTGTCACATTTTTTCTAAACGCGCTGTGGACCTGTGGCGCGGTCGTAACTTAGTTTGATTATACCGTTTATGATGGAGTTCGTTAGCTCTGTGAAGCATTTGTGGGACCTTTTTTGGGGTTCTGTTGGCAAATGGTAAAAATGGGACCCTTATAGATTCGTCCTGTCCGTCTGTCTGTCTGTTTGTCCGTTCGTTTGTCAGAACCATTTTAAACGGAGACTGTTGGTAACACATAGTTGTTTGGTGAGCAGGTGTCTTATTTGAACTGAAACACAAAAAATAGGGGTAGCCCTTCATACATATAACTGAAGGCTGACAAAAAAAAATCTATGTATGTAACTGCGTGTAACTCGATTTAAAGTCAACTAGATGATGAACGCGGCTTTACTCGCGTGGTGCTTGGTAACTGTACCAAAGGGTCTTAATACCGGGATAAAAAGTATCATAAGTATTATCCAGGTTATAAACTATTCGTGAGCAAAATTTCAACCTAATCTGTTTAGTAGTTTTTGAGTGAAAGAGTAACAAACATTATCACAAGAGTAAATAAGGCCTAAGGAATAATTTTAAAAACTTTGTCCTACGCTAGGAATTTCTCCTGTATCGTGAGTGCGTTTACAAACATTTAAACTACATCTGTACAGTACTTGCTATTTTATACATGAAACTATGGTGTTCAGTTTCTTGGATAGCTTGAACCTCGTGTGTACTACAACCTATTGTTAATTTAGTTAAGTTTCTCTTTAAGTGAACTGTTATATGTTCTTTGAGAAAACATATCCATCCTTACAAACTTTCGCATCTAAAATAGTAGTAATATTAAAATTTAAGTTACTTTGCACACCTACCCACAATCTTGCCTTTCTGAACACGAACACAAAATGCAATATTCAAAGAATCAAACGTCCACCGCCAGCAAGCTTGAAAATCAAATACTTCTTTCAATAATCCCCGAATTATCTTTAAAGTCAAGCCGACAATATCGGATTTTATATTCCAAAGCCGGCTTTAACAGTATGGTTCAGCGATTTCATTAAATTTTATACGGGACCAACTAGAACCTATCTCGGTACTTTTATTAAGTTAGTTATTCGAAACTTAACTACTAGTCTGGCAGGTTATCGCTCCGAAAGTTTCAGATTTTACGTTTTCTCACGGGGAGCTGTTGGAAAAATATGCGCAGTATCTACGCTTGAGAACGGAGCAAAAATAAAGTTAGAATTTAGAAACTTGCATGTGCTAGCTTTATATTATTGACTAGTTTAGTTTATATTGTGATTTTCTGCTCCTGATTCCAGTTTGCATCGCGGTGTTGAGAGTTTTTGCTTCAGTTTTATTTTTTGTTGCAAATGTGCTTTGATTTTTTATTCTTTTTTGCAGCTAACAAGGTATATGAAAAAGTGTGTATGGTATCTGGATGCATCCGCCTTTAATGTAATTAGTAATCAGGCGTGCTCCACAATTTTTTGGGTGAATTTGATTCGGTACAGTCTAGGGGAAAAATGGTATAATATAGATGCACATTCGGAAAAAAAAAGTTCTTGGGTTAGGTCGAATTGTGCCGAGCAGACCTGAATATAATGTAGTGGTCGAAGATGTCGAATGGAGTTTGCCGATCGACGCAAGCCAAATCATCTGTCTAGTCTTTTCCCAACTATGTTTGTGTCAGTTTCCAGTCTAATTGAATGCAGCTGAATATCAGTATTTTACAAGGCGATCGCAGTATGGTTGTTGTAGAATCAGAGAACGCTGCTGCCCATTCTCTGGTAAGTCCCTTAGTCGCCTCTTACGACACCCACGGGAAGATATGGGATGGTGCTATTCTTTACGTCCGGACACCATACAGAACAAATACACACAACTGACATATAATTAACAATCGGGACCAACGGCCTAACGTGCTTTCCGAGGCATGGAGGAAAATCGACATGTATTTGGTGGTCATGGTCACCCATACACGGACCAACCCAGGCAAGCGTAGCTTAACCTGAAAATCGACCTAAGCGGCTGTTATTATTTAGCCACGAGCTCCTCTCAACACAAGTCAAAATAAAACCCAATATTGTGTATTACAAAAAGGTACAGTCGCCAGCACATTAATTTACCACAAACTCTCTTCAAACTCTCATTTTTCCAAATTTAGATTGTAACCATAAAATCAAATAGTTCATAGTAACTTGATGCGCTGGCGACTGTACAACATCTAAGCAATCTCCGGATCGGTTTTGTTACTCGATAAAAACTACCAAATCGAATGTGCCGATTCGAATTAGTGTAAAAAGCACCTCCCAGAGAAAATTATCTGAAGAAATATACATACAAATATCGTTAGTATGTACCCATTTATATGCTTTGTGCTGCCTTTACATTTTACCCCACTACGATTACAATCACAACATCAGTAGCATATTTTTTACGTACATGTGTAAATAAAAACATGATTGGATGATAAACAAGTGTTGGCGCTTAAAATATTTACTATAAAATGTGTGTTCCTTCACCGTAGGTACTGAAACAGCAAGAAAATATATTCTAACGCTGAAAACATTTACAAGCATGCTCTTGGCACGTTGCCTAATCAAAATTCTAGAAATATTTTCCTCCCAGTTCATATTCTCTTATGATTATAAATTTTGTTACTATAAAATTTAATACAGGCGTGTTATTATTTTTACCCGACTGCGGCGAAGCCCTAAAGGAGGGTTACTGTTTGTACAGTTTGATAGTTTTTGTATCAGTTGGTGCGATAATAACATCACGCCTGTGATCGCCGAAGGGTAAGGCAGAGGTGTATCTAACAGTACGCCCACATTTCGTCAGTTATGTTTAAGGCCCATATAATAGGGGGCGAGTCTATTGTCATCAACCGGGCACGAATCCAGACTCCATGGGACGTACTGAGAAATTCCTGATTGAAAAACCTCAATTTGCCCGACCCGAGAATCGAACCCAGGACCTCATGCTCAGCAGTCGCACTTGCGATCACTCGACCTATGATAATTTACAAATAGTTTTAAATTATGTACATACGGATTTACTTACGTACCCAAATAGTTTTGGAAACAATAATTGACCTAATATTATGAAGCATTGTTTGGCTCGGTTGATATCGAATAGCCAGACAGAACCGATATATAACTAAACATACATACTAAGTACTTTACTAATTAAAATAGTTTCAATAGTTATTAACATCTCCAATATCTAATTACAAAATTCCTATTTCATCTTTGTACGAAGTTTCAGTATGAAATATTTGCTAGCATAAATATTTTAATTTGACTTAAACAAATTGCGTAGATTTCAAGCCTGACTTCTGTTTTTCTTCGTGTTTAATTTTATGTTTTCATCCAAAGTAATCTAATATTTTATGCTGTCTAAGGTAATCGTTACGTTAAGTCTGAAGAAGATTAAGTAAGCCCACTTCAACTCATCACAAAGTCTAGTTAGAATTTTCTAGATAAAAGGAATGGTTAGTACCTTACTACCTAAGGATCTGTGTAATAAGATAAATATTCCGAGTGATCAGAGTAAAACAGTTGGTTTATCAAAGCATTATCAACACTTAAACTAATCGATTAGTTGAAGAAACATAGCGATTCCATTACCTTTAGATAACAGCAGAGTAGGCACAAACTTTTAATACTGTAATATTTTTTTTTAATACTGTAATAAAATTATTGAATACATAAAACTAGTTAGAAGATTTTTAGGCGCACTGGCTGTGTCTAATCTTAATTTCGATCTTAATCTTGATTTCGATGAAGGAATATTTTTTATGTAATAATATCTTAGTAGTAGTAGTGTGTCGTTCAGTAAATTACTTAAAAGTGCATGACTCCTGACTGCCTCGGTTTAGTGGTTGCAATCACGACTGTTGAACATGAGGTCCTGGGTTCGATGCCCGGGTCAGACAAATGGGAATTGTATTTTTCAATGGTGAATCGGTTTCTGGTTGAAGGCAACAGGCTGGCCCCCTATTATATGGGACTTAAACATAACTGGCGAAATGTGTGTGTACTATTAGGCACACCTCTGCCTAATCCTTCGGAGTTTACAGGCGTATCCGTGGTGTTATGTTATACATGACTGCTTTGCAACGCATTCTATATTGCATTTCATCGTGTAATTCAATATCTATGTTCATAAACGGTTTTGGTTTCCGCACTTAGTCCTTAAAGTGGACCAATGTACGTGATCCAGTATCATTCAAACACTTAACACAGATAAAGAATAATTGTATCCCAGTTAAGAAAATTACAAACCATTTAGGTCTATAATGTAAAATCTAGATAGTATAATTTACAGTTTAATAGATTGCTATTTCAACCAACGGCATTCTAGTACTTAAAATGATAATTATGAAGTACCTACAACGACTAAGTGTCTAGTTTTAAGGCATAATTTATTCAGGATCATAGGCCTTGTGCGTAATGCTCTATTTGATAAAGCCTATGAAATATTTAAATGTCTAGACTTTATATCGTTACCGGCCTTTATTATTGAACCTTTGTTAATAATGTCTATTTCAGGTGTAGTTTTAATGGTAAAATAATAGGTCATTGTATAGTATAACGATAGTTATAGAAAACCATGACTAATTCTTAGGGACGTAGTTTTTTGACACTATTCTTAAAGAGGAGCCACGCCACACTGACCAACGCGCTAGTCAGTGTGTCTTGGCAAATGTTTCGTCTGAGCCTTATCTGTAATTCAGATATGGCACCACCGCTGATTATTTAGTGTTGGTTGTCCGGTGGTGAGATGGGCAGATGATATTCTTTCATTCGCGGATATATCCTGGGTGAGGCTGGCACAAGATCGTGGAGCTCGGCACAAATAAAGAGACTCCTGTACCCAGCAGTGGGTGAAGTCGGTCTGTGGATGATGATGATGACTAATTTGTGGGTAATAGGCGACCATATGACGTCTTAACCAAAGTGATCAGTCAAACGGAAACGCGATCGTCGTATTTGTTCAGAATACCGGGAGGTTCCTTTCCAAGCCCAATCACGCGGTCGAGTTGGCTAAACAAATTAAAATATAAGCAAAGGTCACGTGTTCGCGCGTCAATCGCTTCGGTTAAGTTGCGGTAAAAACGCGGTTTTGTTTGTGAAATAATGTGAAATAGGTTTATACAATTTAAAAATCTATTTATCTATTACTGGTGCTGACCACCAGTCATTAATTCAATAGACTTGGGTTTCTATCAGTAATATTTGTTGATATAAAATAGGTTTTTATTCTATTTTACTCCAACAACAGCCAATTCATTAACTTTGATACAAAGACAACGTAAAAACAAAAACATCTACCAACAAAAAAGCTGAGAGCACTCTCCATCCATTCACTCGAAAATTCACAAACTAAAAACTAAAAGCAAAAACGTTAAAATAAGCTACTTTTAATTAAGGTGAGCTAGCTGTTAAGATTTCCGCAAAAAACAAAATATTCATTTTAACTTAGCTGCTGAAGTAAGCACCTACTTCCATTCATTGCGAGACTACCCTGATGCAATCAAGGTAATGAAAACAAGCCACGGTCTGCTTTATAGTAAATATTCAGTGAAATTGTAACAGCTGCTACACACGGGGTTCGCGTTTAACGAACCGTTCGTCATGCTGTAAATGCGGGTGAAGTTGAAACAAACTTAAAAGTTTTTTGTTAAAAAGGTTATGCTAACCACCAGAACCTCATTTTAACAAAACCGTGTACAGTCACGAGTACCAATATGTACACACTTTCCTAAGCTTAAAAACAATTTTCGCGAGAATTATCTAATATAACTTGGAGATAACATATCTGACACAAATTGCTCCTGTAAAAATATTGAAAAAGTGAGTCATATGAAATACCTAGGTATAATGGTTGATCAGCGGTTATCTTGGTATACTCATGTAGATATGGTCATGGCCCGTGTCAGGAAACTTATCTGGATATTTAAGAACCTAAGACATGTTACAACTAAAAAAATGTTAACTGAAATCTATGTCGCTCTGGCTCAATCGATTCTTAACTACTGCATACCCGTGTGGGGCGGTGCGACAAAAACGAAATTTCTTGAGCTAGAGCGAGCTCAGAGATCGCTTATCAAGGTCATGTATACCAAACCGTACAGATTCCCAACCAATGAGCTATACTCCCTGAGCGGTATTCTCACAGTCAGAAAATTATACATACTGCATACTGTCTTAAAATTACATAAAGTCCTGCCCTATAACCCTCACCATCAGGAAAGAAGACGGAAATACAGTGTTGCACCAGTAAAATTCGTTAAAACTGCATATGCCAAAAGGCAATTTAACACAAATTCTGCTGCCCTATATAATAAAATAAATAAAATAATTAACATCCATCCGATGAGTACCAAAGACTGCAAAAAGGCAATAGTTCAATGGTTAAAACTGAAGACCTATGATGACATTGAATTGTTGCTGCAAACATCGTCAATATGAAGTTAAGGGATGCACACACGCACACACCCACATACACACACTCACAAACACACATGCACACATACTCACGCTCACACACACTATTTTAGGATATATCTTTGATTTTGTTTTACTTTAATTTTTTATTTGTTTATTTAGTCTAGTTATGTTTAGTTTTAACTTTTGCTTTGTGATTTTTGTTTTTTATTTTTTATTCGAATACTATTTTCTATTTGTACACCACTTTTACCATCACAAAATTTGTCATTGAAGAGCGGGATCTTCTAGCACAGGTATATCTTTTACTTAAAAGGAGGTCTCTATGTAAGATTTACTGTAAAAGTTGTACAAGTTTCTGCAATAAACCTTTATTATTATTATTATTATTAGATAGGATCTTTTTCATAAAAAAAGGAGTTCCAAAATACTATGCTCGTAACAACATGCCATTTTAATCCGAGCAGTAGGAGAAAACAATTTTTAAAAGTTGTTAAGTGTTCACATATTTTTGCTCGTCACTGTACAGTGTAAGACAGTATGTAAAAGGTGGAGGACATAAATACAGTCACTGAATTTATTATATTTATTATATTTTATAAACGATACACATGCACAGATACAATGATATTGCATAAGCACATGCACACCTAGGTATTGTTAGGTATTGTTGTTCTTTGATGAGTATCAAATACACTCGTAAACCAGTATTATTTTTTTAAACATATTATTTCATTAAAAAAGCCTTAAGTTAAACCGTTGGTCCCGGCTGTTAATTGTATATCTTTGACAGTCGTTATGTAGTCAGTGGCCCGAAAGTCTGACAACCAGTCTTACCAAGGGGTATCGTATTACCCAGTACTCATTACTGGGTTGTGGAGGTCAGATAGGCAGTCGCTCAATGTGAAATGCTGGTATTCAGCTTCATCCGGTTAGACTGGAAGCCGACCTCAACAAACTTGGGAAACAAAGCAAAGGCTGATTGATGATGATGATGATTTAATTTAAAAAGCAAAAGGAACTCTTTCTATCTGCCTGTCAACTTTTCACACCCTTATGACTGGATCCATGTCCATGATATTTGCTGACAGGTAGATCTTTATGTTACTGAAATATAGAACATAGGATACTGAATAATTTACTGTATTTATATTTTCACCCTTTTAGTACATTTCTGTGGAATATTATCTAAATTTTAATTATTAATCTTTTATTTTATCTACTTCGAGAATCTTTGCTCTATGGTTCTTGACGGTCAGGCACGAAACTGCTTTATTAAGGCAGATAACTAAAGCACTCGTACCTTTGCTCGACTAAAAAACTGCGAGTGAATGCATACAAGTATTACCATACAGAAAAGCTCCGTGCAGCAAAAATATTCATAGCCATCATTTCGTTAACAGCTGAACATATTGAAATAATCATTATGCATAGCAAGTTGTAGTACTTTTTTCACTGAAGGTTTTTACAGCGTTGTACCGTGTTGTACATTTATTTATTTGATCGAGTGGGATGTAACACGAAATGAGTATTCAATTATACACATCACGTAGTAGATGGAGAGCTTACAGCGATTTAATCGACACAGTAAAATAATCCAAGTATGGTTCTGGACCTGACGTTAAAGATGGTTTTGATCTGGCAAAGATATCCCTGGCTGACGTTGAAGGAAACCTGGATTAAAAATCTGAACTCACATGCAGTGAGATGACTACGGATTAAGGGCGGTTTCAAATTAGCGTATTTTCGGCGCGTGTATGCTCGTGTTTGGACGCGCGTGTAACTCCATAAACTCGTGCCTCTTGCCACACGCAGAACTCGTACGAGCGTTGACGCGCATATAAGCTCGTACGAGCGGGTGTTGTCACTTTTGCTGACAGCTGTCATTTTAATCAAGCGAACCCGATTCCGGCGAATAAGAGCTTGTACACGCGTTCGATTTTTGGAAGCGCGTAATGTGGCGTGCGTGTACGTTAGCCGGTAAGAGGTAATACGCGCTACAAAATACCGGTCTTACGCTTGCGTATTGCGTCATAATAACCGCTGTCTAGCAAAAGAGAGGAACAGGCCAGTACAGCATTCAAACGTTGGAACATTTACACAGCTGAAGTTATAGCTTCCTTTTTTGCAAATAGGGACACAGTCGTCGAGGTACTTATTTAAATGCTAGATTTTATTAGAACATGTGCATACTGCTACCTTTCCTCTGAATAATAAATTATTCCTCCGTTGCAGTTCATGACACCCTAGGGGCGTAGTGTTTTATTAGTTCAAATTCATAGTCGAAATCACAAAGTAAATATTGTAAATGTTGCAGATAAGTTCTTCAAGTAACTTTTCATCTAGGCAAAGTTACAGAAAAGTTACGAAGTAGTTCGGTGCATATTGCGAGCTGGTACTCCTTCCTTAACTTTTTTCAGTAAGCATATTCGTCACACATTTTTGCAACACTCGATTCTGAACAAAAGTTTGGGTATCAGACGCTTCCTTATGAGAAAAAGGGAAAGGTCTCTTTCTCTCACCCTTCCCCTTCTCTCCCGTTCTAACCACCAAACAGTCCTAGTGCGAGTTGGTCGACGTAACATGTACTCAAAGTAAAATGTCTCTGCCTGGATTTCAAATAACCTACTACGACATTTGAGCCGGGACCTTTACCACTGGGTCGCCACTGCTCAAAAAATAAACTTTGCTTTTGCATAAAGATCCTAGTAACTCGAAGAGAGAAAATAATGGCATTATTAGTAACAATGGCGGAATAGAAAGGAAAGCTCGGGAGTTGATTGTGACATTTTTTTCTTTTCAGTTAACTTAGTAAGCAGAGGTGGGTGTTTTTAGAGACTATTAGATCCCCCTTTTAAACTCAGAAGTTATGACGACTCAACAAGTGTTAAGTTGGATTGACTGTAGTGAAGTCTTGTGTCTTATGTTTTAATTGAAGACTTTTTAAATTTTCTTCTTAGCGTGCCGATGACAATTTAAATTGAGTTAGCTCAAAATTTAGCGACGAGTTTGGCTCTTTCAGTAGCGTCCGCTCCTGTGATGTGCAAACAACAGGACAGACAGGACACGTTATTAAATGTCCTATCGTTTGTGGGGCAACACCACATTTACACTCCAGGGCAGAGTCAAAGCAAATTAATTGAAGAGTGTTGTTTACTCTACTGTTTCTATTCTTCGTATTAAATGGAAAAGGGGAGGAAACGTTTAACTGCTGCTACGGTGCCGATGAAGTTTTTTATAAAAATCTTAGGCCGAGATCTATAAATTTTACTAGCATAGACTGCTGAGCATCGGGCCTAGGATTCGATTCCCGGGTGATACAAAGTGTATTTTAATTTTTTACCAGGAATTTAGAATTAGGTTGATGGATATTAGCTCGCCAATATTACATGGGACACAAAATAACCGGCGAAATGTGGGTGTACTATAAGGTACATCTCTGCCTATCCCTTCGGTGATTACAGCCGTGATCTTATATTATATGTCACACACGAGTGTCAAATTACAAGTGCGAGACACATACGACAGTAAGTTTTAATAGTCAAAGCATGAGTGGTGTATATTTAGTTCTGTTCTCATAATAATTAATAGTCGTCATTTCACGTTACTATCTACGAAATAAATTACTCGTAAGTCCCCGTGCGTAAGGTAGAAACAGGTGCACTACACCAAACATGTCATAACAATAGGTAATGTGATTATAATCGAGCTGAGTGTATTGATTTCAATAGCACAATACGAACGATATCGTCCACAATTAAATTCGAATCAAACCTTCATGAGGTTTCAGTAATGAATTATTTATTCACCACAATTGTCAGTGTGGATTACAACTGTTTTGTAATTATCATAATTAAAATATTATGCTGATTCACTGTTTAAGCGGCGTTCGTGTTACATCATTAGATTTGGGGTGACATGTTTCGATCTCATTTTGTAGATGAACCATAAAATTTAGCTTGTGCATCAGCCGAAATAGGTTTGATGGCTTCCTGCTACCCTGAGGAGACAGCTTCAAGGGTCTTACGTATTACGTTAAGATGAGGTTCACAACAGTTCTATGCAGACAGCAGTAAAGATATGTGCGTAGGTACCTTAGACTGCGACCTGCACTCGTTGACCTTCCTCCTGACGTTCTTGACGATGATGATGGTGTTATATGACGATGAATATAATAACTTAATCATAAATATATAAAAAATATAAAACAAATGTTTTCACGATGGCGGATGCGGTGGGTCGGTTGTAGTATCAACTTTTTTATAAAGATCTACTTATAAATAGCACATATAGTAGTAGTCTGTATGTAAGTAGGATTTTTGTAAACCAATGAAACGCACCCAATACTGCGCCTTAATACAACATAACAGGGTACAAAATTCTATAACAACTGCAATTCTGTAAGTCACTTTACATGTTTATAACACAATCTATTCGCAGAAATAGTTAAAATGACTTCATTATAAATAGAGGAAGTATTTGGCTGAGTCCTTTATATTGAAATATACCATTTCTGCTTACTCAGTAGTATTCCAGGACGAACTCTATCGCTAAGAGCATTACTGCCTTTGACATATAATGTTGAATGAAAATGGGTATCGAGTACGTTAATGGCCTATAAAAATACCAGTGTATAGTCGGTGTGGGCTTAGCACAAACGCAATGTTTGAACGTAATTTGTCATCATTTTACAAGCCAACTACGATGTGGTCGGCTTCCAGTCTAAGTGGACGCAGCTGAATTGTGTGTGGATAGACTGACTTATTTGAAGAGCTCGTGGCTAAATAATAACAGCCTCACGGGTGGATCTTCAGTTTAAGCCACGCTTACCTAGCCTGGTCAATAGATGGATGACCACCCTTTACATATCGAGTTTCCTCCGTGCCTCGAAACTTTTACATTTAAAAAAGCTCTCAGAAAACATCAAGATGTTGATAGTTCTATTTTCAATACATTTTTTTCGAATTTAAACTACGTTTGCGCCAAGCGTTCACGCTAGGACCTCTGTAGCTTAAATGTTTCAATCGAATCTCAGCAAATCATAAAATAAGGACAGTATAAAGCGGTATCCACGTAAATATATGCATGAATAAGGCTTTGAGCGCAACATGTAGGTCAGGACTCAGTTCTGGAAATAATATATGTAGGCAGTAAGTTAATTAGTCTAGTTGCCTTTCATTACTGTTCTAGGGTCTTTATGTTTACAATTATAATTTATGTGATTCCACCACCTAATAACAAACATAGCATAGTGGTCCTATAATCTTCCCACTGCTGGGACACAGGCCTCCTCTCTATGAGAGGGAATGGGCTATAATCCACCACGCGGGCCCAGTACGGGTTGACACAGTCATGGTTTCGAATTTTTGGTTCAATACATAAATAAATTCTAGCAAGTAAAGAGATTATTCATTGATTCATACTTAAAAATCTTCATGTCAGAATGATCATGATCATAACGTGATTTATAGTGGCTTTCCCGAAATAGAGGAGGAGAACAAGAAGTTAAGACACTGACTGCTTCAAGAAAATATAGAAGAGAGCCGTCTTCAAAAACGGTAGTATATTTTGTATTCGTCAACCTACTTAGACAATTAAGATATATTTTTTACTTATATAACTAAATTAGCTTTACTTCAAATACAAATCTAACTAAATATTAGTAATAGAATTAGGCTGGATCATTTTCTCGGAATTAAAACTAAATATTTTGCATAACATTTAAATCTAATTTAACTTGTTTCGTCAATTTACAGTATTGACGTCAATCTTCTCATTTCCTTTCAATTCGACCACTACCTACATGACTTATCTGGATTGCCTTACCCTCATCCAAAAATAGTAGAAAATAACTAAATTCAGCAGTTATAAATAGAGTCGCAAATTGAATTAATCATGCCTCTGAAATTATGTACATCCAAAAAAAAACTTTCTCCCTCAGACATTATTAGATTTTAAGTTAATTTCCGTTGTAAAGGTCAGGCTTCTGAACTAAGCATTTTAACAAATTTTATAGTAAGAAATGTAAGCATTCAAAGTTTAATATGAAGTATTCAAACACTGTTTTAAGCTTTCACGGTTTAAAACTAAACTTATACTGTCACTACGGGATAGAAATAGTAAATAATATCGGGAGCTCAAAATAATAAACAATCACGGAAGATATCCCGTAAGTGACAGTATAAGTGAAGGATGCAAGTCTGAAAATATACATTCATTTTTAGATGTCGTGATTTCTTTCAAAAATATAGGATAGAAAAATGCCGTAATATTTTTAGACCTTTCTTGTTGACTGTACCACTGTGCCTTGGTACTAATATTTACTGCTATTAAAGAAACAAGGTGTTCGAATTCTGGCTCAAGATTTATCCATTTTTAATGAAATCCTAAAATAGATTTTAGAACCCATTTCAATTTCTCTTTAAAGTTATCCTTAGTATGAAAACTACCTACTTAAGTAAATTCACATAATATTCAATTAATTATACCTTGAGTGTGTTGTAGAAACATGGAAATGTCAGGTAGTAGTGTAACTTTTATCTAATATTTTAATATTTAATCTAAAACTATCAAAAAAGTTATACTCGTAGGAACAGTTGACAGCACATCCAGTTGCCACACTCAGTCATATTTCTCCAAATGATTTCAAACCATAAATGGTTAAGTTTAAAATCGAATGAGAAAATTTGACAGTTTGTGGTAACTTGATGCGCTTGCGACTATACAATAAGCTGGGACGAGGGACAAAATTAAAAAACAGAAATTCGACTGCCCTGCGTTCCCATTAATTTACTCAAAGTAGTCTTAGCCTGTTTCTCAGAACCATTAATTTAATAGATACCTATTTTCTTATAAATTCACATAAAATACATGAACACTAAGGTCACAACGGGTCACAGAAGTTCCACGAATACACGTCGCTTATAATAATTTGTCAACTTTTAACATATTCACAAGACAAGAAGCCCTTCATTTGGCTAAAGACATACGAGTATCTTTGAAAACTTATTCGACTTTACATCGTCTTCATCTTGTTTGAACTCCGACTTTGAATTAATGGTCTTTGAAGCAAGTTCAATCTTCTTTTGAACACGTGTTCTAGTTGAGCAAAAACTGATTTATTATTTTATGTTGCTGCGTAGCTTGTTATTTTAAATAAATGTTAAGGTTGAGAGAGTTATGGTGGAATTCAGACGAATGATTTGACTTAGATTTGACTTACAGAGAAACAGGTATTCACACAGCCTTATTTTGATTATCTTGTATCATAGTATTTGATATTTTAGTCAATAACTTTTTCTGCCTCGTTTGTCTAATGGTCGCAAGCACGACTGCTGAGCATGAGGCCTTGGGTCCGATTCCCGTGTCGGGCAAAGTACTATTGGGTTTTTCAATCAGGAATTTCTCAGTAGATGGATTTGAATTTGTGCCCGGTTGATGACAATGGGCTCGATTACATGGGCTTACGGGATGTATTGCTATGTTGTTTTTTTCCGACGCACGGCTTTATAATACCTGTAATATTTTGCACGTCCTTATAAAATCTTGAAAATATATCATCGTTCGGGTTCAAAATGTACATTACATTTTAATTAATTAAGTTGGTTCTTCCACACCTTATACTGATGTCACTTATAGCCCTCTTCACTTAATTATAGAATAATAGCGAGAAAGTTCCTACGAAATAATTATTTTTCATATACGTAAAATTTAATAAAGTACAACCTTGACGTGAAATCAGTGAGCGGCCTGTTTTCTACGTAGTAATTAAATAACTATGGAGTTTTCATTTTAATAATTTACGTGTTATACCTTTTTGCGGCATGATTTATTAGTTTTGAACGTACTTTTGTTTAGGCCTCAATTTTCTTGGGTTTTGTGTTTCTTGGTATTTTCACACGATTTTATTTAACTTGCACTGTTCGTATGTTTGTAAGATGCGCTTCAAAATTTGCAAACCGTTTTTCGACCAGTTGTTATCTTTAAATATCAATCAATCAATCAAAATATTTTATTTCACATAGGCCTAGATGGGCACTTATAAAACGTCGACAAAAAGGTGCACGGTTCGGGTTGATCGTTTCCTATGGAGAAGAACCGGCAAGAGACTCCATGGTTACTCTTTTCAAATCATTTGGTATTACAATATTATCATGCTTACAGCATTTGTACTTAAGTATGGGGGGCAGCGTAGGTCCGACAATAAATCGTTGCTAGTAAGCAACGACTTATTGTTGTGTCTTTTGTGTTGACAATAAGTCGTTGCTAGTAAGCAACGACTTATTGTCGTGTCTTTTGTGTTGACAATAAGTCGTTGCTAGTAAGCAACGACTTATTGTCGTGTCTTTTGTGTTGACAATAAGTCGTTGCTAGTAAGCAACGACTTATTGTCAACACAAAAGTTGTAAAACAAGATAAAAAGTTAACAAGCAGCTGGGAAACTACAAGCTTACAATGATCATCAATCATCATTCAATGGTATCAATTATTTTCAGCTTGCGTTGCTTGCTTGCTTGTTGTCGATTTTCAGCTTTACCACGAAAATAGCAATGTATTATTATACAATAGACTTGTGAAGTTTTCCAATATTTCGCTTCTGTGTATCCACGCTTTTATTTTTCTCGCGATTTTGATTTTATTCCTGAGAGCTTTTTGACGATATTTCCTTCTGCGAAGTCACTTTATATTTTCAGTTTTATTTGTCTTAGATAATATACTTTGTTTAAGCTATTTTCTGTATTTTGTTTGCAGCCAAACCTTGGTAGCTTGGTAGCTTTGTAAAATAAGTTAAAAATGCGAAGCCTGACACGTCAGTTTCCTGGTCACGAGCGCTGCTGCGCTGGGCAATACTGTTGCTAGATATTTCTATCAGGAATTTCTCAGTAGGTACGTGAAGTCTGGATCTATGGCAATACGCTTGGCTCCACAATCGGCATATACCGTAACTGGAACTGGAACATAACTGGTAAAATGTGGGTAGACTGTAGATATACTTCTGCCTAACCCTTAGCGGTTACGGGAGTGATATGGTTTGTGAATCATCATCTGCCTAGCCTTTATTGGGGTCGGCTTCCAGTCTAACAGGATGCAGCTGAATACCAGTATTTTACATGGAGCAACTGCCTATCTGACGTCCACAACTCAGTTAGTACTGGGTAATACAATACCCCTTGGTAAGACTGGTTCTTAGACATTTTGAGACACTAACTACCTATAAAGACTGCCAAAGATCTACAAATGACAGCCGGGACCAACGGCTTAACGTGCTTTCCGAGGCACGGAAGAAAGACGGTAGGTAATGGGCGGTCACCCATCCACAGACCAACCTAGGCAAGCACGGCTCAACCTAAAGATCGACCCGAGTGACTGTTATTATTTAGCCACGAGCTTCTCAAGTATGTCAAGACTAAAAAAACTAGTATAACATTTAGTAATAATGATATTGATTGTGAATGTGAGATGAAAATGATCGAAGCTTGTCATCCATTTGTAGAAAATTTCTCGATGTTGATCTGCAAAACCTTTTGTTTTTCATATTCTGTACCGTAATTTAAAACGAAGGTTATATATTTCATAATAATTATGTATATATTTTTAGATACGTAATAATGTATTGATATGGGTAGTGTATGCTTCTAATATTTTGACCTTTAAAAGGTAAATTAAGGTGAGCTCTTATTCATATTTAAGGCTGTGGGTAATGTTGTTGTTTATTTATGTACGGATAATTTGTTGAACAATTTTGTTCATAGTACTTCCACGATTATTTGGGCATAATAATGATCCATTATATCTATTATTCAAATAACTGACAACATTGCTGAACATGTCACTTATTCTTGGAAGTGTAATTTCCACAAGACACATCATTTTCTTATCTTTCATTCCACAAGAAAATAATTAATAATAACATCTACCTCCACTAAAATGACAATAAAGTCAGTCATACTTAATTCATTTCTATTTGAATGGCCTCAAATATGGCGTAGTCTGAATGAACCGTGGTCTTAAGAAGCTTATAGTTTCTCAATACTGCTCCTCATATTCTCATAAATTTAACAATGACATACCGAACCCTGAATCCATTTGTTGGTCGCGAATGAATACGAATAACCTTGCATAATAATAGGCCAACCCGAATAGTGGTCGCCCGTGGTTCGACCCAAGATTACAAGGATCTTACAAAGCCTAATATTGTATCACTACGTATTAATATGGTTGTAATATTAATCCAATAACGTTGTCAGTCTATTTCGCTGTTAGAGTAAAATTGTTATTCCGCTGGTATTTTATAACGAGATTTAGGTCCCATGTGATATGAGCTGACGGTATGAGAGTTTTTGTGGTGTCTGCATTTAAAATACGATGTGGTGATATTAAGTTTCTTTGACGGTTTATCGTTTCATAAAGAGCTTTGTATTTAATGTAATCCGCTACGGCGTAGGTTGCTACGGCGTAGGGTGCTACGGCGTAGCAAGCTATGTCAATAATAGAGAACGCTTGATGAATCAGCTTAAATAGTGAAGAACTTGTGATTGTATTGTAATCTTTCATTTTTGTTCATCATCATTTCAGCTCGTAATCACCCACTCTGTTGGGTTTAGGTTACAGAATCGCGAAATATTGCAGAAGAATGGGGGAGGTCCCTTTCTTCTGCAATATTTCGCGATTCTGTGATTTTGACAATATTGTCAACCCAACGCGCTTTTAGACGGCATTTTTGATACCGCATACTAAATTATAGAACATTACGCAAACGGAATTTTAAGTTTATATCTGTGGTCAAATTGTCGTAACTAAGTTTAAAAAATATCTCTTTAAAGTATAAGTTTCAAATTTTTCACACAAACACACATCGACACCAACACAACCACATTGACCTACAACATAAATGAACGCACCAACAATAGTAAAAACGATTCCCGACATTCTAAGGGGAAGCAACAATAAAATTAACTTTCCCATTACACTAATAACTTGAATGAAAGTTCTTTAATGTTTCGCGGCCCACAAATTATTGCCACAGGTGTCAGGAGACTAACGAACTTCACGAACTTCAAACTTTAGCGAAGTTCTGCCCTAAACGAAGCCTTAAGAAGGCTGGTTTTTATTATCTTAGCTGTCTTGAGGCTTTTTGGTATTGTGAGCATGTACAGGCTCTTAAGCTTTGGCCACATTGCGACAAATCCCACGCGGGACGCAGAATGCGAAGCTTTAATTCTGAAAGTGACTTCTGTCTTTGTTCAAGATATCGTGGCATAAGGACCTCTTTTTAGGGTTCCGTAACCGAAGGGTAACCAACGGGACCCAATTACTAGTCTCAGCTGTCAATCGCGTCGGTCTGTCTGTCAGCGGGCTGTATCTCATGATCCGTAATAGGTAGACAGTTGAAATTTTCGCAAAATGTGTATTTCTGTTGCCGCTATAACAACAAATAATATAAATAAATTAAAAATTAAAGGGGGCTCCCCTACCACGCTGGTACGGAACCCTTCATGCCCGAGTCCGAGGTTCCAATAAAATATTCGATTTGATTTTAGAATTTTGCACAGAATAAGAAATCATTGGAGAATCATATGCAGAAATTAACAAGAATGTTAACGATAATGTTGAAGGAAACATTACACACAATTAACTAATACTCCCCCAAAAAACTTTGCCTTCTATCAAAGTTATACGTATGTCGGATATGTCAGGATTTATTCCGTTAGACTCGTACATCATGTGGGCAGACGATGGGTTTCGTGCTATGAAAACACACTGGGTGCTACACTGTTTCTAAGAAACTAACGAGTTACTTGTTAAAACTTAACACAATAACACGGATCGAATACAGTTCCAAGATGTCTCCACTCCGTCGTGATCAGACATTGAATGTCGCCCTCCCTCGAGTTGAACATCAGGGCTTCGCAGAAACACGCTGTGGCGTGGACAGATCGGCAAGTAGGTCGCATCATGCCCACTAACGCGTTTGACGATTCATTTCATGTCCGTACCAACGACCGGATCCGACAAATAAAACAGTAAAATTAAATATAATATTATTTAGTTACAAAGAGACTAATATTTAATTAATCCGTCTCTTAACTACGCTTTGTGTTGAATAATTAATATTAGTAATTGAAGCTTGACCTCCAACACGTGTGACCTGAGTGACCTTTCACGTTATCAAACATTCTCCGGTCACAGCTTAACTAAGGGCAGTGTTATTAACATCGACACTGAGTTATTATAATGGAATATAATAGATGCTATAAATCTTTGGTGAATGACTGTGACCTGTGACTGTGGTAGAAGACATTGCATGGTAAGCTGTGGTAAAAATATGGTGGGATAGTTCAATCGCCTTTCCGATGAATGAAATCACTGTGAAATCATTAATGAAAACTTTTTTTTTGTTTCATTGGGTTTGACATAAAACTAGGAAGAAATACATCGTGAGGAAACCGGATCCTAGAACCAAAAACTCGAAGTGAGGCTACGGCCTCATCTCCCAGCAGTGGAAACATTTTAGGCTGATTAATTAATGAGTTTGACATTACTTTTATTTTTTTGTTAGCATAAATCACATCATAGTTTAATTCCCAATGAGAGATCGGTCAAATAAAAGCCGAAAACATAATAACAAAGAAAGAAAATTAAATTGAAAAAGAAATTTTCTTTTTGACAGATCATTCCCGACTGACATATTTGCTGCACAGTTCGACAAAATGACTTCAATCATCAATAACAAAAGTTACACATCACATTTTATTTTAAACGAAATAACGTTGTCTCATAATCACCATCTCACCAAAGCTTAGGCGTGTCACAAATTCATTTAGGAGCTAAACTCGTCTAACAGATGGATTCCTACCGCAACAATAATCCGCCCCTTTGGCTACGGAACTGGAAACCGTAAGATGTAACAGGTAGATCCAGTCCCGAGTAATCCTTAAGTGTGAAGGAGGAACGATCAAAGGGTTTGGCTTTTTGATTCCTGTGCTTTTGATTCCTGTATTGTTGAAAGTCAGAGGACTAAGATGAAGTTAAAGATCAATTTCTATAGTTCCGACACAAATACAGAGTGGAAGGGACACCGATGTACAAACAGTTACCACGTATTCAGTACACCATTCTGAGCCAGCCTTCACATATAAATTTTTCATTGATAATTAAAAAAAAAAGTTTTTCCATTAATTTCAACGTGTAGGTGCAATGCGCTTTTGAAGAAAACAACAGATTTAAAAAAAAAAACTGAATGCTTCTGAATTCGTGGTAACCTTTTGTGCGACGGTGTCCCTTCCACCCAGTATACTTGGGAAAATTCTAGGCAGATGATGATGAATGGCATGCCATCATCATCATCATTCGCCTGCCCTTATCCCAATTTATTCGGGGTCGGTGCAGCATTTTCTCCCATACTTTTCTATTATATAAGGAGCTCAATCTGCAAATATGTCTGGTGCTATTGTAAAACTTAATATAGTAATGTTTGCTCCATCAGAGTAGTATACCGCGGTAGATCAGGTGATGTACAACCATAATCAATTCTATGTCCTTGGAAACGTTGAGATTAACGCAGACTGTTAATGAAAATGAGCTATAGCTTTGTAGCAGTAAGGTTGATTTGGAGTCAATCATTGACAAACTGACTGACTAAGATTTTGCTCGAATAGCATTGTTTTAAAAAAATTGCACGTTTGTAGAGCACTCGACAGTTTATATGCCTCTTTTTCACGGGTATAATTATAGTATGCAATCTTTCTATCCATAAATCCAAAAATTTACTGGCTTTTACAAAATATTACCTAAATTTTACCCCGTTTTCCACACGCACCCATATTTTATCTCCAGCACATAATTAACTAGCCTAATAAAACGCATTATCAGCATCGTACGTTATAACTAAATTACGTTCTCTTCCGTTATCGAACGTGTAATATAATTTGGCGTAATAAGTGTTAGTATGCATCGCCTGACGTACATGGAAATATATTGTTTAAAGGGATTTCCTTCTACCAGAATGTCCTTTGAAGTTTGGTGTAAGTTGTGAGAGGTGAGCGACTAAATCGAAAGTGTCACAGACAGGGTTATCTGATTAAAGGGCCTTAGCAAAGTGACATTATTATGAGGGATAATGGTGATGGAGAAGTAAAAATATGTATTGGATGCAAATAAGTTCGTTTTTAAGGAAATTTCACGACGACTGGTCGAGACTTCGCGTGGCCAGGGGCTGGCTCTCCGCTGCTAGTTCTCTGACACCCGGATGACAGCAATGCGGAGTGTCGTATTTTTGACGTTTTACATTTGTACTTAGTCTTAGTTTTACTTTTAGTTTAATTTATTTGTGTTGTAAATATTTAGTATAAAATTTTTTTTTTAGACAAATCTACGAAATTATCCTGCGGGAATCGAACCTTCGACACGCAGCGCAGCAGTCAATCGCTCAGCCACTGCGCCAACCTTGCCGTCTTTGAGGTTGTGTATAATATGATCCCGAAAAGCTAATGTTA
This sequence comes from Noctua fimbriata, assembly GCA_905163415.1. Taxonomy (NCBI): domain Eukaryota; kingdom Metazoa; phylum Arthropoda; class Insecta; order Lepidoptera; family Noctuidae; genus Noctua; species Noctua fimbriata. The sequence continues at coordinate 17,441,358 of LR990931.1, read as the reverse complement.
ATCACGTTAAAGGTCATTGTAGACGCTTCGAACGCAATTTGACTAGGCTATCAAGAAATATTGATATCACAAAAATACAATGTGTTAAAGGAGATCAATCATGCCAAGAATGACCGCTTATCAGATAAGTATAAATCGAAATTCCAATGGCAGCGTTTTGCATAATAGCGCCGCATTATGTCTAAACTTCTATTTAGGTTCAAACAGGGAATATTTCCGACTACATACCACAACCTCTAGGTATATACTAGTTACTATCTAACTTTATAAAAAAATCGGTAATTAACGAAGGATATTTCTTGGGTTTTGTCGCTGTGACATGTTGTGGTTGTAGTCGTCTTTAGAATTGTACCTGAAACTGTGCACAAATATGGAAATTTGATGGAGCAATAACGTTTTATAATGTTAAAGGCATGGAGTAATCTAGTATTGTTTTGTCCACGTAAAAGCCATGTTATTGCATAAGAGTGAGAAAATTGATAAGTCATCCACCCCAGCTCCTCGAGAAAGGCCAGCAATGACTTGTTGTTACCATATCGTCTAGTTTACTCTGTCAAAACAATAGTAATATTGCTAACAAACTGTCATTGTATTAAATTGGGAAAGTTAGGTTTGACAGTGCAACATCCAGTAGGTACATAATTCAAATATCGCTAGAACTTATACTTTGCGCCAAACATAAACATGTTGTTGAGATAAAATTTAGATTTAGCTCCGGTGTGTCACTGGCTTATGACAGTCAAATAAGGATAAAATAATAAAACAAAGTGGGCAGGTATATGCCACGTAGCTTTGAACGGACCGACAGAACTCGTGTATGTAAAGCTTAGAACTTCGCTTTTGGGTGGAAAATATCATTTACATAAGGTCAAAAACCAGTTGAGAGTAAAAATAACAACGCACCTACGCGTTGGTGCGTTCATAAGTGAAATTCGGAGTATATATTTCATTTCACTTTTAGCGACAGAACTTTACCCCGCGACCTAACCAAAGTGATCGTCGCGAAATTGTGATCGTCGCGTTCAAACATCACTCGTTTGGTCGGAAAACCGGAAGCTAAACCTTTCGTCCTTCTTCTTGTTCTCCGAACAAAATGAACGCGACGGTTGCGTGTCTGCCGCTATGGTTAGTACGTGATCTTATGCAACTACTACTACTTTTAACTCTCAACGTAGTTTTCATGATTTAGTTCTGCACCAAATGTTTTTTGAAAAAAAGCTTAGTGTTACTAACGTATATTTCAGGGTTGCCCTACAAGTTTCTCAAAGGAATCTTGGTCATCAGCTTATCACGAGATAAAATCACGAGTCGAAACCAAAATAAAAACGCCAATAAAAACAAAATTTTCAAACATCATTCTCGCGATCAACCAAGTGACCATTTGACATTCAAAACACCCTACACACATCAATTTATAACATCCCTATGATGTTACTACATCCACCTTCTCCCGTTCTACTTAATACATTTACAATTTAACGTGTACTAACCTGCAATATTACAGCATCCGAGGAGCAGTGTCCACAGGGACAGCACGCGAGTTGGGCTCGCGTGGAAAGAACCCTCCATTTTACATTTTCCGAGGCACGACACGAATATCCCGACACCTCACAAAATCTTCAGGATTACATTTAGAATGAAATTTTCGTTTATGCCATCACGTTTTCGTGTTCTGTAACAAAATAAAATTCAATGTTAGGAAATGCTGCATTTTCTTTGGAACAATACTATGGGGATATGTTTAGGTACACATGAAGTAACGTGTTTTACTCAAACTTGATCATTAGAGTTTTCATTGGAACTTTACTATTACGTTGATCTAGCAGTCTGAACTATTTTCGGAATTCCTTTTACAAAAAGGGTTGCAATACTTTATGCAATGAATACAGTTGAATCGTTCTATCAAAAGATATCCTTCCTTATTTATAATATACACCGTGGCTTTTAGGTCGTCTTACAACGAGAGCCTATTTCATGTATAATGACTACTAAATATAAAAAAAAATAGATATGTATGAGATCTGAATAATTTCAAAATAAAAATATTATTAATTACTAGCTGACCCGCGCAACTTCGTCTGCGTTTGGATTTTCCCCGTTTTTGCAATCTTTTTCATAAATGCTCCACTCCTATTGGTCGTAGCGTGATGTTATGTAGCCTATAACCTTCCTCGATAAATGGGCTATCAAACACTAAAAGAATTTTTAAATTCGGACCAGTAGTTTTTGAGATTAGCGCGTTCAAACAAACAAACAAACAAACTCTTCAGCTTTATAATATTAGTATAGATTAAGAGGCCTGACGTTGTTGAAACACCCTGTGGCAACCGAAGATCTACTCGACTCGTACGCTGGGTATGTACGTTCTATAGTTTGACACGCAAACATTAATAACAGTATATTTCATAATTCTAATGTATTGTTTATTTTTCTTTGTGCCTATTATTTTAACTGATGGTAAAAAAAAATCGTGCCTAGAAGCATTTTATGTCGGATACATTGAGTGGACCACTTTTATAAGACGACTAAAAAGACACGATGTATATTATAAACGTGAAAGTAAGTTTGTTAGTTACCTTTTCACGCCTAAACCACAGAACGGATTATCCTGAAATTTTGCATATACGTTGTCAGATGTACAGAAACAGACATAGGGTACCTTTTATCCCGAAAAAAAGTACCTACTGTTCCCGAGGAAAACAACAATAACTTTCTTATGACAATAGATGGCGCCACGTGTCTTTCGAATCATGATTGAATTATATTATTACAAGCAGGGTACAACCCGAATTGATTGTCAAATTCTAAGTGCGAAGCGAAGCCACTGGCGTAAGCTAGTATTTCATAAAATAGTGTGATGTATGGTCTGGCCTCAATATGGTACTTGTGATTGGCAGGCCAAACGTTACAGGAATATAAAGGTTTCCCGTAAAAAATATATGACGACCATAAAATAAGAAAGCTGATTGGCAGCAACCTTGTGTTCTGACAGGTTCGTTCGACAGTTTCACGGAGCCATGTTCCGATCGACCAGAATTAAGATTTTATAGATGGTTCGAAACCTGATTGCTGATTGGTTACAATCAGCAATCAGGTTTCGAACCATCCTAAACAGGATGGGCACCGAAATTTTATACGATTCTTCTAATCATCCTGCGACATTTACATTCATACTTCATTTCAAAATGCTCATTTTAGTTAAAAACACATCCAGTTGTTAATTAATTTCAATTTGCTGCAACAGTGCTGACACTGAAAGTTAATTTTAGATTGTTTTTTCATACAATAGCATGGCGAGGGCGATGAAATGGCGAGCGAGACCTCGTAACTTTGAACCGCGCCTGCAATTCTATTGACCTGAATTTAACCCTGTTACAAGTCTTTAGCTTGGAAAAGGAGCTAAACAAAAACGCTGGACTTATAGACTACAAACACACACTAAGTTTTCTGTAACATAGAAATAAAAAAATCGAAACAGCAATCGACTTATGACAAAATTAAAACGCAACTACTGTTTGTCTGTTGATAGCTGATTTACATTTATTACTTACAATTTATTAATTTATATTGTGATATTTTTTTTTCTAGATTTAATTAATTTTATATTTGTGCCCGTAAGATGGCAATATTTAACATAAATGGCAGCATGTGGATGCGGATGAACAACTGTTACTTCTGCCTAACTCTTTGAGGGAACACAGGCGTGATGACAGTTATGTTATTTCAGTATTATATTAAAAATAATTACGAACAAAGCAATAACAGCGACCAAAGTGGAAACTAACATTATTTATTCTCTACATCAAACAGCCTTATGCAAGTTTGTATTATAACTAGAAAAAGTAAATAAAACCAAGGTTAGCTCGGCCTTTCTATTTTAAATTCATTATTCCAGTTATAATCCTATTTTCAGTAATGACTCAGGGATCCTTGAAAGTCATTCTCGTAAATTAAAAAGGCTCGATAATTAACTGCGAGACTGAATCAACTACGCGTTGAGAATAAAAATTGAAACTGTAATTTTTTGTACTGAGTATTTTTCTTTAATTGACATTTCAACTCTTGGACCCTTTGCGTCATCGTGCTTTATTTTCATTGTGTGTTCATTGTATGCCAGTACCTGTACAATAGAAGCTAATTTTACCAACGAACCGAAATTGAAGTCGATCACAACACTTGAACTGCGTTCAAGAACTGCCAGAGTCGCCATAGCTATGGATTATTAGTAGTTAAGCTCTTAAACGCTGCCTTGATCGCATTCAGATTCATTGGAGAAATTCGCCCAAAAGGACTGTCCGACTACACATAATAGGACCACTGGTCAGGGCCACTAAAGAGGCTCTTTCCTCAAAAGATCATCTCAGAAACATCTGAATAGTCTCCATTTAAAATAATTATCATCTTCCTGCCCTTGTCCCATTCTATTTGGGGTCGGCGCAACAAGTTTTTTCTTCCATTCTCCCCTGTCAGACGTCACGGCATCATTTACTCATTATTTATTTATCACTATTTTAAAATAATTATACAACATTAGTTTTAGTATATGCGAAACCTGAAACACGTGTCTAGTAGTTTTATGTAAAGAATCTATGTCCAAAATTTCAAAACTGTATCATGAAAAATCACAAAGTTATAAGTTTGCTCTGTTACCTGGTTGTCCGCACAAAAACGTCGCCACATGCGGCGTAGCCGCACGCGCGCTTCTAGCGTCGTCTTTAGCTCATTAATAAGAATAATTTGGCAGTAGGTAACTACATTATTGCGATAGGTACTTAGTGTCGCTGGGTGCCCAACTTGTAACCTTTTTAAATATTTTTGGGACAAAATATAACATGGTTTAAAAATTATTGGAATCGATTCAGTTACTTATTCTGAACAAACTATATTCAGGTTTCGCATATACTAAAAATAATGTTGTATTTAGTCTTAAAAAGAGTCTGACTTTGAGTTAAAAATCTCAAAAAACCGCTCAAAGCAGGCGAATCGCTAGTAGAAAATAAATTAAAATTCACAGGAACGAACAAAACCGCGAGATTCACTAGTCAAAATTATAATTTTATACAACCGCTGCCCAAGCTAGTCCTGTTGACGATGAGGACAATATGCATAAAATTTTCATTATCCCGGTTTGAGCAGCATCTTTGCTTCGGGGATCAATAGATAGGGCATGCTCCCAACCATCCATCTTCATATTTCCTGAAGACCCTCTGACAATATCCATTCGTCTTACTAAATTGCTGGCCATGTACCGATTTCTGTGGAACTTTCGGTTTCTATAGCGCTGGGTAATTTGGCTGACAATAAAGTATTGGTAAAATAACTTACAGGTGTGCTGGTGGCGTTTTGGTCGAACTTGTATAAATGCAAGTCTGCTTCTTGCATGAAACGTAAACTTACCTACCTACACTAAGCAAGAATATCTAAGATTCATAAGTTTGAATAGTCAAACTTAAGTGGCAGTGGACATTGCTCGCAGAACGGATAACCGATGGGGCCGAAAAGTTCTGGAGTGGCGACCGCGAACCAGAAGACGCTGCGTTGGAAGGCGTCCCACTAGGTGGACTGATGACCTGGTGAAGGTTGCAGGGATCCGCTGGATGCGAGACGCACGGGACCGGTCAATGTGGCGACACTTGGGAGAGGCCTATGTACAGCAGTGGACATCTTTCAGCTCAAATAATGACGATGATGATGATAAGTTTGAAACTACCGTTTAGTTTTCCTTGATCTACATAATTATGTAGAACTTTAGTTCTGCCTTGCTATTTAGTAGATCAACTGATGATAAACGATAGAATATTACTCCTCAATGTAGCCAAGGGCCTAAGAAATGTTACATTCAAGAATGTACTAACTATGTCACGTCATCAAGAATGTACTAGTTTGATATATGCCAACGAAAAGATGTTAAAAATTGTAGTAGAAAAACGAAACGCTTTGAAATGCGATTAAATTGCCACTGTTTTATACCTGGTTATTTATTCGTAAAAACTAGACATTAAGAACATTAATCGCTTCATAAATACTGTATTTTGTAGTCATTGGCACATTAAAATATCAATGAATTGAATGTGCTATAAGGCCGTTTGAATAAGCGTGTTCGAGTATATATTTCAAGGTTCTTTTTAATTTTAATCATTAATTTTATGGAAATAAGGTTAACACGTGTAAGAAATAACTACCAACCTATTACATATTTTATAATAGATAGTATTTATTATAATAGTAGTATTATATAATAATTTATTTTCCAACAAATGAAATTCATTTGTTTTATGGGAATTTCGTTTGTTTTAGTTCCTTATTCGCAATGTATCGTTACCGTGGCAAAACGCATGTAGCGAACGGCAAGCGCGGCGACGAGTGCGTGGAACTCTGTAGCTAGGCAGTTAGTGTACAACTGATTTCACGCGTCGTTCGTTAGAGTATTTCAACATCCATTGTTGTTTTTTTAGCCGTATTATTTACATAAATGGAGTGCTCCGTACAGATAATTTTATTTTAAATTGAAATAAAGGAATTGTAACTGAAAAAATTATGAACAAAATGAAAATTTTCCTGAGAGAAATTCCGGTGGAATATGATTCAAAATAAGGAGCTGAATGCACCCTGTCAGTTTGCAGAGGGCTGTACCTTACACTCTGTATAATGAATGTAACACAAAGTGTGGTAAATAAACACGCTCGCTAAGTTTCAAGGAGACCGGCAGAAACCACAAAGTTCTACACAGGTCGTACTGACCCCTTTATTTGAACAAGACAACGTGAACGCACCAACTATTACAACACAATATTTATTTTAAAAACTATTATTATACACTAACAGAATCTAACGAAATAAAATGAAAAAATATGTTAAGTTGTAAAAATATGCAGCGGCACGCCACAGTTTTTAATTGAATAAATTAATGTTTTAAAATATTATTACAATGGATAGGGATACTACAACTCTTTTGAGCTCAAAAAACGTTTCGCTTTGTTATTATTGGAGGGTCGTTTGATGCTATGAATTTCATTTAGAAATCGAGAAGGTTTTTAGTAATACATTATTTTAATAAAAAATCGATAAAGAAATGATTAATAAATATTAAATAATAAAATTTATTCAATAATATAAGGTACATCATTTACAGTTTTTCTTAAATCTATGTCGATTGGAGGTAACATTAATTGATTAAATAATCATAAATATTATCTTATAATCTTATTGGTACCTATGTAAAAAAGGTATATAAAATTATATTATCTTAACTTAGCTTACTAATTAAAAAATAACAATAATAGGAACAATATTTACTTTATCACTAGTAATAATTTCTCTGTATCTTCATAGGACATAGTTTGAAGAGCTTCCTTAAGGGTTTTTTTCTTGCAGTTACTTTGATTTAAAGAGTAGATGTTTATTTTTTTTTATTTAGCCTGTTATAGCCGGTCTGAGGTATTGATTATGATAGAGAATGATTACTGACAAATACTATACGTTTGGTAACTGGACTTAATGATCTGATATGGATATCAACTAGAAAGCATATTATGTCGTGATCAATGGTTGTTCGCCCATCTTGGAGAGGGAGAATAATAATATAATTTTATTAAGACATCAACAGAACTGAGACACAAGTTAATGCTGTTTGTTGCACAAATTTTGATTTCGGTTATGACTGTTCAATAAAGTTATGATGAGTAGATTATTTATGTATCTTCTTTTAAGTTAGTGGAAATGGGTTGGTGTCTAATATAAACCTTTATAATACGACCGTTTTAGTTAGTAGTTTTACAGCATCAACTACATAAACCAAACAAGTTTTAATCGTTTACAAATTTGTGTTTCGTGCTTTTAGAACGAATGACTTTAAACTTAAAGCCCAGGGAAGCCCGCGAAATTCAATTTTTCTTACCTTACTTATGTTGAAAAGATATGATTAGCGACCTTAATACGTATGTAGTTACAGAATTAAAATTACTAAAATAATCAATACAACCCTCTAAGTTCATTTAATTCAATAATTATTTTAATTTTATTACTAATTTTATTACCAATTGTTTTGATTTTTTAATTGCTACTATGACATTGTTATTTTTAATTTTATTTTTCCAATTTAATTTTATTACCTTAATATGTTTTGATTTCAATTTTTAAATGCTACTATTATCTTTGTTAGCTTAGTTATAAATTTTATTAAGCATGCTGTGGACCCCTTTTTTTTTTTTTTTTAGGATGGGTAATCATCAAATGAACCCCCCGCTGTGGGCGGAGCGGAAGGGAGTGTCAGACTTGTACTGACTAAAACCTATCCATGTTCCTTCTTTGCCCTTTGTGTTCCAGGGCCGCGGTATCTCTTTCGAACAGTCCCGCAGCCCTGGCAGGCATCGGCCCGTGCGGACCCCTACGTGGTTGCTGACATCTCTTTGAGGCGCGCGTGGAACATGAACGCGCCGTCGACACGGCCTGTCGTCATAAGACGGCCGGACGGCGAGCTAGCCCAAAACTCGCCGTCACAGGCCCGCGCCTACGGTGGCCGGGGGCCACCACGTGACCCCCGACGCCCAGGGCGTCTCCCGCGGCGGCTGGGACGTGAGGCTCTTTCCCTCTCACGTTCCGCCACCTCCTTCACTAGCATGACTGCTTCGCAGAAGGAGGTGACGGCTTCCCATTCCCTCTCGCTCCGGACCATGGCTCGAACCAGGGCCGGGCGCGAGAGGTCGCCGCCGCCAATCGCCTCTACGAGGACACGGCGCTGCTCCACCCAAGCAGGGCAGGCCTCCACAGTGTGCTGCACCGTGTCCTCCGGACGATCCTCACAATGGAAACACCCGGGCGTTTCCTCCCGCCCGATTCGGTGCAGGAACCTCCCGAAACAACCGTGTCCGGTGAGGACCTGCGTCAGGCGGAAGGTGAGGGCGCCGTGGCGCCTCTCTAGCCACTCCTCAAAGAGGGGACTTATCGCCACTATGGTGGCGTGCCCTGCACGGGGTTGCGACAGTCGCTCTCTCCATGTCACCATGAGATCGCGCCGGAGGTCTGTCCGCTGAGCGGCGATTTGCCGCGGCCGGTTTGCCGATTTGCCGGCAGGAGGCGTTTGGACCCCCCAGGTTGGGCAGGAGCCGCTTGAAGGCAGCCCCGGTCCGTTCCAGTTTGGGGGCCAAACGTCGGAAATGCTCCACGAAGTTCCACCGGCTGTCGAGGACGAGTCCCAGGTACTTCAGCGTCGACCCGACGCCGATGGAAACCCCTCCCGCCGTCAGTAGGGATCCCGACGGTGGCGCATTCCGAGGCCCATGAAAACACATGGCCTCGGACTTGTGCAATGCCACCTCGAGACCCAATTGCCGGATCCTCTCCACGACTATCGCAAGCCCGCGTGTCATGTTTTCGGCCGCCGCCTCGTGCGAAATCCCTTGTGCCAGTACCAGCGTGTCGTCAGCGTAGCAGACTACGCTGACGCCGCTAGGGAGGTCGGCGCGCAGCACCCAGTCGTAACCGATGTTCCACAAGGCCGGCCCCAGAACCGATCCCTGTGGAACACCGCACGACATCTCTCGCCGGTTCCATTCTCCGCTCTGACCGGGGTAGATGACGGCCCTATCCGTCAGGTAGTCCCCCACCACACGACGAAGGTAGGTCGGCACCCGGTGATACCGGAGTGCCTCCCCAATGCAGCTCCAGGGCATGGAGTTGAAGGCGTTCGCGATGTCAAGAGACACCGCCAATACGACCCCGCCCCGGGAAACCACATCCCCCGTCGTGAGGGCTCTCACGCGCATGATGGCGTCCACCGTCGAGCGCCCCTTGCGGAAACCAAACTGGTGTTCCGCAAGATCTGGCCCCATCCCCGCGAGGTGCCCGGCGAGGCGGTTAGCAATAACTCTTTCAAAGAGCTTGCCCACCTCGTCGAGCAACACGATGGGCCGGTATGCGGACGGATAGTCCGCAGGGCGCCCTGGCTTCCGGATGAGGACCAGCTTCCCCGTCTTCCAACGAAGCGGGAACTGGCCTCTCTCCAAGCATGCGCTTAGGAGCCCTTCCAGTCGGGGCCCGAGAGCCTCAGAGGCCAGGACCCAGGCTTTGCCAGGCAAGCCATCGGGTCCCGGGGCGGTATTTCTGGCCTTTAGCCTGCGTACCGCCACTCTCAGGATGCTGTGGTCCCCTGGAGTACACCTACGTGATACTTTTGTCGTCGATTATTTATTTCATGTGTTTGTGTACATCCTTTGTTGGAGATTCGAAACAAATAAATAAATAAATCCCATTCAATGACTATTTCATGGAAGAGTTATTCATTGTTCAACATACAGCCCGACACTGACCTGCAAACTGTAAAAAACGTAATAAAATTTGAATTTCGTGGGTTACCCTCGCGGTTCCCCCTTCTCATAAGATTTTAGATAGCGTGTGTCAATCCAACATACTCTTGACTTTTCCATCAGCGTGATCGCATAAAGAATGTTAAATAGCCCTATCTTTCAGGTAAACTCCGCCTTATTTTCTCACACACAGCACCTGACTCCTAAACGCAGCTTTAAGCGGAAAGATTCACATAATGCTTGCAAAGCCGGCCAATTTCTCAAACGTCATTGGCCGTTGTTTCCTTTAGTTCATTAAGTATTTTCATCACAGCTTCAGCGGCGTCACGTTAAGAGTACCCCCGGGCCACAGTTGGGAACGCCGCTTTTTCTTGAATTTTTAACAGCGCTCTAGTGCTTTGGTACTATTCATAAGCGGCGGTGCCATTTAATAATGCACTATATTTACTCGTGTTTTAAGTGCAAATTGCAGCGTCTGGCTGTTTTTAAGACGCTGCTTACGAGTTTGTTGGTGAGGTAGTAATGCGATAAGTTTTTGATGGCGCTTTTAATGGAAAATTATTGTTGGAGCATTCATTGTGGAATTAAGTCTACTTGGGAAATGAAGTCATACACGTATTATTGCTTCGGTATTACTTACTACATTTCTTTTTTGTTTTAATGGGTCGCAAATACTTTTGCATAAACCATTCGAAATAAAAAACAAAAAATTCTAAAGTCAAAATATTCTAAATTTAGTGCCCCCTTCTAAGATCGGACAAAAAGTTAAAATTAAATAGTTTTGAACACTACTATCCTTTTTCTCACTCTCCGCTACAAGTGTATGACTTGTCCCACTTAAAACTGCGGTGCTATAGATATACATAATGTAAAGATGATGTACTTTGTAAGTAAGATAATGGCGTGTTGTTGGTTGTAATGATTTCTTACGTGAAAATGGACCTGGGAAATATATTATGACAGATATGCTCACGAACGCTTAGAACCTTTTTGAGGGCTTTTAAACAAACATAATGCTGTTTTACAGAACATTGTTCCGTATTTTTATTTATGAATGTTCTAATTTTGATTTATAGGTTACGTTTCGGTTGAAATAAATTCATGTTTTGCCTTTTTTATTATTGGCTGGTTTGTTATTGTTGTTAGTTCAGCTTTTAAAATGTGCCGTATTAAAATCATTATTTTACTTAATACTAATGGGTTGCATACCGAAATCACAAAATTGACTCTTTTTCTAGTAGGTACATCACTTTTAATAAGATTTTATATTAAGAGGGATATCAACAATACCACTCTACTGTTTTCATCATTAACTCCACTGTTTTCTGCTTTCCAATGGAATCCTGATTTCAACACAAAACCGTCATTTAGTCGCCAAAATTCGCAGCATTTTAACACCATATTTATTTTATGAATGCTAAAATTCGCATAACTGCATTGTACAAACAAAAGAACAATGAGCGATATATGTTCCCACGGAAACACCAGAAAAACAAAAAATTTAAACCCGAATAAAAAATTCAATTAATGCAACCAGATATCTTTTGTCTGCATTATTGAATCGGGGAAATGCTGAAATGCATTGCAAGTTCTATGCAGGGAACTGCATTTTGAAGGCGAATAATTGCGTCGCGGCCTCAAGAGAGAATATGAAATTTAATGTGCACTCAGCAAAAATATTGGAGTCTGAAATTCACTAACAATGGAATAAAGCTTTAATATCGATGTGAATTTTGAATAATCCAGTTTTGTTATACCCTTCTGTGATTGATTCGTCTTTGGAGAAACGTGATTGCACGTCTTCTTATTTTGTGAACGAGTATGAACTATGTACTTGTATCGGTATGGTTCGTCAGACGGGCGTCAAAATTGAATAGGTATATATGTAGATATGCGTAAAAAGCTCTCGTCTTAGCTCGAACTGTGCGAAGTTGACCCATACATGATGGTAGATACCGATCGGTATGAACAGAATAAGTGTAATAATTTTTTTTGTCCTTTTTGTTCATAAAATACTATGAGCCAAATATGTGTGAAGCACCCCTTATAAATTATTTTAGAGTATGTTTCTTAGTGCTGAGATTCTGTTTCTTTATTTGACATCTGTTTCTTTATTGGAGCGTATCTTTCACTCTTTTTTTTTGTAATGGAGTTGTGTTCAAATAATCGAATTGTTTCGTTGATTTGAAAAATGTAGGTACTGGTTCGTATTTATGTTAGCTTTATTTTAGAATCCTTCTGTTGTTTGTAATAAATTTGGAAGTTATCTGCCTCGTTTTTTTCTATTTGTAATGTTTTATATTTTTCATGAAACCATGTTTCGTGGAAATAAGCTAAGTTAAAAAAAATGCTAAGACAAAATAAATAAAGATAATTTACATTTACTATAATATTTATAAATATATAACTGACAAGGATTTGGATATCAAAAAAACACCCACAAAGTGGACCCGAGCCATTGTTATATTATTCATGAGGATTACCTTGTAGCAAAAATCTTTGATTAAATATAATTTGAAGAAGGGAGATAAAAATTGCGTTTTACTTTTAAGTTGTTCAGCCTAAAATCTGTGTTGTTTTAGTATCTTTGTTTAAACCTTTCTGTCAACGTAATATTGTCCAAGAAGTCTACACTTTAGAGCCTCAAAAATAAGATGGGCTACCGTAAAATTTATCTTAATAGGCACCTGCATAAAAATACATTGGAGTAAAACCTTTTTTAGATAGCAAACACAGTGCTCGCCGGCGTCTTCTCAGTATTATCACTGAGTAGAATCTCTTTATGGGAGGCAGCTATCTATGCGTTTAATCCACTTTCTCTTTTTATCTTAAGACAAGTGGAATGGGTCGCCGTCCTTTGTCCACGACCCCTGATAACAGGGTGACCTTTTTTCGTCTAAGGTTTATTAAACAAAAATACACCTGTGCAGTCCTGAGACAATTGTGGAGATTTCATTAAATTCAATGGAGGGCGGCGTAATTGGAATTTTTGTCAAGTTTTTCGTTATATTATTTTGATGGAAATTAGTTTTTCCCCGTGGACCCGTGAGCTCAATGAGACGCCATGATGATAACGGTGTTAGTTGTTACTTTCGTACTTCGGTTTAATGTTTTTGTTTTTTGGGAACAAGAATGGAACTCACATTAAGAACGATTAGACAAGTACTGTACCAATCCTTTTGCTTATTTATGTTGTAAAACCGTTAATCCAGATTGATTTCTGTTAAACCTTTGTGAAAACTATATTTTCGAGCCGTTTTGGAGCCATGGGGTCCAAGTGCTTACAACCTTTTTAAGGAAATTTCGAAACGCCTAGTTGACGCTCCCCGTGATCCTGGCTTTTAGCTTGACCAGAAAGCGTTGCCATACAACGTGGCAACGCCGCCAGTCTTTTGGGCACATTACCACCAAACAGTGTCGAGGGCGAGTTTTCTGATGCCTTTTTATAGTTCATTTATTTAGTTTTGGTTTATTTTATAGTTTTAATTGCAATAATGTATATAGTTAGTATATTAAATCAAGGTTTCTGTTTCACTTTCATCCTTTCAAATCTTTAATACGATTTCCATTGAAAGTAATTATTCAGGAAAATAATATAACTTTTTATCAAATAACTTTCAACTACTCACCAAAAAAACAAACCAAGATGAAGGCGATAACGCAGAAATTATTCAGGTTGCGAATTAATTTAAGGCAAAACACACAAGCTATATGTGTTCGTATATAACTTGAGAAATAAACGCAGCGTTACTATTGAAGTAATTAATTACTTATGTACCAACATGACGGCTACGAGACAGTGTCAATTAACTTAGGTTGGGGTGGGGACACACTGCAGGTTTTGTGGCAGAAACTCAGTGTACATAATAAGTATTTTTTTATTTTATTTTTATTTAATTAAATGTATAGTCATAATGTAATTTTATTTCTTTGTTTTTTTTTTGTAATTTGTAAGTTTTGAAATTTATCTTTCGTATGACATATCTTGCCTGAAATAAATGAATTTTATTTATTTATTTCATTTTTAATATTTTGTGTGTATTGTACGCTTCCCAAAAGTATCTGATGCTAGATTGCTAGCGGCTTCGCTCTCATTATGTACTGAAATTAACCCACAGGAACGTTTCAAATGTAGCCTATAACACTCGGGCATAATGTAGCTTCCCGTTAATCAAAGAATTTTCGTAATCGGATCAGGAATTCTGAAGATTACCCCCTACATACAGACATACAGATTTAAAAGCGTACCCGTGAAAGCCGGTTCGATGAGTCACTTACGAATTGAGTGCTTGGATGTGGTTTCTTGAGTTGAGGTTATTTTATAACCTCATTTTTGGTTTTTTCTATTTCTCATTCTTCAATTATAATTATATAATTTTTTAATTTGTTTTAAGATAGTTTAATTAAGGACCACGCTACCGTATTAGAAATTTTCGTGTAACGAGAACAGGGTTTGTGATATTTTTTTTTTAATTTGCGATTAGATATAAAGATGAAACCTTCTAAATAATAGAATTAGTATTTGGTTTGGTTGAAGAAAGTGGAATTGTAACCTGAACATGCTTTTTCAATTCGTTGCCTTCTGGGGGGTTACTATAACGTCTTAAAAAGGAGTCATTCTAGTGTGGGAAAGGGACAGAGCTATACAGGTCGTCTAACGCCATCTCTTTACCACACTCGAATTACTCCTGCTTTAATACGTCATGGTAGACCACCTGATCCAAGAATTAAGTTTTACATAGTTTATGAAAAAGAAGATAATTATGTTTATTTAATTTATATTCTAAGCTCATTACAAGAGCAGCTTGTATTTTGTTAAGGTATTTTCGTAAAAAAATCAAAGACAACTAGTTTTATTGTTGAATTCTCGATTTTTCATTTCTCGGAACCTCTTTATGAAATTCATTATGTAAAGTAGAACTAATTTGTAGTCTATGGTTTTACTCGCATATTAGTAGTTAATTTTTTCTACAAAAGCTCAAATAAAAAGTACGTACCATAATATACCGATTGCCATTTTATACCGATTATCGCAATTGCTTTTTGTATTTTTTGTTTCGATTTTTAAATTTGAACATAAAGTAAATATTATATTACCTGCCAGATGTATATTGAAACCTGTAAGTAAATAAAACCCACCCATAGCAATTAGAAAGTAATAATCGAAAATATTATACATTTTGAATGATTGAACTTCAAAGAGATGAATGAAAGTAATAATTATGATTGTTTGATAATATCTCGTTACTCGTGTTTACTATCATTGTGTATAATCAACTTTACTATAAATATGATGTTTATGTGCTTACTATTGATTTGTAACATCATTAGTGCGGCCAAGGGCGTCGGTAAAGTTTCATGAAAATTGTATCCTGGTAATTTCGTTTTAAAAATGTCCTTCTGGGGGGCAATGACCTTGTCTTGTATACAGAAAGACTGTTTAATATAAACGTCATGAGGGAAGGTGTTTGCCACGTGTCTCGTTGAGTGGATCGTCAACCTTCGGACTATACAAAAATTATACTTTTATATTACTTTTTCAACTGTTTAGTACTCGTATTTTCCATGAGAAGCTAATGCCTTTACTTATACTAAGTAACTAGCACTAATAAGTGTGGATTGAGTTTTGAGTAAAAGGGAACGTATGCAAAGGTGTGAGTGAAAGGTGTGGAAGAGTGAAAGAGAGAGAGAGAAAAATAAATATGGAGCGACGTGTGAAAACTAATGTTCGACGACAGACGTGATTTTATTTTGTTTTCTTTTAAGTTTGCAATTATTTCTAAAAATATACAAGTTGCTACGATCTCTATGATTTCACCATACGGTCCCGCATAAGTTTCCATATATACGTATCCGTCAGCGTGAAATTATGATAAAAATATTACTTCTCTATTTGAATCGAATTTTGTTAACAATTTCAAGGGTTTTTTTTGCATGGAACCATAATCTTTTTCTAAAATAAAAGTAGCCTTTGTTGCTCCTTATAAAAAAAACAACAAGCTAGCCAGTAAGATTAGCTGGAAAAAACATGCAGACAGACAGACAAAAATGAAAAAAAATGTAGTACCGTAAATACTTTCTTATGTTTTCAATAAAAGTTGTTTTGCAATTACAAACAGGCAGTTTAATTTTATTTATTAATTTGTATAGATTATATTTACTGTGAAAAATCACTGTACTTAAGTATTTGAAACGTATTTATATGTATATTCCGGCTCTTAACAAAAATGTCAATTCCTGAAATTGTCAAAATCATGCTAACACGAAACGGCTTTCCAAATACAGAGCACTTGTCTCACAAAATAATGATGTGACCTTCTTTCATCGCAACAGTGTGTCGCAATCCTTAGGAATTACGCGAAAATTCGTTACGTGAACGCACGTCACGGCAAAGACGCACCTGTGGTTGACAGCCTCATTTGTTTGCCAGCGTTGAAAGCTTCAGTCTGTGTACACAGATATCAGACGATACTACCCGACTCCGCGTAAATTCTGCGTAAATTGGTTCCGCGTGTCTACGCAGTGTGTACGCACTACATCTGTTACTGAAATTGAGGGTAATGGGGTGAAGTGTCTTGTGGTGTCTTAGGGTGATTGAGAGATTCTTTCGTTATAAATGTTAACAGTTTTAGCAAAATTATGACGTTTAAATTTTCAGAGCTGTAGTTTATTTATTTTCGTGAATTATGGATTAATGAAACACGTGATAGCAATAGCGATACACACAATGAATTTAAAATTCGATTGGCTTTCACAGATTTCAAAAATTTAAAATACTTGCTCATCTCAAAACTGTTTAAAAAGTCTAAAGATTTCAATCGAGATTCTATCTTTACTGTTCTTAGATACGAGCCTTTAACTACCCACATAAAGCTAAACTCAAGTGATCAAACAGGAACATCCCCCACAACAATAATTATCATTATACTGAGCGAATCGCCTCATTTGGAAAGTCAGAGCACCGTGACGGGGCCCGTACATTGGCTCACCCGGATTTACGTACCTACCCACTTTACGATACGCTGGACGGTGCAACAAATTAGTGGAATTGCCGGATTGTGTCCGATAAATAGTCACGATAGGTGCACCCTTTATCCTGTTGTTGATGAACTAAATTGAATGTCCACTGGCTACCTAGATTTAAGTAGTAGTTGAGTTTATTATTGACCCTCATCCGTGGATATAGTAGCCGTCTAGCAGCTAAGACATTTTAGCTTTGTATCTGCAATAGCAATGCACCTGTATGTCTCTGGAATTTCTAATTTGTACAACAAAAGTGAGTGAGAGAGTGTGTTGTATTTGTTTTTATTTTGTTTGTGTGTTTTCGTTCATTTGTAAGGTGCAACTGAATATATTGTGACTTGAACTATCAAACTGAACAGCTTTTTTTGTATGACTTTTGGAATTTCATAACTTTTCTTATAATTTTATCATACATGTTCATCAGCTGATCGCATTAATTCCTAATAATAGAAAGTCCAAAATATTTTTTTGCGTATTTCAAGCACTCGCAGATCAGTTAGGTGTACCTCACTAGTTTTAGTTTTTTCAAAACTATGTATTTGTTTCTTTAATAGCCTGCACATTAATATATTTTATTTTTTGCTTTGTTTTTTTTTAGTGCTCTGTGCAAACTAAGACTATATTTTAGAACTAGCGACCAGCCCTTACTTCGCACAGCACCACTTATCGGGTCTAAAACTATATCTAATGTAGTTTATATTTTAAGATAAGCATCTAGCAGTAGAGCGGTGAAACCACGTTCAAATCCATGCAGTAGTTTTTGCGTGATGCGCGTACTAACATAGAGACAGAAAGACAGACAAAAATTCTAAAAACTGTTCTAATAAAGAACCCCGTATATTTTTTTTTCAATATCTTCAATGTCAGACATCGGCCTGTTACAATTTTATCATTAATGTACAGACTAGTTTTGAAATAAAAAAAAATTAATAATTATGTTGAGATTATGATTGTTGATCTTATATACCTCTCCCGATAAGATTATGCCCCACCTGCTAGAGTGTTCCAGGTGTCCGTCTTCCAGAACCCTTGAGGAATGAGGATCTTAGCAACACATACACATGCCCATTTAATATCATGTTTAGAACGTGGAAACGCAGTGAAAGCTCAATATTTGTGTACTGTGCATCGTCTATAAACATCAGGTTAATAAAGATTGCTTATCATTTCTTTCCAAACATAACCCCGAGTTTAATAACAAAGTAAATACTTCTTTAATAATTCATCACAAAAATGAATGAGTAAAACGCTAATGTTTCTTCAAAAGGATTGTAGTTCAAACTGTGGGTTAAGTGGTTCGATAGGCAGTGAATAATTTATTAAATGTTTCGATGCTTGGTGTACGGGAAAAAGTTTTATCGTTAGTATCGATATAAATTACTTGGAATATCGATTCTTATAGGCGTATAAACAAAAAGTAGCTAGTGAAATGCGATAGAAAAAAACTAAAAAAACTTGAGGTTCTGATGTCAACGCTGGAAATATATGTTAACTCGATGGTTATCGTAATTTCAAAAAGAGAACAGAAAAAAAAAATCTCTTCTCATTCTTCAAGTGGTCATAATTATATTTATTAGCTGTGGTCACTAACGTCAAAAATGTCCTGTTTTCCATTGGTCGAAAGGTTTGGAAGTCAGGGAAAAGACATTTGCCCAGCACCAGGAAGACGCAGGCACTATCAAAATTAATGTTTAGATGGGCATTCAAAACCCGGTTTCGGTCCTATAGCAAAACCGGTTTTTCCCCGGTTAACGAAACCCGGTTCCGTATGCCCTCTTAGATACAACCGGCTACGGCATTTTAAATTTAACCCTGTACATGTAAGTTTGATATGCAAAGAAGACATGTTGTTTCGTAAACACGTGTCACAGGAAGCATCATAATATTATCAATACTGTTGAAATAAACTACTCGAAACATCGATTTTAATATACCTAGGTAACTTTAAAACGAGACTGCTAACTTAAGTCATTAAGTTGTTGGATGGCGTGCGAATTACAATGACAGTTCGAAGCTAGCAAGTTGAAATATCTTACGTTTGATATATTGAGTACCGTATCTCAAATTGGGCGTCTGATTTATGTGAATTATCGATTTCTTGTGATTTTCAAACCTAGCACGCAATTCAGTAACTAGTCATGAACTGTACGTGACATACTTGATGGAGAGTGCTATTTGGAGAATGAAAAAAGACCTTAATTGTTTAAAGCGAAAGATGGTTTTAGAGGTTCATAAACCTGCTTTTGCTTCAAACAGTAACAGAACCAATAAACACGTAACGTAACAGAAACAATAATACCTATTTCAGTTGACATTTTTCGCTGGTTATTTAAAAACAAAAGCTCGTGGCTAAATAATGACAACCGCTCGGGATCAATCTTCAGGTTAAGCCGCGCTTGCATAGGTTGTTCTGTGGATGGGTAACCACCCAATACATACCGATTTTCCTCCGTGCCTCGAAAAACACGTTAAGCCGTAGGTCCCGGCTGTCATTTGTAGATCTTTTACAGTCGTTACAGGTAGTCAGTGTCTCGAAATCCTGACAACCAGTCTTATCAAGGGGTATCGTATTACCCAGTACTAACTGGGTTGTGGAGGTCATATAGCCGGTCGCTCCATTAAAAACAAAATCACATGTCAAATTTCCACTCATTTTGATCATGTAGGTATAGCTTTTTTATCGAAACACCAGATTTTCCCATTACTTTCTATGTTGGAGGTAGAAAATCATAACCTCAGCTGTAGTTTACGCATCAATACCTTACACCGTGTAAATTTTATTAACTTAATAAACGGCTTTACCGGAATCGACGCCTCTGATTTCCTACCTGTGTCGCACTTCTACGCCATCACGTAATCGTATCGGTTGTAATTTTGTATTAATTACGACGGGTTTCGTTTAGAAGGATCGGATATCAGAAATTTGAAAGCTACTGTGTTGTGTTAAAGCTCTGTGATTGTGAGGTCGAATAACAAACATATTAGGAGCTCTAAAAACCTGTTCTGTTTGAGTCCAGCCCAACTAGGTTATCTCTAAATTCACTTAGGTGCTCTCAGATTTTCATGGTAAACGAGGCGTACTTTTGTCACTGAATTCAATTTACTCGAATCGCTAAGCAGAAACCGTTCTATCCCCTTGAACCAAACAAAACAAAAAAAGCAAAACGCTATTTGTTGTTACGCACTCAATCCATTCCCGTAATAAGCCGATATCTTAATCCACTCAATCTCACGCATTCCTCTCAAAAAGTTACTCAGCTCCGCTCGAGCAATTTATCGATTTATTCCAAAAGCTACGACATATTTCGCAGCCATTAGGTAACCTCCACTTAAACCGGTGTTATCCTGTCTCGAAGCTTTCTCATTTCGCAAAATACCGTCGAACGTTCGGTTGGCAGTCCCGACTTCTCGAGACAAATGGGCGTGTCACCCGCAGTCTTCCCTTGACGAGCGTAAATTGCTTTGATTTTCTAACAAATCCTCGGGAGAAACTGTTGCCGCTTTTATATTTAGATTGGTGAGATTAAGCGTGTTTAGTTCCCTTCGAACGGGAATTTCTTGAGATGATAATATTCAGGAGGGGCTCGTGGCTAAGTAACAGTCGTGCGGGTCTATCGATTTGAGCTTAGCTTTGTCGCGGTCTGACCGTGGATGGGTATCTTCTCTGTGTCTCCGTGTGTGAAAGCACATTAGGTCGGTTGCAACGCTGTAGTTTTGGCTTCGTTACCAGAAAGTCTGATTAAATCAGTTTTACCAAGGGCTATCATAATGCCCAGTCGATTGTGGAGTTCAGACAAACAGTAGCTCCATGTATAGTGCCGGCATTCAACTCCATTCAGTTAGACTGGAAGCCCATAGTTGGGTAAGATAACGCAGATGACGTTGGAGATCCGATATACCAATGCTACGCCACTTAAAAATAAAGCGCGCGGGTTTTCCAAATCCGAGTGCTACCAATAGTGTCACGGAATTGCATTGTAGGATTTTATTTACGCTTGTTAGTATTACAAAAATATTGGTCTGACTTTTTGAGCGAGCTGTGGAAGCGGGGCATGACGAATCGATACGGTTTAAAGTTTTATACCGGGGACAGCACGATGGTTACTTTCTTTAATTTGAATCAGTACGAATACAGTGTGTGTGTGTGTGTGTAATTTAGCAACCCTCATCAATATGTATACCACTTCTGAAGTCATTGTAATGCAGCATTAATACAAAGCATACGTTTTGAGACTGATTTTACTGAACAGTTATACCACTGTAACTGCCTCGTTGGTCTAGTGATCGCAAGCAGAACTGCTGAGCATGAGGTCCTGGGTTCGAGTCCCAGCTCGGGCAAAGTTTTATTGAGTTTTTGCATCATGAATTTATGTGCTCGGTTGATGGCAATAGGCTTGCCTCCTGTTACATGGGAGTTAAACATAAAGTGCTGAAACGCCTCTGCCTAACCCTTCGGGGACTTCAGTCGTGATGT
This sequence comes from Noctua fimbriata, assembly GCA_905163415.1. NCBI lineage: Eukaryota > Metazoa > Arthropoda > Insecta > Lepidoptera > Noctuidae > Noctua > Noctua fimbriata. The sequence goes on along the minus strand of LR990931.1, from coordinate 17,419,557 downwards.
TATGTTATGTAATATAAGATTGTGGGTAGGCTTATTTGCGGCAAAATACTAATATTATGATTTTCTCGTAGACTAACGATCGCAACTTTAACATCAGACTTTTTTCATGATAGTTCTTGTTCCAAAATATTTTGTTCGTAACATCATAACATAACAATTAAGAAAGTAGGAGAAAATCTCTTTTAAAAGCTAATAGGTACATATTAGTGCGCGTGACTTTACTCCTACCGTTACTCGTTACCGTTAAGTTTTTCTAAGAAGCACTTTTGCAAGACATTGTCGCAGGGCAAACCGACAAACGACAACCTACATCTGTCTGGACCTACGCTTCGTCTAGGTGTGAAAGCGTGACTAATAAACAAACAGACAGGATATTAATTGAAAATAGTAAACTGAGCATTATTCATTATCTCAAACACCACACAACCTCACTTTCACACTCACACCCACACTCACCCACACACTCACTCATTATACACATACCACACGAACATGCGCGAACTGGCCTTTTTCTACATTACGCCCATTAATTGTCTGCAGAGCTGTTTGTATAATTGTCTACATTTCAATTACCTATTTAATGACAAGTGGAAGTGCGGGGTCTCCTAATACAAGCAATCCCTTGCTTAAAAGGTGATCTCCAATAACATGTATCGAAATGCCTATTGAAATTGAAATAAACGTTTTTTTTATTTTTATTTTTTTTTTTACTTTTGTTCCTCTGCCCTTATCTAAAGAAGGTAACGGAGGAACATATTTTATCTATTGTATTTCAGGTTAACATTTTCTCTTCATTGTTTTAAGTCAATAGGCGATGTTCTCGAGATAAGTGAATGAAAATAACCTTTTATGAGTAAAATTAATATTTTTATTTTTGGTAATAAGGTTTGTTACCGAAAGATTTCATAGCCTAACATAAAATCATGCCAGTAATCTTCTTAGGGTTTAGCAGAGGTACTTGTAGTAGTAACATCCACATTTTCCCAGATATAATTCGATCCAAACTTTATGGCGGCTCGGAAGTTAGCTGCGAGTGACGGTCTGCACGTTATACAGTCATGACGATGCGTCCTCTGCACCTCGTTGATACGTAAAATTATGTTCTGCGCAGCTTTACGTTAGATGTTTCAATCCGCAATAAAGTTTGAACCGTTATAACTGCGCTGATCGTCATGCGTCACTCGCAGCTAACTTCCGAGATGTCATAAGGTTTGAACTGAACTATACCCATGGTGCCATACTTATTATGGTTTGACTATTGCCTTTGTACCCTACAAACTAAGTCTTCCTGCTTCTACTGGAATATTTCTGGTCAAAAAATCCAGTAATGTTTTGCTCGATCTGGGAATCGAACCAAGGTCCTCCTGCTCAGCGGTAGCGATTACGACCACTAGAAAAACGAGGCAGTTTGAGGCAAGAATATTTCCTAATAGAATAATGCCTGTTGAATGATTAATGTTATTTCCAAATTGTTTTTGTTGTTGGTCAATTTATTATTCTTTGACGTAGTTATCGAACATAATAATCCTTATATTCCAATATTTATGTGGGCTTAGGTTCGTCAAAGAACAATGATAGAAGACCCCTGTTTAGTAGTGGACAATGGACATTAAACTACTCACGAGTATGTCCTCTGTAACACAGCAAATGCATCAAAAGTTTAAAACTTAATTCTCTCCTACACCCACGAAATTACGTTCATTTAAAATGAACTTTAATCCTCAGAGTAACAGTGCATATTACGTTAAGAGTTAATCAAATTACAGTGCGTGCATCCCCAAATGATACTTAACACGAACGGACGGGGGTTGGCGCTTTCACACATAGTACTTCAGTTCGAAGGTACTTATTACGAACACTATTTATAATAAAGCAAAGCGTGTCGGCACGGATTGTTAGAGAATAAATTAAGCCGTTCATAATAGATTAATTAGGCGCCATTATGAGCTGAAGGTAAAGGGACTACAACCTAGATTTACCTACAGGTAATATACTGAAATCACCTGCTTTTACAAGCCAAGCGTGATGATTCATGTTTGTTCCTTGAAGGAACCTTGAGTATAAAAATAACGCTTATCACAGTTACAATCACAACCAGCCTATCCAACATTACCCGAAAAACTCAGAGCACAAAGCGGACATTTCAGAACACCATTGACGACATTGTAGAATATAGCTGCAGGTGGCCTAGCTTTAAGGTCGTCACAACACGCTTTAAATCTGACTGACATGTTGTCTTCAAAGACTTTAATAAGATGATAATTATAATCTTTAACCGCAATGCACTCTCCCGTTCGTGGCTGAAAGCCCTCCATGTCGATCAACACTCCTTTATAAATTAATATTTAGATATAAACAACACGCAGAAAATCCCCCTAAACAAAAACCGTCATTATTACGTCAACATTAAACCTACTTACATTTGAATAAGAGCTACATTTATATATTGATTTTTTGTAGCATCTGTTATTATGGTAATAGCCGATGATAATGATGTTATAGGTAGATTAGTATCAAAATGGTCTTATCGGAATATAAGTTTGTAGTAATATGTACCTGAAGTATAATTTAGAATGTATGTTATGAATATACACTATTGATTATTGGGTACTCAGACACAGCTAGTAATGTAATCGAAAACAGTTGTAATTCAGAAATGCGTTGTATTTTTTTTGTGCCTTTTTAGTATTTTATGCCGAACGGTGCAAATACAATAACTTAATTGGTTGTAATGTGTTTGAGCCGTTTGGTGTTGAAATACTGGGGTCATGGGATCCGAGTGCCCACTTAGTATTTCGGGATATCGCCAAGCCGCCTCTTCGCGTGACCACAGGGCTGGCCTTTTTTGGCCAAAGAATCCGCTTTGATGTACCTGGCAATGCCACCAGCCTTCTGGAACCTTTTCTATTTACTTGATCACCAACATCATACGGATTTATAAAACTAACTTAGTTAAATTGTACAGTCACATGCAAAATTATGAAGGTATTCACATTGGAAAAATAAGCAATACTTCATCAAACGTAGTTGAATTTTTCTAAATGAATTTAATAAAAAACTTTTATGTATTATTGGCGAAATATTAGTCTCAAATAAGTGCGAGTCAGAGAGACATCTTACGGGCATCTCTGTTAACTAACCCATCATAAAAACAGGGGTGTTATGCATAAAGAACAAACAAACTCTATTTTTCAACCTGATGGTAAAACCCAATAACGCGACCCGGGAATCGAATCCAGGAACTCATGCTTAGCAGTCGCGTTTACGACCACTCGACCAACGAGGCACTCTTTTTTTTGGAAATCCGTCATACAGTACAACATTCCCAAATCACTAGTCAAAAACTCTGAATTTGGTCCTCTACGGAACCAATTCTTACCACAGACTGTTTTGTCTTAGTTACAAGCGTTAGAGGGGTCAACAGTGAGCGATTACGGGGAGCACTTGATTGGCACTGTGGCTAAGCAATCTGCCTAACAAATATTGGCTGACCCTTAGACGTGTAGGCATTACTGCTTTGTTCTGTGTCTAGTGTGAGATTTATGTTTGTACTGTTTTGAGTTCTGGGTAGGTACAAAAGGTGTGTTTATATTGAAAAACCAGCCAAGTGTGAGTTGGACTAGCGCACCGAGGAAGGTTCCGTACAAACTTTTAGGTATTTTGTTATTAAACTACGTATTTACGGTTTTCAGATTTTTTCCTTTACTTGTGTTGTAAGACATTGCTTCTTGTCAAAGTTCATGATTCTAAGTCAACGGTAAGTACCCTATAGGTTAGGCAAAATATACGAAAATATGCGACTTAAACGGTCATATCTTTTGATGACGTTGACTTACAAGTTAGATATAAATTTGAAAAAAGAGAGACGGAGAACAAAGTGTTCCTATAAGAGTTCCTTTTTCCTTTCGAGTTACGGAACCCCAAAAATAGCTACCACTGACAAACACAAATTTTATTAACATAAGCAAAACAAAAAAAATAACATGCCACATAAACAATAACAACAGTTAAAATAATTGTGTTGCCTTAATAAAGATAAAAGGGACGACTGTACGTGTGTTTATAATTCCTCCCTTATTATCCAACGTACACACCTCCCTTCCTAAGGGAAAACAATATAAATACATGGTGGTTGTACGTCATTATGTTTGTTTATACATGTATGTTGTTCTGAAGACATATTTATTTATGTTTCATAAACAAAAAATTAGATTAAAAAGCTTTTGGGCTTCTAAATTGATAGGATGATGAAGTGTAAATTATTTTAGTTTTAATTTTTTTTTATGATTTTTAATGAATTTAATATTTTTAAGATTTATTAATGATTTCTTTACTGTTTCAATCTCAATTTTTATTTTTGTTGTATAAAGGTAATTTGCCTGAAATAAAACACAATTAATTTTATTTTTACTATAATTATCTACTTACTAAATCGCTATCAGCGATAAGATATGTATGTGCATTTTTATTTTTGCAGGAACAGTGGTTCTGCACTTTTTCATCTAAATTTGAATATAGTCTGCATAATAAAAACTAAATATTGAAAGTGCATAACATTTTACTGTCATAGATTTCCACAAAGTAACACTGTATTCCATAATTTATAAACACACTTCTAGCGAAAAATACAAAACTATCATTCGTTACTAAAAACTCATATATCAAAACTACCTCTAAAATAATTCAGTCCGATATTCCGTGCGAGCGCAAAGAGAATAAATTAAAAACTCTACTACTGCCTTTATTGGTACACGATAGATGGCGCTTTAGGTCCCTACTAAATCACGTCGAGCAACGCGAAAATCCATACGCAAGGAAAACCGTTTGATTTATTAGAAATTAGTTCCAGCGTAATTTCTGAATCTGTTCCACGCGAATCAAAATGTTCGTTCACAGTGACTTTGGTTCGAGTTCGCCTTGCCGTGAACATAATTTTATGGTAAATGGTATTTTGGGTGAAAATTATGCGAATTGCTATGGCAGTCAATTTGTGACATTGTACGCTCATAACTGTCGCGCATGGGATTCGTAAAGAGAGGGACATTATGTCAATGGGGACTGGTTGGATGTTCGCATAAGCTACGAGGTTATTTGGTTGTAAAATTTTAACTGAATAATAAATAAAATCGGATTTGGGCTGAAAAATATGTTTGTTTTTAATATGCTGATCAATGTTCAACAAAATTAGCAATAAACATTTTTTTTTTCGTTAGCCTGAATTGTCCCACTCCTGGGGAAAGGCCTCCCCCATTCCTTCCACTTTTCTCGATGAAAATAAACAATTTCTGTTCTCAATTTTAAAAAATCATGATTGTCGTGGGTGAATATTACTGACCAATCTCCAATTTTAAAACACGTTTTTTCAGAATGTTTAGGCAATTTGAATGTAAGATAGGGCTGTCAGTCTTAAAAAAACTTCAATAACCTTTCACAGTTCAAGTAAGTAAGTTACAAATAAGCAGTAGAGGTAGTTACAATGTTTGTTTGTTATATGTTTCGGTACTTATTATGGTTGTAAGCACGGAACTAATTCACTCTGTTCCCAGTACTAGTATAGACTGTATTACAGTAAAACAGTTTTCCTCATTCTCTGTGATTATACTAATGGTAACAGACTTGTGAGAAAATAAAAAATTTAATAGGTTAACGAATTTTAGGTGGTATTATAGCAAAGTCCAGTATAAGTAAAACTAGGGTAGTCGATAAGACGTCAAAGTGATAACTTAGCTGCCATTACGAGCTGTGGTTTTGTCAATTAACAAACCAAATGGCAAATTGGTTTCAAGTAGTCATCAAGTTCTAATTGACTACCATTAAATGGTACTTACTCTAACTAATGTGCATTTCGAGTGTTCTACGCAGGTATCAGATGTTAAGGTGGTGCATTCTGATAGTTGGCAACGTCGGCCATAGCTGTCAAATATTTTGTTTTGATAAATACATCAATATTAATTATTATATTAATCTAGATTAATCATAAAAGCCTTGAGCTTTTATTTATGAAACGAGCGGTAACTACAGCATAAACAAATATTTTAAAAATGTATTACCAGACCGGGAGTCTAATTTTAGAGGTCATAAAATATTAGTCCAGGAGCTCGTGGCTAAATAATAACAGCCGCTCGGTTCAATCTTTAAGTTAAGCCGTGCTTGCCTAAGTTGGTCTGTGGATGGGTGACCACCTATAACAAACCCATTTTCCTCCGTGCCTTAGAAAGTACGCTAAGCCGTTGGTCCCGGCTGTCATTTGTAGATCTTTGACAGTCGTTACAGGTAGTCAGTAGCCCAAAAAGTCTGACAACCAGTCTTACCAAGGTGTATCGTATTACCCAGTACTAACTCGGTTGTGGGGATTAGATAGGCAGTCGCTCCATGTAAAATACTGGTATTCAGCTGTATCCGGTTAGACTGGAAGCCGACCCCAACATACTTGGGAACAGGCTACGCAGATGATGAAAATATTAGTTCATCAGCTACGATATCCGCGGCATGTTTTTGTTACCATGAAAACGAAGACTTATAAATTAAAATCAAAAGACTCCGAATGGGCAAAAAAAATTTTGAAAGTGAGACATACCCTCGTATTGCTAAAAAGAAAAAAAATCCCTCAAAAATTCAATAAACAAAGCAAGCGAAAGTTCTGCAATACAAACCTTTTTTTATCCATTTGGAAATTCTAATAAAGCTACACTGTACATGAGGCTATGGTGGATATTTAATGGGGTCAGTCCAATCATGCTAATGAAAACAAGCCATGCGATAGAGCGTTGTTTAGCTTCTGAATATTCAACGGGGTTATTTTCTTAACGGCACTCCAGATTTCAACCCGCGGTCGAAATTAAACCTCATGTACACTGGCGAGTGTGCACGACCTTACCCGACTATAACCGACGGCTGTAGCATCTACCATAGAAGAGATAGGAAAACAGAAGGTCATCGCTGTACATCATTTTCTTGCTTTTATCCCACTCTATTCAGGATTGGAGCAACATATTTTTTTCTTTCATACTACTTCTTGCCATTTAGTTGTCATCTCAATAGTCAGTTTCTTACTCAGTATTCTGTCCATACCTTCTTTCACGCAGTCTATACTTTTCTTTGGTTTTCCCCTACTCTTAAAGCTGTTTATATCCATGCTCAAAACTTACTTCACAACATTTTCTTCATCTTCTGGATCACGCCATGCTCCTTAAAGATTCCCCCGATATATTTGTTTCTTATTCTATCTAAGCTTCACACTCAAGGAGTGCATGCACAACCGCGACCGTCGTTTGTTTATGATCTCCGTACACAGGCACGCGTCTATGTGTGCGTGCGTCCGTTTCTGCTTGCTTTTTGTATCTGGCCTTCTGTACCCACCTACCTACTCTGTGGTTGAGCCGCAGTACCTACGCTACTTAGATTGGATCGAGCTTTTGTGATTGCGGAATTGGCACGACGGAATTGCAGTTAGTGGGCGGAATTTAGAAATTTAGTATTTCAGGTGTAAAGTTGTGGTGATTTGTCAAAGAGTTATTGCTGTACAATATAGTTGGGGTTTATTGGTTTAGACCAACAATCGGATAACACCTCGCTTTAACTTTTATTTGTTATGAAGTTTTTAATTTACTATATTGTTTTGTTATAGTTTTTACTTGGTGTTTTTCACCTGTTTCCCGAGACTTACTAATGTTGCCAGTTGTGAGTAATTATGATATAGGTGTATACATAACATACTGTCTGGGGAAATCGCCGTCGAGGTAGACCGTGGCGAAGGTGGTGTGACGATCTGACCTCGTTTGTGGGGCGAACATGGCAGATATTGCACAGGACAGAGAGGTTTGAAAGTAGAAAAGGGAGACCTTTGCCCAACAGTGGGACACACAAATACGCTAAAAAAAGGTGCATACATACCATGCACATAATACATTTACACTTTTACTAACATTATAAGTATGATGAGGTATTCTGCTTACAAAGTTTCTTGAAAATGACCTCTATCAGTGAACACTAAGCCTCAAAACCCCATAAACTACTTTCCTACTTCACTTAGTAAAAAAATCTAGGTTAACTGTTCAGCAAATACGTCGGATACATCGGCAGACCTAAACAGTAACGTTAATTAAAAACTTTTTGCTTTTGTTCCAAATTAAGCCGTTAAGTCTACGGAACAATCGTGTTGATGGATGGTAAAAAATAATTAAAATAAATAACAAAAGCGTTGAAGCCTAATGGATGGTAAATATGAGGTTGGCAGTGGTTTGAATCATGCCTGTTACCAGGAAAATACTCAAAGCTTAACATCAATCCTACATTTCCAAAAGGGGTAAGCAGACGGAAATAGACGATTCACCAAATTAAAAATCGCCACGTCTAAGGAAAACTGATACAAACGGCTCGCATTACATTCGGATCTCCAAATCGCAATTAAATGAAACGCAAGTTCTAAAACCTCTAAGTCATGCCAATGATGCTTGATACAAAGATAAAATTAATACTGATCAAAATCCCGAAAAAATAGGCCAAAGAATTGTTCTTTTTTGTAAATCTCAAATGGAAAGATTGGAGGGAGGCGTTTGCCCAGGAGTGAGACAGAAAAAACTGAAAAAAAAAAACTCAAATACACGTGACACAATTACAAAATCCCCATGATTTTGAGGTGTTCATTAAAATATTTTGTATATTTTGGGCTTAACGTGATGACTAAGAGATAGGCAAGCTTAATCTGTGGGTCACTCCGGATAAACCCTTGTACAGTGCTCCCAAAAGTAAGATAAATATACACTCATATATGACGGTATAACCTCCGGACTTCACAAGGAAAACTCGTGAATATTACATTTACGGAAACGCAAGACGCCAATTAGCTATATAGCTAGCTATTTTTGGCTTTTTGGCTATATGGCTATATGGCTAAATGTACAGACTTATCTCAACAGCATCAACCCCGGCACGTTATCGTTAAAATTAACGATATTTCAACGAAACGAAATTGAATACACGATTGCTAATTAAAATTTCCGTTTGAAAATTTAAATAATATAGCGAAATTAGGCGATTTGACTCGTTACGATACGCATTATTTATTTATTGAGAGATTAAATTTTATGAAATGGTCATGAATTTGCTTGATTCGGAAAGTTAATTAAAATTTTCTGTTATTTTAATGAGGTACTTCACGAGTTCGTATTTGAGAGACTCTTTGCTTAGTTACAGCTATGGAGGTCATCAAGCCGCACTTACTGATTTTAATTTTTCGACTTCTTCTGTAAACATTGCATACAAAATCCAAGATGTCATTAATAACGAGTAAGTTGACAGACACTTCATATTCAGACTGTTAACTTTTAGCCATGATTGAATCTTAGAATATCGGTATTAGTTAATTGGACTTAGGTACATACTATTAGGAAGTGCTTCGTTTCACCCTCTTGTTTCTTGAAGAATGTAATTAGGTCTTACCGGTCTTTATGTCGGATCCGGTCATTAGTACGGACATAAAATGAATCGCAAGCACGCCAGTGGTAACATCACGAGACCTACTTACCAGTCTACCCTCACCTATAGCGTGCTTTTACAGAGTCGTGATGTTTTAAGCTCGTAGCGAAGAGGACTTTTAGTGTCTGATCGTAGCGGAGTGAAGACATCCTGGAACTGTTCCTGATTCATTGTGCCCCGTATTATTGTGTTAAATTGTAATTTCAAGTAATTTGTATTTATAAAAGCAGTGTATCGCACCAAGTTGTTTTCGGAGCACGAAACCCATCTTCTGCCCACATGATGTCCGAGTGTAACGGAATAAATGCTGACAATCCGATAAGTATTAAAGGAATCTACATACAGGAATCGGTCACGGATAAATAAGATTTTTTTAAACCAACGTTCTTTAATTTTAGTTCATTAACGAAACAAAACTTAGATTCTTTAACAAGTATTTCCACTTATTTTACGAAATTCGGTTATTTATTATACACGCGGAAATTATACAACGAAAATATTTTATTTTGAAAAAGCATTACTTACCGCATGTTGTTTATAATACAAAATGTTGTCAGTAATAAAAAATCGGATTTTATTTTAATCTAAACTAAAATGTAAGTGGAATATTGCTATTTATAATACTGTCAGGAACATCCTATAAAATAAACACCAAAAGCTAAAATTTTATCTAGAAATTAGGTCGAACCGTGATCGATTAGATTAAAGCCTGGTAAACAAGAAAGTAGGTCTCGGAATTTTAGAGATGCTGGTAATCCTCGGAGCTTGAAACATGAAATTGGTAAATGTTTTAACCCTTTATCAGGCAGAGAAAACCGGAAGTGGTAGGAAAACAAAATTCATGTATGTTATAAGGATATTTTTATATAATTTTTAAGTTTTTTTTTTTACATATATACAACATTAGTTTTAGTATATGCGAAACCTGATACACGTGTCTAGTATTTTTATGTAAAGAATCTATGTGCAAAATTTCAAAACTGTATCATGAAAAATCACAAAGTTATAAGCTTGTTCTGTTACCTAGTTGTCCGCACAAAATCGTGGCAGCGCTCGCCTCCAGCGTCGTCTTGAGCTCATTGATAATAATAATTTGGCAGTAGATACCTAAATTATTGCGAAAGGTATTTAAAGTCGCTCGCTGTCCAACTTTAACTTTTTTAAATATTTTTGGGAAAAAATATAAAAATATAAACAAACTATATTCATGTTTCACATATACTAAAAATAATGTTGTATATATATACATTATTTTAATTCGCTGGAATATAAGTGGAATTGGTGGCACGTTTACTGCCTCTACCTTACAAAGGGTTTTAAAACACTCGTTACTACTTTACTCTAAGATTCAATATCACATGCGTGTCATGAAACGTCATTCCTATAGGTATACTTCTGATTTAAAGCCTTTCGGCCAAGACGATACTCAAAGGTGTTACAAATTCGAATCATAAATGAGTTGCCAGAATTTTGTTACACTATTAACTTTGTAATTTTAAATGGTTTTGGTGGGCTTAAGTCCAATGTGAGACAGTTTCAACTTTACGAAACATCACTTTTGTCAAAGATGAAAATCATTACGTTCAAGATACAAACCAGTATTTATTTTGATCTCATGAAAGAGAAACCTAAACTGGACCGCAAGGAAATCTTACGAAAAAAAAAGCAAGATAAATATTCAGATAAGACATCTTAAAAAGAATTTCAATTCAACTTATCTCACAAAATAAAAAAATCTATAGCCCCACAAATAAGAACCACAAAAAATTTAGCACACCACTAAAACAAAATAAATAAAAATATATTTTACAAAGAAAGACGGCTCTATAAAAACCCCTAGCATTGGTCGTTGAAAAAGTGGTTTATTAGCGTACAGGGGAGGCGGATATAATAAATATGAAGCCAGGGAATGACGTCCTGGGTTCCCCTGCCGTGTACTCTGGCCCTTATTTCGTGATAACGTAAATACAACAGTTAGTAGGAAAAAATTGAGGTAAATAATTTGGTTTACTCAATATCGTTTATGAGGAATTGTGAGTGAAATTGTCTGGCTTGTGTTGAAGCTTTTTATATTAGGACTAGCCGCTCATGCTTCGCATTTTTACGACTTGAAAAACATTGAGATTTCTTTACTCTGTGTAATTTAAATATGAAAGTATAAACCTTTCGGAATTATTGTTACCGTTAGCTACTGTCATCCCACTGCTGTGTAAAGGCCTCCCCCCATGTTACAGCCAGAAGGCGACGCGGTAGACCTCGCAGTCCGAGATGGGGGGACGAGCTGGACAGAACCAACGACCAGTTGTCCATATTGGCCCCGGATCGAAAGATTCGGAAACATGTCGGAATTAATAAAATTATTAATAAAACTTTGCCCTGCTCAAACAAACAGACATAAAAATCGACTTAAAATTAAAATTTTTAGTTGTTTAGATACATATATTTTAACGCTCTTCAGAACACCCTTTGTACCCGTAAGCTAGAACTGGAATACGACTCTCAAAGTTCGAAATTTCGACTGATCTGCTGGGATTCGAATCATAATATCAGTCGGTTTTCTAGATATCAAACACGAACAAGTCAATAGCAGTGGTGATACAGCACCTTGACTGGTCGAGGTATTGGTCTCAACGGATGACGAACCAGATTCACTGGATACATCTCAACTAGGAGATTGATCAGGAATGTTGACTTCGATAATGATATAGATAGATAACCGGTACCAAGGGATGTCATGAAGCATGTTATTTTGCTCTTTCTTTGGCCAAAGAATTAGCATTGCTATTCAGCGTGGCAATGCTGCCAGTCTTCTGGGCACGTTTCCAGATGACAGCGATGCGGAGGAATACTTTGTCGCCTAAGTGTCCTGTTGTCGTCGTTGTTTAAATGTTTATATTTTCTTACCTTTAGTCTTATTTTTATCATTACTTTAGTTCTTTTTAGTCTGTATATAATGTACATAATAGATAGAAATTAATTTAAATATTTAGATACTAGAAAAAATGCAAACGATAATGGCTTCTGAATAATTTTATAAAGAATAAGTAGGTACAATACAAAGACAGTAATGAATTAAATTTATTCTAATTAAAAGAAATATTTTTGTTTAAACAATAAACTTAAATATTCCTCTTTCTTTCTTTCAACGATCTGATATATTCAGTCCACTCTTATCCCTCAACTGCTACGTGGTAGTGATGAGATGTGATCGAGGGAACAGAGGCTCACGATGCAAACGTAATGCAAATACATCGATTCTATAATTAAAAATACTCGCTTGACTTCATATAATATTTTCATAATTTTAAGAATTTATTCATGCTTATGGATGATACTGATTGAGATTATTGCAAAAAAAAAAAAAAAAATAATAATAATAACAAGGATCTGTCTACATGCTGGATAGATTATAAGAAGGCCTACGACTCGGTGCCACATACATGGCTCATGAGGGTGCTGGAGTTGTACAAGATAGATGCAACTCTACGCGCCTTCCTTGAGTCGTGTATGGGGCAATGGAGGACGGTCCTTCGATATCCAGGATGTCGACAGATCCAGGGGAACCATGAACCTGTATGGATTAAACGGGGAATATTCCAGGGCGACAGTCTGAGCCCACTATGGTTCTGTCTAGCCCTGAATCCTCTGAGCACATTGCTGGAGGATTCAGGTCTAGGCTACCGGTTGAGGAGAGGTGGTCAGGTCATATCTCACCTTCTTTACATGGATGATCTGAAACTCTTTGCCTCCAACAAATTGCAACTGATGGAGCTACTGAAAGTAACTGAAACTTTCAGTAGCGCCATCAGGATGGAATTTGGTGTGGACAAATGTGCAGTCATGTATGTAAAGCGAGGAGAGATTATGGAATCCGAGGGAAGAATATCTATTTATATATAGAATCCGTTAGGCATTAACGTAACTGACATGAAGCAATCGTTTAAGGAGCGCTTCTTTGGACGCCTGAACAAGGTATTACATAGCCTTCTTTCAGGCGGAAACAAGGTGCGCGCTTTCAACGGTTGGGTCATGCCGGTTTTAATGTACTCTTTCGGCGTACTCAAATGGACTCAGACCGAACTCGATGCCCTGGATAGGAGAGTTCGTACACTGCTTACCGCAAACCGGATGCATCACCCACGATCATCAGTGATGAGGCTGTACATCCCGCGGAAGTGCGGGGGTCGAGGGTTTTTAAACGCGAAGTCCCTTCACAACCGCGAGATGTGCAGTCTCAGAGAATATTTTTTAAAAGTCGAGGTGGGTATGCACCGAGATGTGGTCGCAGTGGACAAGGGACTCACCCCGCTGTCCATGGCTAAAGAGAACTGGCGCAAACCTGAAGTACTTACTACCGATGACCGCAAGGAAGTATGGCAAGGCAAGGAGCTTCACGGGCGCTTCTACCGGGCTCTTCATGGGCCCGATGTAGATTTTCTAGCGTCCGTGTCCTGGTTACGCTTCGGCGACCTCTTTGGAGAAACTGAAGGTTTTGTCTGTGCGATTATGGACGAAGTTATGTTGACGAACAACTATCGGAAATATATTATGAAGGACGGGACGGTTGACGTGTGTCGGGCATGTCACCGTCCGGGTGAGTCCATCAGACATATTATTTCTGGTTGTTCTCGTCTGGCTAACGGCGAGTACTTGCACAGGCACAACCAAGTAGCCAGGATTATTCACCAGCAACTTGCCTTGAAATATAAACTTGTGGAAATTGAGGTACCGTACTACAAGTATGTGCCCGACCCAGTTCTCGAGAAAGACCATGTCACGCTGTACTGGGATCAGTCTATCATTACTGACAGGACTATTGTCGCCAATAAGCCTGACATAGTAGTGATAGACCGATCAGCGCGCCGCGTAATGATAGTCGATGTTACCATCCCGCATGACGAGAACCTCCTGAAAGCTGAGAAAGAGAAACAAATAAAATATCTCGACTTGGCACACGAGGTTGTCGACATGTGGAATGTGAACTCGGCTATCATTGTGCCGATCGTCGTGACGGCCAATGGCCTTATAGCCAAGAGCCTCGATGACCATCTTTCGAAGCTCTCCTTAGGCGGTTGGATCAAGGGCCTGATTCAGAAGGCAGTACTCCTCGATACGGCTCGTATTGTGAGGAGGTTCTTGTCTCTGGAGCCCTAACCACCGGTAGCTTGGACCCTGCTCCCGCTACCGGCGGACCACTATTTTTTATATTTTTAAATGTTTTTTATATAGTTTTTGTTAAGAAATATTTTAAAATGTAATAAGTATGTTAGCAAATAAATGAAGGAAATAATAATAATAATCATTTATTTCAGATTCATCATGAGATTACATCCATATTTGTTAGTAAAATTGCGAGCTTACAAAACTAATGTTAGTAATAAAATAACATAACAAAAACAAACAAACACGGGATCGGTCCGGGTGGACTACCCGATGATGGTGCCAAATCACTAAATGACTGCGTGCATCCGTATCCAGCGAGCCAGCATCGGAGAATCCCACCGGTCCGCTAGCGCGCGCAGGATGGTGTTGGGGCTGTCGCGCGTGCGGCGCATGATAGATGCGCACCGCTTGCGCATGATGGCCGCAAAGCCGTCCGTGCCAGCCGCCGCGAACATCGCGGAGGCGCTGCAGTAGCGCGGCAGCCCCGCCAGCACCCGGAACGCATTATTGTATTGGACGCGCAGATCGCTGTATGCCCGCTGTGTATAGTTAACCCACAGGCTGCAGGTGTAAAAGGACTGACAGTACGCTTTAAAAAGCGCAACTTTGACAGTCCCCGTACACCGTGAAAACCTGCGGGCCAACATGTTACATCGGACAGACAGCGCTCTGCGCTCCCTTTCGATATCCACACTATCCTTAAGGTCCTCGTTAATATGCGTGAATGAATAATTGTATTTTCGATTTAAAAAACGATGTAATTACGATACATTTACACCGCGCGCTCATGTTAGGGCCTCTCTCTTCTCTCTCTCTCTTCTCTCTCTCTCTCTCTCACACGTTTGCTATCATACTTCCAGTATCAATAGCTGGTCTCCGCTGAGATTGTCATCCATGACCGCAAAAAAGAAGGACTATTATTTCACATCTCCGAATTCGAAAAGTATCCATAAAAATGAGGAAACCCATGACAGTCCATGCCATAGCTTTCCAAAACTTCTTGATCCCCGGTACTTCAAAAAATCCCTACGGATGATAAAATGCAAAAATCAAAGCCGAAGCCGCGGTCAAAACTAAAGATAAGCAGAACCTTTGAAACCTTGAAAATGTGTCCGTAAAGATTGTACAGACGGGTTCCAAACATGTCTTCACCTTATCGGTATGCCTATCTTCTATGAACACAGCAACCCTTTCCCTTCATAAGTTATGCGGGAAGATAAACATCAAAGAATTTAGCTTCCTTCCCAAATCGGCATGAAGATAGTTTACGATATTATATGTAGGTATTGCTTACAAAGTTCGGCAAAGTACAAACTGTATCGTCGGATTCCATCTTTATCATATCGTTTATGTTTCGGCAGGTTCTTAATAATGTCTGGAAAATATTGGTTGTAATGATAAGGATCTCTAATACATGATCTGCTTTCGACTTACTTTCCTCAAGACTGTTACAAAGTATCTGTATGAGATTAGAGGAAAATGTAGCGACGCGGTTGGCTTTTATTTCATGAAACGTTATGAAATTATGTTAGTGACGAGAACGACGATGACGTTCCATCTTCTTCTTATATATAAAAAAATCGTGTCACGGTGTTTGTGGTCGCACTCCTCCGAAATGGCTCGACCGATTTTTATGAAATTTTTATACATGTTTAGTAGACGAGAGTAGGTCGTAAAGTATATGTCACACCGTTAGGTGATTGTAAAACCTAGTAGCCATATAAGTATTAGCAGTTTAAGCTATCTCTGTTCACAGTTACAACTGTTCTATCATCAAGTTTATTTGAGTAAAATACTAGGTGAACAACTACAATCAAAACTAGAAAGTAGCGTCTCATAATCCAGTTTTTGTGCTGCCAATCTTAGCTTCAACAATAGCTAACACACCGTACTTTCTTTCCATTTAAATAGGTCTCTAAAACCTTGACCTGACCAGACCAAATCACGCGATGACTAGCTGATACAGAGCTACTAAGAATTAATTAACCCTTTGTTACCACGTCATTGTAAAATTGTGCCGATGTCATGATGTAGTTAAAAACCGAAGTTCGAAGCGTGGTTTATGGGGTAATATGAAAATGAAGGAAGCTTGCTTTGTCTACTACGATAAAAAAAGGCTTGTGAACAAGCTGTTATTGGGAACTAGGTTACTTCATTAGATGGTAAATAAGCGGACAATAACAACCAAACGCGTTGATGAAATTTGAAAGATCGCGAGTAAGATCTGGTTGAGACTCGGGCAAACCAGGAAAGTATGACGCAAAAGAGAGGAGGCCTATTACTCTTAACAGTGGGTGGAACAAAGTTGCTAAAGATAATGATGACCACCATGATGATAGTAATCATCGATGCTAGTAGCGGTACTTTCACACAAGCCTAAAAGTTTGGCTTGCCCTTATAACCTACTATTTTTTTTCTTAAACAGTCTGCTTGCCTCATGGTCGTGCCGTCTTGCTGGCTTCTAAGCACGTTACTGATTATTTGATGCCTATGGAAATCTACAATTCTAGTGATAGTTTGGCCATCTTCATATCTTGTTATCTAGACAAATCTAAAATAATTATCTCATGTGCCAGTAAGCCTGTAATTAAACCCACGCATTCCACAAAGCAAAAATACACCATGACTTTTTAATCGTATTACAAAGGTGGTCCACTCAATTTACCCGACATGAAATAGCCCTAGGCGCGATTTTTTTTTTATCTACCACAATAGGTACAAAGAAAAATAAATAATACATTAGACCATAGCGGGGAGGTACGATTCTCCTTTGTTAGGTGATGTTGTTCGAACATGTATTTTGAACAACGACCTGGTTTCCAAATAGATAACAAGTTTTCTAATATAATAATAGGTATAAGGCATCTTTTTCTTTTGTTTACTAAGGCGTAGGGATGTCACTTATCCGAAATAAAGATTATTTTATTTTATTTGAATAAAATTATTAAACATCCTTTCAATGATGTTTACGTGTCAAACGGGAGAACATATCTACCCAGCGCTCGAGTCCAGTAGATCATCGCTCGAAAGAGGGTGTTTTAAATACGTCATGCGTGATAATATTTTTTTTTTTTTTAATCTCATAAATACCAATTTTTTTTTTATGAATGTTTAGTAGTCATTGGATACATGAAGTGAGCTGTCGTAATAAGACGACTAAAAAGTCACGGTGTTGAATGGTATAAGCCGCGATAAAGAGACATTATTTTGACTTTATTAAAGATGAAAAAGTCGAATAGCTTATGTCAAACTGTTAAAAGTCATTTTAGCTTCGCAAACGATTGCAACTTAACTAGCTTCGGTAGCAATTCTGTCCTGGAAAACCACCTTCACAAAGAGCTTACCTCCCCCGAAAATTACGTAAAGACACATTTACGTGGCATTAGATCCTATCATATACTTACCCAAATAAACGATCGCAGAGGGAAGGAGGGCTGAACAAGGGCGCATAAACTTTTATTAATAAAAGAATAAGTAACTGTAGGCGCAGAAATGCCTGGAACATCCGCACCTCGGCGTGGCTATAATAAAAAAGTAAGAGAAATTGATGAGCCAAGCGCGGTGGGCTGGTTAAACTTCGCGCTCAATATTTGGAGCCGGAGGGAGAAATATTGCAAGTAAACGGAGATTACGATTATGCTAGCGTTATTATTGCTAAGTTACCTTCTAAGTATAAATTTAATAACTCGACATGATTTTCATGGCAAATAAGGGGACTTTCTTTCCTCGATACGGTCGGTCTTATAACATAAAATCACGCCTGCAATCCCCGAAGGGTAAGGCAGGGGTGTACCCATAAGTACATTAATTTTTTGCCAGTTCTGTTTAAGTATCATGTAAAGGCCAGCCTATTGCGATCAACCGGCCACAAATCCAGACTGTGTGGCTGCTACTATGAAGCTCCTGATGGGAAAACTCAAAAACACTTTTCCCGAATTGCTGGATTGGATTGAAATAACTTGCCGATTTGCTAGGAATCGAACCCAGGACCTTATGCTCAGCAGTCGCGCTTGCACCCACTAGATCAACGCAGGCAGTTCGGTTCCGGTAGTCGGGTCCGATCCGAGACGGTTAGTTTTAAACAGGGTGTAAACAGACCCTTCACATAGCCGTCAACCAAGCATTCTGTACATCAAACTAGTAACTTTACGCAAAAAATATTGCTGGGAATCGACTTTTTTTTTTTGGGGTGAAAAATCACGTTTTACGGTAAGACTCGATGGAAAGCACTCAAAGCATTGTGATGGTGGATGGATTGAATAGTACGGGGGTCGTGGAGGTGTGCAAAGTAAAAATCTCACATTAAAAACATGTATTTAAAGAAAAAGTTGGAACTTTGACCCCCAATATCTCCGTAACTAGAAGGTTCCCAGGTAAGGTCTAGAACAAAAATATATCACAAAGACGTGGAGAACAAGTGCCTTTTGGCTATGTTAAGGGTCTATTTACACCCTTTATTTACACATAATTTCTACTGCAACTATTGAATAAAGTTTAAATGCACTGTAACATGTGTCTATGGTTAGCTATAAGACACCTACACCCTGCTGTTGTGCCCCGTCAGACTAGACACATAGACGGTCTCCCCTCAAGACGCGCCGCCTTTCGTCTGAAGCCGTTTTTGAGATTCAAAGTGCACTCCTTGCGCATAACTTTTTCTTTTTGCTCAGCTCGAGTTTCAAAACAATCACCACAGAGAATATAAATTCTCAATTTATGTTGCCGCTGCAAAAATACTGAATGCATTTTTCACTACTGTTATTTTAGCAAATTGTATTTCTTTCTGGTTCATCTCGACGGAATCGACATTTCCAATGTAATATTTTTACGTAAATATTTTGTTACAGATGATTGTGTATTTTTGAAAACCGATATCACGTTCTCTATCATTTTTAATATACTTCATTGTATTAGTGTTGTTATTTCGGTTTTTTTATTATGCTAAAGAAAAAAGCATAAGTTACTCCCTTTAGAAAAAAATAAATTATATTAAGTACTTAAGCGTAAGAATATGCCAATTACATAAAAAACTTTATTATCAATGAAAGTTTACCATAACCAAGTAAGGTCTAATTAACCTACCAAAGTGTATAACCGAGGTTAGGTTGAGAATATGACAATTAATTTTAAATCTTTACGAGGATTTAATATATTAGTATTTCATTACATGTACCCTAATATCATTTCATCATTTCATTTAATTTTTTTTTGAAGTTATACTTCTTTAGGCGCGTTATGAAAAAATGATGAGAGTGAAATTTTAAGATGCGCGCGCACCTGTGACACAAAATTAACAGTATGAAGCCGTCTGCTTAACCGCTCATTAAAAAGTCTCGAAAAAAAAGCTACCAACAAAATAGGTATTGAACCTCGATATTAGTCGCGCATGTTGGTACGCTCGTCACCTCTGATCACTGTTTTCATATTTATAATATTTATCAACATGTCTCTAGTTTATACATTCACAACACGTGTTTGAGTTTCATACAAGTGCGAATTATATATGTGCTAATAAATTATATTCAGTAGTGATTTAAATTGAATATTTTGATTGATATTACTTACTATTTGTGAATATTAGTGAAAAAAATTGTGCTTATATACTTTTTCAAGTGCTCCAATATAATTGAGGTTAACTATCCGTATGTATTATTTATTGATATAAATTAAAATACTTTTATTTAATATAATTAACACTAAATATTATTAAATTATTAATGTTAAATACTTATTATTGGTTATTTAATATTCACAAAATAAAGAAATAAATTTAATAAAACATTTAATAAAAAGTTTGTGATAAAAATTAAAATTGAACATCAAATTATAATATTAATTTTTAATATTTGCTATTAAATTGAATAAATAATAAATATTTATAAAAATAACTAAATAAATTTAATGAAAACTTTTTGATAAAAATGAAAAGTGAATATTAAATTAAGAAATCAATAAAAATATTTAAAAAATGACCAACCTTAAATTCAATTTTTGAATTTATTATTAAATTTATTTTTAAAATATTAAATAATCAATAATAAACATTTAAAATTAAGAATCTTATAATATTTAGTACAAATTTTGTCTTATATATTTATTATTCTCTAAATTTTGTTTTTAATAATTATATATATCTATATATATATATATATATATAAATATATATATCATCATCATCATCATTTCAGCCGAAAGACGTCCACTGCTGGACATAGGCCTCCCCCAAGTGTCGCCACATTGACCGGTCCCGTGTGACTCGCATCCAGCGGATCCCTGCAACCTTCACCAGGTCATCGGTCCACCTAGTGGGAGGCCTTCCAACGCAGCGTCTTCCGGTTCGCGGTCGCCACTCCAGAACTTTTCGGCCCCATCGGCCATCCGTTCTGCGAGCAATGTGCCCTGCCCACTGCCACTTAAGTTTGGCTATTCTTCGGGCTACGTCGGTTACCTTGGTTCTCTTGCGGATGTCCTCATTTCTGATTTGATCACGCAAGGAAACTCCGAGCATAGCCCTCTCCATTGCCCTTTGGGTGACTTTAAGCCTTCTGATAAGGCCCATTGTGAGCGACCACGTTTCGGTCCCGTATGTAATCACTGGCAACACACACTGGTCATAGACTTTCGTCTTGAGACACTGCGGTAAGTTGGACGAGAAGATACCACGCAACTTCCCGAACGCTGCCCAGCCGAGTCGGATTCGACGATTGACCTCTTTCTCGAAGTTAGACCTACCTAACTGGATCGTTTGTCCCAGGTAGACATAATCGTCTACAACTTCGAGTGTAGAGTCTCCGATCTTGATAGGAGTGGGTGTTACATGGGCATTCAACATGATTTTGGTTTTGTCCATGTTCATTTTAAGACCCACTCTTTCGGAAGCTCTACTAAGGTCATCGAGCATTGTACTGAGGTCCTCCATGGTCTCGGCCATGACCACTATATCGTCGGCAAATCGAAGGTGAGAGATGTACTCGCCATTGACGTTGATGCCTAGCCCTCTCCAGTCCAGAACCTTGAAGATATCCTCCAGTGCAGCGGTGAACAGTTTCGGAGATATGACGTCTCCCTGTCTCACGCCTCGCTGCAGAAGGATAGGTTCCGAGGTCTGGTCCTGAAGTCGGACTGACATGGTGGCGTTTTTGTACAAACACTTTAGCACCTCGATGTACCGATAGTCGATTTGGCACCGTTGGAGAGACTGCAGTACAGCCCAAGTCTCGATCGAATCGAAGGCTTTCTCGTAGTCCACAAACGCTAAGCAGAGAGGCAGGTTATACTCTTCGGTCTTCTGTATAACCTGCCGCAGCGTATGTATGTGGTCTACGGTGCTAAAGCCTTTTCGGAATCCGGCTTGTTCGGGAGGCTGAAAATCGTCAAACCTGCGCGCGAGACGATTCGTGATGACTCTTGAGAACAACTTGTAGACATGGCTTAGAAGTGAGATGGGCCTATAGTTCTTCAGCCGGGCATTGTCGCCCTTTTTGAAGAAGAGTACCACCACACCCCTGCACCATGCCTGCGGCGTCTTCCCCTCGAGTATGACGGAATTAAACAGCTTCTGAATGGCCTTAAGCACCGGTTTTCCACCCGCCTTCAGGAGTTCGGCCGTAATTCCGTCATCACCCGGTGCCTTGTTGTTTTTAAGCTGTTTAAGAGCCATCCTAATCTCGTACAGGCTGACATCCGGAATGTCTTCGGTATAGTGTCGGGTCAGTCTAGCTCTTGGGTCGTTAGCTAGAGTTGCAACGGGCTTTCTAGTTGAAGTGTACAACTGCCCATAAAAACTCTCGATCTCCCTCAGCAGCTCCGGTTTGGCGGATACGATCCTGCCATCGTCGGTCTTCAGTTTCGTGAGCTGGCTCTGCCCAATAGCCAGATCTCTTGAAAATACCTTGGAGCCTTTATTCCGCTCAATAGCGTCTTTAATACGCTCGGTATTAAAGCGGCGGAGGTCGCTCTTCAAGGATTTAGAGATCCGTCTATTGAGCTGCCGGTATTTCCACGCCTCGTCTGAAGACTGCAGGATCATCTCACGCCGCTCCTTCATGAGCTCGAGAGTATGATCAGAGAGCTTTTTGTTGTGTGCACGACGTGTCTTGAAGAACTTAGACCCAGTCGTGTGGACAGTTTCCACGAACCCATCGTTGCATTCGTCCACTGAGCTTCCTAGGCACTCGAAACGATTCTGGAGTTCAAGCTGAAAGCTCTCGGGGTTTTGGATCTGGATCTGTGCTGGACGGAGCGTAGACTTCATCAGTCGAGACCTTTCAAGCTTTATATTGATGTTCAATGTGCCTCTTACCATGCGGTGATCGCTCCCGGTTTTCACCGAATTGATCACAGAGACATCATTGAACACTTGCTTCTTGGTTGACATGATGAAGTCAATCTCATTTTTAGTTGCACCATCGGGACTCTGCCAGGTCCACTTCCTGTGCTCGCGCTTTTTGAAGAAGGAGTTCATCATATAGAGGCCCTCCTTCTCCATAAAACTAGCCAGTTGGTGACCCCGGTGGTTCCGACGTCCAAACCCAAATTGCCCCACTTGCAGCTCATCCCCGTCTCGTTTGCCCAGTTTTGCGTTGAAGTCCCCCATGACAACGGTGAAGTGAGTTTTGAAACCATGCAGGGCTTTAGAAATATCCTCATACATGGTCTCCACTTCGTCGTCGGGGTGTGCCGAGGTCGGGGCGTAGACCTGTATGACCTTCAGCAAATATCTTGAGGATATTCTGAGTATAAGGTACGCCACCCTGGTCGACACACTCTCGATCTTCACCACGTTATTCACGAGGGACTTGTGGACGATAAACCCAACACCACCCTGGGACTGCCGGTCACCCTCTCGGAAATAGAGCAAGCTGCCGGATTTTAGAATTATCGTGTCCTCACCCTCTCTTCGGACTTCAGATAATCCCACAATACTCCATCGCAGCCTGCTCAATTCCTCTTCGAGTTCCGTTATCTTCTCGTCGGTCCGGAGTGAACGCGTGTTATATGTTGCCAGGTCAAGTCGTCGGTATAGGTAGCCTGATCCCGTCCGGGGATTCTTCGCACCCCTTGCCACGCCGTAACCTCGACCGCTACCATAGTCGAGGGTAGACGGGCTGCCGGGTACTAGGGGCCGTTTTTTGGTTGTGCTCGTCATTCGGGGGGTTTTGCCATAATCGCCACGCTTGGCAAGCGGGTTGGCGATCGCAGTATGGTTGTAAAAAATCGCAGAGAACGCTGCTGCCCATTCTCTGGTAAGTCCCTTAGTCGCCTCTTACGACACCCACGGGAAGATATGGGATGGTGCTATTCTTTACGTCCGGACACCATACAGAACACAAATATATATATATAATTATATATAGATATATATAATTATTATTTCCTTTATTTAAATTTTTACAAATTAGTTTACATTTTTAAATATTCCTTAAAAATAATATATATAAAAAACATTTAAAAATATAAAAAATTGTAGCCCACCGGTATCAGGAACAGGGTCCAAGCTACCGGCGGTCAGGGCTCCAGAGAGAGGAACCTCCTAACAATACGAGCCGTGTCCAAAAGTACCGCTTTCTGAATCAAGCCCTTGATCAAGCTGCCTAACGAGAGCCTCCTCAGGTATTGGTCGAGGCTCTTGGCAATTAAGCCATGGGCTGATACGACTATCGGCACAATGATCGCTGAGTCCACATCCCACATGTCGACAACCTCGCGAGCCAAGTCAAGATACTTGATTTTCTTATCTTTCTCGGCTTTCACGAGGTTCTCATCATGCGGGACCGTTATGTCAACAATCATTGTGCGCCGCTCTGATCGATCCACCACCACTATATCAGGCTTATTGGCTACAATAGTCCTGTCAGTGATGATGGATTGATCCCAGTACAATGTGATACTGCCATTTTCGAGAACTGGGTCGGGCACATACTTATAGTACGGCACTTCCGATTCCACAAGGTTGTATTTTAGAGCAAGTTGCTGATGGATAATCCTGGCTACAAGGTTGTGTCTATGCAAGTACTCTCCGTTAGCCAGACGAGAACACCCGGAGATAATGTGACGGATTGATTCGCCTGGACGGTGGCATGCCCGACATATGTCAACCGTACCGTCCTTCACAATAAATCTCCGGTAGTTATTCGTCATCATAACTTCATCCATAATTGCACAGACAAAACCTTCGGTTTCTCCGAAGAGATCCCCGGAACGTAGCCAGGCTACGGACGCTGATAGGTCTACATCGGGCCCATGCAGGGCCCGGAAAAAGCGTCCGTGAAGCTCTTTACTCTGCCATACCTCCATGCGGTCGTTAGTGTCAAGCACTAAGGGTTTGCGCCAGTTCTCTTTAGCCAAGGAAAGCGGGGTGAGGCCCTTGTCCATTGCGACCACATCTCGATGCATCCCCACGTCGGTTTCAAGGAAATATTCCCTGAGACTGCATATCTCGCGATTGTGGAGAGTCTTAGCGTTTAAAAAGCCTCGACCCCCACACTTCCGCGGGATATACAGTCTCATAACAGAAGAACGCGGGTGATGCATTCGATATGCCGTCAACAATGTACGGACCCTCCTATCCAGGGCGTCTAGTTCTGTTTGAGTCCATTTAAGTATGCCGAAAGAGTACATCAGAACCGGCATGACCCAACCGTTGAAGGCACGTACCTTATTGCCGCCTGATAAAAGACTATTAAATACTTTTTTCAGGCGGCCAAAGAAGCGCTCCTTCAACGATTGCTTCATGTCAGCAACATTGATGCCCAGCGCTTCCGACATACCCAAATACTTATAGGTTTCGGTTGCTGAGAGGGATCTAAGATTTATGGAATCCGAGAGCTGGGTTCCCACAGATTCCACAATCTCCCCTCGCTTTACATGCATGACCGCACATTTGTCCACACCAAATTCCATCCTGATGGCGCTACTGAAAGTTTCAGTTACCTTCAGTAGCTCCATCAGTTGCAAATCGTTGGGGGCAAAGAGTTTCAGGTCATCCATGTAAAGGAGGTGAGATATAACTTGACCACCTCTCCTCAACTGATAGCCTAGACCTGAATCCTCCAGCAGCGTGCTAAGAGGATTCAAGGCTAAGCAGAACCAAAGTGGACTCAAACTATCGCCCTGAAATATACCTCGCTCTATCCTTATCGGCTCGCTATTCCTCTGGATTTGCCGACATCCTGGATAGCGAAGGACTGTCCTCCATTGCCCCATACATGACATCAGGAAGGTGCGCAGAGTTGCATCAACTTTATACAATTCTAGCACCCTCATGAGCCATGTATGTGGCACCGAGTCATAGGCCTTCTTATAGTCTATCCAACATGTCGACAGATCCCGTCGGGAACGGCGAACCTGTTGACTAATGGCCATATCAATGAGGAGTAGCTCCTTAGTACCGCGGGACCCGTTCCTACATCCATTTTGAGAAGCGGACATGATAGAATTGTCATCAATGTGTTTGTTAATTTTAGCTCTCAAAATGGACGTAAGAACTTTATAGACCGTCGGAAGACAGGTAATCGGTAATAATTATTATTATTATTATTATATATTATTATTAATAATATATTATTATATTATTTAAATTTATATTAAATATATATATTAAATATATTATTATATAAATATATTAATTTTCAATTTTTAATATTAATTATTGATATCTAAGATCAATCTAAGATTCTTTTAGTTTAAATTTGATGACTATTAATGGTACTATTCAATTTCTGTTCTAGTTTTCAAGATGGGTAAAACAAATGCGGAACACTGTAAAAACTATTACAATCGAAAAAAAGCTGCCAAAGAAGCTGAAAAAATTCGACAAGGCTTTTCCGTAGAAAAACCAATAAAAAAAACAGGAGCAGAACGTACTCGTGCTTATAGGCTGCGAAAAATAATGCTTTCACAAGCAAACGAATCATCCGTGACTGACATTTCATCTATCCCGTCAACTTCAAATTCACGAATAAGGACTTTTGAACCATCATTTCAGTTAGCTACCACCAGTGTTAGTACAAATCGTCCAGATGTCTCAACGGTGTCCAGTACTGGTATTGCTGATCATGATGGTGATAATTTACATGATTCATTTTTATCTACTTCAACACACGACAATCGCAACTCTATAATTGTACAAGCTGAGGTGCATATGGCTAATTCTCCTGTGCTGTATAATCACAGTACAGCAGAAAACTTTTTATTAACAGACATGGAGCAAAACCGACTGCTTCAAGCCCAAGAAACTGATCAGCAATCAGCTGATGCTCCGAATATACATATTTTATCCACTCAAGACATTGTACGCGATCAGGAGTGTGATTTATTAAATCAAGACATAGTTACGGATCAGGAATTACCTCCACCAGACGGACAAGCCATTCATTCCAATTCTCCGGAACAGTTTATTAATACTCCCATTGATGAACAAATTGATGTAGACGTAGATACTTCTTTGCCGTATAGTAATTTTCGACGATTAAAAAGAGCTCATCAGGAATTTAAAATAAAGTTTCTAGACAATTCTTTTGGATATCCATGTTCAGTATGTGATAGGTTGTGGTTTCAGGATGATTTGAAAAGTCCGTCTCCTGAACATAAGGAAATTCTAACAAAAATTATACCCAATATACCAGCGAAAAATACAAAGCTTTGCAACACATGCGTGCAAGCGTTAAACAAGAAGAATATTCCTTCAATGTCCACATTCAATGGTTTTAAATATCCAGACGTACCTCAACATCTACCACCTTTAGATCTTGTTTCTGAAAGACTAATTTCACCTCGTATTCCTTTCATGCAGATCAGAAGATTGAGGCATGTTAATGGTCAGTACGGTATTTTTGGTCAAATAATTAATGTTCCTGTTTCAGTTAATAATATGATTAAATCACTTCCACGAAATGTTGATGACGATTATTGTATAAATGTACATATCAAACGTAAGAAAATTCATCGATCTAGCTACTTACAAAGTATTGTTAATAAGCGTACTATTAAAAGTTGGCTACGATTTTTAATTCCGTCACCATTGTATACTATGTACGATATTAAAGTTGATGAGTCATTCTTTAATGATAATCAAATTCACGATGAAATTCAGCAAGATGATTGTTAGATTTTATTAATCAAAGGAGAGGGTTGGCAATATATACTTTTAATTGTCAAAGTCTCCGTGCTCATTCCATTGATCTCATTGATCCAATTATGCAAAAATCGAATGTTTTACTTTTAAATGAAACCTGGTTAGCCAATGAAGAGTCGATTAGTATACCAAATTTCAATTGCATAATACAATATAAGCGATCAAATGTTCGAGCTGGAGGAGTTGCGATTTATCAGAATATGCACGACACTACCAATATCATTACTCCAAACATTGATATGACTGTAAGACAGGCGGAATTGGCAAGCTCAACAGTGACATCAGTTGGTGAGGCTTGTGCAGCTGAATGCAAAATGGAAGATGGCAACAAAATTGTATTGATGGTAATTTACATTACTCCAAATCAAAAAATGGACGACATCATTCATTTCCTGAAAAGAATATTATGGCCATATACAACAGCTGGAGGAGAATATCTTGGTAGAGGAGAAGACAAGTTACCGATAATTTTAAGTGGAGACTTCAACGTCAATTTTTCCCGTGAAGATGCTCGTCCACTTATTGATTTCCTCCAAAATGACTTGAATTTAGCCATGAATAATAATCCTCTGATTTCGACAACACGACATGGCACTACCATAGATGCTGTATTTGTACGATATCTCAACGCTGTTAAGACAAAACTTTTCGTATCATATTTTAGTTATCATAAGCCACTGATAACTGAAGTTCCGATTCAGACATTACGGGAAGATACTATGGAAGTGGACATCATTTAATTAAAAATACAATTCGAATAATAAGACAATTTATGTTAGACTTATTGTAAGAAAATAAATATTTATTTATTTAATTTTTCAAATTTAAACTGAACTTTGTTGATTATCCTTTTCCAATCCTTCTATTATTTTATTGTAATTAATTATTTGCATGCAATTAAAAACTATTTTTTAATGATGCCAAAGAAGTATAACTTCTCACGCGCGTACATAAGTACACGCACCCATTTTTTGCATGGTCCACGTTAATACAATCGTCTGGGTATTTAGTAACTGATTTTGTTATGTGTCTAGTGCTGTGGCGGTTTGCTGTGCACATGGTCGTCGTGCATGTTTACGCGCAGCAGTACGAGGCGGAGCGCGAGGCAATGCCCAAGCTGTGCTATCACTTGAAGAGGTGCTGGCTGAGGGGGCCGCAGCGCCACCTGTACGGCACCCCGCTTTCACCAAGCAGCAGCAGAGGGCGCTGCATGACGCCATGTACTGTGCCGCTGAGACTGATCATTTGGGTAAGATTTTGATGACTTTAATGCTATTTTGGATTATCGAAATTAAAGACTGTATTCTGAATTCCTGGCAGACTATGTAAGAACTTTGGTTCCACTAGCTAAGAGGTTAGCATTATAATGCCACAGGTTGGATCAAGTAGGTTTGTGAACCAATCAGTGATTAATAACGCCTCATCGCAATACTAATACCCTATATCGTTTGTTTCCCAGATATTACATTAGAACTACACGCGCTAGGTGTGCCGTGGTCACTGCACGCGTGGACTCTGTCTCTGGCCGCCGCCGCAGATGCAGCACTTGATAGCGTTATCGACCAACTTTTACAAGACTTTTTACAGGTAATACTCATTTCATCATTGTCAGGCTCAAATTATTTTTTTTTTAACTTAATATACACGCAAAATACACGCTTTGACGTGAAGTTGAGGACACCAGCCCGTTTTACAATACAAATACCAGGGACGGTTACCGTTACCACAAAAATACCGGTAAAATTACCAAAACCTTAACGTTATGCTACGTTAACTAGTAACGTTAAAAATATCGTTAAATCATAGGATTTACCGGTATTTAAATAGCGTTACCAGTAGCGTTACTTCGCTAAAAACTAATCATTTCTGGTGCGACGTTGCCAAACCGAACGTGCGCCGCGAGTTCTTTCGTTCGGATCTTCTAATCGGAGCGGCAACAGCTAGCATTTTACGACGACCGGACAGATACCTACGAAAACGCGACGGCTCGCGCCTTTTTCATTTTATAAGACGTCTGGTCACACAAACATGGCGAACACCAAATACATCTATTTGTTTTGTTGTTCTAATTATTAGTTGTTTGTGTAAAAAATATCATTATAGACCGAAAGAAGTGCAACAAAGTATATCAGTATAACTATAACTTTTTAAAGAATAATAAATCTACTTACCTTCCTACTTTAGCCATGGTAGTGAATCATACGAAAAGTAGTATAGTCTATGAAAAAAAGACCTAGAAAAAATTGACCACAATCCTTTGCCTAATCAAGCCTTCGGGACCCGGTGGGATGAGGGAGTAGTAGTGTAGGGAACACCATGGGACACCTCAATGCCATTGACCTTGAGATCAAGTTCAAAATTCCAAAAGTCAAGACCCGCGGTTCTCAGGAACAGTAACAGGTCATTTATATTCATGGTTAGTGACCTTGTGGTCAAAATCAAGTGACCGTAGGGTCAAGGACAAGTAACTTTGAGGTCAAGATCAAGTGATCCTGGAGGTCTTGAAACCTTAGAGTTCAAGGTCGAGTGACCTGTCTTTGAAATTCCAGTGCCTTGACACTCCCGACCCCATGACTTCGAGCGCAAAAACAGTGTTTCTGTTTCTTCTAAATTTGCTTATATCTCGAAAACGGTGTGTTCTATCGCAAAAATAATGAAAAATTTGCCCCCCTTAATAACCCCCTGGCGCGTAATTCTCGACATGTAGGTAATAATTAATTACGAAAAATTTAAATTTTATTATCCATACAAAAAAAATATATAATCAGGCTTATCAATTGTAGGCCGTTATTAAAGGATTCCTTCGACATCGTTTTTACGACAAACGGTTGGTCAGCCAAAAAACACCAAGACGCTTTTATCCTTATATTTAGGTGGTATATACGATAGAATCGAGAAAATGAACGATTTGCTAAAATAACAGTTTTTTGGCTAAATTTTTCTGAGTCTTTTTTTCTCAGTGCCCCGTTACATACAGTCCAACCGAATGTTCCACTATGGAACTGTGAAGAAGGTACCAGAAAGTTGTAGAACTTTCTCGAAGGATGGTTCAGTATATAAATAGCTGTCGTGTTTGCGGGAGGAGTCAGCCGCCCGATACAAACCATCACGTATCAGTATGACTCGCCAACCACGGTATACTCTAATCACCGCCGACGATCCCATCACCCTCCATCAGGAAAGCAGTAGGGAAACCTGTAATTTACGCAAACACAAGCCGGCATCATTGCGACCTCACCGTTGAGGTCCGTCGCGAAGTAAGTGTGTTCAAGTAATCATTGCAGATGCATCGCAGAAACAATACCTATTACACGCCGAAGCTAGTTGTACTAACATCGTAAGATGCTAGACTCCCCACCGACATCGTTAGAAAGAGGCAGGTGAATAAATTACCGGTATAAGTATTGTTACTTTTACCGATACTAATATTAGTTACTAGGTAACGTTAACGGACTTACGGGTAACGTTATAAATATCGTTACTTTTTTATCGGTAATATAACGGTAATCGGTAACGTTAAGAAAAAAGTAACGGTAATTCGGTCCCTGACAAATACAATCTTCATTGTAAAATAAACAACAGTTTACCAAAAAAATTTAATGCAACTTTACAGTCCCCAATAAACTTTCAACTTCACATATTATAAAACAACTTGTTAACCCTCTAAAAGGTTTTTTAAAACCATCGCAAAAACGCCAGACTTTATTAGGTATCGCACGTAGCAATGTAAGGTTAAAAGAGCGCTATTATTAAAATTCCCATAGCAGACAAGAACCATAACAATATTTCAGGCCAGTAAGCTGAGAAGAAAAACTGCGCTTAAATGGATTTAGCATATTTTATGATAATATTAAGACGTACAAACGGTCTTGGGAATTTCGGAGGTACGGTCTAATCATCTAGTCTGACACCGCTTCACCGAAAATATTATACCTACGGAAATCCCTCGGATTATTAATGTTCCGTTTTTCATAAGTTTGAAGGGAATTTTCAAGGAAAGTTTTTGGCTAAATAATAATTTTAAGGTCAACATTGTTTTGGGTTTTTATTTATCATACTTATTACATACCACCTTCCACGACCATCAACGACCTTCAAACTCAGATCGATGTGTTTACATGTTGTTTGAGTGAATTCGCAAGGGTATTACTATTTTTAATATGCTACAAGCAAAATAATACCTAATTTTAATTTTATTTTTTAATGTAAGTAAATTATGTGTGTGTTTATGTTTGTACTATGTTTATGTAAGTAATTATGTGTTTTAATGGTGTAAAAATTTAATAATTTTGTGAGTTTTAATTTATTTTTTTTCTAATTTGGTAATTGTAAGTATATAGTTTAGGATATTAGTTTAAGTTCTTAACTGTCGCATTAGGGTCAACCCTGTAATGATAGTCTAAACTATTATAAATAAATATAGTAAAGTAATAAAAATCGCTTGATCGAGTGTCACTTCGCTGATTAGCTAATATTTTCACGACGGCTTGAGCTGTTCTCATATTTATAGTTGGTTCCGATGCAGAGGAAAACGTACATAAATATACAATGTGTTTAGATAACGGTTACCTATACTTTAAGAGCATATTTATATACTCGTTTCTATCGATAACTACACGTTTATAAATACTCCTAACCCCACACCCCGCGAATATCAGCCATCTTGTTTTTTTAATCAGCTGATCTGGGTATGTTCAATAAAATGCTTATATATTTGAATCTAAGAGAACTAGAGACGTGCAAATGACTTTATTGCAAGGGTAAACGCCGAGGGTATCGAATTACTTAATAAAATTTCCTGAATAAAAAGAGCCTAAAAAAATTACACAAAAATTACTTTTTTTTTACATTTTATACTCTAGTGCACAATTAAATCCCTTTTTTTTTTAGGATGGGAAATCATCAAATGACCACCCCCGCTCTGGGCGGAGCGGCAGGGAGTGTCAGACTTGTACTGACTAAAACCCATCCATGTTCCTTCTTTGCCCTTTGTGTTCCAGGGCCGCGGTATCTCTTTCGAACATTCCCGCAGCCCTGGCAGGCACAATTAACCCCTGAATGATGCACATAATATACCTTGCCGTCTTACTCCCACTTGAAAATTTAGTGTTGTGAATATTTGCTCAAGCAAACAACGGGGTACTTGTACTATTGTGGTCCGTACCTGTGACATGGGTTCATATTTTTTTCTATGAAATTTCTTCTGAAAAACTGTAAATGACCTTTATCTACATAAATATATTCTCCCCATCTTACATCCAAAAGTCCAAACTCAAGGTTTGCCAACGTGCTATGGAGCGCAGTATCTTAGGT
The DNA here is from genome assembly GCA_905163415.1 of Noctua fimbriata. Lineage (NCBI taxonomy): Eukaryota > Metazoa > Arthropoda > Insecta > Lepidoptera > Noctuidae > Noctua > Noctua fimbriata. The sequence goes on along the minus strand of LR990931.1, from coordinate 17,386,469 downwards.
GTAAAATTGACAGATCATGTACGAAACACCACTGCACTCAAAAATACAAATCGTTGACGTGGCTCAAAAAGCTGCCCAACTTAAATGAGACTGAGCAGGACATGTCTGTCGCAAGCCGAACGGACGGTGGGCCCGTAAACCTCAGGATTGGTGCCCTGAAACAGTGACACGGGGTCGCGGCAGACCACGAAGGACATGGCGGGACGAACTGGATGTCTTCCTTGAGAATTGGAAATGAGCACCACAAAATCGTGGCTTTTGGAAAGAATGGAGGGAGGCCTTTGCCCAGCACTGGGACAATATGGGCTATCTGTAATAATAATAATATAATTTACATAAAAGCTTACCTACTTCTAAAGACTAAGATGTCATTAAATACACAGAGAGTATACACGGCAACGAAGAAAATAAATTATACAAGGACATTATGTATGCATGAGTGTAGCTGTTCATTATACGGCTCGCTGCTCCTCAGGTAGAAAGACGAAGAATTTTGATTATTTTATTAGTCTTACAATTAATTGAATAAACAAAAGCAAGGTCCAATGAAGGTTGTAATAATATCATCTACATAATATTTTCACTAATTGATGCTGAAAAAATTCTACTAATTGAACAAATCAACCAACCAACCATGAATGAAACCATGTTTTTTGTTTAGTCCTGTGCGAGTCTAATATATACTTTTTCTTTCAACTGCCTCGTTGGTATAAAGGTCGAAATCGCGACTGCAGAGCATGAGGTCCTGGGTTCGATGCCCGGGTCGGATATTTTTTTTTTTTTTTGGGTTTCTTCATCAGTAATTTGTCAGTAGCAGCCACGGAGTCTGAAGCTCACCCCCTATCACATGGAACGGGAAAATGTGAGTGTACTATTAGGAACACCTTTGCATAACTCTTCGGGGATTACAGGCGTTGATGTTGTGTTATGTTAATTGAAGATTTATAAAGCTGTTCTTTTAAAAAACAGTCACCTACGTGACGGATTTTGATGCGGTGGAGACTATCATTTTATTTCGCAAGTATTATGTGTACCTTTAATTAAGTACGCTAACGTTTAATAAAGAAATCACGAGGTATTGAAGTCATAAAAACGTGCAAAGCTGGGACGGGTCGCTGGTTAAAAATAAATATTTTGTCTTTGAAAAAAAGAAAGAAAGAAAGAAAGAAAATACATTTATTTGGCACATGGCACAAGTGCACACAGTATAAAAAAATAACAAACAAAAAACAAAAAAATTAAAAAACTTAAATCAACACAAAAATATATATAGAATAGTGCGACACTGTGTGCCTCACGGATGCGCCAAATAGGCCCAGTTCAGCAAAATGCCGGACAACTAGTGCCCGACGCTGGTTTGCACAACACAATATAATAAATTGTGGTAGAAATGAACGGGGAAGTATTAATTGGATCTATTCCCACCGCCAAGCATTAGTTTGTTCCGGTTCGAAAGTAATTGGTGGCTAATTATCGGTGTAATATCAGACACGTGAGACTTCCAAGTTTCCAACTAATACTCTTACCGCTTCGCTTCGACCTACACGATCAAGTAACATGCGTTTTGCGACATCCATAGACTGCAAGCATAACAGATGAGAAAACTTGTTTAGAGCGTGCTTCAGATGATGACATCATCATCTGCCGAGCCTTAGTGTTAAATGAGCAGTAGTAAAAATCCCAATTGTCAAATAATTGCTTATCTTAATTTTAACTATAGTTCTAGCTAAAGACTTTCGTTTAATAAATTAATCTTCAGAAGATCTAGTCACGAACTATCTCAGTACTAGTTAATACAGAGACCAATAGATGGCGCTTATCTCTTATGTTAATCGATACAGATCATTTTAATAATTGTCCTTGCAACCCACAGATGGAGAATCAAGATTATGATGGATGAGACATTATAAGTTGGTTATTAATTAGATTAACTAATATTCTTAGCAGATCGACACTCTTGGGGCTACCACAATAAATAGTTAATTAAGTACCATAAAACAGGAGGCTCGCTTAACTTTAAAGACTACACAAATATCTTTAAAATCTTATTTCACAATAATAAAACATTTACCTCCAGTATAACATCTCATCATCTGCCTAGCCTTTTCCCAACTATGTTGGGGTCGGCTTCCAGCCTTACCGGATGCAGCTAAAAACCAGTATTTTACATGGAGCGACTGCCTATCTGACCTCCACAACCCAGTTAGTACCGGGTTATACGATACTCCTTGGTAAGACTGGTTGTCAGACTTTTAGGCCACTGTAACGACTATCAAGGATCTATAACTAACAGCCGCGACCAACGGCTTAGCATGCCTGCCGAGACACGGAGGAAACTCTTACGTAATTGGTGGTTACCCATCCACGGACCAACCTAGGTAAGCACGGCTAAACCTGAAGATTGACCCGAACGGCTGTTATTGTTTATCCAAGAGTTTGAAAAAGGTGATGTCAATTGTGATGCAAATTGTGTCACAAGTTGCATCACCCATGATCATGGACCTTGGGTCAGAAATACATTCCATCTTTGACTTGGCGTTGAAGGACGGACGTTGCCAACGGATTCTTTGCCATAATTAAAAAAAAAACCTCAAAGTCTGTCTGCAAGGAAAGTTTTCTTACATTTCTTCCAAATTTTCAACGCAATACCTAGTTGTCAGCCATCCCTAATTAATTCGCTGCGATCTTTACGTTGTTTGATCGACCAAGTGAAATCAACTGGTAATGAAACATCTAATCAAAAAGCATTGTAACCTTGCATAGTTTTAAAAAAAGACTTAAGGAATTCTTGATTGGTAAAGCCTACTATTCAATCAATGACTTTTTTAGTGACAAAAATACCGGTGACTACACCTATGGATAAGATATGCTGACATTTAATTTGTATGACATTAATGACTAATTTAATTGTAATGAAACCACTGAATAATTTAATTTGTATGACATCAATGAGTAATTTAATTTTAATGAAATCAATGTCCCTATTTACTTATTATTATTTTTTTTAAACTGACTTGTGAATGAACTATTTTATTAATGCATGACTAATGATGGACGTTGACTAAGTTGATTACGATGTTATATAAATATTGAACCAACACTAAATATTGTACACCTTAAAGGTATGTTACAGCGATCCTTTTTAATAATCATAAGAACTGATATCTCACCTGTGACAAACAATAAATGAATTTGAATTTGAATTTGAATCTTATTCGTCGTTTAAAGTTGCTTAATTGAGTATGTAGCAAATATGAAACATACACTTAATTTTTATTCTTAAATGATCTCATTAACTCCCCTGGGACTTATTAAATCCTGTAAATAAATCACGATAGCAGAACCTATGAAAAAAACTAAATGCTTGAGGAGCTCGTGGCTAAATAATAACAGCCGCTCGAATCGATCTTTAGGTTAAGTCGTGCTTGCCTAGGTTGGTCTGTGGATGGGTGACCACCATTACGTACTGAGTTTCCTCCGTGCCACGGAAAGCACGTTAAGCCGTTGGTCCCGGCTGTCATTTGTAGATCTTTGATAGTCGTTACAGTTAGTCAGTGGCCCAAAAAACCTCACAACCAGTCTTTCCAAGGGGTATCGTATTACCCAGTAGCGACTGCCTATCTGACCTCCACAACCCAGTGTGGAGGTCAGATAGGCAGTCGCTCCATGTAAAATACTGGTATTCAGCTGGATCCGGTTAGACTGGCAGCCGACCCCAACATAGTTGGGAAAAGGCTAGGCAGATGAGCTCTACACCGATACTAGCGACAAGTCATCTCAATAATAAATTAAAGAAGTCACTTATAGTCAAAAAATTTAATACTGATTTCACTCACAATTGCTTACATCCTATCTCATCTAATATTGCCCGAAAACTGTAAATAATACGCCCATCTCTTCACAAAAAAAAAATGTTAGAAAAAGAATGGAAGAATCCATTTTAAAAATACAGCGACCAGTGTTTTTATCGTTCCACTCCCATCGTGACATCTCAACTAAAGGTAGGTCTCGCAAAAAACTTGTCGAGGACCTTGTAAGTCACAAAAATACGATATAATACGATTATTTTCCTCTTGTCCCTACTCAGATTAAATTTCTCCGAGTCGAGTAGGCAGGCGACGTGTAAACTCGAGGGCACTCGAACCCGGCTTGCCTTGGAGTGAGATCTTGACGCGAGATGTCATTACTATACGTCACTCACACGACTTTCGACCGGGTTTCGATGGAGACATCACTTTATTAACATAAGAGTGTCAGTCTCGGGTTGTAATTAAATTTAAAAATTTAACTTTCGGTGAGAGAGAGTTAGTGTCATGAGTCGTTTTAGAACTCTTTGATTTAATTTAAATTACGTAACATGACATCACACCTGTAATCTCCGAAGGGTTATACAGAGGTGTACCTAATAGTACAGCCACTTTTCGCCAGTTATGTTTTAGTCCCATGTAATAGGGGGCGAGCCTATTGCCATCAACCTGGCTCGAATCCAGACTCCGTGGCTGGTACTAAAAAAATCCTGATGGAAAATCCCACTAACAATTTGCGCGACTCGGGCATCGAACTCAGTCCCTCATGCTCAGTTGTCGCGAATGCGACCATAAGACCAAAGAGGTAGTCAATTAATTTAAATTGCTTGCGATAAAATGAATTGTAATTTTACTCGTAAGATGTCAAAACTCTCCAGAAGAGGCTACAGCGGAAGGAGCATAAAACGAATTGTATGTCAATTAGAGAGTCATTTTAATTGAGATTCTGAATCGCAGGTTGGTACGTAAAATAATTCGCACAACGATTCCGGTTTTAGATCATCGAGGATTAGTTTCTAAGAATACCAAAATGCTCGTGGCTAAATAATATCAGCTGCTTGGTTCGATCTTTAGGTTAAGCCGTGCTTGCCTAGGTTGGTCTGTGGATGGGTGACCACCTATAACATACCGAGTTTCCTCCGTGCCTCGGAAAGCACGTTAAGCCGTTGGTCCCGCGTGCCATTTGTAGATCTTTGACAGTCGTTAGGTAGTCAGTGGCCCAAAAAGTCAGACAACCAGTCTTATTATAGGATATCGTATTACCCAGTAGCGACTGCCTATCTGACCTCCACAACCCAGTGTGGAGGTCAGATAGGCAGTCGCTCCATGTAAAATACTGGTATTCAGCTGCATCCGGTTAGACTGGAAGCCGAACTCAACATAGTTTTGAAAAGGCTAGGCTGATGATGATTGCTGATGAATACCGATAAATTGATTTCAATATTTTTTTTATATTGCTACAATGTTCATGTCAGTGTTTCCATCAACGTTATAGGTTCTCTTTCATCAGTATCAAATAAAACCTATTAATTTAAACTTTCTATTGAGAAGTGATACATAGGCGTTCTATAATGGAATAATGGTGTAAAAAAAAACACAAATTTACTCCTTAATAATACCCCGAAAAGATTTATAACAGTATAAATTGAAATTGTGAGCTCGCCAGAATTGACAGCATAAGCTAGCAACTGGAGACAAGATAATCCATCTGAAATTAATTATTTTGTCACTACTGGAAACAATCATGACGGTTCAGCGGTTCAGTTCTCGATTACGAGCTTACAGGTTCGAGGCCAGTAAGTATCACTTTATCTAGGAAACCTATGATTTATAGTACTCGTGTAAAAACCTTAAACTAATAATGAAATTAAATAGGCCTCAAAATATAACACACTACGTACTTATTAATCATAATCCGTTGTTCCTAAAATAGTTTATTTCCGGGAATCAATTGAAAATCCAACCTAAATTAAGACTAATTATTATTAAATTAATTTTCACATACATTTCCATGATTATGGCTTTTGAGTTTCAACAATATGCAATGCGTACATTGTAAAATTACTGGACACGGTAATTATTATAGTACCTATTGATTAATTAATTTGCATGCCTGGCTATGGTTAGCCGAAAAAATGAACTCTAACCAAGTATTAAAATCTTGTTTAATTATTTTATTGAATTAGCGAAATTCGCACTAGTGACACTATACGCACATCGAAAGATAGAAAAATCTTTGCTAATATTATAAGTCTATCTTTCTGCCTATTACCTCTTCATGTCCTAATGACGGAACAGATTTTGAGGAAATATGGAGACAGGTACACAGTGACCTGGATTAAGACTTTGATTTGGTTTTGTCGAATTGGAAAAAAACAATATAAAACACGGGTCAGTCACTAACTAATAAAGAAAATGTACTTTGCAAAACCACTCACGCTTCATCGTAATACAGCACCCTAATATGTTAATCGTACGACATCCACGCCCCACGTACCTTCAACCGTCACATTTTTCATAACCTGTGCTTACCGGCGAGGTCAGGTCGTCACCAAAGCGTCCACCGAAGGTCCTTTTAATTTTACGATCCCAACTTTCTTGATCAACTTGTTTGAGTGTCGCTCGCTAGTCAGTAATTCCTTCCCCTCCTTATGGTTAGTTATAGAATTTGCGGGCAGCCGACCTGTGGGGCTGTGGCCCAATTTTGTGGGAGCTCAGCCCCTGTGCGTGACCTTTAGACGTAATGGCCAGTCCTTAACGCGTTTTCTTATTCAACAATCTCGTATTTTGCCAACGTTTTAGTTAAGTTGCCAACAACACGTGGTGTTAGAAGTTCCCTTTTTTTTCTGTAAGTTGTGGAGGGGTTCTTAGGGTGGGTTGTGGTGTAAATATTTAAGCGAGTGTTATGCGGTATGTCTTTTCTTAAGTGTGGAGCGTGTGTTGTATGGTAGTGGTCAGATGATTAAGCAAGTTATGAGGACTAAACATATCTTACTTTTTTTCTGTCGAACTTTTCTTCTGAACTTTAGCTTCCTGTTTCTGTTTTTTTCTTAAATATGTTTTAGTTTTGTGTACCTAGTGGACTACTTTATTCAAATAAAGATGATTATAGACCGACCGCTTTAATGAGTCCTCCGCCTTGCCCCATCAAAGGCACATTAAGTGTCCACAAAGTCATAACAATATCCCACAGGTTATATGCTCTAAAATAACCATAATCCACGTAGGTATTACGATACTAATTTAACTAATACATGATCAACCTTCAGAATATTCGATTTAAATTGATACCTTCGCGAGGACTCATTAAAGCGGTCGGTCTATACTAAAAAACACTCAAATATAATTATGTCTATTCACTTCCCAGTATTATGTATTTATAATTTTCTCCGAAACATACAAATGCATTTCAATTGATGTTATAAATCAACCATTTTGATTCCAGTATAATAAGAATGTCTGAAAATCATGACTAATTCGAGATCGGGCTGTCAATAAGTAATATAACCGCGACATTAATATTGCCGTTGTCATTTTGCACGATTGTGGTACCATTAATGTGGTTTATCTCTAGTGTGTGTTTTAGGGAAATAATATCAAATTGTTTGGCGAATGATAGAACAATAATATCAGCGTGTTATTTAGTAGTACATTGTTATTTCGTTTATTCATTTATCTACATATTTTTTATATTTTTATTTATAAAAAAAAACCTATTACATTTATTAACATTTAAAATTATAAAAAAAAAGTTTCTGCCAGTGTCGGGAGCAAGGTTCAAACTATCGGTAGTTAGGGTCCAGAGACAGGAACCTCCTTACAATGCGAGCCGTATCGAGGAGTACTGCCTTCCGAATCAGGCCTTTGATCCTACCGCCTAAGAAGAGCCTCGAAAGATGTTCGTCGAGGCTCTTTACCATTAGGCATTTGGCCGTTACGACAATGGGACAATGATAGTCGAGTTCACATTCCACATGTCGACAACGCCAAGTCGAGATTTTTTTTTAAATTATTTTTCGCATCGTGGGCCAAATCGAAATATTTTATTTGTTACTCTTTTTTAGCTTTCATGAGGTTCTCGTCATGCGGGATAGTAACATCGACTATCATTATTCAGCGCGGTGATCGGTCTATCACCACTATGTCAGGCTCATTGGCGACAATAGTCCTGTCAGTTCTGATGGTACATTTATTTTTAAATAGACCATACCATACCACCCCTATACCATAAGCACCTCAATTGCGTAATGCACTTTCAATCTTAATCTTTGAAATAAGAAATGGAAAAAATATGAAAACTGACCGTCTTCAAAGGTTCAAATGTTGTCGGTTGTTGTTTGTGGTTACCGTTAAAAGATTATCTTGAAAATATCACTTTTAGCGATAACCTATGTGAAAAATGTTTTATTTTATTAATGTTACTTGTATGGTGTACATAATACAGAATTATATAATATTCTTTCCATTTTTTTTTTTCACAAAATTATACCTTTATGGAAGAAAAAATAAATTTATTTGTCGCAATGATTACTTTATTGTTCTAATTTTTTTGCTATTTCCGTTTCCCTTATCCCATTTATCAAAATAATAAAAAAACTACTTCTGTAATTTTACTATGTGGTACAAAATCGAACTCTCTTCAAAATTGCATTTAATAGGCCTAGACAATCATCATCATCATCATTTCAGCCGAAAGACGTCCACTGCTGGACATAGGCCTCCCCCAAGTGCCGCCACATTGACCGGTCCCGTGCGACTCGCATCCAGCGGATCCCTGCAACCTTCACCAGTTCATCGGTCCACCTAGTGGGAGGCCTTTTAACGCAGCGTCTTCCGGTTCGCGGTCGCCACTCCAGAACTTTTCGGCCCCATGCCCCGGCCTAAACATTATGATCTTAAAAACTCGGAGACAAATCGGCAATAGTGCGCTGACAATATTATATTATATTGTCTGTACCTACTCATCTACACACACACACACAAATCGCAATTCCAAAGTACGTAATCCACAAGCACATCTTGCACAAAGTATGGCTCACTTGTCAGAACAAGATTCGTGCGTCTGACACCAACTATAACAGGTTAAGATGTTAGAAACACTTCTCAAAGACCACGATCATCGGCCTTTGATATCATCGCAGTTGATATGAGCCTGTCTGTACAAGTTGTTGGCGGTAGAGGGTTACTTGTGCGGAACTAACCCTTCCTTAATCCTGTTTGTATGTTCGCTTAAGAGCTTGTGATCTCGAGTGTGCCTTTGAATGTATCTGTGTAGTTTCGGTTTTTTAATCCTCGAGATTAGAGTAGCGTTTTCAGGGTTAAGTGTTATTGATGTGACGCGGATGTTCAAGAAAGTTGGGAAACATAATAACATAACATCACGCCTGTAATCCCCGAAGGGTTAGGCAGATGTGTATCTTATAGTACATCCACATTTCGCCAGTAATGTTTAAGTCCTGTGATATAGGGGGTGAGCCTATTGCCATCAACCGGGCACGAATCCAGACGCCGTGGCTGCTATTGAGAAATTCCTGGTGAAAAATCCTAGTAATACTTTTCCTGACCCGGGAATCGGACCTAGGACCTCATGCTCAGGAGTCGCGCTTGCGACCACTACATCAATGCGGCAGTCGAGGGAAGGGAGCAGAAGTATGGGTTATGAATATTAATTTGTCATTGACTGATTTTTAAAAAGCTGTTTCATTATATGTATACTGTTTGTATTAGCTCATACAAGAAAGAAGACGGTTTTAAAAATCTCAAGGACCTAGTAAAAAGAGCATAACATATCAGGTAAGATTTAAATGCTTATAAATTATTTTTTTAAATCAAATCTCTATGAAATAATAGTTTATTCTGATAGTGGGAAATCAATATGCCTGGCTCTTGTACTATGTGCTGTAGGTATCTGCAGGAAGCAATGCAATCTCCTTTATTTTCTGCAAGCGAAATCCAATTAAGTGCATTCGTGTTTTAGCTCCCCTTGACTTGTGGGGACCTTTGTGTAGTTTTTCTTCTATTTAGTTATTTATTATTAATTCATTAGATTTATTTACTTGGAAACTTGCCTGGTTGGTTTAGTTTTCGCAAGTGCGACTGCCGAGCATAAGATTCTGGGTTTGACTCCCGGGTCGGGCAAAGTGTTATTGGGTATTTCCATCAGGAATTTTTTAGTAGCAGCCACGGGCGCGGTAGCGTCTGGATTTGTGCACAGTTGATGGCATTAAGTTCACCCTTTATTACATGGGACTTAAACATAACTGGCGAAGTGTGGGTGTACTATTAGGTGCAGCTCTACCGAACTCTTCGGGGATTACAGGCGTGATGTTATGTTATGTGAAATCATTTTCTTATGTTTTTTTATAGGGTGTAAATAGACCCTTATCGTAGCCGAAAGGCACTTGTTCTCTCCGTCTTTGCGATCATTTTTTTTTTCTAGACCATACCTGGGAACCTTACGGAGATATTTGGGGTCAAAGTTCCAACTTTTTCACAAGTTTTTTTTTAAATACATGTTTTTAATGTAAGATTTTTACTTTACACACCACCATGACCCCCGTACTATTCAATCCAGCCATCAGCACAATGCTTTGGGTGCTTTCCATCGAGTCCTATGGTAAAACGTAATTTTTCACCCCAAAAAATAGTCGATTCCCAGCAATAATTTTTGCGTAAAGTTACTTAGTTTGATGTACAGAATGCTTGGTTGACGGCTATGTGAAGGGTCTGTTTACACCCTGTAGATGTGTGACTGATTGATAAACAGACGGCAAAAGTCCTATCTTTTGAAGTAAGGGGTGCTACACTTATTTAATTTACAGCAAGAATTCCGAAGCAATTACTGCACATATTCGACTTGTATTCGGCACGTGCCAACGTCAAACTTCATTTACCAACTACCATCTCTGAGGCATATTCAAACTAGGCAGAATTCAATTCACACTAAGAAATGCTTCGTAGTCTTTGGAAATACGTTTCTGTTTTTTTCACACACTAAAAATAAATATACAAAACTGTTATTAGTCAAACATAGGTGTTTATTTAATAACAGACATACGTTAATCGTCGGCAATTAATCTAAACTTTTAACAGTTAAAACAAAAGAAAATAATTCTTCCCATTTAAATACCAGTTAATTTCCTCAAGACAGCGTTGAGTAGGGCCATTAAAACCAATTTCGTCGCTCGCTACACGCGGGTGACATGACGAACTCAAGTGACTGTCCGTGACAAACAAGTTCTGCCACAATATCCGGCTGTGAAACGGTAACTGAATTTTAATGGCCCGACAACATACGGGACGTATTGATTGTTTGTTTGGTTTGTATAATTTCTGGTTTATGAATGTCAAGGGGTTTTCTGTTGTGAAGATAAAACGTGTAAAATGTCCTATTTCTACTTGTAAAGGTTGACTGGTGAATAATGTAAGTTTAAATTAATAAATAAACAAATAAAATGTTTTATATTAATAAAACAATAAAAGGTCAAATAAGGCTTTGTTATTCCGAAAATTATCAAGCGGCATCACATTTTTACTGATGAAATAAAAACGAAACTTTAGGAATAATACTTTTTCTTTTTACATTCTCCTGTGCCCAATTTTGCTTTGACTAAAATACTCTATTTTTTAGTTAAAAATCTAAAATAAGTTAACATAACAAAACAAGCTCCTTTTAAATTCCACAACAAACAAATAAACCTAGTCAAAGCGTACATATTTAATTTAAAATAACTCTTTTAACACCACAGTACTTATAAATACAAAAAAAGTCCATTTTATTTAAAAGCAAAGAGTTCTAAGTGCTCACATCATAGAACTAAAAAAAAAAAACATTCCCTTTACGAGTCCACACGCAAATTTCAAATTACGAACTGTCCCCAACAAAGGTACGGCGACATTGTATACTAAACCACAGAACAGTTAAAATGACAGAGAGACACTCGACCAAAACTTTACTGTTTGCCTTTTTCAGAGTAGAAAAAGGTATTCCACCTTTTTGGTACGTGATTTTACGTGCCTACCTACACTGTGATGTGCGCCTGACGGATTGTTTGTCCTAATATAGGCAGAGAATTAGCGCGTTCTTTTTTTACGCTGTCCCATTAATGTTTTATTTTTGTTTGCAAGATTTTCGAGTGAATACAAATACAGGCTTATGGTGGCTTATCACGCCGTAAAAGTAAAAGGGTACGTATAAAAACCGTGTGGAGTGATGAAAGGTTACTTTATGTAGTTAGATTATCTTTTATTTGTTTTTTATAGAAGAGGAGCTAGATAAAGTGACATTATGACCAATAATGGATAGTTGAAAAGTTTATAATGTATTGGTTGCAATCAATGTGTGTCAAATTGTTGTAGAAATACGATACGCTCCAAAAACGATTGCCCTCGTGTCATGCCATAAATAAAGTGGAAACTTGATATTTTTTTTATCTGAAAGTAAAAATATTTTATGTGCCGTGATCAACTCTCGAAATTAATTGGACTTATTCGGAAATTGTTATTGTTCAGATCTTCAGACCTTTCCTTAAGGAAAGATTTTCATAATAATTATCCATGTTATGTGATAGCAAACGTTTCCTGTTTGTATACATAATGTTCTTTAGAATGTAATTAAATGTTAACGAATATTGTGGAATGTTCCAGACGAGTATCGACATTTACATTTTTATGATCGCATAAAATAGTAATATCATATATAAAAATTAGACTTTGTTTCTACCTACATATCTGTGGTAGCTTCACATACAGCGTGTATTCGATATTCGTGTTCAAATTTAAGTGTGCGCTACAGACAATCAAATAGGACATCTTTCTCCACAGAACTATTACCGTTCTAAAATATACTGTTAGCCTGTGTCATCCCACTGCTGGGCAAAAGCCTCTCCCCATGACTTTCAAATCTTTCGATCTAGGGCTAATGGGGACCATGGGTCATTGGTTCTGTCCAGCTCGTTGCGCCATCTTCTCCGAGGTCTACCACGTCGCCTTCTGGCTGTGTCAGGGCTCCACATCGTAGTTATTTTGGCCCACAGCTCGTCGGGCATAAAATATAACAATACAATATTGAAACACGCTGTAGATACAATCGACATTATTCGTTCTAGAATATTATTGATTCTACGTCCCTCTTATGTATCCTACATTATTAACACATCAATCATATCGTTTATCCCACATTTATGTGCCCAACCTTCGCAAACGACACATCATTACATAAATACGACACACACATATAACATTCGGCAAAAATCCGTATTGTATATCTCCTGTCTTTGTGATAAAACAAAAAACCATCGGATAATGAAGTGTCCCCATATTGGGGTCGGTCCAACCTGTCATTAGGCCACGTTTTTAACAGCTGGCTTAACCAAAAGAGGCCAGTGTTTTTCATTGTTCTAAACGACAAAGGGATGCCTATGAAAACCCTATCTGTATTTACAACGACCATTTAAATACAGCACTGTATCAGCCGATTACGAAACACTTCGGTTTAACTCCTCAAACAAAATGACTCCTAATTCTGCAAAGTATAAAGTTGAAAATTCTATTCACATACGGGAAATTTTTCTTATCAAATTAATAATGAGAAATAATAGGGTCTTTCTGTGTCGTGGTGTTTGTATTGAAAATTGAACCTTATCTTGGGAGTGTTAGGGTGGGTTTTGTGTGGAGGTTGTAGGTAAGTATATCATTTTCAGCGGACGCTATAGTTTCGAGTATAGGGCAGTTAAGATTGTACGATAACTGTTTTAATATGAGCCGGAAGTACCGGGGCACGGCTCCCAATAGCCTACTAAGGAAAATAGTGCAATTTGTTTTCTTTTTTTTTCGTTAAAACTTACCGTAAAGCGTTGAATGAAAGTCGCAACTTGTTATTCATGAAGTTTTTATATTTATACAAATATTTTTTATTTGTTGAACATAATTAGGTTAGGTACAGATGTTGTAATTATTAATGAACGCTATGTCTAGCCGGGACGTGATGACCTGGTGAAGGTTGCAGGAATCCGCTGGATGCGACTCGCACGAGACCGGTCAATGTGGCGACACTTGGGGGGGAGGCCTATGTCCAGCAGTGGACGTCTTTCGGCTGAAATGATGATGATGATGTCTAGCCGTCATCGGCGTACAAATATTATTTTGATACAAACATGCTGATTATAATACATTATCGAACAGTATAAAATAAAGAAAATTAAAAAAAAAGCTAATATTATGATCACACATTATTAAATAATTCAAATTGTCAAAACACAAAAAAAAAACTACTTTTAATAAAATTTGACGTTTACTTTGACTATCTTTTAGTCTAGAAGTATGCTGTTTATATTATTATGGTGTGACATTAATACGTTATTTTATCATCTAGATATAATATTTTAGTTACCATCATGCTCTAGTTATTGAAATCAATAAATTTATTGACATCAAATTATCATTAACATCAAGCATATTACACGGTGTAAACGGACCCTTCACTAAGCCGTCAGTCAAGCATTCTGTTCATCAAACTAAGTAACTTTACGCAAAAAATATTGCTGGGAAACGACTTTTTTTTGGGGTGAAAATTCATGTTTTTGTGGATGGATTGAATAGTACGGAGGTCGTGGAGGTGTTTAAAGAACAGTTACAATATGCGGTGCTGTTTTACAAACGATGGGGCACTTAATATCGTGTCCTGCGTGTCCTGTTGTTTGTACACTACAGGAACTGATGGACGCTACCGAAAGCGCCAAACTAGTAGCTCAGTTTTGGGCTGAGTTAATTTAGATTACCATCGAGACGCTAAGAAGAAGAAGACAGTATTAAAAACATGAATTTAAATAAAAATGTGAAAAAGTTGGAACTTTGACCCCCAATATCTCCGTAACTAGAAGGTTCCCAGGTATAGTCTTGAACAAAAAAAATTCGCTATGACGGAGTGAACAAGCTCCTTTTAGCTTCGTTAAGGGTCTTGATACACCCTTCATACTGCTTAATGTCAATGATTATAACGTAAGAAAACGCTAATATATCTATAGACAAAATACATAAAATAGTGTAAAAAAAACTTATCATTTAGCCTGTTTCAAGCAGAGTAAATTTTTTAAAACTCAAATTAATCTAACATAGTTTATATAAGTACATTTTCTGGTAAAACCATTGAATTCAGTCGAACTCTTATGGTTTTAAAAATATACTATAAAGAAGCGTTATTGATAACCAATTTACTGAATAAATATTATAAATCAAACAACGTTTCAGTTGCTTTTTTCGTTATTCATTTTATTTACTAATGAATAACGGAGATCATTTTCAGTTGTGGAATTTTAAACTACAATCTGAATATTTTAACTTTGACGGCACGGTTGGCGCAGTGGCTAAGCGATTGGCTGCTACGGCGCGTGTCGCG
The DNA here is from genome assembly GCA_905163415.1 of Noctua fimbriata. Taxonomy (NCBI): domain Eukaryota; kingdom Metazoa; phylum Arthropoda; class Insecta; order Lepidoptera; family Noctuidae; genus Noctua; species Noctua fimbriata. The sequence continues at coordinate 17,371,268 of LR990931.1, read as the reverse complement.
GGTTCGATCACCGCACGGAACAAATATTTGTATGACCTACAGGTAGTTGTGCCGGGTCTGGCTGTTTGTGTATGTGAGTTTAAATGTTTGTAAACGCACCCATGATACAGGAGAAATTCCTAATGTGAGGCAACTTTTTTTAAATAAAAAAAAAAACCTATAATTAAGGAATTGAGATAATTTAAAACAGAGAATATTTTGTTTACTTTTATGAGTCAGTACAGACTCAGAGTAAAAAAAAAGAAAGATATTACGAACGTATTTTTATTAGAACGGTCATTCGTAGCAGCTACGGCGTAGCTGTTGTGAGCGCTACGTTTGCTACGCGTGCTACGCTGTCGTATCCGATAACTGAGGTGCTACGCGTCTAGTCAATCGTGGTCAACTACATTGTGACGTATTTTTTATAGCTATAAATATCTAGTAAATGCGTTTTTTATTATGATATTTTTAACGGCAATCAAAATGTTTGAATCAAATTCTTTCTTTCCTCGGACTTTAGAAATTTTTGTGTCCTATCCTATATTTCAAGCTGATTTAATTGAAATCGTTTGGGTAATTACAGCGATTCGCGAGTACGAACATAGTGACACGTGATTTTTATACAGGTTGGCAACTTTCAGCCGGGTAGTAAGGGGTCCAATAGAAAGTCAGTATTAGAAACAGGATCGTTAACATAAAAAAAAATTGTGTAAAATTTTCATACATTACATTTCATTCAATTTCGGACTTTTATAGTATTCCAACCTGGGTTGGTCCTATAGAAGTTTTTGTATTAGAAACAAGATCTATTGGCATCAATAAAATGTTTTGTGTTTTCTTGATGACTGTATATCTTTTTGAAAATCTGTGAATGAGGATCAAAACACAAAAAAAATCTGGATAGTCTCCTTAATCCATTTTCGTGTAGCTACAACGGTCAAGGTCCCCTTACTGCTGAAAGATTCCATCCACCCTGTATATTAGATAAAAAAGTATGAAAACTTCGCTAAACCCAATAATATTTTCAAACCAACGAAAAGTTACCAGGAGAGCATAAAATAAAGAACATCTTTATTCACAAGAAAAGGAACAAAGGAGTTTTTTCAACGCTTTATTAGTAGAGAATAATGTTTGTTCTGTCTCGCTACATAAATATCATGTTATACTGAACAAGGCGGTTACACACGAGTGTAATTTACGAATAAAAAATACGTTTTGCCAACATTCGTATGATGTATCGCTGGGCTTATGTTAACGTATTAAACTGAATGTTCGTATCAAGTTCTTGGAAATGATAGTGGAGGTTTTCAATACTTTTCTTTTCTTACTGAGAATATCTCGTACTGTAAAACTAAACGTTAACATGTTGCTTCTGGGGTGGACAGAAAAGAAAGGGTGTAAATAGACCCTAAACATAGCCGAAAGGCACTTGTTCTCCCCGCTTTGCGATATTTTTTTTGTTCTAGACCATACCTGGGAAACTTCTAGTTACGGAGATATTGAGGGTCAAAGTTCCAACTTTTTTTCAATTATTTTTTTAAATACATGTTTTTACCTTCGCGACCCCCATACTATTCAATCCATCCACCAGCACAAAGATTTGGGTGCTTTCCATCGAGTCCTACCGTAAAACGTGATTTTACACTCCAAAAAAAAAGTCGATTCCCAGCAATAAGTTTTGCGTAAAGTTACTTAGTTTGATGTACACAATGCTTGGTTGACGGCTATGTGAAGACTCTGTTTACACCCTGTATATAAAAGAGGCATATATGACAAGAAAGGAGGTGTCTGATGAGATGACGAGTAATAGAGAAGTATGGAAGAAGAAGACATGTTGAGCCGACCACAAATGAATTAAGATAGCAAGAGAATGATGATGATATGACTGCCTCGTTGGTCTAGTGGCAATCGCGACTGCTGAGCAAGAGGTTCTGGGTTCGAGTTCCGGGTCCGGTAAAGTGTTATTGAATATTTCCATTAGGAATTTCGCAGTATCAGCCACGGAGTTTGGATTTGTGCCCGGTTGAAGGCAATAGGCTCGCCCCCTATTAATTACATGGGACTTAACCGGAAAAATGTGGGTGTACTATTAGGTACTCATCTATCTAAACTTTCGGGGATTGAAGGCGTGTTGTTATGATGGTGCATATAATTATGCCAGTTATTTTTTATTTAATAAGCCAGCTCCACAAAACGTCAAGCAAGCGTCGTGAAGAAACAGTTGAAAGAGAAACGATCTAGTACCAAAAATTCAAAGATTTATGATATCCATCAAGTTGCACTGGGCCCGCGTGGTGGAGTACGGTAGTTTAGCAGGATTGGCCTTTTCACAGAACAGAGGCTTGTATCCCATTAGTGGGAATATACTAGGCTGCAAAAGTATCATTTTTTACACAATTTTATTGAAAAAGTTACATGTATTTTGAATTTTCCGAAATAGCTTTTGAACCTGCGTTGAATTTCTAGCTAGTGTTCAAAAACTGCGTAACAAAAATACAGCTTACCTATTGGTTTTTGATCGGTCAATCTAAAAATATAACCAAACGGGAATATCAAAACTGTTCTATATTTTGTAGTAAAATAAAATGCAATACTGACAATGAATACCGCAGTGCCGAAAGTTTGACCGTCATGTGATTTACTAACTGGTATGGTGTGGTGTAGGCCTTTGCATAATACCAGGTCAATTACAATACTACTGATACTGTTAGCCTGCGTCATCTCACTGCTTTGCACAGGCCTCTCTCCATGACTTCCAAATTCTTCGATCCGGGGCCAATGTGGACCACTGGTCGTTAGTTTTGTCCAGTTCTTCCGCCGTCTCCAGCAAGGTCTACCGCGTCGCCTTCTGGCTGTGTCAGGGCTCCACATCGTAGTTATTTTGGCCCACAGCTCGTCAAGTATGCGGCAGACATGGCCAGCCCAGTCCCACTTTAGCTTTAGCGACTTTTTGAGAAACGTCAGTAATTTGTGTTTTGGAGCGCATTGTGGTGTTCCGTATATGGTCGGTAAGTTTGATGCCTAGGATCCTAGGTCAATTACTATATTGCTCTCTAAAGTTAATCTTATAATTTAATTCAAAAAAAATTACGCAAGAAAATAAAACTGTTAATTAAATTATATTTTTAACTTCGTTAGGCACGGCTTTCAGGAAAATCATTATAGTTTCGTACGTAATTTTTAACTGAATTACGGGAAGGCCATTTTGTTTAATAGCATTTTAAGAGGACTATATTTATAACGGCAACAATCAATTTTATTGGTATGAGATAAGTGAACATTCAGTGGTGCGAATCGAGACCTTACCTTTTAAGGCTCAGAATTTGGACTGCAATGGTAAGATCTATTGGACATGGTCAATGTTCCCTAGTTGCACTATATTGGTAAGAATTTGGTCAATATTGGTAATTATTTTGCTTCCAGTGGATCTTCACATTTATAGGTGACTAGCTTATGCCCGCAGGTTCACCCGTTCGGTAATTCTCCCACAGGGTAGAGGGGAGATAAAAACTATCCTATGTGTTATTATAGATTGTAAACTGTGCGTTTGCCAAATTTCATCCAAATACGTTCAGTAGTTTTTGCGTGAAAGAGTAACAAACATCCGTACAAAAATTCATCCTTACTAACTTTAAGAAAAAAATGTCTACGTCATCTCTATCATTCAGTCTGAAGCTTATATTCCATCAGTCTATCTCACTTACACTTAAGTAATCAACTAATCATTCTACTCTCTCACACAGTCCTTTATATAATATAGATACCTTATCCAGTATACTAAATACCACTGCTACACTGAAATAATAGATTGCCATCATCACGTGTACTATAAATCTTTAAAATATATTACTAGAATGTCTTCTTGGCTCTCAACGGAATGCTCATTTAAACTACTATAAAATATTATAAAGAAACTTCTTAAACCTCTAAGGGATCGGTTCTAGGGATGCCTCTTGAGTTATGATCTCCTAGTACTTATGAATTTATACTTTTTGTAGCTTACAAGTATTTTTTTAGAAAGAAACATTGTTTATTTTTTTATCAAAAAACGGATAAATGCCTGAATGAAATCTTGTTAGGATTCTGCTTATCTTTTTAGGGTTGAGCCACGCCTATCAGTACCGAATCGCATTTTGCTCAGGACCATCATTTACTAGAGTCAGAAACAGAGATGGTGTGCTACCGCACGCGGCAGCATCGACGGTACGCTCCGCAGCACGCTCTGTTTATCGCTGATGATGTCTATTTTGAGTGACAGAAAAGTATAGAACGAAAAAATGTAATTCTGTGCTGATAGGTGTGGTGTTAGAGGTATGCACCTACTATGTACCTAATTGCAAAATATTTGAACAACATTTTCATTTTGCATGAAAAGTGATATCTAAAAAAGCCATAATTTTTTTTGTCATATAAGGGTCATATTTTTAATTTTGTTCTCAAAAAATGCCGTGTGGCGTAGACATAATTATCTTATACTCAAACTCAGGCACTTTGGAATGTCACAACAACAAAGAGAGCGAAGCTACAGTCCCAGTCACAAGGCATAATAACTTGTGAAAGTACTGTAGTTGGCCCATTCCAAAGTGTAGATCTCTATGGAGAAGAACGGGTAAGAAATTCCATGGACACTTTTTAAATCAAAATATTGTTACAAAAACTTGGCTACCAAATAGAATCAGAATTGTAGCTTTTTATAGCAATTTAAAAACTGCGTCACATTTTTTACTTACTCGCTAAGTATGACGCGCATTTAATCAGCTTATCTACAAAGCCCAAAGTAGGTTGAGAATATTATATTAACTAAAAATACACAAGTTCGTAAAAATAGGTTTTACTTCATAAGACCGGAAGATATGCGCCATAAAGCTAAAAACATAAATAAACATTTTAGTACCAGTCAGTAAGAAAGTGTACTAAAAATAAAAATGAACTTTATTTATATTCACGCCGCGTAAATCACGGGTGCGAACAGAGAAAATGACTATGCTATTAATCTTCTTTTCGCGCCAGCATTTTCTCTTCTTCGTATTTAAAATAAATACGCATTTATTTTAAACAAGGTTAATTTAGACCTGCTGTGTTGTGGATGCAGTAGCGGTGCCTATGCCGAAAAAACAAACCCGTGAGTGGAGTCTGTAGGGCATACAAATAATTATTTTGCAAGGACATGCAAGAGAAGTCAGGCGGTAAACCAATGTGTCAATAGATTCGTTGAAAAATATTTAATAATATTTATAATTTTTCATTTTCTTTACATCTGACGTCCTGAAAACGTTATTCTTTTTCTATATGTTGGTAACTAGTTTATGGCAGCGGCTACATCCACGTGGAAGTCGAAAATGATCTGGGAGGGACTGGGATAAAAATACCATATTTTGTAATTTGGGTAATTTTGAAATACGGGTAACAGTCAGGCAGAGTTACATGTGTAAGTTGCATTTATTACATAAATATTACGTCGTTGCTGCGAATCGGAAGATGAACCTATCATAATACCAAGTATTATAGCTAGCCCATATTGTCCCACTGCTGGGCAAAGGCCTCCCTCCACTCCTTCCAAAGGTCGCGCTTCTGTGCTACTTCTTTCCAATTCTCAAGGAAGACATCCAGGTCGTCCCGCCATCTCCTTCGTGGTCTGCCGCGACCGCGTGTCACTGTTTCAGGGCACCAATCCTGAGCTTTACGGGCCCACAGTTCGTTCGGCATGCGACAGACATGTCCTGCCCAGTTTTGAGCCACGTTAACGATTTGCGTTTTGGAGCGCAGCGTAGTGTTTCGTAAATGATCTGTTAATTTTACACCTAAGATACTGCGCTCCATAGCACGTTGGCAAGTAAGTAAGTATTAGTTGACATTTTTTTTTTAAATTTGATTAGCCTGAACTTTCTCACTCTCGGTCAAAGGCCTCCAGCTTTTCTTTTTAATTCACATTAAAAGGCAATATGATAGTTGCGTTAAAAAGTAATTCTACTAGTGAGAGAGTTAATCCGGGGCAGCACTACCAGCAAAAAACTCTGGAACATTTTCTGCAAGCAATATCATGCTATGGTAAACAACACAATCACGAAATAGCCGCGTTCGCAAACTTTTCGGAATTTTAAATAAAATTATAATTACAAAATTTAGGTCAACTCGCCTGAAGTTCGTAACAGAAAGCAAAAACGTCTAAAAACAGTTGTGAAGTTAGTAATTAAGTGCGGAAGTGGGTCTGTTAAACCGTTAGGAGTTAACTTGTTGGTTTTCTCTGCCTCTGTCACTTTCATAATAATTTTCTCTTTAGCTGTTTTAGACAAGTTTTGATATTAAACCTAAAACAAAGCAGTCAGTTAATAATTGCGGGAAATCAACTAACAAATTTTGTTACTGCTGCTAAAATGTTCATTATAATTTTATCAAAATAGGGAGTGAATTTGGATGTTTCATTCGAAAACTGATATTATATTTACAATTCTACACTTATCAGCAATCATGTTGGTAGTTAATTAGGATAAAATAAGTAACAGAAGGTAATGTTGTGCTTTTAATAGGTTGGAAATTATTATGTTCTGCCCTGCTAAAATACACAGTTAAGAATAATCTCTTCAAAAAGGGCTTACTTATATTATTTCTTGTGTTTGCAAGAGGCAATCCTTACGGCAGGTCTTAAAAAAATGCATAACTTCAATCAATTTTATCTTGGAGTTGACCACAAAGTTATACAGGGTGTAAGACCCTACACGAAGCCGTCAACCAAGCATTAGAAGTACATTAAACTAAGTAACTTTACGCAAAAATGATTGCTGGGAAATTATTTTGGGGTGAAAAATCTCGTTATACGGTAGGACTCAATGTAACGCGCTCAAAGCATTGTGTTGATGGGTGGATTGAATAGTACGGTGGTCTTGTGTTTGTTTTAAATTTTACATTAAAAACAAGTATTTAAAAAAAAACTTGTGAAAAAGTTGGAACTTTAACCCTCCTTAATCGGTAACTAAAGTTCCCAGGAATGGTCTAGAACAAAAAAAAATATCGCATTGACGGGGAGAACAAGTAAAAGAAGCCTTTCGGCTTCGTTACGCGTCTTGTTACACCCTTTATAAAATCGAACGCTTTATATCACATAATATAATATTTACGGTGCGTATATATCACAATCCATTCGATTTTGCGTTCGGATAAAACTGTGAAACGAGTTGTCAAACCTTCATCAGAATAAATTATTGTCATTCTTTTGGAAATATAAATGATTGACAACATTATTGTCATGATTCCTTTTTCACATTTATTTGTTTTTTTTTATTTGAGTCTTGCAGAATTTTATTCAAACATTAATTTGTTCTGGAGATTAATCAATCATCTGAAGAAGTGCATTATATTAAACGAAGTTATTTTTATTTCCGTGAATTGCGTTTGTGTACTCCGGACCTGACTGCGGACACTTGAAATTTCTGTTGGAGTGCGGTCCACTCGGTTTGACGGTTCTTACTCTTTTGAGATAAAAATAAATGATTTTAATGTTCTACAAAGTAGATACTAGATCTTCTTCTTAGCGTGTCGATGGCAGGGTACGTATTTGAATATCGATGATTAAAATACCTTCTGTTAAAATATCGATGTTCAAAACATCGAAAATGAAAATATCGAATGACCATAAAACCGAAAATCAAAATAACGAAAGTTTATAGTATAGAAGGGTTAAATATCCTACGTCCAATATTTCTAAAATCTAAATGTCTACAAAAGTTATATCGAAAGATCCAAATATCGAAATACAGATTATCGAATGTCCTAAATATCGAAGTACAAACTATCGAACGTCCTAAATATCGACGGGTACATATATTATTTGGACATCGAAAATTAATATACCAACGTGTTAAAATGGGTTAATTTTCATCATTTAATACATTCATTAATTCACCCTAAAAATACGTACAAGTTAAAATATCGAACAAATTTTGATATAAGTAGTATGAGTGGCAAAAGGTTGCTTCTGCAACGTCTCCGGCGCTACGGGAAGTGCAACCCCTTCGCCCTTGCGTAACAAAGGATAGGCACCCATGTTCCCCTCCCTTCGCGCCTCCGGATTTTTATATACACTTTAGGGGTAACAGCCAAAAGACTACGTAAATTCGGAGAGCCCCAATTCGGTTTTGTAACAATTTCGACCTATTTGATCCATGAAAATCAGTGTCCAGTGTACAAGCATAGGTCAATCGTGAAGGTATTATTTAGGTCTTTCAATTAATTTTCTTGAAAGTCAATATGTTGTGCTACTAAAGTTAGTGACATAAACGTATCGCTGCAAAACCGACTCCACGTAGTCTTGTCTGCCCTACCCCTAGAGTGTAATTTAGAATCGCGTAGGCGCGGAGCGGCGAGGCAGCTCGCGAGCTGAAGAGCAGGTAGTTTTAACACCCGCCGTCGCAGCTGAGGCTGGCCGGCGAACCCGGCCAACAAGCCGAAGCTACGGTGGTGAGCGTTTAGACCATCTGCGACGTTAAGCTCGCGTGGGACTGCCGGAGCCCTGCAGCGCCAGAGCCGTGACAGAAACCACTCATACTGCATGAATACACTCATGCCAAAATTTTTTTTTTTCGGTATTTTAACTAGTAGGTATTTTTAACTTAGATATTATGAATTTAGATGTATTAAATGTTGATATTTTGAACTTAGGCATAATGTCATTCGATATTTTGAATCAATCGAAATTTTAATCACTCGGCATTTCAATCTTCGAAGTTTTAAGCGTAGGTATAACAATTTTCGACATTTTGATATAATCGATATTTAAATTTTCGATGTTTTGAACATTGGTATTTTAAGCGTAGGTATTTTAATCTTCGATAATCAAATACGTACCCCGATGGCAATCTAAATTGTGTCAGCCCAGAACTGAGCCACTAGTGTAGCGCTTTCAGGTACTCAAAGTAACTCTACATTAATCAAGGTGCAGGTCATCATGGCAGGATGAACTGGTCTTCTCTATAGGACTAGCCTCAATCACAGTATATGTTTTTATTAAAAGTACAAAAATAGATTTGTGCAAAAGTGGGCGGAACTGGTTTGAAATTCAGTTGCAAGATTTGACCCATTCATACTAACTAACTAGTTAGTTACTTATCTTGTTAGTTAACAAGGCATAACATAGCATTAGCATAATCAGCTTATAATGTTCCCACTGCTGGGACACAGGCCTCCTCCGACCATGCGGGCCCAGTGCGGCTTGGTAGATGTCACTTGTCTTCGAATTTTTGATTCTAGGACATGCCGGTTTCCTCACGATGTTTTCCTTCACAGTTTTGAGTGCAGTGGTGATGAAATAAATTACAACCAGTTAACAAGGCAAGTTAAATAAAAGCTTTTATTGACCCTTATACAAAGAAGCCTCTGCTCTGTAGTGGGAACATTTCCTTATATATACTGATTCCAGGTCAAAATGTAAGAGGAAAACATTAGTCAGGGCCACAAATAAAAACTAAATGACATCCACACAAAAGAAAAAAAAAAAGTCAGAATCGTGCGAACCAGTGTTGTCGTAGCCAAGTGCCACGTACTTAATCTTCGGCAATGCCAGTAGCCGGCCTGTTTGCGTGTCGCCAGTACTGGGCCGTTTACTACCTAATATTTTGTATGAACACGCACGAACCAACAAAATATAGGGCGGGGCTGGCCAACAGACGGTTTCAAGGGCGTAGGGAAAGTAATAATATATTATTGTGTCTAAAAGGGCCGGAAACTGGCAAATCAGTGGGTCATTCATGTGATAATGTGTCGTGAATTAATTTTTTGATTGTGAAGGAAGTGTTACGTTTAGGTATGTGTCGTGGTGGAATTGTTACAAGAATTTTGAATGACACATTTTAAAGTATTAACACGACGTTAGATTTTATTTATTTAACCACATATTAGACTGGGTGTAGAGTAAAGGGGCCATAAAATATTGGAAAAACAATTGTTGCTTTTTGTTTTTCTAATATTTTTGCTTTTCGAAAAAGTTTGGCAACTAGCCTTTCGCCAACTATGTTGGGGTCGGTTTCCAGTCTATCTGAATGCAGCTGAGTACCAGTATTTTACGTAGAGCGACTGCCTATTCTGACCTCCACAACCTAGTTACTACTAGGTAATACTTAACGCATTGGTAAGACTGATTTCCAGAATTTCGGGTCACCGACTAACTGTAACGACTGTCAAAAATCTACGACTGACAGCCTGGACTAACGGCTTCACGTGTTTGCCGAGGCACGGAAAAATTAGGTATGTAATTGGTGGTCACCCATCCACGGATCATCCACCCGAGCAGCTGTTATTATTTAGCCTTTATACATGTAGTGATATTAAGATTTATTTGATAAGTAAAAACCAGTGATACCCCAAACAAGTTACATCCCTGTCTACCCTTTTTACACTTATAAAACGCACAAAAGCCATTACGCAGTCAACCAGTTACGTAACAGACAGACAACGAGAAACAAAGATTAAAAAACAGCAAAGAGGTCAGAAACCTTTGTAACAAAGACAGCTGTAACTCCATTTTATTCTAGTTCGTATAAATAATAGAATATTTAATTTCAAGCAGACTAAGTGGGCACTTACTGCAATTGTTATGTGGTATAAAATAATAGAACTTGTGTTTTATTTAAATTAAATTAAATACATGTTTTCCTAAGAAAACTCTTAGTCTTTATTGTAAAAGCAAAGCCTATGGATTCATTAATAATTCAACTAACGAAATGGTTATTTTTATTAATCCTTCGAATAAATGAATTTTAATTTACTCAACTCGACCCGTTCACGACCTCGATCAATGTGACATCATGCCGTGCCACGACCCGTTAGTGGCGACAGCGATTTGTCAGACCGCCCTTGCCGGTCACACCTGCTCTAGAGTCGTGGCCGCTCCGCTATTAGCCTTTGTCATCTGTTTTATACTTTATCTTTTTGATTTCTCAACAGTCGTTCACACAAGACGCGAGTCGTTTAAGCTTGTTGGTCATGGCCAAGGGGTAAGATGCATTTGTAAATAACTAAAGCATGGTTTACACGGTGCGATAAGTCAATATAAACAGTTAATTTGTTATGTCAGTTATTTTTCGAATGCGTCAGTAAGAAACTTACGTCTTGAAAATGAAGCTTACGTCACAAATCTACGCTATAAACGCAAATACAATAAAATAGTGAGCCAAACGACCGTACTTCAGCTACTCAGTTTGCCCAGCGTAAATTAAGCTGAGTTATATTAGGGGTTAAAGTATGAAATTGCCTATTTGCATGGACGATTTCGTGAAAAGTGATATTTCAATACTATTTTTTTTTTTCTTGGAAACCTCTGAATCACGTATGATGCAATTGCAAACTATAATTAGAGTGAAAAAAAACTGCGCTGCACTGCGTATCTTAAATTTTCAAAACACTATGACCAAAATATACCTACTTGAAGTAGTGAAACCGACGGCACATTGAAACAGAAAACACTACCCTATGAGATAATTATGTAACTACTAGTACGGTTTTTAAACTCTAAAAGGTACGCAATTTAACAATAAATCCAATAAAAATGAAATTAGGAAAAATATAACTAAACGTCAAAGTTACGAACAGAAAAAAACGTGAGAAAAAAACGGCGATTTTATAGTTAAAGACCTATTACGCTAGTTACGTTAGTTATTACGCTCAAGCGCATTTTCACGTTACTCAACTAACATATTAAGTACAAAAATCTGACGCGGTTGTCGCTCGAAGCCTAGCTTCCACCTGTCTCCTAAATGGAAAGCTCTCTAAGGGCTCGTATCACTGAGATTGGCACTACCACCTGTACGCTGAAAGCCTTCTTTGAGCACTAGACTAGCTTTAAACCTAGGTTGTGTAAGTCCGACGGGACTTGCGTTTCTCTACGTCTAAAGTAGAGATAGTCTTGTTGAGACTTGAGAAAAAATAGTTACCTGGATTCAAGTGACTATTTTTATTAGGTATCTAGTCGTATAGCCGTTAAGCTAAAGTGGGATTTGGATGGCCATGTCAGCCGTATGCCCGACGAGCTGTGAGTCAAAATAACTACGATGTGGAGCCCTGCCACAGCCAGAAGGCGACGTGGTAGATATCGCAGGAGATGGTGGGACGAGCTGGACAAAAGCAACGCCCGGTGGCCCACATTGGCCCTGGATCTAAGAATTTGGAAGTCATGGGGAGAGGTCTTTTCCCAGCAGTGGGATGAGACAGGCTAACAGTAACAGTTGTATTGACACTTGGGATTGGGAGGAGTCGGTCCAACAGGGGACCTTTAATTGAATATGGCGGTGAATGTTGAATAGCCCTTGCTCGACATAATGGATGCTCACAAAAAAAATATGGTGTTGTTGACTTTACCAGATGTCCTGTTGGTGATAGTAGCTTCTTTGGCATCTTATTATTCTCCTATTAGAACAGATGTCTTACAGTTTTTATATAAGATGATTTGATAAATTTATTTATTAGATAAATCACATTTAGGCACGACAAGCTCTTTTCAAATATTTATACCTACAACCATCCAAAGTAATTCTAAAGAGAAGGAATTAATTCTGGATTTTATAAACCAGTTTTTAATAATTAATTTATTCAGCTTGCTAATAAATTATCAAAGCTGTACAAATGATTAAACATTGGTTGAATGTCGTCGCTTATGAACGGAAACCTTAGATCGATGTTCAATAATTTCTATTATGGCCTCTGTTCATGATGGACTGTTGTAATAATTAATGGTATAAATCAATACAGTTAATATTGGTATTTGTTTCAGAATAATTGATAAGGTAGGTATGATAATGTGGGTCAATGTGGGGAAATTAGTATGCTTTAATCGTGTATTTATTAGGTTTAAAAGCAATGAAACGGTATGGTATTCAGCTGCATCTGGTTGGACTGGAAGCCGACCCCAATATAGCTGGGAAAAGACTAGGCAGATGATGAAAAGCGCTGACGTGGCAATGGGAAAACGAGAATATGAGAACACCTTCGACTATTGAGTTGAAAAAAAATGAGATCACTTCATCATCATTTGCCTAGCCTTTTCCCAACTATGTTGGGGTCTGCTTCCTGGCCAATAGATTTGTTTTAAAGGCGAAACTGCTTATCGGCAGACGTGACCAATTATTATTCTGTATGCTGACAGAAATCTTGTTCAAAAGAACATAAAGCAAGTGATTGAATTTCGACAAAACACGTAATTCGGATGTCTTAGGAAGTTAAGATTTATTTGATGTACGTTAGACACTTCTAATTTGCTTTGTTTATTACTAACAATGAAAAAAACAAAAGGTTAGACGTAGAAAATCTTTTAGAACGTAATTATATCCACATGAAGCCGAGGGCATGGCTTCCACTATCCTCGACTGCTTTATGAAGTTCTAATTCAAACTAAGTGAATAAAAAAAAACATTCAAGTGGCCAATTGCATACCAACTAATGAGAAAAAGATAGAGAGGGATGGCAACGCCGCATTGCATTAGGTTATTGAAAAAATGTTAATGTAGGTAATTAAATGCGCATCACTGATGGTAAGCGGTGTTGCCGTTTTGGCAAGGCTAAACCCGAATTAAAATAGTTGTTTTAAACAGATCTAGCTTGTTAAATGGCATTATATAAAGATAAAACCATTTGTTGTTATATAATTTAAATATCCGCATACATATTTAATGATGCAATATCCATTAGGAATAAACGAATTTTAGGCCGGCAGGGTAATTAATACTAGGCTTAATGTCTAGGCCATTTTGTTGGTCATGTGCGTCGATTTAACTATGGATTATCAATACATAATTGTTTTAATAATATTAAAATTGTTGTATTTACATTTTGAAGTTATACAATTTATTTTTACCAGGAATTATTAATGCATTGCGGAAGGGTTCCCTATTTATAAAAACTGGGCGACCAAAACTATGGATCATGCTGCATGGACGCGTAAATGCCAAATTGTATTTTTTTTTTGTCTTTTTTAATTTATTTTTTTTAGGGCCGTGCCCTTTACTATACTATTTTATAAATATCACGATTTATTTATAAACGTTCCTTAGAGATAAGAGACTCTTGTCAAAAAATGATAATCAGATCAAATCAAATCAAATCATTTATTCGCATAGAATGTAGGTGTTGTATAATAAAGTTGTTATTAATTTTAGTGGGCCGGGTACATTCTGCCCGAGTTTTGGCATGCAAAATTATCAAATAATGTCAGTATCAATGAAATTATGAAATAATAAAGAATATGATAAAAGTACTAATAAATTATTTTAACAAGTCTATAGACACACAAAACTAGAAAATGTCAAATAATAATGTCAATAATATTAAATTGATATGAAATGTCACACACAGGATCAAAAAGATAAAAAAATAAATAATAATAATCACATAAAGAATAACAAAAATTTATGTATAAAAAAGTATAAATAAGACAATGAGAAAAATCATTAAATTATTTTAACAAGTCTCGAGTAGATATTAAATAATGTCAAAATTATAAAACTGTTGAAATGTCACAGACGTTCATCATTACATAATTTTAAGCTGCGTTTATATTTAAACCCCCTTCAACGTTATCAAAATCTGCACCATAAACTTCTACTGTTAAACATGGTTCACCCGTAATCTACTACAGAAATAAACCTAAGAGCAAATCTCCGCAGTCACCGTGCTTATCAGATGGAATGCTAATCGCAGCTTGTTGTTATTAGCAGGCAGGAGGTCGGTGCAGCCACTTCTCTCGACAACATAATCCTTTAGTCCCCTTTAACGGCACCCACAACTGAGAGGGAGTGGCTTTCAGGACTAGACTGACCATAAATACTGTAACTAATTAACATGAACGTTTTGGATTTAACCATATAAACTTGTACTGTCACTTACGGGATATCTTCCGTGATTGTTCATTTTACTGAGGGGTTGACTCAGACAACCCCTCAGTAGTCTCATGGCGATGGCAACAGCGTCGAAATATCGGGAGCTCAAAATAATGAACAATCACGGAAGACTTGTGGAATTATTGATCCCAAGACATGCCGGTTTGCTCACAAAGTCCTCTAACAGCGTTTTGAAAGCAGTTAAAATCATTCTTCTGCCCTTATCGGAATTTATTTGAGGTCGGTGCAGCATGTCTCTCGCGAACAGTTATTTTTTTCGGAATGAAAGGCACATTTTGTCCATTTCTGTACGCTTGACAACGTATATGCAAAATTTCAGGATGATCGGTTCAGTGGTTTCGGCGTGAAAAGGTAACAAACAAATTTACTTTCGCTTTTATAATATTAGTTAGGATTAGGATTAGGATAGTTACGAAGTTAGGATAATATTACTTAGGAAGTTAGGATGCAACTGTAACTTATGGTCACACCAGCCAAGTACATGTAAAATCTATGCAGCGTTATAAGTACATCAAGTTATACCTATGCTGCCGTAGAGTGGAACTACGCTGTTTGGAAACTTGTTGCATAATGTATAGGATTTAAAGTTTGTGACTGCAAGTTCTGATAGGTTACTGGTCCAATGCCTCCGAGCGTCATACTAACCTATTTTCTGTACCTTACGGCGGAATAGAGGTCAAAAGGTGAAATATGTTATTGTTCTGTAGAAAGTAAGTTATTTGGAAAAGTTGTGTAGTGACTTTGGTTTAGTACCGAAACTACTGTCTGATTTACAAAAAACTAGTTTGAGTTTTGTGTGGTGTGACGGCACACGGTTAGCGTAGTGGCTGAGCGATTAGCTGCTGCGCTGCTATGCGTGTCGCGGGTTCGATCCCCGCACGTAACAAATATTTATATAATCTACAGGTAGTTGTTCCGGGTGAGTGCTTGTGTTTGCGAGTTCAAATGTTTGTAAACGCACCCACAATACAGGTGAAATTGCTATTGTGGGGCAACGTTTTTCAAAAGAGCGAAGAGAAGAGAAAAATTACTAAGAAACCAATTCTTTCACAAATATAAGTTCGTTTTTAATTTTCATATAATTTTCCCTTAACGACTATGCATTGTAATTTTAGGCAAAGAACACCTTTGTTTTTATAGGTTACTATAACATTGATTTTAAGAAAACCTTTTGAAAAATCTAGAATCTATCTCAGTGCATTCAAATTGTTTGCAACAGATTTTATATTGCTGAACTAGTACTAATAAAGATGGAGCAACACCACACGGCTCAATAAAAATGTTTCAACATTATAAATATTTAAATCAAGTGTGCAGCAGATTGCTTAGATATGCATTTTGAATATTACACGGCAAAGCTTTCGATGCGGCCTGCGTGTGTAAAATAACTAAACACCGGTTCCCGTGTTAAACTAAGTTCAACCGTTTTTACCGTCAAAACGTGTTATTTATCTACACGTTTCCTATTGAATATTCATTGGTTTGAAAACATGTTTCAGGAATTTTCGCGGATATTGGCCGAATTTTGCGGGTTATTTGTGTTTAGGCAGAAGTTTGGAGAAATATTTGTCAGTTAAATAGACGGCGGAAGGTCGTGATACAAAGTTTTGCCTCGCACTTACTTATGATGTACATAATTCTAGATCCTCAAGTGTTTTAATGCTTAAAAATAAAAGAAATCAGCTGTTTCGAACATTTTGACGGAGTATTTCCAGTTTTGTACATCCACATTTCGTCAGTTATATTTTGGATGCCATGTAATAGGGGATGAGTATTTTTTATTGGGACAAGCCCGCCACACTATTCCCAAACCACTGCAACTCCTGAAAGCTAGAATCCACAGTGGCTACCATCAGAAAAGCGCCGGGACAATGAACCTCGACGAAGTTCCAGAGAAACAATTTAACTGTCTTGGATCCCGCAACGAAATTAATCAGAAAATAATAGCGGAGGAGTAAGAAATACATAATTTCCACTTCCACAGAACTTCCTTTCCACAGGGGGCTAGTCTATTTCCATCAATCGGGCACATTTCCAGAGTCCGTGGCCGCCACTGAGAATTTCCTGATGGAAAACCCAAAAACCGAATCGAACCCAGGACCTCATGCTCAGCAGTTGCGCTTGCAACCTCTCAACAAACAAGGCAGTTCAGATTCGAGGAGTTCAGAATCATGTACTAAATACACGATAGAAAAACTTGTCCCGTCTCATTTAGTTTTTTTCTGTCGAAATCCACGAAGACAGGTAGCCTCGACGACTGATACTTAAGTACCTACGTTCGGCTGGGCGCACTCTGGGCACTCAGTTTAGCTTCCTACGTTGCTGTCTAGCTTAGATTTCCATGAACACTGAACTGAAGTACTTACTATTATTAATGGCGGACCAAGAGAAATAGAAGTTAGGTTAGTACTTCACCACCGTGCCCGTTATGAGTTCGTGGAAATAATATTTTGCCAATGAGATATTTTTCAGACAATTAATCTAGTCAGAAATCAATGTATAGAGCGTAATAATTTAAAAAAAATAACCGGTCCGAACAAGAATGTGTTACAACCAAAACATTCGAAGACATATTTAACATCTTATAACACGACGTTAGGCATCTCATAAAGAGGACAAAGACTTCCGTCTCATAGAGGGTATGAGTCCCAGAAGTGAAAATGTTGTGGGCTGAATATGTTGAGTTTTCAACGCCGTTTCATAACAAAACTAGCATATGCCCGCGGTTTCACCCACATAGAGTTCGTTAATCGTCCCACGGGATCATACTACCGGCATAAAAAGTGCCAGTGCCAGTGTGTGTGTGTATCCTATGTGTTAATCCATGTCATAAACTATCTGTGTTCAAAATTTCATCCAAATCAGTTCAATAGTTTTTGCGTGAAAGTGTAACAAACATCCGTCCATCCTCACAAACTGTCGCATTTATAATAGTAGTAAGATATAAAATAGAAAATGTCCAACAATTTGGTTCAAATATGAACCGACCTTATATACCCCCGTAAGTACATAGATTGTACGATAATGTCATCAAAGCTACGTTGCATGACAGTATGAAATTGCAAGTGTTTAGCTATGTAAAGTGATGCCCCTCGCGTGTGGTATAGCACGCGATACGTTGGTACTTTATAGATAAATAGTGCTGGTTTGATCGGGGACTAACTGGGACTGAAGAATGGTTTAATAACTTGAAGAATGAGTCGTCTGATTCCTGTTTAGTGTCTTATAAAATAAATGATTAACAGTCATAAAAAAAATTGGTTATCAGTTTGAGATACTACGTCAATGCCATTTTTGACTGTCAAAGATTTACTAATGTGATTTAGTTGTTTTATGGATTTGTATTTTAAGTTTATAAGTAATTATTTTTCCTGGCCATTTGTAAGAGACAATTACCATACACACACTTGAGTTTTTTTTTTCTTAGCCTGTCATGTGTCCCACTGCTGGGCAAATGCTTCCCCTTTCTCCTTCCAAACTTCTCTATTTTAAACGATATCTGGCCATGTTTGCCTCGCAAACAAGATTACATGAATTGACATTAATTTCATTAATATATCATAGGTTATTTTTTTTCAAACATGTGCAGTAAGCTAAATAAAAATTGGGTAGGTAAATTATTTAGAACTAGCGGAGTAACCTCTGTAGTGAACCAATCACAACATTAGAAATAAAGTAGCAGTAGATAGAAGCAATAGGAACTATATTATTAAGCAGTAGGTAGTAGCAATCGGAACTATATTATTTATCGTGGTCACGACTCTTTCCAGGATTACCCATAATGGATATTGTTAGCCCACAAATCAAATTAAACTATACTAGCTTCTCCTGCGACTTTGTCCACGGTTCTTCGGAAATAGAGAAAGTTCTATTTTCCAATACAAAGTTTTAGAAAATCTTTTCTTGGTGCACTTCTACTCGGCAAATAAGGTTTTTTTTTTTCTTTTAAGCTGTGGTTTTCAGTGGTTGATGTTGAACGTTTTAAAAAAAGAGTTTTTAATTAAAATAACACAAGGTTTAAACCTGCAACAAATGTTTTAAAGGATTCTGTGAGTGACTGACAGAAATGCACAGCTCTAAGAAGGTAGAAAGGAGCAACATGAAAGGAAAAATATATTATTTTCTTTAGAAGTGGTCGAGGTGTATACTAAGAAAAGACCTGAGATGATTATGCATAGTTTCAGTAGCTTAGGATATTTATTTTAAAAGAACACTTCATATTATACTGTGTTCACAATTTGATGTCAAAATACCTTAATAAGTTTGTGTTTTTCGAAACAAGGACTTTAATACCCAGAATAAAGTTCAATTTAGCACTACAAATTTAAAAAAAAAACTTTTAAAAAGTAGTTATTAGTCATTCTGAAATCAACTTTATTTAAGTAACCTCAAAAATAATATTCATTTGAATGTAATTAGCATCAATAGGAAATAAGAATTTGAAAAGACTTAAGGTATTATTTTTATTTCAAACTTAAAAACTGTACCAAGATGAACAAGAAACTTATCACCAATTCGTCTGCCAAACACTACACCCGAAAAACTTCTAACTTCTGATGAAAATCAGTCTTCAAAGAAAACATTATTAAGTTCCGTACATTAGTAAGTGATCAACGTAATCACTCAATAGCTTAGCAGTTTCGATGGTAGACCATTAATCGAATTAACTTGGTACCAATCAGCTAACATTTATATACTGCTTTATTAGTTCCAAGGCGGGCTTGGATCTCGATCAAAATTGAATTCCAATAAATTTCATGGGCGCTATGCTTTATTAATTAAAATGAAAATTAGTTTGATATTGAAACGGAGTTTCCTGTTTGAGTTTCTGTGTCAACTGCGTATTTTTAGCTTTGGATTTTGATTGTAAGAGTATAAAGGTGTTGTAATTATTTCAATAAACAACATTAGTTTTAGTATATGCGAAACCTGCTACACGTGTCTAGTATTTTTATGTAAAGAATCTATGTACAAAATTTTAAAACTGTGTCATGAAAAATCACAAAGTTATAAGCTTGTTCTGTTACCTAGTTGTCCGCACAAAATCGTGGTAACCACGCAGCGCGCGCCTCCAGCCTAGTCTTGAGCTCATTGATAATAATAATTTGGCAGTAAGTACCTAAATGATTGCGATAGGTACTTAGTGTCACCCGGTATCCAACTTGTAACTTTATTTAAATATTTTTGGGACAAAATATAAAATTGTTTAAAAATTATTGGAATCGATTTAGTTACTTATTCTGAACAAACTATATTCAGGTTTCGCATATACTAAAAATAATGTTGTATATGTTTAGTATCTGAATACAATAAAACGACAAGATAATAATCTTTACATGTTTGAATACAATATGTCATAAAAAAGAAAATAAAAAAATTGATCTTGTATGAAAACAGTCTTCTATTCCCAATACCTACACATCATCATTCTCTTCCCATACCTACACAATTAATAATAAAAAAAATACCAATTTATATGCATGTTGGTTTATTTTTATAACTAAAGCTTCTGTCCAACCGGAAATCGGACGCGGTTCAAGATGCGGACAACTCTATGCAAATACTTAGGTACCTACTGAAGTATCTGCCTGTGTCCGGTGTCCACAGCCCCTCCGCAATTTATCCGAAAGTTTGTCTTATCGTCTGAGTAGTGGTATAGATTTTCGAACAAATTTTTGACTTACACGGAATCCATTGTTTAACTTTTAGGACATGGAACGATTCATTCAGTATTGTTTTTGTTTTGGCTTCTTTTAACTTTTTGGTAATCTAATTGATGTAATTTTATTATGTTAGTTTCAAATTAATGTTTTTAGAATAGTTGTTTAACTTTTAATAAGAATGTTGTGCATTCTTTAAGTGATATAATTTACAAAGCATTGAAGACAAGTGATTACCTTTTGTGACAATTCTTGTAAATATGTCGGTAGTGAGACTTACTTAATAAATAAATAAATCCATTTTCATCAGCACAACAACGAGTTAAGACAACAACATAAAGAAGGAACAAAAAACGCAAAAAGACAAAGTAAAGAACAGTTTAAGTCGTTCCACAATATTGTGGAATGTTGCCTCAAAACAAATCTTAGTGTTAAATGAGAAATTGTTAAAATCCCAATTGTCAAATATTTGCTTATCTTAATTTTAACTATAGTTCTAGCTAAAGACTTTCGTTCAATAAATTCATCTTCAGAAGATCTAGTCACGAACTATCTCAGTACTAGTTAATACAGAGACTAATAGATGGCGCTTATCTCTTCTGTCAAACGATACAGATCATTGTAATAATTGTACTTTCAACCCACAGATGGCAGGATCAATATTATGATGGATAAGACATTCAAAGTTGGTTTTTAATTAGATTAACTAATATTCTTAGCAGATAGACACTCTTGCGGCGACATATACAATAAATAGTCAATTAAGTAACATAAAACACGAGGCCCGCTTAACTTAAAGCCTACACAAAAATCTTTCACATCTTATTTCACAATAATAAAACATTTACCTCCAGTATAACATCTCATCACCTGCCTAGCCTATTCCCAACTATGTTGGTGTCGGCTTCTCGTCTAACCGGATGCAGCTGAATACCAGTATTTTACATGGAGCGACTGCCTTTCTGACCTCCCAACCCAATTAGTTCTAAGTAATACGGTACTACATATACAGATACATCTACAGATATTAAATAAATGATACCACAAAAAGGAAAAATAAGATTATTCCTTCAGTCAGTTTATGTATTTTCTGTTCAGTATTGTTTTTCCCAATTATAAAGACAAGGCAAACTTAAGTATGGCGTAATTGGATTTTCTGCTTTACTCAAATTTTCCAAGTACTTTAAGTTGAACTAAGAAACTGTAGTATCAAAATAGTTCCCTCATTATAATTTTACAAGGAATGTTCGATATTGTTTGAAAAGTTTCAGGATCTATAATTTTATTTATGTTGCTAGTTGTTACGGACTTCATGAATTTTAAATTCCAATTCTCATTATTTTGCGAAGTTTTCAATAGGTTAAAATTACAAGGTTAACATTTAGAGGTTTGAAATTTAACTGTTTAATTTCGATTTAGTTCTTGGAATTTCTTCTAAGGATAAAGATCCTAAATTCAATACACGGGATAAGAACTAGAGTTACTGACATCGCGAAGTAAGCTTTCAGCTGGCTGGAGTAGCAATGGGCTTCGCCATGGAGACGTCATGTCTCCTATGAAGTGGAAACAACCTATCGGCAAGCCTATCGTGTGAAGCCACGCAGCTATAGACCGACCGCTTTAATGAGTCCTCCGTCTTGCCCCATCAAAGGCACATTAAGAGCCCCAAAGTCCTAACAATATCTCACAGGTTATTTGCATTAAAATAACCATAATCCACGTAGGTATTAAGATAATAATTGAACCGATACGTGATCAACCTTCAGAATATTCCATTTAAATTTATACCTTCGCGAGTACTCATTAAAGCAGTCGGTCTGTAGTTGGATCGACGATCATAAAAATTGCCTGAGACAGACTGAACGCCGAAGTTGGAGACATCTTAAGAGAGTCATATAGTAGACTGATATAGACTTAGTTGATAGTTCTTGTCACTGTATTGAAGAAGAGAATATAAACATAATTTTTTTTATTTCTTCCTTATTACAACGATAAACCACGGTAAAACCCTACACTGACCGTAGCTAAACCATCTTGCTGTAACTATGAACCACAAACAAATCGAGTAACTTTAATGAAATTCAGGTATGTGTAACGCGTTTCGTATCAGTTGAAACAAAGAAGACATTAGTGAAACGCTAGTGTCTTTCCGTCTCCTTAAATGTATCCGCTGTAGGTGTTTTAAAATATCTATGTAACTTAGGAAATGGCATTACAGAATTTTATCACGCTATGTGTTCTTTGTAGGCTAATTTTGGCTCTAAAACTGTATTCAGATAAAATGGTGGGATTTTCCTCAGAGCGCAACTGTTTTTAAGCGCAACCAACTAAGCGCAACTAAATTATTCCTCGCAGCGCAACCATGTGTTGCGCTCACAAATTCAAATTTAAAATATTATATTTTATTCTTCAAAGCGCAACCATGATAAAAAATAGAGAGGGGTATGATACATTCATTAATGACATCGCTCTATTTTTAATTTGAATTTGTGAGCGCAACTAATGGTTGCGCTCTGAGGAATAATTTAGTTGCGCTTAGTTGGTTGCGCATAAAAATAGTTGCGCTTTGAGGAATACCCCAAAATAGTTTGATTGTATGCAACTGTCTTATTTAGGCCTTAGAAAAAGATTGTAGCTGCCTCTTTGGCCACTAGCATTACTACTGAACACAAAGTCCTGAATATAAATGCTTGGTTGGGTCACGTGATAATGGATTTTTTAATCAAGAATGTCATTAAGTCATTTATTTCGGAACAATATGCATTGTGTAAAATAAAACAATACCATTAAAACATTACAACAAACAACAACATATCGTCATAGAATAACAAATTCAAAACGATAATAATCCACATTCAATTTAAAATTATTAATAATAATAGGTACCTACAATAATACAAAACGTCAAAAAAAAAACAAAAATCAAATTATTATAAAAATATCAATGATATGACATCTAATTTTCTATGAATAATACAATTAAAAAAAACAAATTGTGTTAAAAAGATTAGTAATAATTATGTCCGTAATGTCTAAGTATCAGCCTGCAGCCTACATACGCGCCCGGTTAACGGCGCGGAGAGTTGATAGCACTGGATTTAAACATAACGAGCAAGATGTGCACCTCTACCTATCCTTTCGGGGATTACAGGCAGGATGTTATGTATGTAGGTACGGCTTTTAGAAAAAAAAAAACTAATGCCAAGTTAAGCATCCTGTAATTATCTCTCTACAGGGCAAATTCCCCATCTCATAAAGAGATGAAACGAACATTAACACAAGTTATGGCGCGTTAACGATTTCAGATCATTAAAACCCAGTTTTCTCACGACAATTAACAGTTAGTGTTTGGTTAACGTAGAAAGTATATTATTTTAACATGGTTACATTGGTACACGCTTTTAGATACATTGATGTATAATTACTTTAGGTATGATACTCCTAACAAAGTGGTTGTCGTTTAGGTACGGACCAATGGACACACGATTCTGTCAAACTGGTCAACACTCTCTATTACGAGGAGCTCGTGGCCTAAATAATAACAGCCTCACTGGTCGATCTTCAGGTTAAGCCGCGCTTGCCAAGGTCGGTCCGTGCATGGGGGACCATACACCACATACTGAGTTTCGTCTGTGTCTTGGAAAGCACGTTAAACCGATGGTCCCGGCTGTCATTTAATTTTGTAGATCTATGACAGTCGTTACTGGTAGTCAGTGGCCCGAAAGTCTGACAACCAGTCTTACCAAAGGGAATCGTTTTACCTAGCGCTAGATGGTATTCAGCAGCTTCTAGTTAGACTGGAAGCCGACCCCAACATCTACTAGCCGACCTCAGCATTCCGATCTTTATCACAGAGAGTAGGCTTGTGTGCTTGGAGTGTATTCAATGATTGAATACAGTCCCACTACTGGTCAAAAGTTTCCCTACTCCACCTTTTGACACCATTCGATATTACCTTTTAAAACTAATTAGTTTACCTACAAAAACACTACTTCGTTTTAAAATAATAGTGCCCAAGATAGTAAAAAGATAGATAGAAAAGATAGGATAGATGATCCTCAGTAATATGAGCCGCTGCTCTCCGCTGAACGCTCGCCCAAAGAAAATAAGATTTTTCTTTTACACTTTTTCCAATCAACTTGCAAATTAAATTTATAAAAAAGTCTCATTATTTTAAAGAAAGCAATTAGATTACGTGCAGTGTCTTGGTGACTATAAATGTTAAATCTAGTAGTACAAGGCGATAGGGTCAAAATAACTACATAATTTAACATTATTATGTTCGTAATAATGTATGCGCTCACTGACAGTCAACCATTTTTCACCTTATATCTTGAGTCATACGGTTCAAAACTGGTTGACCGTCAGTGAGCGCGGTAGTACGCGCACTTCTATAACTAACATGAAAATTCACTACAATTTTTTGATAAGTTTTTATGATCAGATTCTTCGCAGCATGTATTGTAAACCTATCAAATTAGTCAATTTCAATGTTTTTTACATAAAACATGCTTTTATGATGTCCATCGACTGGCCCACTCAATTTTGACAATTTGAAATGAACACAATGAATAAAAAAAAAAAAAAAATTGTTGTTGGTATTGTTGTTTCTTGTTCAAATTTGTTTTTTTTAAGGGGCAAGTTCTACTGAATCAAAATCAGTCAGTGTTATAAGTAAGTGTGGTTATTCATTTTGATCCACCTCTCAATGTAAAAGATCGTTTGCCTTGCATCATGATTAGGAGTCATCATAATATTAGTATATATACCGCATTAACTTTTTTTTCTTCTAAAACAAAGGCGTAAGTACAAAATTGTTGGAGAAGAGGACATAATATGACCTAACATTATTACTACAGGAAACGGGATATTTACCATGTTTACTATTTTTGTTGAGTTCCCGATATTTCGGCGCTGTTGCAAGCACCATGATCACGGATAAACAGTAGTCGGTCGGTCGGTCGGTGGTCGGTAGTTGTAGTAATAATGTTAGTGACCATGATAGTTTAAAATCTTATATAATATGACCTAGTTTACTACACAATGCACGGACTTAATAAAATACATAAAAGTGCATACGCTAAGCACGAGGACGATCGATGTTCTAATTTTAACTTACTAACAACTTGTGGACGTATTGCATAAAACATTTACCTTAGTCTAGTAATTTTTTTCGTAAAGTTACTAGTGACCCACCCTTGCAAAACCAATTTTTTGTAATACTTAAGATATCACCACGAATAAATGCTTTTTTTTTTCTTTGCAAGGACGCAATGGTAAAATTCAAAACATATATTTCTTTATTATATGTAGTTTTGGTTTAATTTCCGGCATAAAGTCTATTTAAGATAGTGAAGATCGCATCAAAATCCGTCGCGTAACTAAGTAAAGTTATGTTTACTTCCCATATTACATGCCTACATAGTACGTCGATTTTTCAATCGAAAATACAATTATCCTGCAGTATTTTAGTTAAATTCTTAAAATTATGAAAATATTATAAATGTAAAACAACATTTTTAAATCGATTATAATTGTACGACGAGTAATATTCATTTTAAAATCGATTATAAATGTAAAACGAATATAATTCATTTTAAAATCGATGTATTTACGTTACTCTAACACCGCGTGCTCGTTCACCGTGGGTCTCTGGTTCATTTACGAACTCCAAGCAGCTATTGAGTAATTCCTAATTAAATAGTGTTTTATATTGTTACTTTATAAAAGCTTGCGTTACGGTTTATGTTGCACTGAGCTGTTCTTAATGCTTTCAAGCATGAAAAAGAATTCCTTCCTATTCGTTTTCTCGTGATTTTTAAGAATTTCATTGTATTCTTCAATTTAAAGTTTTTTAGTTTTCTGTTCAGTATTTTCTTCTCCTAGTCTAAGAATTCTGATTAAAAGACTTTTGATGCTGATTCCAGGATATTCTTATAAAATTTTCACCATTTTATTTCATTTTGCTCAAGATAATAAAATAATTCGAAATTCCATAAAAAATATTTATTATTTTATTTATCACAAACACTGCTAACATTACAGGAAATTCCTAATGCGGTAGCGTGGTCCTTTATTAAACAATCTTATTTATACAACTAAGATAAATAACTAAGATAGATGAATACGCAGAGAAGAGAGAAGAGGCGCCACATCGAGAAAAGTGGAAGGAATGGGGGGAGGCCCTTGCCCAGGAGTGGCACAATTCAGGCTAACAAAAAAAAGGTCTGCACAAAAGGTGGTAAGCACTACAAAATTATTGTTTTATACATTACTCTAACAACGAAGTACACATAAAATAAATAGATATAATTTATAAAATCTTACTGATCTAAAGTGTTAAGGCCGGTTGGCGGGTAGGTACGAAAAATGTCACTTTGGAAGTTTCCCGTTACATCCATCTGGCAAGATGATTTTAATAGTCCATTATTTTGTTTTGTCAAGTCATCAGCATCATTCTCCTGCCCTTATCCCAATTCATTTGTGGTCGGCGCAGCACGTCTTCTTCTTCCATACTTCTCTATTACTCGTTATCTCAGCAGTCACCGCCTTTCTTGCCATATCATCTTTCACACAGTCCATCCATCTTTTCTTTGGTATTTTCTCTTAATCAATTATGAACGATAAAATATTCAGTGACATATCAATTAGTAGGCTATATTCAATTGAAATGTAACAGATTTTTTTTAATGCCTACCACCGCATTTTTTTTTTTAAATTTAATTAATAATAATATTCATAGCTTTGCTGATGTTTTTGAGAAAATTCAAGTCGTAGTACTCGCTACCAGCGTGTGAGTATGACCAGATAATTATATGAACGTTGGTGACGCAAAAGAAGTACGTAAGGATCGTAGTAGGTAGCGTTCTATAGTTTTTGCTTATCACACTCACGGGAGAAAGGCGTAAGTATATTATGTACTTTAACGAGTAGTTCCATCAGAAAATTTTCTTCGTAATTTTCACCTATCTCATCATCTGTCTAGACTTTTCCCAACTCCACTGGGGTCGGCTTCCAGTCTAACTACATGCAGCTGAATACCAGTATTTTACATGCTAGGACTGCCTTTTTGACCTCCACAACCCAGTTAGTAGTTACTGGATAATACTCCTCGCAGGAGTTGGTGGGACGAACTAGACAAAACTGACGACCAGAAAACCACATTGGCCCTGGATCGAAGAATTTGGAAGTCATGGAGAGAGGGTTTTTCCCAGCAGTGGGATGACACAGGATAACAGTATCAGTAATACGCTACCCCTTGGTAAACTGCCTACCAACTGAGAGGTCCCCAAAATATTTTTATTTACCCACACCGTTTTGTCCTTGATGTTACATATATAATATAATTCTTCAAGCGTCAGCGGGATCCTTTACAAATATGGGAGCTTTTCACCCTTGGATGTCAAATATTGGTCAGGAGAATTAAAGTCCGAAATACTGGGACTACATGTTTTGTAATCGCAAACAATATAGACACTTATGTGACGAGGAGTTTTGTTCATTATTATTTTTGTTTTGTGGAACAAAAATAAAATACCGACGTCATATTAGGGAGGTTGCTGTTTAATTTTTTTTTTAATAATTGTAATTTAGTTAGACGATCGCATGCCTTATAACAAGTGCGGACATTTTTATGAGTCATACATAATATTTTAAATAAAATATAAATTGAATTTAAAATAACTCTAAAACAAGGTCTAGTAGTCGTAAAATAGTTGGAAACAATTATTTTTGTTTTGCATCAACCATTCAATATTATTTAAATCATTTTTATATTAGAATACCATGTACAAAATCAGATATTTTTGTAAAAAAATCACTCACCTGTATTTTTTAAATCCATTTACAAATAAATCACTTACACTTTATTATTTACAAAGTTTTCAAGCAACTACAACAATCATTAAGTTAAACTAACATGAAACAAACTTCAAAGTTTACAAGACACTCACTTAAATTAATGTTTTATTCCGTACATAATAATTATTTTATATACAAGGTGTATTACACTTTTAAACGTATCGTTGACAGTTCGTCACGCGCGCGCGAAATGCCAAAAGAGGCAGCGAAAACCAGTAGCAACCGGTTCAAGCTGAACGGCGTACGGCCAATTACTGAGGACTGCACGCAAGCCCGCGCTAAACGCGGCACTGCGCATGCTCCAACCCGATTGACACCCGCCGAGCTTATACACTAATAAAACAAGAGAGAATATTCATAAGTTAGTTTTTAGTTTTGTTTAGAATGTTCCTCGCGGGATCCGAACGGGCCGGCGAGTTTGGCAAATCAAAACAAACGATAAACTGAAAGGGAATAAGCCCGATTGGGGCCAGTTTGCCTTCATTTATTATTTTGACGAAATTTTGTTTACGTTGATAAAGAAAAGGTACTCTGAAGATTTAAAAAATCTCTTCAGGTAATGTTATTTTTTCGTAAACATTTTCTAACTTCTTCAGAAAATGGCTGCGGTAAGGCACTTGTTTTGTAATTGTCAATAGGATCGTTTGCGTAAAAATGTGCGTATTTTATAAAACTTGAGAATACACCTGTTGGGCAATTTAATATATTGTAAAAGAAAAATTCCAAATTCAACCTTATTTTAAAAAGCCCAACACTTAACAAAGAACACCATCAAGAAAGACCGCTTAATTCATTGACTTCTCCAAATCGGTATTAATACACCCGATGGGACATCTTCAAATCGCTAAAAGCTTAACATCCATCCCCTTTTATCAGAACGATTGTAGAAAACCACTCAACCCTTTTAAACCCCAATCTGGAGTGCGTCCGGTCGTTAGTAGACATTAATGGAATTCAACCGGTTACTCTGCCGTGAAAATAACAAGGAGGTAGGATTTCATAAGCCCAATCTGTTGTTCTCGCAGCGATAACAATGTTAGGCGACAACATGCAAATTGTACGGAACTTTCGTTTTACAATCAAACGGAGGTTGAAGTGTTTTGGTAAAAGTGGATTAATGATTAACTGTAGCTGATTAGTCATTCGTTGGCAAAACAAAACGTTTTCGCATAAATCCTTTAAATACGATTTGTAATCAGCCTGTATACACGATGTTCGGATTTGAAAAAAAAAATTGATACAAAACTGTGTAACAGACAATCTTTGAAATGTTTATTAATTTTTTACATGATTTTGCTGTATTTCACAACACTTTTCTTAGGGGAAGTACTAAATAAAATAACACACATTTAATTAATTTATTAAAATACATTTTTTTTTTGGTAAGAATTTCTCTGTCGACTTCAAGGTCAAACGTGATCATCTGATTATGATTTCATTTGTAAATCAACATAACGGGAATCGAGCGGTAATAATTCAACAAAAATAAAACAAATTAAAATAGAAAATTCGCCTTCCTTGAGCTAGTTCTAGATAATGCATCACAATCTTAAATAAAACTGTTTAAAACAGCAATAAAGTACTAAGTTTAAATATTGCAATAGCCTAAACGTGAAAAATTGCTGGCCGTCGGGGGCGCCCACCATACTCATCCATATTACTTACTCCATTCTCACGGCTTTTACGGATAAGGTAGCTTTTGTTTATTTTTATGGCGTACGGAGGTGGTGTTTAGTGTCTTACAGCAAAAATAAAAATGTTCGAGTTAGACAAAGGTGCATTTAAAACAAAACTGACAGGCAATAATCTGCCAAGTCGACATTTTTAAAAGTTTCAATTTATTATACAGTATAAATATGGCTTGAACATGTGTCAATTTTGACATTTTCTTTTGACAATAATGTAACAGTTAGGTGAATTAAAATGGACGTACAGATATAAAACATAAACAAATATAAACATATTGATGGTTTTGCCGTAATTATCTATACTAATATTATAAAGCTGAAGAGTTTGTTTGTTTGTTTGTTTGCTTGAACGCGCTAATCTCAGGAATTACTGGTCCGAATTGAAAAATTCTTTTAGTGTTTGATAGCCCATTTATCGAGGAAGGCTATAGGCTACATAACATCACGCTACGACCAATAGGAGCGGAGCATTTATGAAAAAGATTGCAAAAACGGGGAAAATCCAAACGCAGACGAAGTTGCGCGGGTCAGCTAGTTAGGAATATATGTACATCCTTGATGGCTGATGATCGCGGCAGCACCAACAGTATTCGCAGTGTATTCGCAGATCGGTGGGATTCCCCGATGCTACGGAGGTGGATACGGCTCCACGTTGAATTTTAATTGTATATTTTCTTCTGTGTCTGTAACCTACTAACACTAGAAGTTAAGTAAAATTGTTACAAACCCTATGGACTCCGGTCTGAAATAAAAACTTTCTATTCCATTTTATAAAACTACTTTGAACGGATGCAAGCCGCAGGCGAAGAATATTTCGGTGTAAATTAAGACGGATATACTGGTATCCTCATTTGACACGATTTAAGTTTTTACACATTAATCCACGTAATAGTTGAATACGTATAAAAAAAAATACGGGTTTCTCTTGATAAAGAGTGTTTAACTAAAATATAATAAATCCAAGCTCATAATAACTTAAAATGGTGTTAACAGGCCGTCAACTGTCATGTAAAAAACCGTTGCTCCCTGTCTAACGAACGTCAAAAAATTAAATTTTAACAAGCGTATCTTACAGATAAACTGGAAATGCTTTGCGGACTATTAGGAGGTCCTGTATTGATATTATAAGAACCACAATACTTAGAATCAAAACTCACTAGTGGAGCCTAAAGTATTTTAGTATCCGAAATTAAATAAGGGAACTTCTCAAGATAGTTAAAAAAAACAATTACACTTCACACAACACTAATTTCTTGTTAGCCTATGTCATCCCACTGCTGGGAAAAGGCCTCTCCTCATGAATTCCAAATCCTTCGATCCAGGTTCAATGTAGACCACTAGTCGTTGGTTTTGTCCAGCCGTCCCGCCATCTCCTACGAGGTCTACCGCGTCACCTTCTGACTGTGTCAGGGCTCCACATCGTGGTTATTTTGACCCACAGCTCGTCGGGCATTTTGAGTGTTTAAAGAGAGATAATTGTATGCCTAAAGAAATAAATACAAAAATTAATCATTATTTATTTTCTCTCTTGGCATAACACAACTAACATAATTACATTTCTTTGTCACCTGAACAGAACATCTGTTAATTTTTGTGACATAAATAAAATACTGAGAAAAAAAACATCCATTCTTATTATCTCGGAAAACGTCAACTGCTGAACTTGGCCCCTGAAGACTTGACTGAAAGTAAAATTAATAATTTTTGACAAAGAAACAAAATTTATTTATTTAACCTTATTGAATTGGAAATAATGTGTACTTTATTTTTGAAGTGGGAAGATAAGGCTAAATCGGTAGTATAAACGGCTTCTAATGTTTCCACTACTGGGATCTGTATCCAAGTAGTGGAAACATTCCTGGAAACATTCCATTCCCAGTAATGGAAACAGCCTCCTCTAGGAGAGGGAGTGTGGCCGTAATCAGCCACGCGAGTGCGTAGTGAATGTCACGTGTCTTTGGGTAATTGGTTTCAACCCATGAAACCGTCACTACATTCTTCACCGTTTAAAGTGGGACTAGGCTGACCATGTCTGCCTTATGTCCGACGCGCTGTGGGTCAAAATAACCACGATTTGGAGCCCTGAAACAGACAGAAGGCGATGCGGTAGACCTCGCAGAAGATGGCGGGTCAAGCTGGACAGAACTAACGACCAGTGGTTCACATTAGCCCTGGATCGAAGAATTTGGAAGTCATAGGGGAGAGGCCTTTGCCCAGCTGTGGGATGACAAAGGCTAACAGTCGCAGTAGCGATGATGAAATAAGTTATAAAAAGCACGCCTTCTTGGTGCGCGCCCAATACCTACAACTTGGTAAGTTCGAGATCAATGCACCATCAGTGCTCAATAAGTAGGTAGTGCTCGTGATGCTGTCTATAATTTGTCTCCTTTAGTGACACAGGGCTAGTAATAGCCTTTTAGCCAAAGAACATGCTAATCGACCTAATAGGGTATTACGTCGATACCTAATTGATTGCTTAGCAAACAGATTCCAGTTTCTTCAACATAAAAACACATGTACGTAAAATATATTCATAAAACAATAGCTTGATTGATCGATTATATATTCCAAGGGTTTTTTCCTGTGTCGTTTCCATTTACATAATACATATTTAATTCGATGAAAAGGTATACATACATTACCCAAAGGTTCGAGACAGGAAAAACTGAAATAAATTTTAAATATTATGTTCTGAATTTGGATAATTAATAAAGTGGAAAATTGAAATTGGGCTATAATTAACATACATGAAAATGTATTAATTAATTAATAATTAAAATAAACATTGGGTTTCTGGGAGATGTTGTTTTTATGCAGTTGTTTCGGTATTCTTTTGATGTACTTAACATATTGAATTCAAACAATGTTGCAGCAATATTTGTACATATATAAAAGGTAACTCTTCCTGTAATCGAAAACAAAAAATATTCTACTTTGTCCCACCTATGTTCTAGTCGGCTTCCTGTCTAAGCAGATGCAGCTGAATACCAACATTTTACGTCGACAGTCTATCTGACCTTCATAACCCAGTTACTGCGTAACATTTAACACTTCGGTAAGACTTGTTGTCAGACTTAGAGGCTTCTGACTGCCCGTAACGACTGTCAACGATCAACCAATGACAGCCCGGACCAACTGTTTGATATGCTTTCCGAGATACGTGGGATCTCCCGCCACCCATCCGCCTACCTGTGTGGCTGTTATTAATTAACCAGGAGCTCAAAAGAAAACATCAAATTAGTTTTTAATGTGTGAGGTCTCAACAAACCATGTATCTCTGAATATGACACGGTAGTGATGTTGAATGTGTACGTATTATCCAGATATCGAGACAATAACCATTTTCACTGAAATGACACAGAGCATTGCAAAGCTTATAATACAGCCTCAAATACACGACCAATTTGCGACTAAGTTTTCAGTCTTACGATTATGCATTGATTTGACGCACTCACTTCCTAAACTTACTCGCAGAACGGATGTCCCATGGTGCCCAAATTTTCTGGAGTACCACGTAAGATGCAGAATTAGATGATCTTCCATAAGTTCGATCCGATGACCTGGTGAAGTCCACAGGCTTACGCTGGATGCGAGAAAGACAGTACCGAGCGATGTGACGTGGCTTGGGGTAGAGTTTTGTCCAGTAGTGGACAGAAAAATAGGGTAATGATGTGTGTATGTTTGTGAGTGTGTCATGATGTGTGTGTGTGTGCATGCTGAGTGATAACCTGCTTGTCGCAGTCACGACCTGCAAGCTGTAAATATAATAATAAATATTTTTTCATTCTTTTTAAAAGTAAATAACTTTGCAGGTTCAAAAAAAAAACATCACTCTTATTTCTGCTTCACTAGCTTCTCTCAAATGTCGCCTGTCTACGTTAAACCTTGTTATTAAAGCACTAGAAGCTAAATGTACCGCTCATTAACAAGTTAAGTGTAAGACGTACTTTCTGTACTGGCTGTACTCGTGTGTAAGTATAAGATTATAAGCAGCACTGGCTCATAGAGACCTAATTTTATGGGAGCCAGCATTACGTGCGTGCCTTGATAAACAGAATTAGGATAAAATGTTAGGGTATGTTGCTCAGTTTCTATTTACACAACACATAAGAAGACTGTGTTTCTGTTTTAGTATTTCAGCTTTGCCTCGGTGGTGTAGTGGTCGCAAGCGCGACTACTGAGCATGAGGTCCTGGGTTCGATTCCCGGGTCTGGATTTGTTGGCCCCGGTTGATGACAATAGGATCTCCCCCTATTACATGGGACTTGAACATAACTGGCGAAATGTGGGTGTACTATTAGGTAGACCGCTGCCTAACTCATGCGGATTATAGGCGTGATGTTATGTTATGTAATATTACGACTGTTAAAATAACACTTTTTGTTGAAGGACGGAACCATGTTTTTAAAATCCATCAATGTTTGTCCGGCTTAAATTTTAATAAAATACAAGAGAAAGCGTTGGTTTTGCGTGGGGTTTATTTCTTCCATCCAATATTTTCATGTTTTATTTTTCTTACCTCCTCCGTATTATACTAAGAGTTAATTCTTTCCTTATCCTATTTCCTGCTTACTTCGCCATACTACGTAACTGCTTTTTCGTTGAAGCTGTTTTATTCAGTTGTGTTCTATTCTGATATTATACTGTTTTAAAAATTGTACATAATTACTGATAACGAGATTATTGTACTATTATATCTTTTTTATTACTATTATTAATGCGAAAGTTTGTGAGGATGAATGGATGGATGGATGTTTGTTACTCTTTTACGCGTGAATAGATTTGGATGAAATTGGGCACAAGATAGTTTAAAACCTGGATTAACGCGTAGGATACCTTTTAGGAAAGGATACTGCCTCGTTGGTCTAGTAGTCTCAATAAATTGCGACTGCTGAGCTAGAGGTCCTGGGTTCGATTCCCGTGTCGGCTAAATTGGTATTGGATTTTCCATCAGGAATTTCTCAGTAGCAACCACGGAGTCTGGATTTTTACCCGATTGATAGCAATTGACTAATATAATTATACTTCAGGACTCTAACGCATGGTCGCGTTAAGCCAGCAATCCTAGATCGATTATACGACGACAGTATTTTTGGTTAAGACCCCGTGGGTGACCACGACTTTCGTAGCCCGTAGCATAGTCTACGAATTTTGTAGGCGCGTAGCAACAGCTACGAATTTTCAAGAATCTAATAAACTTCTTTGTCCGTAAAATAATAATTCACCAAATGGCTGCCCACGCTATGTTTTGCGTACATTAACCTAGAATAATACTTGACGTACATTTTCATATTCTTTTAACAACATTTTCCTAAATATAAAACTATTATAACATCTTCCGATTTTGTCGTCCAAAGAAGTACTTATTTTCGGCTTTAATTAATTTTACCTATTTTCGGAAAGTTGACATTAAAAGTAGTACTTGAACTTTGAACGATTATGAAGTTTTTTGATTTTACTTCATTCATTTGGACTTATTCGATGAAACGTATTTTATGGCCTGTTTTAAGTTATAAAGTTCGATAGTATAATCGAATGTTTGTTCCTTGCTAAGCATATAAAATATCTAGGCTCACATGGGACTTAAACCAGCCACTGGCGAAATTTGGGTACACCTCTGCCCAGTCCTTTGAGGATTCCAGGCGTGTATATTAAATTGGTTTGATACATTAACGTGGATTTGCGGTCACCAGCCGGTTATACAATACAATTCTATCTACGACTCAATACTAACAATAAACTCGAAAAACAGGCCCCACTGTTAAAACTAAACACCACACAATAAGAAAGAACATACATCCGCAGACACACCCAAAATCGACATTTGCAAACTAAGGTTGCCACACAAACTTAAAATAAAGCAATAAAATATTCAAACACGTGAACAAGGGAGCTATCTTTCCGTTTAACCAAGTGTTGAGTTCGGAACGATATGTTATTTTAGGCTGGTGGTACCCCTACCGACTAAAGTACCTACCGACCGAGGCGCGATACGGAAAATTGGATTTAGAGACCCTCTGTGCACTGCAATTGGATTACCATCGCCTGCTGCGGAGCTTTCATGTAATATTATCATATAATATAATAATCTCATGTCATTTTTGTGTTAACTGCTACGGTATTTGATGTTATGATTGACAGATTGTTTTATAAAATTCACAACTGATGATACATGAAGATATAGATTGGAACATAAACCGAGATCGGTAACTGTCTAGGCTTTCTTGTGATCATTATTTATTTATGCTGAACACAGAACATATAAATACATTGTAAGATGTTGAGTGAAAGCGCAGTTCATTATGTTCTACCAAAAATTATTAATATTCTAAAATAAAAAAAATTAAAACTAATAAAACGTCGACAAAAAGGTGCACGGTTCAGGTTTCCTATGGAGAAGAATCGGCAAGAAACTCCATGGTTACTCTTTTCAAATCATTTGGTATTATAATAAGTTAAGTTTTTGTTAAGTTTCATACCAAAACGAGAGAAGAACTTCAACATATTTTTTGTCCTTTCTTTGATGCTGTGAAGAAAATGATGATTGATGTGCTGAGGTTGGCTAATGGTAATGATTATTTTCTAGTTCACAACTAGTTGAGCAAATTAAAAAACAAATAAAAAAGCCACTGAAAAACTGAAAATATTAAGATGTCTGTTTTCTAAAAAAAGGCGTAATATAAAAATAGAATAGTTGAATTACTTATTAATAGGTACTAATTAAAATTCAAATTTAATCAACCAATATAACTTACCTTACACCACTTTAATACCAAAAATTAAATAAGAAACCTAAGAATCGTCCCTTACATTTTTCAATTACAATACAATTTTAACTACAGAAAATTTCTGAATTATATGAAACTTACGAAGCCATGGCCGAAGCAATCGCTCTGCAAAAGTAAACTTGACGAGAGATCGATTCCAATTTAATGCAATTTTAATATTTCTGCACTAGGAAACGATATTTTAACTATTTCAGTGTGAATTAACCAGTTCTGATTTAATGGAAACGTATTAACAGTTTGTGGAAAGTTAAATAAAATTAATGGAAAAACTGGCAGATACCGATATACTAGTATTCGGATTTTCAGGGTTTCGTCTTCACGCAACGAGTGTGACTTTGTCGACTACCAAGTTTGTGTCTGCTACGGCGTAGCGCAGTACTACGTCATAGCATGAAGCTACGTCGTAGCAATGTTCAAACCCTCTACGAATATTTTACCCTCATAATGTTGTGTTGCAACTGCATGTCATAGAGGAAGGAAGCCGCCGTCGATGCAGACCGGAAGGTGCTAGCAAGGCAACTTCGAAGCTTTTCTTAGAGATTTGTCGGGGTATTGGACGGAATGGGTACGGAATATTATTTTCAAGATGGAGGGCAAGAAAATAATGAACTTCATCTTGCATGTTTTTTAGATACTCTTGATTGTACTATCTAATTGTGATATAATATTGCAGTATTATTTTACTGTTTCA
Organism: Noctua fimbriata; assembly: GCA_905163415.1. NCBI lineage: Eukaryota > Metazoa > Arthropoda > Insecta > Lepidoptera > Noctuidae > Noctua > Noctua fimbriata. Next base: position 17,333,720 of record LR990931.1, on the reverse strand, counting down.
TATTTCTTTTGTCTCAGATAGACAACTCTTTAAATGATAAATATTTAATGCCAACATCCATCGAATACCGCTAAACGTCAACATAATATTTATGAATAAAGAATACATAAGGCATTAACTTACTACATACTACTCACAATACAACCTTATCGCATTGAATGTTACTATTAGTGTAATTAATTTATCTAATGGACTCTTACGTTATTTTTCATCAAGTAAATAACTTGGGGAATGTAAATGAAAAAAATATGACGTATATACCATAATTATCCGATCACTCATAAATAATAAGTCATCATATTTTGAGAGCTAACTCTTTTTGAAAAACAAATAAACTTTGGGTTCTCTCTTACAGGTACTTAATGTTTTGTTTTAGATATTTGTAATACTTAATAAAATGTCGAATATATCGGATCCGGTCGTTAGTACGGATATAAAATGAATTGGAAAGCGCGCCTGTGTGCAGTGGTGACATCACGCGATCTACTTATCAGTCTACCCATAACACAGCGTACTTCTACAGAACCTTGATGTTCAACTCGAAGGAGGGCGACAGTCATTGTCTGATCGCGGCAGAGTTGTGACGTCTTGGAATTGTACCCGATTCATTGTGCCTCGTGTTATTGTGTTAAATTGTAATCTCAAGTAATTTGTTAGTTTGCTAGAAACAGTGTATCGCACCCAGTGAGTTTTCATAGCACGAAAACCATCGTATGCCCGCCCATATGATGTACAATCCTAAAATAGGAATGAATCCTGACAAATCCGACATCAGACAAGGTGTCTTAGATCTGCTATTTCTAATAATGACTAAAGCTCCTCTAATAGCATCACTACCGCGCTTCTTCTTCATCGTGGGGTTAGTACCTAACCTGGTGTCAGAGTTTTTATCCCTACCATGGGCCTCTGACTTGGCGTCGCTAGCTGGTTTCCTCACGATGTTTTCCTTCAACAAAACAAGTGATAACGCACATGAATCCGAAAAACCAGAGGTGCGTGTCTTGGGTTCGAACTTGTCAGTCCGACGGTCACACCACTAGACTATCACTGCCACTACTACCGCGCTGATTACACTTATTACAATTTTTCTTAAGGCCCATTTTGAATTTTAAACTTAGTATACTGACAACTGTCATGTTTTCATTACAAAAACTGATCTAAGATTTTCTAAATATTTTATTAAAAACTACATTGCTGTCAAAATAAAGTTCAATAAACAATAAATGGCTGGAAGGTTTGGTCTAAAACTAAAAGTTAGAACGCATTTTGTAATAAGGAAAAAAATGTTAATCAAAAGTTGCTAACCATTCGATACCGCAACTCAAGTTTGTATTTACCGTCTCCCCATTTGAAGTTGCAAAAGTTTGACGAAAATACATTGTAAATGGTGTTCAACATTGAGTCACTAACTATATAACCGGAAAACAGTAAAGGTGTGGACAGATCCCGGACTGGCTGCTTCTTCTTCTTACGTTTACACTCATACACAGCTACGTTTGTCTGGACTTAACATGCATCCACACAATCTATAAAAAAATTGAAGTATATATTTGTAATATCAAAATAACAGTATTTTTACTGAATGTGTTGGATTAATTTTATTGTATTAATATGTATTTCTGATTGTATTGTGAAACGAATTAAGCAAATATTGTATATATTATATTCTATTATATTCTATTCTATTTCTAAATATTATATTCTATTTTGTTACTTTACGTAAAGTAACAAAATAGAAATACCCACATAGTTTTTGTTTTGACTCGCAAATAGCGTCACGTGTTGTCTGTTTGAAACGGAGTGGGGGTTCGCCTTATAAAAGCGGTCCGACCAGTCACAGCGGGACTTTTGCTCGAGACACGAACGGCGACGGATTACTTGCCACTACTACTTACAACTAAAGCTAAGTAACTCTCATTATTGTGTTATGGATGAATTATAGATATATAGGAATAGATAGATAAATTATAGATTAAGATCATTATAGATTATAGATAAACATGATTAATAAATATGTTTATTAAATATTATATTACTTAAATTAAATTAAATAATAAGGAAATGTGATTATGTCAGATTAGTAAAATATGAATTTCCGATTGATAAATATGAATTGTTTTTTTTTATAGAGCCTATTTCTTACACACTTTATTTTAGGGTTTAAATAAGACTTATACATAATTTTGGGATTAGATACTTAATCTATTGCTATAGAAAAAGGAATATATGGTATAATATAATAAGTTATGGCTTTTCTTTTACATAGTCCTATATATAAATATTATTTTATTTCAATTGTCTAGACTAAATACATACACACATCTATACTTACATCAAAAATCTAACAAATGCATATGTAAAAATATACGCCACTTATAACAAAAACACATATTTTTGAGTTTTTGTTTGTCTGTCTGTCTGTTTGTTCCGGCTAATCTTCGAAACGGCTGAACCAATTTTGACGGGACTTTTAGTTGCAGATAGCTGATTTTATAAGGTTTAACATAGGCTAGTAATACTTTTATTTTAGAGAAATAATTAAGATTCCGTGCAAAAAAATTAAAACCCTTGAAATTGGTAACAAAATTCGATTCAACATGGGAAGTAACATTTTTGTGTAATAATTTCAAGCGAATGAAGGTCGTGAGAATATAATGCGAGTTGCAAGGGACCGGTCAATGTGGTGACACTTGGGGGAGGCCTATGTCCAGCAGTGGACGTCTTTCGGCTGAAGTGATGATGATGAAAGCCGCGGGCAACTCCAGCATGTGGGGCATTGTTTGATACGGGGTATGGTCAGAAACTTCAGTGCATTATTTGTAAGACACCGGTGACTGCAGCCGGTATGAAATTTTTCAGAACCAGTTTGATTGATCCTTAATACGAAAATATAGCAGATAGCAGAGATAGCCTATTGGTTTGACCGTCTTACTGCCAAGTCATAGATCTCGAGTTCGACCCAAGACAAGCACTTCTGATTTTTTGGATTCATGTGCGTATTATATAATTATCTCTTGCTATGGTGAAAGAAAACATCGTGAGGAAATCAGTATAACTGAGAGATATTTCTTGACGGCATGTAAAGTCAAGTCAGAGGCCCAGGGGCGGCATAAAAACTCTGACACTGGGTTAGACACTAACCAGACGTTTAAGAAAGAAGAATACGAAAAGTAGCAATTCAGTAACAGTTCCAATGTTAAATTTAACAGTTCCTCCGAACACACAAGAACGGGTGTTTCTTTTTTTAACTTTCAGCGTTTTCTTTAGTTACACTTCTGTTCCGAACTTACCTACACTCAATACGACGGGAAACCACCTGCAGTAGAAATAAAACCTTATTTTAAGTGGCATTAAGCTCAGAACTTAATAGAATTGTATCCTTCTTTGATACATAGAGTACTTTTGTGAATTCGAGAACACGGACTTGGCGAAAAGTTAAAAGTTACAAAGTTTATTCGACTTAGAAAATTATCTTCGTATTATGTTACGTAGGAGCTTACTTAAACGTGTTTGTTATCGGTTGTGACACAAGGCACTGTCTGTGTCTTATAACATACTGAAGTAAATAGTATTGGATTTGTTGTATTTTCTCAGAGCTTTAATATTAGTTTCTAGGCTGTCTGGGAGAAATCGCCCTAGCGATAAGACTTTGTAAATTCGAAGTTTGGTAATTTGTATAATGGTATTGTTTGCAGCGGTTATAATACTGAGGGCCTAATTCACTATCTACGATTTAGTTGCCGTTAGCTAACTTAGCAGGACCTACAAATCTGTTTCGTATTTTCTGTGATTAGTGGATTTTTTTTTTCAGATGTACGATTATTATGAAACCAGATGACCTAGATAAGTGACAACAGACGTGACATAACACCACGCATGTAATTCCCGAAGGGCTACTTACCGATGTACCTAATAGTACTCCCACATTTCGCCAGTTATGTTCAAGTTCCATGTAATAGGGGGCGAGCCAATGCCATCAACCTGGCACAAATCCAGGCTCCGTTGCTGCTACTGAGAAATTTCTGATGGAAAAACCCAATAACACTTTGCCCGACCCGGGAATCGAAACCAAGACCTCATGCTCAGCAGTCGCACTTGCGACCACTGAGGAGAACGGAGGCAGTCAACACAGACCTGACAATGACTGTCAACAATATTAAAATGAGATTTTTGGTAGCATAAGTCAGTACCATGCATTCCTTATTTTGCCAAAATCGTTAATGTTGTTAATAAAAATAATAATCGTAATTATAAATGTCACTAACTAAATTCTAGCAATTAGCATGTTAAAAAGAACTTGGGAATCCTACTAATATTATAAATGACGGGCGGGCATTTTTGGGGGACTGTCTTATGTAACTTTGACGTTCGAAAAGTGCTGATTTTCAGCCTAGTTTGAATAAATGACTTTTGATTTTGATTTTTTGATTTTGAAATGTGAAAGTTTGTGAGAATGGATGGATGAATGTTTGTTACTCTTTTATGCTAAAACTACGGAACGGATTTTGATGAAATTTGGCAAACTGATAGTTAACCTGGATTAAAACATACACAATAGGATACTTTTTATCCCGGTAGTACGATCTCGTGGGACAATTACCGAACTACACGCGGCAGGCATAACCTAGTATTATTATATGATGCGTTTTACATATACAAGCGCAACAAGTCTATGTAATTATACTTCGCTGTGTGGAAGAAGAAAACTGTAAGATCGTCTGTGTTTTCATTCACAACATGGATAAAGTTTCAAAAGTTGGTCCAGAGCTTAAGTAAAGGACACGATCTCGGTAGGTAAGTATGTACATAGGTATACATATATACAGGCAAGATGACTGTAAAAACTTGGAGGTCATTAATGTAGTACTCGAAGCTGACGCTGAGCCGGTGGGAAATAAAATAGGTTTGTTAGATTAGTTACTAAAGAAGTCTCCTTCCGAAAAGTATAATAAGTTTTAAAACAAATAGATAAGATAAGATAAGATAATATTAGATACCAAACTTTTTTTTATTTCAGCAAATTAAAATACCTAGAAAAATTAATTTAACGAGTATTTGTGTATAATTTCGAAATTTTAAACACTAAATGCTATTTAAATATTCTCTAAAAGAGAAAACAAACACATGTTCTATGATGTATCCTTTTAAAACTTGTAAGGATCGTCACGAAGCGAGCAACAGCTCAACATTTACACCTTTTATCCGTGAGCTATCCTTATAAACTTTTAACTCGGTAACCTTAAGCGAGCCTCGTAAACGCTCCCCAACATGTTTTAAACTTTTTAATAAAGCAACAAAAAGGAAATTTTAGTAGTTTCACTTTAATAAAGAAACTGCTATCCGTCGGCTTTATATATTTTTTCATCTTTCCTTTAATTATTAATTAAGGCTGTGGTGGAATAAGGAAGAATGGAGGTGGTGAAAGAAAGATTGAAATGATCGTGAAACTCTGACATTATGAATGAAGTTTAGTAACTTAATATTTTATTAAGCCGTAAGATAATTATACAAGGTGTAAACGGACCCTTCATGAAGCCGTCAACCAAGCGTTATGTACATCAAACTTCGTCATCAAAAAAGTCGATTCCCAGCAATAATTTTTACGCAAAAAATATTGCTGGGAATCGACTTTTTTTTTGGGCTGAAAAATAACGTTTTACGGTAAGACTCAATGTAACGCACTCAAAACATTGTGCTCATGGATATATTGAACAGTACAGGGGTTCGTGGCGGTGTTTAAAGTATAAATCGTACATTAAAAACATGTATATGTAGGATATGTCAGGATTTATTCCGTTAGGCTTGTACATCATGTGGGCAGACGTTGGTTTTCGTGCTATGAAAATCCATTGGGTGTGATACACTATTTCTAGCAAAAGTAACGAATTACTTGAGATGACAACTTAACACAATAACACGGGGCACAATTGATCTGATACAGTTTCAAGACGTCTCAACTCCGCCGCGATCAGTCATTGACTGTCGCCCTCGCCTCTAGTTGAACATCAGGTCTCTGTAGAAGCACGCTGTGTTGTGGGTAGACTGGCAAGTAGGTCGCGTGATTTTATCACTGCGCTTTCCAATTAATTTAAAGTCCAAACTAACGACCGGATCCGACATAAAAAAAAAATTTGTGAAAAAGTTAGAACTTTGACCCCGTAACTAGACGGTTCCCAGGCATGGTCTAGAGCAAAAAAAATATCGCAATGGCGGGAACAAGTGCCTTTCGGCTTCGTTATGGGTCTTGTGACACCCTTTATTTATGACTGTTACACGAACGTGTGGGCAAATGTATCGTTAAGTTATAGTAGGTACACTCATAGCTTGACAATCATTGTACGATTTCTGTGACCAAGGACGAGCCCATTACCATTTAGCTGATATCCAGACAGCGTATTGTACAGCAAACAATTTCTGTCTGTACGGTACGACTGCACATTGGTAAGGCATACCGGAACAAATTTAATATCCATCGTTTCTGTTCTGTTCGCCTCCCTCGTAAAGACAAGATTTCTCTGACATGATTTCCGAGATACCAAGAATAACTCTAATTTCTGCGAGAAACTCTACGACTCTAGTTTATGCAAAGCCCAAGTGATCACTACACCAATATGGACCATACTAAATTATTAGTTAATTTAACAATTCACTTAATTGCAGTCCAAAGCTGGACGTAGGCCTCTCCCAAGCTGGGCCACAACACCTTGTCCTCCGTCTCTCGCATCCATTCTGACCCAGTCACCCCTTTAAGATTCACCAACCATTTAGTTGAAAGGTTTGGCATGTTACACTGCTGTTAATATGATACCTAATATTCATTTTCAGTGAAATAAAGTATCGTAAACCGTACAATACGGTCTGCGCGGTAGCAAAGCGATTTTTTTTTTGTTTTTTTGTTTTCCGGTGGAAAATTCTCATGGATGTTCTCCTCCCTGGGTCGGGCGGAGGGCTCTGTAAGACTCTAACTGATTAAAAACCACCCCAGTGTTCCCTTCTCACACTTGCACCGGGGATCATGGGAACTAGTGCGGCGCGGTAGCAAAGCCTAAATTAATATTTAATCAAAAGTAAACAAAAATCGAAATGTTTTATCTATCCGTATCAACATTGACTCTAAACCAAAATTTCGTTTGACATTAATTCAGCCAACAAAATTAGTATTAATGCAATATCGAATAGCGATTTAGATCGAGTTTTAGGTGTTATTTGTGTTTGCCAAGATAATTGGTTCAGCAACACTGGATGCGGTCAGAATTTCCAATGAATGGTCAGTTTCACAATTCTGTTGACGGCTAAACATATAATGTTGGAACTAATAATAGATTTGATCTTTACTGCAAATATTGCAATTGTGTGGTGTAGAATCTTATTAATATTATAGCTGGAATTGTATTGTGTTGATTATAAACTGAGCTTTGGGTTGGGAACTGGCTGTTCATTCGTAATGAAGTTGCTGAGGTCAGAAGGTTATTACGCTGCGTTTAAAAAAAGAAACTGCGATCTGGCAGCATGTTTTAGACATAAATAAATTTTCAAGCTTGGAAAATAGTACATAAGATAGATCAGGAATTATTAGATGCAATGAATGAACATTATTTAGCTACATATTATATCTTATTAATGCAAGGCCTTAGCCAATTTAAGAGCATTATTCACAAAATAATCAAAAATTCATAATTTTTAAGACAACCAATGAGTGCTCGTGCTTGTGGTAAAATAATAACAGCCGCATGGGTCAACCTTGAAGGTTCAACCGTGCTTGTCGAGGTTGGTCAGTGGATGGGTGACCATCATTACATACCGAGTTTCCTCCGTGCCTCGGAAAGCACGTCAAGCCGTTGGTCTCGGCTGTCATATGTAAATCTTTGAAAGTTAAGAGTAAACAGAAGCAGAAATTCTAACATCCAGTCTTACTAAAGGGGCTCGTATCAACCAATTATTGGGTTGTGGAGATCAGACAGGCAGTCGCTTTATGTAAAATACTTTTACTCAGCTACATCCGGTTAGACTGGAAGCCGACCCCAACATAGTTGGGAAAAGGCAAGGCAGATGATGATGATGAAATCTAATGAGTCTGCTCGGTGGATGCGGCCCACTCTTTGTTATACTTATACAACATTAGTTTTAGTATATGCGAAACCTGATACACGTGTCTAGTATTTTTATGTAAAGAATCTATGTACAAAATTTCAAAACTTTATCATGAAACAAAGTTATAAGCTTGTTCTATTACCTAGTTGTCTGCACAAAATCGTGGTCACCACGCAGCGCGCGCCTCCAGTGTCGTCTTGAGCTTATTGATAATAATAATTTGGCAGTAGGTACCTAAATTATTGTGATAGGTACTTAAAGTCGCTCGGTGTCCAACTTTTAACTTTTTTAAATATTTTTGGAAATAAATATAACATGGTTTAAAAATTATTGGAATCGATTCAGTTACTTATTCTGAACAAACTATATTCAGGTTTTGCATATACTAAAAATAATGTTGTAGATAAAACCCGAGCTAAACCCTATTGCTTACCAAAACAAACCTTTCAACATCATAATATTGCCAATTCGATTATCTTACCTACTTAAACGTTCCTTAAACCGAAATCTTATAAACAATATTCTTGCCAAAAAAAGTATTGCGTACCCACTTAAGATAATATAAAACTATCTTAAGTACGTTACGGTACGTTCTTAAATTCCATATAAAAAAATTGTAATACTGAATACAGAACAATATAAATCAGATTACTTCGTAGACGAATGAAATCGTCATTGAATGTTCTAATATACGATGGAGCCCGGCGAGGGAATTCTAATGTCTTTTTTTGTTGAGTGCAAGAAAAGCAGATTTGGAGTTGTGTCTGTCAACTTGCCTTGGTGTGGGTAGGTATTTACAATTGTATGGGTGGTGTATGTAGGAACATTCATTTATCTACATGTACGAGATTATTTGCAAGATTATATTTAACTAGCCTGTCCTGTAGAAAAGTTCTGGAGTAGCGACCGCGAACCGGAAGACGTTGCGTTAGAAGGTTAGGCACTAGGTGGACCGATGACCTGGTGAAGGATGCAGGGATCCGCTGGATGCGAGTCGCACGGGAGCGGTCAATGTGGCGACACTTGGGAGAGGCCCATGTCCAGCAGTGGACGTCTTTCGGCTGGAATTATAGCTATTGTCCGCGGCTTCGCAAACATGATTTTTGAAAAATATCTGCCGGGAGGTTCTCCTGTGCTAAAAAGTCTCATTATGTCCAAACACATCTCTCTGTGTGCCAAATTTTAATGCCACCCAAGTACATGATCTTCATCTGCCTAGTCTTTTCGAAACTATATTGGGGTCGGCTTCCAGTCTAACCGGATGCAGCTAAATACCAGTATTTTACATATAGCGACCGCCTATTTGACCTCCACAACCCAGTAATTACTGGGTAATACGATATCTCTTGGTAAGATTGGATGTCAGACTTTCGGGCCACTGACTAGCTGTAACGACCTTCGAAGATCTACAAATGAGAGCCGGCTTAATGCCATCCAAATAAGTTGACATTAAATGTTATGCAAAATATGTTGTGTTCATTTTAGTTTAGGTGTGGACCTGCTCGAAAACGGGCGTGGTTCGTGTATTGAACAACTTCTAAAGATGTCCCGTGGAAAGGCGTTTGGTTGCATGCCATGCTAATTTTCTTAAGTTTTCCTCTATGTGCATATTTTTGAGGGCGGTAGTGCTGCGTCCTGCATCCTATTTGCATAGATATTTTTCGCGGAATTAACACTAAATATTCTACTTAACATTTAGCGTCATGGATTTCCGTAAAGTAACACTTGATTCCAATAATACATTGAGCAGATGGAGCGTGAAAAGGTAACAGACAAACAGACACGGACACTTTCGCATTTTTATAAAGAAAAGTTTAATGTTAATGTAGAGTAATTATCTGATATATTGCACGCTTTATTGTCATCAATATGGCTGTTTAACTATAACATTCATTTTATTGTCAATTTTACGTCTTTCGATATAAAAAGTAGTAACTGTATTGCTGTCTTTTCCACACGAACAAAAACCTGTAACTGAGCACTCAAAACTCTAACATGCTCTTAACTAACCATCAGTCCCAGTTATCCGAAACGACTGACTTTTCCGTACACTGAAACCGAAATCCTAAAATCCGGATATCAATATCCGCCTATATTTTGGATGTGAAGGTCGGATTGTGGCATAAAATATGACAACTACATATTTTTTCTTGTAGAAATCCTAATAGAGAAGTCTGCGAAAATCGTTAAACACAAAACAGACATATTATTTGTTTCTCAGAAAATACTTAGTGGAGAGCTCTCTGTCATCGCCGAAATATTTTTTTCAAGACACCATCGATCCATATTCTTTATTTCTCACATAACTTCAGTTGCCGCTTACAGTGTCTCACAAAAACATACCCAGCGGGCTTAGACAAAATGGAATTCTATCAGCGATTATGACGGTTGAAAATTTAATAATCTATTAGGATTACATGAGCTGCCGAAAGGTCATGTCAATCCTGTCGTAAAACCGTAGTAAAAATACGAAACAATTGCTTCTTCAGGACTTCATATACTGAATCAGGTTTCAACTTATAACGTAACACAACATCACGCCTGTAGTCCCGAGAGGGTTAAGCAGAGGTGTACCTAATGAGTCCCATGTAATAGGGGGCCTAAAGTCATCATCCGAGCGCAAATACCAGACTCCGTGGCTGCTACTGAGAAATTCCTGCTGGAAAAACACAATAACACTTTGCCCGACCCGGGAGTCGATTCCAGGACCTCATGTTTAGCAGTAGTGTTTGCGACCGCTAGACTAATGAGGCAGTCAACAATCGAAGATGTTTACATAAAAACAGTGCGTTAATACGCTACGATTCAAATATCATCGGACGTTACTTACCAGCCGATAAAGCACGTTCACACTAGTTTATTTCATTTCTGTCTGACTAAAGGAATGGTTATTATTGCCATTACGACGCCTCGGTTGGGTACCCGGCCTTATACCTCTCCAGAGCCAGGAAAATCATTCCCATTTCGTGTATTGTGTGTTCGTTATTTTACCAACCCAAATTGTTGTGTATTGAACAAAATACACAGAAAAATTGTTGAGATAACAAAGGATCATTTGCGTTTTTAATCCTTTAACGTAATATTGTGGGCGGAGTACCTAAATAGAAGGTTTTTACGTACAAAGGTAAATAATGGAGTTAATTTTATGTCCTGTGCGCAGATTTTCATAAATCACTAGATGTGCCCTCCGGCTTAACCCACGTGTAAAGTTTTTTAATTTTCCGGTATGAACAGTAACTCCCTGGAAAATATCATTAAAGTTGTGACCGAAACACAATGACGCCTTCGCTTTTTATAATATTAACATTATTTTTTTACGAAATTTAGAAAGAGTAAAAAAGATTCTTTGTCGATGACAAATTTAGTCCCACTCACTTTCTTAGTATATTTACTTGTATAACTCCCCTGCATTTATTAAAAGAATGTTTTATATAAAACCTTCCAAAGTCCTTGTTTTTATCTTTAGAGGGTCATACGTTGTCTTTCAATCATTTAGTCAAGAGCTGCTTAACCGCTTGGCCACGACTTACACTACTATAGCAACTACGGAGAAAACATATCAATTAAATTGTTTACATTTTAGCATACTACGAGTATAACCCTTCTATCTAGTTCGAGTGCGTAACACCGAAATCCGTCGTCGGACGAAAGTCTACGACGTCAGGGACCGGGCGGGGCGCCTCAAGTGGACTTGGGCAGGACATCTGGCTAATTGTGGGGACGGCCGATGGAGCAAAGCTTTGACCGAGTCGTGGCCAAGATTAGGCCAAAGAAACCAGGGTCGTCCTAAAGCTCGTTGGGTCGACGATATCGTCTAAATCATGGGAAACAGCTGGATGAGGGACGCACAGAACAGCGAAGTATGGCAGAAGAAGAGAGAGGCCTTTACTCAGCAGTGGGTGATTCCGGGCTGATATGATGATGAGGATGATGATGCTACGAGTCACCATGATGTGACCTTACTCACGCGGAGAAAGAATGAGACAAACACTAAGAGAGACCATTGACGTATCACAATCCACATCACAAGGCATATCAAGTTGTAGAACCAGACTATCATGCAGATATGCTTGAGCTCCATGTAAAATACTGGTATTTAGCTGCCCCCGGCTAGACTGGATGCCGACCACAACATAGTTGGGAAACGGCAGATATATAGACGATGATCTACAAGGCCATTTTTTTTTTCTGTAATACCCGATTTACATTGGTTAAGGGCAGTGACGAGTAGCGACTCCAAGAACATTGGCGAGTGACAAAAACCCAGATAGTGACTGTTGACTCGCTACTGTCCGAACGCTTTACACCACTGGCTTTACTTCGTGTCCTACCTCTGACCAACGCGCACGTCGAGTGAACTTTGATTAAGTTAGGTCATTTAGCACCATCAAGAACGACAGCTGGAAGGTCAGCGAGTGCAGGTCGCAGCCTAAGGGTACGTACACTGCACACATCTTTACAGCTGTCTACATAGAACTATGATGAACCTCATCTTAACGTGATTCGTAAGACCCTTAAAGCGGTCTCCCCTGGGTAGCAGGAAGCCATCAAAACCATTTCGGCTGATGCGCTTTCTACAGTTTTAATAAACATTACTTGAGGCGGTGGGTTTGTCTTACCCACAGTGGGTACTTATCTACTTCGGCTAAACACTTGACCAAAGTAAATCGGACTAAACTCTATGTTCCATAATGAACAGTCTAGTAACCTCATCATTTTAGCGGAAAGACGTCCACTGCTGGACATAGGCCTCCCCCAAGTGTCGCCACATTGACCGGTCCCGTGCGTCTCGCACCCAGCGGTCCAGCAACCTTCACCAGGTCATAGGTCCACCTAGTCGGAGGCCTTCCAACGCAACGTCTTCCATTTCACGGTCCCCACTTCAGAACTTTTTGGCCATCCGTTCTGCGAGCAATGTGCCTAGAAACCTGCAAGAAACATCTCCCAAGTTACCACCTCCACAATTCGTGCCTCCCGTCCGCTTACTACTTTATTGCATATAAGCCAACCGACGCAGATGTCCCCGCTCTCTGTAATTGCCACTGTTCCTGTCCACACTGTAGACGCGCCAGATGTTTACAAGTACTGTCTTGTAAGACGCCCAGCCAGTTTAGTGCTGTGTGTTTTTTTCTCGAGAAAGGATTTATTGAGCTTCATATCTGTTGGTTTGTGTTTGGTGGCTTTTTTGGAGGAATTGTTTTGATGATTGTGGCGTTTAACTGTGGTTTTTTAATGACAGTTTACATAATTTTACGTGTAGAAAAAGGCATTACATTCGAAGGTCACGTTACGAGGTGTACATTTGTGCGTGAAGATTTTTTTTTCTAGCCTTCTCTGTCCCAATCCTGCCTCCACTCCTTCCATTTCTTGCTGTGAAGTATTTTTTTAATAATTTATAAGAGGTGGCGAAATGATCTAGACGCACATCATGAAGATTTGTTCGAGGTGGCGCAGGAGAAGAGTACCTGGACGGATATGGCCGTAGGGCCATTGCCCCACCAAAAAAAAAAAAAACTATGTAACATGCTTGTCGCAAATCCATGTGTTTCACTACTTAGTGAAACACCTGAATTTGCGATCACCAGGTTTCAACTCAGAAATCATAAATATACATCAGACCACTGGTGGTGTTTAAAGATCACTTTCATTAACTATATTTGTACAAACACTGTTTTAAGCTTTCACGGTTTACAACTAAACTCACCCCAACCCGCAATCATGGCGCTTGCAACACCGCCGAAATATCGGGAGCTCAAAATAATGGACAGTCACGGAAGATATCCCGTAAGTGACAGTATAAGTTTATATTTTTACATTAACTTTTGCAAGCGTCTTCGGTCGCCTGGGCGTCGGAAGTTATCCCACGGGAATGTCTTACCTAGGTAAAAGGCATCTTTTTAATTAAATTATTTATACCATCAACGGGACACAAATGTAGACTCTACTGTGGCTGCTACTGAGAAATTCCCGAAGAAAAAACCCAATAACACTTTGGCCGACCGGGGAATCGAACCCAGGACCTCCTGCTCAGCAGTCGCGCTTGCGACCACTAGATCAACGAGGCAGTCACTAACTTACGAGTAGTTACTTTCGCATCTATAACATTATTATGTATCTACGTTTGGATATGGAAATATCACAGGAAATACTAACTCCAAAATTGAATTGCCAGTCCATTCCAACATATTTAGTTTATAAAAGCCAGCAATTTAGGTCCTTTGATGGAGTCCAGGCGTCGGAAGCCGACTGCTCTAAACGCGACTGTGATTGAAACCTCATGGGAATAACGTTTGCTCCCGCCAACATTTACAACATCCTTGTCGAGGAACTAAATAATATATTATGAATGAAATTCACCTATTTTGACAGTGAAGATGCACATGTTGTAAGTGGATAAGACTTGAGTCTCACTTGATTTTGTAATGTTTTGAATTTAGATTTGCCGTGTTAAATAAACAGCTTTTCTTTTTAAATATAAATAAACATCGTTTGTAATGTACAGATGCTGATGTTGCTGCATATCAAGTTGTATTGTTGAGTGACTCGACCACAACTCACAGCAACTTTTGAAAGTAAGTTTTTGTTTGTAGATTGCACAGCACAGCAAGTCTTGAGGTTGAACTTTCAATGAACAGGACCAAAACCCAGGTCATGACCATCAGCACGATACATAGGGTCGAGGTATACGGGCAAGTGTTGCAATATGTCGATGAGTATACATACTTCGGCCAGATAGTGTCTTTTAAACATAGACATGACAAAGAAGTCGAAAGACGAGTGCAAACACAAGTGCACAAAGTTTTTCACTTACACAACAAAACTCAATATTGGCCAGTGGGCAATGGAGCCCATGTGGGCAGAAGATGGATTTCGTGCTATGAAAACACACTGGGCAATTACTTGAAATTATAATTTAACAAAATAACACTGGACAGAATGAATCGGGTACAGTTCCAGAACGTCTCAACTGCGTTGCGATCAGACATTGAATGTCATCCTCGCCTCGAGCTGTAAACATCAGGGCTCTGTTAAAGCACGCTGCGGTGTGGGTAGACTTGTAAGTCGGTCGTGTGATGTCACCACTGGGGTACTTGAGATTCATTTCATGTCCGTACCAATGACCGGATCCAGCATATATATTGATTGTTATTTTATGTTGTTCTCAACATAGTGTTTTGAGACTCAGACACAATCGTTACAACACGAGAAAATCGGTTTTGAACTTAAGTCTATACATATTAATGTTCATGACTCTACATAACGCAAACTTCGGAAGATTTACTTACAACGAAACAAAAAGTTGAAACCTTATCAATTCCCCATGCACGTATTCATGTAGGCAAAATTTAGCGTAAGTAACGGCTTCAATCTTCTGAATACTTTCTGCACAGTTTTTGGTAATATCAAAAGAGATTTTGAGCAACAGGCATAATGAAGTACTACGTAAGTTCACAATCAAGTCTTTAATGTAGTAAAGTTATAGAAAATTCACGTAACTTAATATTTAATCATTTTGAACGAAGTTTATTGTTAGGAAATTCAAGTCTTAAGAGGAAAGTTCCGAATATTTAGTTATAACAATGGGGGCCAACTTTGTAAAGGTACTTTTATGTGAATTTTAATAATGTTGTAAGAAATTTTGTATTGGGAAATATTTTGCTGGAAAGAGCATTTTTGAGTTTGTTACGTTGGTGGAAGAAAGCTTGTAGAAAAAGAAATTGTTATGAAGGATTTTTAATTAAATATAAATAATATTTCGTTGGTTACTTCATGAAACGGAAATGCATTAAAGGTTAAAGTTTAATTATTAGATTATCATATTATTTTAATTGTGGGTTCCAAAAGTTGTATGGTGGTCGAGGCAAAAGGCGTATATGAGGTGCTACGATCCTTACTAGTTAACTGGTTAAATTTATTGTTATTTTAATTAGTGTTTTTTTTTTTAATTGAGATAATTGAGTTTCATTATTAATTTTGACTGTTTTTATTATTTTTACGAATCATTCATAAGAAATTATAATTAGAATATTTGTACGCCGTTGACGGCAAAACATAGCGCTTCATCATCATCATTTCAGTTGAAAGACGTCCACTGTTGGACATAGCCCATAAACATAGCGCTTATTTGATTAATACTGACATCTGTACTTTTGTTTACCTATGTTCTAGAAATAAAGAATTTGAATTTGAAGTCGTGAAGACATCCATTTCTATTTGAAGTGCTCGTTATATCGGTAGAAATAGGAACTCGAGTGATGCGTCATGTCGCATTTTGTCGTGAGTACTACGATTTTTATTTGGATTTTTGTAATGTTATTATTGCGTATGCAATTGTTTGCATTTTTTTTACCTGATTTATTTCTTCGTCTACCTGGTAATTTTATAAAAGTGAGAACATACTCGATTTTGCGTATTGGCAGACACAATGCCGCTTATTCTGTGTTATTCTGCAGCAGCTTACTTTGGAGTCCAATATTTTAATGTAATGTTGCTGTCAAGACTTTTTGCTACGAGTTCTATAAACTGTTCTGTAGAACTTATTTAAAAAAGTAATAAGCTTAATACAAAAAAATAGTTTTCTATTCTTAGCATCTCTTTCCAAGAAAACATCGTAATTTTATATTTCCATCCTGACGATTTAATGCGAAAGTAAGTTTCTGAGGGGATCATAACCTGGATATTTTTATCTCGTCAGACACGTTCCCGTCGGATAATTTGTGACTTACACATGAACGAAGCCGCGGACAAAAGCAAGTACCCAAATAAATGCTCCCAAGAGACCAACTAAATAACTAGTGCGTAGTACATAGCGGAGAGTAGCAAACAATCATTAATTAGTAGCTTGTACCAGTCGCAGACGTACCTGAGGGTGTGGCGGCTATTAATCACTCGTAGACTGATAGCTTGATAGACCGATAGTCCGATGGCCGATAGGAGCAACTCTTTGCGATCTCTGTGAGCTCTTGGGTGATTGATTGAGAGGAGTTTCGACGAGTGCGTATCGATATTTAGCCGTGATTATTATAATAATTGCAGCTTATTTCATAAAACAATTTGGTAAACAAAGCGGAGTCTTATAATTAGGGCAAGAGAATTAATTATGTCCTTAGATCGCTGTTTTTGAAATTGATAATTATATCGTATTTGTTTTGTCAGACCTGTTGAAGTACCCATAACATTTTGCTATTTGAGAACGGCCCTGGAATTAAATATACCGCATATTTAATTCAGTGAACGGTGATAGTTTTGTTACGAAATTTTTTTTGGGAAAATATCAAAGTTACGATGAAAACAACAGGTCAAAGTCACAATTTGTCGGCACGGTTAGTGCAGTGGCTGAGCGATTGGCTGCTGCGCTGTGTGTCGCGGGTTCGATCCTCGCACGGAACAAATATTTGTATGACCTACAGGTTACAGTTGTTCCGGGTCTGGCTGTTTGTGTATGTGAGTTTAGATATTTGTAAATGCACCCACGATACAGGAGAAATTCCTAGTGTGGGGCAACAATAAAAATAAGAAAAGTACCACGTGCTTTTTAAACCATCCAAATAGACAGTCAGACAGCGGGACGAATACACTCATTCTATTTAGACATGAAGGTAGCCACAGGTCTACCCGCATGGAATGTTTTAATTCAATGAAAAGTAGTCCCTATTCAACCCTAGATAGGTAAGTACTGGCAACGTAATGAATTAATTTTGTAATACACTCAGATATACCGAGAAAGGAATTATCGTATTCTTAAAAGTAATTATTATGGTACAGATTAGTTCCGCGAAAAGGAATAATTACTTAAACTTAAGCTTTTACGGGGATGTTTAATGAAATACAGGTTGCTCCGCTCTCATGAAAAATTAGTTTCTGGTATTATAGAGGGAGGGTTCTATTAAACATATGAAAGGCACTTTTAAATTTCAAACCATATGGAATAGAATTGATTCTAGGTCTGGTGTTGGCGCAGGTGGAAAATTGGGGTCGCGGGCGTTCAGAGTGGAGACCCCGTCCGCCCACCGAGTGACCTCAGAAAAGACGGCGGCACAGTGGTCTGGTACAGCCGTGCACACTTGCACAGCGAGGCTCAGGGAGGCCTCTTAAGAATCTCCCCAGGGATGTGCCATAACAGGCGTTGCACAGGGGAGGCCACGGACAGTTCTTTTAGAGGAAACGGTGCCTCCTCCTATGTGCGGATGGTGACCATCAGGGAGGTTTTAGTGATATAGAAATCCCACGCTCCCTGGTCTTATCCCGCACCACGCAGCTGCCTCAGGGTCTTAGCTAAGAGCTAAGAAAATTAGTTTTACAAGACTAAATATTTTACTTTACAAAAATACAAGATAGTTATCGAACATTGCAGCTTGTTTTAAAATACATTAATTTTCTAAAAAGTTTCAATTAGAAACTTTCAAGTTTTTAAAACGTTACAGTTCCAGAGATTCTATCGTGTCTAATTAGTTTTTTCCACTCCGCGAAAATACATACGCAATACAATTCCAAACATTTTCAATCGCAATTTCCATTACTTCCACGTCAATTCACTTACGAGACATCCATATTATTGAGTCATAAAAACATCCATAACGGACAATTTTCTTCATTACCGCTACATCAGTATTTCTTTAATACCGACGGAGAAATATCGCTCTTCAGTCCTCAGTGCCCACCCAACTGTGAGAGCGTACATTAATCCTAAATCACCCACATTATGGACTGCAAGACAGAACGATCGATCTGTCACCGCTTTATCCCTAAAGCAACTGTAAATAATGATAATGGATTACTTTGTTTTCTCTTTTTATTAACTGGAGCAGATTAGGAGGGCAAAAACGATATTCGGTTGTTTTTACACCGGCGCAATGGTCGAATCCCTATTAAACGAAGATTTAAATCGTGAGATCCGCCCGACTGAGCCAGAAGATGGCCATTGGCAAACTGCGATGTAACTGGGACAAAAAAATGGGCATCGTGCGATCTAATGTATTGCGGTTTCAAAATGTTGTTCAAGTAATCGGTAGGTACAAAAAAGTAGTCATAGTGCGAATGTAGGCATCGTGTTACGAAATCGTTTCTATTTCGTTGACATTGGAGTACTCACCCACGTATACTGAAAATTGTAGCTATCGTTCCCAGCGACATGTGTGACTCTCTCAGGGCAAATTTCACCATAGAAACTGCACGCAATCAGTAGACCTAAACCGTGTCCAAGTGTCTTCGAAAAACGATGTCAATGGCAACTCTTGAATGCGGTTTAGGTGTTCTAAACGCGTTCAGTTCCTATGGTGAAATTGGTCTTAGTGTTATATGTTTTCGCGCATACAGTAAAAGATTGTATAACGGGTCCGCAACTCCACGTCTAAAGCGCGTATTTTTCGTACGGGACCATCACCAAGGGCAATCAGTAAGGGCGTCTAACGTTTTAAATCTTTAACCATTAACATTTTCTGTCGAGAACCGACCCTCGACATGACCCACCCTTTTCCAATATTGTTAACCTTAATTTTTTTTAAACGAGTGCCCCGGCCTTTTCGACGAGATAATCGTCTCACTCACATTATTTTTTATTGACTGTGTTTAAAGTACAGTTCTGGTAATGGTTAATCCTACCTATTTCCTTCTGAAAGAAAAAGGTTTTAATGTCTATGTTTAAAGTTTTAAGTCAGTACTGGATTTATAAAAAATGATTAGAGTGGAGACACTTTAATTAAAGTGTTTGGACAAGAAAATAAATAAATTATAATGTTAGTCGCAATAAAAAGAAACGACGTTGTTTTTCGTAATACCTATTATTTTGTTTGTAGAATTGGTTTCTTTATTTATAGTAATTGACGTCACGGTCAATTGCTATAAAATAAAATAAATTGTTGTTTTTATAACTATTACTTTAAATTTTTTCAAGGACATATTTTGACCCATATTTCTTAAAAAAAATGTTACCTACCTGAACTATATGCGTATAATCTGTTTGATAACCAAGCTTACATAAGCTGTTTGACAATACTCTTAAAGTACCTACTATTATTAGGGGTTAAGGCATGAAATTACTGATTTGTATGGACGATTTCGTGAAAAGTGATATTTCCATCAATTTTTGTTTTTTTCTTGAAATCGTCTTAACCGATTATAATGCAATTGCAATAGTTAGAGTGAAAAAAGCTGCGCTGCACTGCGTATCTTAAATTCTCAAAACACAGTCTATGACAAAAATATATCTACTTGAAGTAGTGAAACCGACCATTGAAACAGGTGTTCTGACACACTATGGGGTAATATACAACTACTAGTGTGGTTCTTAAACACTGAAAGGTACATAATTTAACAATTAATACAATAAAAATGGAATTAGGAAAAAATATAACTATACGTCAAAGTTACAAACAGAACAAAATGTGAGAAAAAAACGGCAATTTCATAGTTAAACATCTATTATTACTTACTTCCGCCTCTTCATTTCCCAGAAATGGAAATGTTCTGTACACAATAATCGTCAGAATCCAACAGTATGACAACCTTTACCCTAATCTGCAAATTAGAATCTAAATTCTGCATATAATTTTAAAAGCAACATTCAAAAGCGCCACGCATTGTGATAAGAATTTACGAGAACCACCCATACATAAGGAGGTTATGTACTAACATTTCCCTAAGCTACACGATGCAAATGTAGGAAATTCAGAGTGCGTGTTCACCACTGGCCCGACCGATAAGAATCTGACCTTGACCTCCAAACGTCCTAATAAACCGGTTTTTTATCGTCCAGAGTACTAGAAAACTTTTAGTAGGTAGTTGTAGATAACGAGTTGATATGATGGAAAATGGGACTAGGTTAGTTATTTGATAGAACTAATTACAGAATTCGTTCTTCGAAACTACTTGTATTTAATTTATTGGTCTTAAAAATAATGGCCGAGTATTAAACGCTTTTATTTTAAAACGCCTTTCAGTTAGGTCATTCTTTTGAATCTTAAACGATTGTATTGTTAACATTTTAACTGTTGTTAGTTTTGTAGATTCATTTTAACATGATTGGTTAATTGTGCTACATAATTTTAATGATGTAAAACTGAAATTCGCAGGTTATTATGATTTTATACTTTTATTGTTATATTGCGTAATTTTAAGTGCCGAAAATTGCATAAAACTTTAAATGGTATTTCGTGTTCAACCTCACATTATTTAAAGTTATTTTCGAACAAAAATTCTTTTTCGCTGTCACGAATTTCGAACTTACATTTCATAACGCCACAAAAATGTGGTTTTCGTGAATTTAAACAAACAAAATCGTTCGGTATTTTTGTAACTTATTCACCTTCGTACATATCAATTATATAAGGCTTGAATATTTAACGAAAGATATCAGATATGTAGAAAATCAGATTTTTCAAGACTCAACATTTTTTCGCCTCTTAAGTCCATTAGTATTATAGTATCCTATCAATCAACAAATATACTCCGTCAAAACTTATTTGAAAAGCTTTTTCATGAATTTGTTTTGCATTTGTTTTCTCGATACATTTATTTAAACCTGGGAATTGAAAATAGAATTGATCAAAAGCTTGTCTGGTTTTCTGTCTTTTGTTTCTTTACAAGCTGTACATGGTTGCATACATAGTTTTTGTACATATACAACATTATTTTTAGTATATGCGAAACCTGAATACAGTTTGTTCAGAATAAGTAACTGAATCGATTCCAATAATTTTTACACCATGTTAAATTTTGTCCCAAAAATATTTTTAAAAAGTTACAAGTTTGACACCGAGCGACATTAAGTACCTATCGCAATAATTTAGGTACTTACTGCCAAATAATTATTTTAATGAGATCAAGACGATGCTGGAGGCGCGCCCGACGCGCTGCGTGGTGACAACATTTTTGTGTGGACAACCAGGTAACAGAACAAGCTTATAACTTTGTGATTTTACATGACACAGCTTTGGAATTTTGCATAGATTCTTTACATAAAAATACTAGACACGTGTTTCAGGTTTCGCATATACTAAAACTAATGTTGTATATAAGGTCCCATTAAAATAGATGGACAAACTTTTAGAAATCAATGAGACCATCAAAATAAGGACATTGGTAAAAAAAATAATAAGAAAAACGCATTAGATACTTATAAGGAAAAAAAATCATCTAACGAAAATACACAAAAAATGTTGATTACCCAATGATTTTAGGTCAAAATAAACTCACTTTAATCAGTGTTTTTTTTACTTGGATATCTTCGGTTAGACGTACTGAACGCTGTGTTAAAATTTGTCCATCTATTTTAATGCGACCTTATGTATGTCTTGCATACGCCTGTATGTCATGTGTACTTTTTATTGACGATGATCGAATATTCGTATCAGTCTTGTTATGTCGATGGTAACAATATTGGACAAAAGTGACGCAAAAAAGGTGAGAGTGGCATGTAAGACAGGAGGCACGTGCCGCGGTTTTTTGAAAGACTATGGTGGCAGAATGACAGTGCATGTTATTGTGAGTGATTTGTTAGTAATGGAGGCACAAAGGTGACGCTTCTAGATAATATCCTTTCTCAACTTTCACTGTATAACCAGAGCTTCATTTTTCAAATTTTTACGTTTTTTCTCAGATGACCACTGAAATCCGGCGCTGTGCTGTAGGCACCCCACAGCACAGCATTATGCTGAGTGGTCAACTTTTTTTGTTCCGACCTGTTGTATTTACAAATATTTGTTATGCTTTGTATGTTTATGGTGCATTTTAGTTTTTTATCATTTTGTAATAATTACGTCATGTCTCTGTGACAAATAAATATTTTTTGTTTCCTTTTTCTTTCTTTCTTTCAGTCAATCCCCATATTCTTAAAGCCCCATACATACAACCTTAGTTTTAGTATATGCGAAACCTGAAACACGTGTCTAGTAGTAGTAGTTTTTATGTAAAGAATCTATGTACAAAATTTCAAAACTGTATCATGAAAAATCACAAAGTTATAAGCTTGTTCTGTTACCTGGTTGTCCGTGCAAAAACGTGGTTACCACGCAGCGAGCCCGCGTGCGCGCCTCCTGCGTCGTCTTGAACTCATTGATAATAATAATTTGGCAGTAGGTACCTACATTATTGCGATAGGTACTTAATGTCACTCGGTGTCCAACTTGTAACTTTTTTTAAATATTTTTGGGACAAAATATAACATGGTTAAAAAATTATTGGAATCGATTCAGTTACTTATTCTGAACCAACTATATTCTGGTTTCGCATATACTAAAAATAATGTTGTATATTTGCACAAATTACTCGTACAACCCAAATAAAAATCATGACCCAAAGCCTTGCTTGCTTACATTTTGCCTAATTCTGTAACAAACTGGCGATAGCAATTAATAAAAAAAATTACGACCACTCTGGCCTTAACAGCACATACATCTACACTCCGGAAAACCTTGAATATTTTTTGTTCAAAAATAAAGGCGACTTAGAGACCCCTTCATTAAAATAATTCATTTCGTTAGTCCAGTTAGACACGCAAGGGTGTTTTTAAAAATTTAATTACGGCGAACTCAGTTCGTCGCAGGACAAACACAGTGAAACAATTTCAGAATTAAGTTAAAATTTTCACGTCAAATGTTCACTATATTTTCTCTTTTTGCTTCTTCGTCTGAGATTATGAAGATTATTCTGTGGAAGGAAATATTTTTAGCGCACTATTGTTGTGACAAACACTAAGCTGTTCTTTGTTTTTTTTTTTTTTTGGTGTGTGTTTTTTTTGTTTTTTGTAAGTGTAACTGGCTGGATAAAAAGTCGCTTTCGCACACATAATTATATTTTAAGTCATAAAGAGGAACGAAAGAGTAAGCACTCAACTAGTATCTTATATATTTCCAGAGCAAGTGTCTATTTCTATTTTTATTTAAACAATCAGCTTTAAGGTGGAAGCTTCACGAAATTCAAATTTTCGTTTTTTACAATTTGCAGTTCAATAGGGTTACATGAACTAAGACGGTTGTATTAATGATTTTCATGATTACAATTCTGTAACTACTTACGTTTTGTTACTAACGCGACTAATTTTTCATCAATATACAACCTGACACTCCTGCAAATTGCAAAAAAATTTAAGAAAATTTTCGCGGGCCACCCCGGTGCTTCCACCTTAATAATTATCAAAAGTCAAGCGCACAGACTTACACAAATCTGCACTATGTCGTTATTTCTAGGTACGAAGAAAACAATTGCACAACTTCAGTACCATAATATTGCATCAACATAATAATGACTTTGTTTTTTTTTTTCTGTATAGGGAAAAGTTTTTTTCCTATTACTTATATAATCATATAAACTTACTTATTACTTATAAATACATTTATTTTATAAGACGCTTTTCATATCATAAATATAATTATGAGGAATATGAAGCCTCAAATAAAACTGACGCAGATTTGGGCCACGCAAAAATACTCCTACATCACTTTTGCACATTCGCGAGTCGCAATGTATTGCAGGAATTTTTGTATTGTATTTAAATTGTTAGATTCGCTCTTTCGTTGACAATGACAATTGAATAGTATTATCTCGCTCACACATACTGAAAATAGTATCTGTCTTTCCATGCAAGATGTGTGAGCTCACTCTTCTCAGTTTTTTTTTATGTAGTCTATTCTATTCAGGAAAGAGTACTTGGAAGGAATTGGGGGAGGCATTTGACCAGCAGTGGGACAGAACAGGCTAAAATAAAAATTAAAAAAATCTATTCAACGGGGGGGCCACTTCTAACAATCTAATTCTTTGATGGAAATGCGATGTGCTGTAATATGCGTTAGCCTTTATTGTAACCGGAAACCCACAGCTTCCGTTACAGAATCAACATCCCTCCATATTCTTTTCCGAAACTTCGCAATACATATTACGTATGTACATATAAAACAGGTTCCATCTTTGTCTAGGAAGAGAAAACTAGTCTTAGTATCAGGTGTCCTAGTTGAAGTCAGGTAAAATAAGTAGGTCAGAGCTACGATAGTACCACCCACCTTAGTCGTGTTACCTTTGGAATTGGAGATGTAACAGAAGCAACTATCTGAATGTTTTTCGTTGTTTTCTGTATCTTAAGAGCATTTCTTGCAACATGATTAGTTTAGAAAATATCTGATCTATGATCATTGATCTCCGGTGTTCGTCTCCTTCTTCTAAAGAGCTTGATTTTGACGCCATTTTTTTCGTACCCTTATGAGATCACCTGGATGGTTTTTAGTTATACTCGGATCCGGTAGACAGCGATATTCTTGCCATCCAGAAAAGAATTGGTCAACGTTTGCCGGGTCAGCTAGTGATATTGGAAATTAAAATTAGGACTTCAGAACTAAGGTGGTAAAGGAGGTGGTTGGTGGCTAACTAAATAATAAACCTCGAAATTTACCTTTTAACATACATACACATCATTTCTGTAATCCCCGAAGGGTTAGACAGAGGTGTACCTATTAGCACACCCACATTTCACCAGTTGTGTTTAAGTCCCATGAGGCGAGCTTAATATCATCAACCGGGAACAAATCCGTGGTTGCTACTGAGATATCAATGATGGAAAACCCGACCCCAACGAACCCAGGACCTCGTGCTCAGCAGTCCCGCTTGCGACCAACGAGGAACTTATTTATTTAAACTTCATGTACAAGAGTGGTACATAGGCGGACTTAATGCCACAAAGCATTCTCTACCAGTCAACCTTTGGGTTAAATAGCAGCATTGTGATAGAGTACAAAAAAAAATAAAAAATTTGTTTTACAATTTACCTATTAACATGTAAACTAAACTCTGTTTACAACTCAGTCTTGGCTGAAACATAGTATCGCCTGCCTGCATTGATCCGGTAATGTGTCCAGAACCGCAATATCCTAGCTCGGATGCTTCGGAGAAATTAATTGACACGATTCAATCCTATAGATAGTCTGTAGTGACAAGGAAGACATACACCTGGCAACTTGCCGAAGGATCGACTATTTAGAAGACAAATGCCCAATTTCACTGACACTAGGTGACATCGAAATTAATGCATAAATAAAAGCGTCCTGTTGGAATTTCGAAGCTCAGTGCAGAGAAATTCAAATTCCAACAGTGTAGTAACATACTGGTTCGTTAGTCTGATGGTCGCAAGCGTGACTGCTTAGGATAAGGTCCTGGGTTCAATTCCCAGGTCAGGCATGGTGTTATTGGGTTTTTCTATAAGAAATTTATCAGTAGCTGTCACGGTGGCTGTATTCGTGCCCGGTTGATGGCTAAAGGCGCGCCCCATGGGACTTAAACATAACACGACACTTGGGGGAGGCCTATGTCCAGCACTGGACGTCTTTCGGCTGAAATGATGATGATGAAACATAACTGGCATAAAATGTGCGTGTACAATTAGGTACAGCTTTGTTGAACCCTTCGGGGATTACAGGTGTGATGTTATGTTATGTTAATAACAAACTGTTTCATAAGACATTTTACTTGATGCACTCAAAACGGTAAAAGATAATTGTATTTGTAAACACATCAAGTTAGGGAAATGTTAACTATGATTTTAAATAATAATCTAATACCAGTAAACAAGCTGAAAATAGTTAATAAGTCACAATGTCAACAATAATACCGTGGGTCACAGTACACACTGGTTGCTAATTAGCTACGTACGCTTATGACTGATGATTCATGTGGCCACAAATTACCCTTAATATACGTATCAGGTACTATCTCATCTGAAGATCCTATTTCTAAACAAGAGGCTTCTAATAACCGCTAAAATCTCAAAATGTTGCTACCCCCACTCATCATCTGCCTTGCCTGCTTGCTTTTTTGGTTTTTATTTTATTAATTGACATTCGATTACCTACGCTATTTTGTATGCCTTCTGGCGGGACACAGTATGGACCAACATTTATTTATATAACATCTGTATATTTTTACCCTATGTTTACAAAATGAATAAATTAATTTGAATTTGCCTTTTCCCAAACTATGTGGCAGTCGGCTTTCAGTCTACTTTTCCCGTCTTCCAGTCTCCGGATGCAGCTGAATACCAGCTGCTTATCTGATCTCCAGAACTCAGTCAGGTCCAACGGCTTAACGTGGTTTCCCATCCACGGACCGTCCTCGGCAAGCATTGCTTAACCATGAAGATCGACCCACACGGCTATTTTATTTAACCACTGTTAGACACCGTCTATGGAGATCGGGAATACGAGATGCATCTCTCGTGCCAGGTGCTGCTCCACAGCGGGCCACAGCACACATCATCATCATCATCATTCTCTTGCCCTTATCCCAATTCATTTGGGGTCGGCGCAGCATGTCTTTTTCTTCCATACTTATCTATTACTCGTCATCTCATTAGACACCTCCTTTCTTGCCATATCATTCTTTATACACATAAGACATAAAATAGCAGTGAACGTCCGACTTAACCCAATGTCGTATTTACTTGTAATTTTACCCACCCATAGATAGGGTTCTTACTGGCGGCAGGAATAAGCGACTGTCTTCACGGACAATATTTTTTTACTCTAAAAAACGATGCGTCAAAGCGTCCCCCCCCTCCAACAGTCTTGAAACAGATGTCTTTCGAAATCTTGAGCTTTGTGCCATAAACCTATTAACTTGTTAAGTATTATATAACAAATAAATATAATACTTATCTCCATGCTGAACACGTTTAGTGACTTTCGGTGCAACCGGAACTAGAAATAATTTCAAATTTGGGATTTTTTTTTGCATTTTCCAAACATTTGTTTGGTCGTTTGTGAAATTGTAGTAGGTAATAGATTTTACGGCCATTGACTTAACTAATCGGACGTTCTGCGATAGCCCTTAGCTAAGCCAGTCGTACGTGCTAATTGCCTATTAATTAGGATGGCTACCATTTTTTATGTTGTCAATCTGGATCAGTGACAATGGCACTATCAGCGTTGCGCACAATCGGAGAACATTAATTTCAGTGTATTGACAGTGTCTGGACTTCTGTTCTAGTTAATCTACTATGTTAGTCACACGACAGTTTTAACGATCTTAAGCTTTTTTTTGGGTTACGAGACTCCAAGAACAAATTATAAAATATATTTTATTTGAATGTTTCGGAACCTGTTTAGAAATGCGATTTTAAAAAGTTTCTTTCAAAAAATGGCATACCAACAGACTTTTCAAGCGTAGCACATTGCATTCCGTAATTTCAGCCTGGTTCCATGACAAAAATACGCGAGTGTCTACTCACTGCTAAATATGGGCGTCCTCACTATTGTGCCATTTTTTCCTGGTCTGTGTGAGTATCATCCAGGTGTTTTCCGCGACCTTTTTTAGGTCGTCCACCCATCAATCTGGCTGTTGGTCTATCTTAACTTCTTCTCTCTATCTCAGTGTATCTTCTTGTCTCTATCTTCTTCTATTGTCTCTCGTCAACTTTTTATGTTTCAGCAGTAATCATCATCATCATTATTTTCCTGCTCTATCGTAATTTATTTGAGGTCGGCGTAGCATGTCTTCTCCCTCCATACTTCTTCACTCGTCATCTCAGTAATCACCAATTTTCTAACCATATCAACTTTCACAGTCCTTCCATCGTTTCTTTAGTTTTCCCGCCATCCAAAACATCCTTAAAGTTTTTATGTTTAGTTCCAAGATCATAAAAACATGAATTATTGTGAAAGAGGTTCCACGAATCCATTGATATCTGTACTAAAGCCACTACTTATAAGAATCTTTTCAACTATTCTCCAAGAACTATGATTAATTTTCTCCTCAAGACCCCATTTAATGAGCTTCACTAGTCAAAGTTGGAGCTGGAGTTCGTATAAAAGGTTCCTGAACCGAACTTCCACGAATGTTTGGACTTTACTTCGATTTTCTCATTTAGATGAAATGGTTTTAAGAGTAACGGTGTAGGTATCAGTTTTATTCAATTCTGGAAAGTCTGTGGAGGAACATGATAGGTACTTTCGTAGTGGGTTACACCAAGGACGTGTTTTATTGCTTGAGATATTTTAACTGTAAGAAAATTGATTATATATTTTATTTTGTATTCATAATTATAAAGATTATAGTCAATTTAGTGACCAATCGGAACAGTAACGAGTCGGGCATAAACCTAGTCAATTAGATACACAAAATTATAAGAAAATAACAACTACAATTAATAAATAATCAATATTTTCGTTCATAATCGACCTACTTTGATTACAGAAAAAGTAGATGAGACACCTAAATAAGCTTAATCAGTCTATAAAGATCCCACTACTGGTACACAGGTTTCCTTCCTCTCTGTGGGAGGGAGTGGACCATAATCTACCACGGCTCAATGTGGGTTGATGGGCGCCACGTTTTTCTCCGAAAAGATTCCTCACGATGTTTTCCTGCACTGTTTTGAGAGATAGTGATGGAATAAGTTACTTTAAGGAAAAGTTCAAACCCACGACATGTAAGTCGGGGTTATAATCACTGCACCATCACGACATCTACCTTAAACAAAATATTATTACTATCTCTGTAGGTTACACGGGGTGTAAGGAACAATGGGCGCTCCAGTAATTTCTACAGCTATCCTAAGAAAACAGTCGGCATGGACCATCGTGGTTATTTCTGTGCTATTATTGTATTAGATGGAAAACGACCCTAGTGTTTTGACAATATAACGAGATGGGCTACGGTATAGCTTTTGTAATATAAAATAAAACGGATTTTTGAGGACGTAAGTCTTAAGACTTTAGACACTTGAATGCAAACTTTTATACCTATTGGCGAATTTAACACCAGACACCTCGTACATAGGTCGCTCAAAGTGAGTCACTGAAATTACGTAGCATTCAATTACCATTTTTTTCTCTTGGCACAAATAAAAATGAGCAAGCTCATTATAAGCGACGAAATTTTTATAGTAATTTGCATCTTTTGTTGTTTCTTTTGCATAGAAATCTAATGCAATTTTGAATGGTTAACTTCATCTTAATGACTGATCGAGTCCTTAAAAGCTCATTAAACGGTCTAATAGAAATAAATGCTTTAAGTTTAACTTTGGATGTCCGATATTAGTCTAGATGTGGTCCAACTTATCCGTTGCAAAACATAGAAGTTGGACGCTCTACTACGTTAGTCGTACATATCAAACGTAGCAGAATATTTGTTTAAATCCAATATAGAGTTGATGTTTAGTTACCAATGAAGTCTCTACGATAATCTCGGTAAATCTGTTGGAAGCCGATAAGCTGGTCAGATGTTGTATTGTAGGACTTCACCCTGTATTACACCACGGTTTGATGCAACCTGTATTATTTTACAAGTTTATGCGCATGAGACGTATCAAAGTTGAATGAACTTTCAGTTTTGCTGGACGACCTATTATACTATTTTTATTAAGATTGATCAGCAGGTCATAGGCAAAGGGCGTCCTAATATATATAATATAACGGGCCCTTGGGTCTTATCAGAATATTAGTGCTGTGACTTTTTTTTTGTGACTATTTTGGCCTGATACAGAACCAATTTCGTTTGTCTTATTTTTAACCTATTCTAATATAATTTTGTTTTATTATTAATTTAACCATTTTTTGTTTTATCATATGTGTGTGTGCGATATAAAATATATTTTTTTTCTTTTCTTTCAACGTTTGCCAATTTATAGTCTCCGCATAAGGTCACTGGATCTGCAGTTAATATGGTCGACCCCGGAGCAAAAATGGCAATACAGTACGACAAGTACAGTCACAAGCACCAATATGTATAAACTTTTCTAACTTTAAAAAAAAAACAAAAATCGCGTGATATAACGATTGTATCTAGCAGATAAAAAAACATGAAATTTTAATCAGAAAAGTATCAGAAAACACTTTTAATAGTTGATAAGTGTTTACATAATGGTGCTTGTGACTGTACAAGTGAATTATCAACAGATTAACTTGAAGAAACTTTGAGAAATGGAAGCATGGGCACTCACTTTAAATAAGACAGTCGCATATAAGCAAACAAAAAGGAGCTGTATAGTACATGAAAATAACATAGGAAGCACTTGACCACAGCCTAGCTAACAAGCTAAGCCTAAATGATAGAAGGTAAACCTGACGGCTTAACTGATACAAAACATATGTCACAGGATAAAAGAGTAGAAACGGGTCGCGTAAATCTGACTAGCCGAAAGCGTTAGCCCAACAATATTGAAAAGAATGGGCAGCGCGGCAACGTTTAAAAAGAGAGGTGTTTTTTCCTACAAATTTTCTACATGAACTTTAAGGTGTTTTTTATTAGAGGAGATAGTTGTCATGATTCGGGGGCTCGTGGCTAAGTAATGATAGCCACACGAGATGATCGAAAGCTAAGCTACGCTGCTGATTTCAGTTCGTGAATGGGTGACCACTTACTAATAATAATGGATGCATTAAATTATCAAGACTCCTTCGTGGTTACCATTTTAAGTTTTCACAAAATACGTGTTACTGCCATTATCTTGGCAAATAATAGTTTTAGTTACACGGAACCCTTAGTCCATGACTTCAACTCAAACTTGACTGGTTTTTGTAAAAAAATAAAGCATGCAACACTATAGACCGACCACTTTATTAGTCCTCCACCTTGCCCTAATAAAGGCACATTAAGCGTCTACAAAGTCCTAACAATATCTCACAGGTTATTTGCTTCAAAAAACCATAACCCACGTAGATATTACGATACTAATTGAACCTGTACGTGATCAACCTTCAGAATATTCCATTTAAATTGATACCTTCGCAAGGACTCAAAAAAGTGGTTGGTCTATAGTACAATAAACAACTAAATTCTTAAAAGTCATAGCTATCAGCACTACCAAAAAATATTCCCTAAAAATGGTAGGCGCGTCGCAGTTGTCAGAACGAGCAGATAGTAGATCGTTTGGTGTCTGTACAAAAACATAGGCCGTGCAATTTGGTCGTAACGCACTGATTGATTGACTGACTGACTCCCTTTTACTTTATTTTCATACCACAATTCGACAGCAAAACAAAACTACGGCACGGCACACACAAAAAAAGTTGGCACAAAATTACGAATATAGTCGGATGTTGAGGATAAAAGTTTCGAAAATAAATTGGAATTTCCATGCATTTCGAGAGAAGTTGCAGATGGCTGTGAAAGCCAAAATAAGGACATATTTTAAAATTTCGGTAACGTTGGTTATTTTATGAAACCGAAATTCGCAGCAAAATAAAACCAGATCGGCACTAATTTGCTTTATAACCCTTAGTAAGTAACGGGAGTGAAATGGAACATGGATAAACAATATTAAAGATGAACGTACACGTATAACATACACTGCATCAGCATTGCAGGCGTCAACCCGCGAGTTGAAACTCGCGGGTTGACGCCTGGTTGATGACGAGCTGACGAGATGAGGTGATTCTATCTCATGCAGGTCTTTTAAGTGTGTACGTTGAACTTACGAATGACAGTTCATTCATCATGACCACAGAGAATGAAAACGACAGCAGTCCAGACTTCCCCTATAAAACAAGCGTGTCAACATTCGCTCGTCTCCACTCCGAGACTCGTCGGCTCCATCGTCATCAGTCTTTCGACCGATAAGACCAGCCCACTACCAACTCCAGTTTTCTCTCT
Source organism: Noctua fimbriata (assembly GCA_905163415.1). Taxonomy (NCBI): domain Eukaryota; kingdom Metazoa; phylum Arthropoda; class Insecta; order Lepidoptera; family Noctuidae; genus Noctua; species Noctua fimbriata. Next base: position 17,301,059 of record LR990931.1, on the reverse strand, counting down.
CTACAAGCTATGTCGGTAACACCATATCTTTCCCAGCTGTTAACCCATCAAGCGTCAATCATAATAAAGTATTATCAGTCGACCACTTCCAACTTTATCCACTATAAATTGACAGTAACCGCTCGTTCTGTACGGTATAGAAATATTCGGAGGTTAATAGTAAAAATATTTAGTACGCAGAACTGTAATTTCGTTCCATGTTTTACACATCCACTATATGATAAAAAAAGTTGTTACAAACATTGTGGTCAAACGTCACAGGATCCAATACTACCCGGTCGTTACTATGAAATATGGTCTACCAATTTTTAACAATACAAGAGGACCTAGGACGAACGCGCGACGTAAACAAAAGGCAATCGCTTTGGGGGAGTCCCGTGTAATATTGACGTTCAAAAAGTGCTGATTATCAGCGTACTTTGAATAATAGATGTTTGATTTTGAAATATAACGTAAATTTGAGGGATCTTTAAATCGACATACAAAATATCCTATTTTAGTTAACATAAAAAGTACCCTTAGAGAAGCCGAAATTCACTTATTCTCCCCGTCATTGCGTTTTTTATTTTGTGTATGGTCTAGACCGTACCTGGGAACCTTTTAGTTACGGAAGTATTCCTAAAAAAAATCTTATTTTCTTTTCCTCCGTTACGGAGCTATTGGGGGTCAAAGTTCCAACTTTTTCACATGTTTTTTTTTAAATACAATTTTTTAATGTTCTAGCTTTACTTAAAATATCTCCACGACCCGTTCTATTCAATGCATCCATCAGCACAATGTTTTGAGTGCGTTACATTGAGTGCTACCGTAAAACGTGATTTTTCACCCCAAAAAAGAAAATCGTTTCCCAATAATATTTTTTGCGTAGAGTTTGATGTAATGAATGTTTGGTTGACGGCTTCGTGAAGGGTCCGTTTACACCCTGTATGTTTTTGCGACAAGCACAATAAAAAACCACGCATAGATATTATAAGCCTTAAAATTAAGGAAATATTATGTGTGAAACTGAGTATTTCAATTTTAAAACCTGCCTATGCTTACTCCGTTTGTTTGTGCTAGGCCCAGAGTATAATCAAAAGTTTTTACTTGTTGTTTTTAATAGTAGTGAATCCAACAGCAGTTGCGACGCCAAATGATTTTCACACTGCAATGTCCGTTGAGTTTAGCCGTAAAACTTTTTGTTTTATGCAAGCCAAAATCGAACTTTTGTTTGCACACAATTCTGGAATGTTGACTTTATATTGTAGACTATAGAGTGCAGCTGCCGTATTTCAAATATTATATTGGTTACGTTGCTATTATTTGCTTGAAATCTCCAATATTTTTACGGCACCGAACTGTAAATTTTGGAATATGCAGTTATCTTGCTGAAGTGAAGCGGCGGTGTCTGTTATTTTAATTTCTCATCAAATAAAAAAAAAAAAAAAAAAACAAAATGGTTTATTGCTTCAACAAGTTTACATTTACAATATTTGTATATATTTTGTTTTGTTTTTTGTTTGTTTTGTTTTTTTTTGTTTTTTGTTTTGTTTGTATTTGTTTTTTTTTTTTATCAAATAAGCCATAATTATTCAAAAAATCAGTTCTACTTACTATATGGGGCTGATTATGAAGTAGACTAACATTAATTTATGAATCAAGTACATTTCAGGTTATTGATAAATATTTTAACATTGACTCACACTCACAGGAGCTCGTGGCTAAATAATAACAGCCGCTCGGGCCGATCTTTAGGTTAAGCCGTGCTTGCCTAGGTTGGTCTGTGGATGGGTGACCGCCCATTACATACCGAGTTTCCTCCGTGCCTCGGAAAGCACGTTAAGCCGTTGGTCCCGGCTGTCATTTGTAGATCTTTGACAGTCGTTAGGTAGTCAGAGGCCCAAAAATTCTGACAACCAGTCTTGCGAAGGGGTATCGTATTACCCAGTACTAACTGGGTTGTGGAGGTCAGATAGGCAGTCGCTCCATGTAAAATACTGGTATTCAGCTGGAAGCAGACCCCGATATAGTTGGGAAAAGGCCAGACAGATGATGTTTGACTCATACTTGAAAACGATTATAAAGTTTAAAGTTAATCTTATAAAAATCGCCATGTTTGCAAATACTTTTAAACGATTTTCCCAAGAAAAGATGGAGAAATCCCATTCAAAACAGAATCAACCAAAACCAATATTAATACCCACGTAAGGATAAGCAGGTAAGCACATCACGTATGTAACACTGAAAAGTCAAGAAGTACAATCACGAGCAAAAATAGGAATACACTCATGCAAAAATCAAAAGTAAAGCTGTTACGAAATAACGAATGCCATCATCATCTGCCTAGCCTTTTCCCAATTATCTCAGGGTCGGCTTCCAGTCTAACGGGATGCAGCTGAATACCAGTATTTTACATGGAGCGACTGCCTATCTGACCTCCAGAACCCAGTACTGGGTAATACGAAATAACGAATGCCAGTTTAAGAAAATACCTTTTTCATTATAGAATGGTTTCTAAAAACCTTTCCATCGTAGCACCATATTCACAACAATATCTACTTTAAGAGAAAATCGCTTTTGAATCTTACGTATTTCTGCTCGCAACTGTACCTACAAATACAAAGCACGCCTCAAATAAATGAAACCAATAAGGTTCTTCACCTCCAATCTTTGTATCTCAGGCCTATATGTCTCCGGTAATGCCCAATATGTCTCGGTAGGAAGTCGGTGCGACTTCGACTTCCACCGACTTCCATTTAATGATACAACGAAGCGTCACTCGTTACGGTATTGTTCGAGCGTGTGGAGAATTCGGATTGCTTTGACAAAAGACGCGAGATGGTATGTCACCCCCTTAAGTGGTAGACGAGGGGCTATTATTTGATAGCAAATTGTTTATAATCAGTCTATTGTTTGTTAAACAGTTCCGTGTGTGACTGTTTGACAAGGCACAGGATTAAAAACTAAAAAAAATAATGGGAAAACTTTCATTAAAACAGAATTTCTCGAAACATAATGTTCGGTAGCCACATATTGCCGCTATGTTTATTACATAACATCACGCCTGTGATCACCGAAGCTTTAGGCAGAGGTGTACCTAATAGTACACGCAAACGCCAGTTAGTTAAGTCTCATGTAATAAGGGGCGAGCCTATTGCCATCAACTGGACACAAATCCAGGCTCTGTCGCTTCTACTCAGTAATTCCTGACGGAAAACCCAATAACACTTTGGCAGTAAGTAATTTCAGGTGTTTATTATATTGCTATTAATTATATTGCTATAATTAATTGCAATAATGGCACCCATTAAGGAATTGTAGGTTATGACTTTATGAGCTCAAATTCAAGCAGACACTTTACTTTGTCTTTATTCATCACCTCAGGTCTCAAAGTTCTGGAGTAAAATATCATGAAGAATACAGCACGTCTTTGAACTGAAATTCTAAGACATGTGACATCTACCAACCCGCAGAAAGGAATCCTGGGAACCTAAGCTCAGCTGTGGGAACGTTATAGGCAGTTTAAGCATGTCGGATCCGGTCATTAGTACAGACAGCAAATGAATCGCGAGCACGCCAATGGTGTCATCGACGCGACATACTTACCGGTTTACCCACACCTACAGCGCGCTTCTACAGAGTCGTGATGTTTTGAGCTCGCAGCAAGGATAAGCAGTCTGATAGCAGCGGAGTGAAGACGTCCCGGAACTGTACCCAATTGTGCCCAGTGTTATTATTGTGTTTAATTGATTAGTTTAATGAAAGCAGTTTATCGCACCCAGTGTATTTTCGTTGCACGAAATCCATCTTCTGCCCACATGATGTCCGGATCTAACGGAATAAATCTTAACAATCCGACATGCATATTTTGTATACCAAGAATGAAAGGCACAATCTATGGGTGTTCTAACCAATAAGCAATTTATCCCAGTCAAGAACAGGTATTTCAAAGGCTACAAACCGTTAAAACATCAACATACCGATTCCACAACGAGTCGGTATTTGAGTTAGAAAACCGATTGGATTCTGTGTGAGGCTTCAGCAAAAACTATGTGTTTTGCAGTTCCCTCTCGACTTTGAATATGAAACACTATTTTTATTGCATGTTACCTTTTTTTCGGGTTTTGGCGAACACCATGTCATGTGTGGCTTTATCACACCTGAATACAAAGAGATTTCTAAATAGAAATAGCGTAGGGGGGTGCTAGGTATATTAAAATGTAAAAGCTTAGAATCAAACCAAGTACCAAGGCTTCTTGTAAAGGTTTATGAATTGATATTCTACCTCATAACCTGCCTAGCTTTTTCCCTAACTAGGGAGTCACCTAGTTAGGGAAAATCTCAAACCACTGCAACTTCAGAAAGCCAAAATCAACAGTAGCGACCACCAGATTAGCGTTGAGACAATGAAGCTCGACGAAGTCCCAGATAATATTTTTTTTTCTACGTAGGATATCGTACGACTGGAGCCCTGAGACAGTTAGATGGAGTCACGGTAGACAAAGAAGAAGATGGCGGGACGCCTTCCTCTCAAATTGACGCGAAGAGGTATAACACCGAGAGAAGTGAAAGAAATGTAGGAAGGCCAGAAGTGAGACAGTACAGGCTAACAGAAAACAAAAAAAGGTATAGGTATTATGGTTGGCTTTCAATTGAACTGGGTGCAGCTGCATACCAGTATGTTACATAGACGACTGCCTATCTGACCTATACAACCTGGCCTGGGTAACACGATACCTACCTCTTGCTAAGCCTAGTTGTATTCTATCTGTTACTAGTGGTCGCAAGCGCGACTGCGGAGCATAAAGTACTGGGTTCGATTCCCGGGGCGGGCAAAATGTTATTGGTTTTTTTATCAGCAATTTCTCAGTAGCAGCTACGGAGTGTGAATTAATTCGGTCGATGGCAATAGGCTTGCCTCCTATTACAATGGGACTTTAAACGTAACTGGCGAAAATGTGCTTAGGAAATTACAATGCATGATCTAACGTTATGTTGCCCTTATCCTTATTTAAACTAAGAAACCTAAAACAAGAATATTATGTACAAACATAATGTACAAGCATAAGTACATTCGCTTCTAGTTCCATTGTACGCCCGTAAGCGAAAGCGTACGCCGCGTACTTGGTAGCTGCAATAGTACTTACATTAAGAAGAAATGGCTTGCTAGTCCACTTACGAGCAATGCGGTGAACTGTTTTCCTTCCAGCGTTAGAGTAAATATTATAAATTGTGGGATTGTGCCGTTCCTGTATGTGTTTAAAAGGAGCTTGCGCACATACTATCTTTATTGAAATAAAGATTTGAAGATGATGTTGCACGTCAAGGAAACATTATGGTTCTAAGAACTTTAAATCAAAGTGCCCGTAGATTTAATAATATAATAATGACCATAATGTAGTGTTTTATATATACAAAATTATTTTTAGTATATGTGAAACCTGAATATAGTTTGTTCAGAATGAGTAACTGATTAACTGACGATTCCAATAATTTTTAATCCATGTTATATTTTGTCCCAAAAATATTTAAAAAGTTTAAAAGTTTAGAAAGAAGATTTAGAAAGTTTATAATTTAGGTACCTACTGAAAAATTATTATTATTAATGAGCTCAAGACGACGCTGGAGGCGTGCGCGGCTACGCCGCGTGTTGACGACGTTTTTGTGCGGACAACCAGGTAACAGAACAAGCTTATAACTTTGTGATTTTTCATGATACAGTTTTGAAATTTTGTACATAGATTCTTTACATAAAAATACTAGACACGTGTTTCAGGTTTTGCATATACTAAAACTAATGTTGTATAGAAAGAAACGCTAAGTTCATACTTAGCGGCGTTCAAATACGACTGCGATAGATTATACGGAACGTGTGATACAGAATGAGAGAGCTATTGCGCTTGAAGTACTTAAATTACGACAATTGTCTGAATTTGTCTGCAACAAATTGCAAGCGCTAGTGCGATATCTACCTCTTTTTTATAATATCGTTCTAAACAATACATTTCTCTGACAGTACCGACATAAAATATATTTCCTACAACCTTCTACTCTCACCTCGGTAATTTACGAACATGTAATTATCATAATTATGGAAACAAATCCAAACATAAAAAATACAGTTAACAACTAAACAAAGTTATCCGCAGGCAACATAACAGTACCTAACAATATTTTTTGCACTCATACATAACCTCTTAGGAACTACCTACATTTAAATATTCGAATTAAGAAAAGGCAGAATCATATTCGGTCAACGATTCACGAATCGGATTCTCGGCGGGGACGCCCGAAGAACCCCGAGGGAGATCGGGCGCCATCGCAACTGCAACCGCCACAGAACAAATTCAATTTTGTTCGTTGTCGTATTTGCCCAGTCCATTTTGGTATTGCCAGATAGTCAAGACTGATAGGACGAAAGTAGATTTATTCTACGACACAAAGAGATTTCTCGCAATGATTTTTAAAGTAACATGTTTTATTTCAAGAGATATAGCTTAGCGAGCACTCTAGGTAATCTATATGTATCGTAGGCTGCGCTTTTTCGAATAAACTGGTTTTTACTTTACATGGATGAGCACTTTGTCTAGTAAAAGCCTATCAGGGGAGTATGAAGCTAGAATAAAATGTAGAACTTATTCTAAGGTAGGTAATGTGTTTTTAAAACTCGAAACCTTAATATTTTCTCGGGATCTTATATACACTGTGTTTTTCTATTACAATACAACGCAAAAAAAAATATCGGGAGCTCAAAATAATGAACAAGCACGGAAGATAACCCGTAAGTGACAGTATAAATTTAGTTGTAAACCGTGAAAGCTTAAAACAGTATTTACAATACAAGGCGTTGTTTATAACACACAGATAAAATTGCAAAATTAAATTGACGAATTTAACTGAACCATCATAGACAAGATAATCTACTGAAATCTCATAATACTGAACTCAATTCGCTGCTAAATGTACTCCAGTATGGAGCAGTCTATTTTAACAGACCAGCATTTTAGCAGCTCCCAAAGCCATCACAATTGGGCATTAATACACGAGTTAGCTTCTCAGGTACTGCATAAGTGATGAAAGTGCCACCGTTATGTCACACTAGAGATAGGGCCATCCATAATAAACATCTGACACTAAATTGACCAAAGCTTAAGGTGCTATTCACTCGATCCGTTTGGCACATTCTGCAGTATTTGTTAAACACTAATAACCCGAAGCAATTACTGCACAATTCGTCGCGTGCAAATCAGCAAACTCCTTTCGGCATCTACGATTACCTAATTCTTTTCGGGTTGGCTTGGTACACAGTATGAGGAAAATGTTGAGTATGAATGTAGATCAGATGGCTAGAGTGGAGTAAGACCAAAGAAACGATGTATCGACTGTGTGAAGGATGATATGGCTAGAAAGGAGGTCACTGCTGAAATGACGAGTATAGAGAAGTATGGCAGAAAAAGACATGCTGTACCGACCCCAAATAAATTATGTTAAGGACAGGAGAATGATGTCTGTGTCGAATCATTTCTCAATATGAATCAAACCCGAATATGAGTCTAGCACCTCTTAAAAATCTTTCTGAAAAGTATTAAAACCTCATTTTAGAACAACAAATGAATATTCAAAGGACAGAACGAAAGTAAAATCTTCAATTTTAATGTAAATAACGTGGACTATAGCCAAGCCTCCGCTTTGTGGTGGCATTAAAAATAGAAAAGAAATCAGTCGACATCTGCAAATAAGGAAATTATGAAACCGCAGCAAAACGTCGGCATTCACCCTTTGTTTCTTCAACACCTTTTATTCAACGCTCCGGAGTTTTTAATCAAAAACTCATATTTTATTTTTCGAGTTTTTTAATTGCGTTTTTGCTATTAAGATGTGTTGGAAATGACGATTTTGTTGTTTTAAAATAGTGGGTTCTTCGTATGTACATTAGTAATAATAATAATGTCAATAGTTGGCGGGTTAAATCCTACTCCCACTTATAATATAATATTAAAAATGCGAAAGTGATTGAGGATGGATGCATGGATGAATGGATAGATGGATATTTGTTACTCTTTCACGCAAAAACACTTGAACGAATTTTAGTGAAATTTGGGACACAGATACCTGTAGGATACTTTTTATCCCGGAAATACGATCCCGTGGGATAATTATAAGCTAGTAAAATTTATTTATACCTACATAAGTGGAACAACCTACGTTCCACTTATGTAGGTATAAATAAATTTTAAGATTTACATTCAATTTAAATTTATTTTTTTATTTGGGATGCAATGACCTCACCAAATCAATGAATAAACGTACTCAGTCTGGAACAGATTTTTAATCAAAAACAGCAAAATAGACCTAAAAAGAGTTATGTTTGAAAATATAATCGAGGTAAACATATAATTAAACGTAATGCATGTGTGCTGTATTGGGTGATTGTGATACCAATTAAATTTTAAATTCATTTATGGGTGTGCTATTGGATACACCACTGCCTAACCTTACCGGGATAACAGGCGTGATGTTATATTATGTTCATTTATTCTTAACTAGCTTTTGCCCGCGGATTAACTCGCGTTAATTTAGAATTTGACAATCAATGCGGGTTGTACTCTGCTTGTAATAATATAATTCAATCATGATTCGAAAGACACGTGGCGCCATCTATTATCAAAAGAACGTTATTGTTGTTTTCCTCAGTAACAGTACTTTTTTTCGGGATGAAAGGTACCCTATGTTCGTTGCTGTACACCTGACAACGTATATGCAAAATTTCAGGATGATCGGTTCAGTGGTTTAGACGTGAAAAGGTAACAAATAAACTTACTTTCGCATTTATAATATTAGTTAGGAAGTTAGGATAACGAAATGGAGCGGGATAGACATAGATTTCCCGAATCGAAGCCTTTTACGAGTACCGGCTGATGAATCCAGTGCGGCATGATTTCGACATGACAACATATTTGCAAAATTTCAGGATGATCACACAGTGGCTTAGGCGTGAAAAGGTAAGAAACAAACAAATTTACTTTCGCATTTATAATATTAGTTAGGACTAGTAAGGAAGTAAGGATAAGGATTCTAGCTTCTTACTAACTTATCAAATAACTTCACAACCTCCCAACCCACCCATTAAACCAACATAATGCTGCAACTCATTGCTCAGTGGACCGATGTAATCTTAATCTGTTTTGCATAAGCTCTCTTATTGCTCCGTGCGGCGTAAACACAGCAATGTGGATTAGAGCTTAAATAAACACACACATGATAGGATTTCAATTGAAGCAACATTAACTGGGTACAATTTCTATTGGAAAATACCGTTCACAGTTTAAGCCTGATGAAGTTTTTAATTGGTACAAGGAAGTCGGATGAGACTGCGTGATTATTTTGTTTGTTTTAGCTTCTCAGATTTTATTAAAGGACTGCTGTATTTTTTTAAACGACTTCTTCAAAAAGGAGGAGGTTATGTATTTTACCATTATCTTTTTTAAATGTGTGTACACTGATTTCTTTGTGATTACTGGTGTGATTTTCATGATTCTTTTTTAATTTGATAGAGGAAGCTTGCGCGGTGAACATTTATATACGGGGTGGAAGGGACAATGACGCGAAAACGGTTATCACGTATCCAGTAAATCATTTTGAAAAAAAAAAAAAAAATTTACATTGGTTATTAAAATAAAAAATCAGCTGTTCCATACATTTTGAGTGTGCAGGTATTGCACTTTCTTTCACTATGACGAAAGTGTGTGGGATATCTCAATTAAAAACGGTAAAATAAAAAAATATTTTGGTTCAACTCCCGGGTCGGACAAAGTGTAATTGGTTTTTTTCATCAGGAATTTCTCAGTAGCAGTCACGGAGTCTGAATTTGAGCCCGCTTCATGGCAATAGGCTTGCCCATATTACATGAGACGTTAACATAACTTTCGAAATATGGGAGTACTATGAGGAACACCTCTGCTCAACCCTTCAAGGATAACAGTCTTGATGCTATGTACTAATAATAGAAACAGTCACGACCAATGAAATGTATACACGAAGCAAACTTTTTAAAGTGAATTTGTATATTTATTAAAAACTGATTTTTTTGTTTCCTTTTTGCTGTACATATTTTGGGAGCCATACAATTACGAAATAGGTCTTAACTCAAAGTAAAAACCGTTATTTCACGAGATAATTACTTTTGTTTTTATTTTAATTTATCCTCACTCTGGGAATTTCTTGTGTATCGTGAGTGCGTTTATAAACACATGCATGCACATACACAAACAGCCAGACCCGGAACAACTACCTGTAGACCATACAAATACTTGTTCCGTGCTGGGATCAAACCCGCGACACGCAGCGCAGCAGCCTATCGCTCAGCCACTGCGCCAACCATGCCGTCGTCGATCGATTTTACTAAGTGTTTACATTTCCATGCTCGTCACTGTACATCTGTACCTCACCCTTCGGAAAAATACAGGCGTCACGTTACCTAGGCTTAAAAATACAGGCGTCACGTTACCTAGGCTTAAAAATACAGGCGTCACGTTACCTAGGCTTAAAAATACAGGCGTCACGTTACCTAGGCTTAAAAATACAGGCGTCACGTTACCTACGCTTAAAAAATATATCGCCACCAACGATTCCATCGTAGCAACACACCTTACATTACATCAAACAGCTTGTTAATTATATGTTGCTGTCGGTCTGTCTGTTAACCTAAATTGGATGGCCTGAGTGGACAGTGACATTCTAATCCCATCGCACTGATTATCACCGACGTTGATGCGAATTAGTAACTCGATAGTATGTACTAGTTATCGCATGTATTAAACGGTTGTTTAACTTTGAATCAGGCTTGGTTGTGAAATGGTTTTGATTAGTGAGCGTATTCTCTTTTGATTCTGGACGCGTAATTAATATTGGTTTTGAAACAAAATGATATGCGTTTGCGAGGGGAATTAATAACACGCATAGAAAATGTTCTGTTCATTATAATGTCCTATGAATAAATTATTTCATTTCAGTAATTTATTCCATAATCGAAAATAAGTCTCTCTACCATTCTTTTTACATTATTTGTACTATTTATTATTATCTGAGAAAACAAAATGGCTCCCTTTCAGACATTTTGACATTTTTACGCACTTATAAGCTTCACAGCCTAATTTGTTTCATCTTATCTTACTTACTATAATATTATAAATGCGAAAGTTTGTGAGGATGGATGGACGGATGGACGGATGGATGGATGGATGGATGTATCAATTTTATTCTTTCACGCAAAAAGTACTTAACGGATTTGGATGAAATTTAGTACAGATAGTTTATAACCTGGATTAACACATACTTTTATCAAAGTAGTGTGATCCCGAGGGACAATTATCGAACTCCACGCGGAGGAAACCGCGGGCATAAGCTAGTAGCTCTATAATTGGTCATCATCATCATCATCATCATCATTTCAGCCGAAAGACGACCACTGATGGACATACGCCCACCGGCCTACCCCAAGTGTCACCACATTGACCGGTCCCGTGCGACTCGCATCCAGCTGATCCCTGCAACCTTCACCAGGTCGTCGGTCCACCTAGTGGGAGGCCTTCAAACGCAGCGTCTTCCGGTTCGCGGTCGCCACTCCAGAACTTTTCGGCCTCATCGGCCATCCGTTCTGCGAGCAATGTGCCCTGCCCACTGCCACTTAAGTTTGGCTATTCTTCGGGCTACGTCGATAACCTTGGTTCTCTGGCTATAATTGGTGATGTAAATTAATTTTCAGCCTTAGATACTTTTCAAGGACTAATTTATGGTCTTAATTGTGATTTTTTGGAGTGAAACCCAAACCATCACCAGTCCCGAATTTCAGTATTCGCGTAGCCTTGCTTAAATTCGTACACTGAACCGTTCAGCGGTGCCTCGAATTTCTCAGCCGTGCAACTGTGGATACTGGTTATACTGCTCTGTGGCTTTCATTCACGGCCGAACGAAGACTTCTGGTAAGGTTCGCCCGTTGCATTTTAGGAGTGTGTGTCATTGTTGGAGTTTAAACCTTATGTCAATGTAATAGAAGTTAAACGATGGTAGCTCATGTTTTGCAATGACTGGTATATTGGTAAACCACAGACTACGTGGTGTTTTGTCGGTCAACTTTGGACTTTGTGTAGTCATTTGTTTATTGCTGAATAGATTGACCTAGATTTAAATCTTTAGCGTTACAGAATACTTGTATTCTAGATTTATTAGAATCCCTAGCTCTAGCGGCTTTTTGATCTGCCCACGTGCAATTTGTTACGAAGTCCTGACTGACTGACTGATATATCAACGCACAGCCCAAACCGCTGGTCGTAGAGACATGAAATTTGGAAAGTGTCTTTGTGAAGAGTAGGTATCCTACTAAGAAAGGATTTTTAGAAATTCCACCAGTAAGAGGGTGAAATGGGGTGTTGAATTTTCTGTGAAACTTTTTATTCTCTGAGTCGTTTTACTTGAAAATTTGTGTACTTACTCTTCAATTAAAATTATTAGACACATGTATCAGTTTTTCCAAAATCACCCCTAACCGAATCAAATAGGGCTTCGAAGCTCACGTCGTCGACGGGCGTATGGCGCGCTGTGTTGCACGGGTCGTGTGGGGCGCGGGAGTATTTACCTATTAATAAGTAGGTAGGATTTTTCTGAGGTAGACGTGTCTGTAATTATGGTTTATTCCACCGATTTTCACGTTGGCTCGTGATACGCGACATTAATATTAAATATTATGTAAAAGCATTATGTCTATAAATAGATTCCTAATAAATCATTTTATTGTCACCGGTGTCCAATTTCAAACCAAGATATTTCACGTATGTAATTTAATTGATTGATTTGCAAGTACATGTAAATCTGTGTGTACGATACATACATAGTTTACTTATTATCCCAGAAGTAAGATTCCGTGGGCAATTCCCGAACTCCACGCGGGCGAAGCTAAAAGAACTAGATGTTGCCCGTGACTTTGTTCTCATGGAAATTTTGATGTGTAGATAGCCTATTAATATTAAATCCTTTCCCAGGATACAATCTATCTTGTAACTTTCATTACGCTCCAATCAACAGTTGTTCGTTTAGGCCTGAAAATTTAACAAACAAACAGTTATTTTCGCATTTATAATATTAGTTTTTTTAATATTAGTATGGAAGTATGGATTTTACTGATATTTGAAATTTTAACAGAATCAAAATATTTATCTTCCGTTCGTTTGGCTGGTAAATACCCGTGATGAGAGTCACAAAAATCTTGGCTAAAGAAACTCACAACTTTTGCCCTGAATAACTGTTCACCTGTTATTGAAAACCATCAACCTCATCCCCTTCCGTGATCCCAATTTATTTGGGGTCGACGCAATACGCCTTTTTTCATCCATCTTTACAAGCCGTCATCCGAACGTTTACTTACTTCTAAGGAGCTCAATCCATGCGGTGCGGAACGGAGCTGAGCGAAGCGGAACGGAGCGGTGTGGATTCATTTTGTTTTTCGAGTAAGGTGCTACTGTGGTACCTTTGTATTCATAGGAACAAAGTAACAGATTAAAACAAATGCATATCGACTAAGCCACCCCACACTAAATCCAGCAATGCGTCGATAGTAGACTATGACGTTGATTTGTTAAGACTGGTAATTCTTGGGAGTTTCCGTATCTACAACCTTGACATAACCCTCATGTCTCAATATTGAGCAGAAAATACACAAGTCCAAGAAATAAACAATTAGTTGGCCGTGTACCTAAGCGCATTTTCAATCATCTTTATCATTCATTCATTCATTTTCATTTGGTGTTGAAGGAAGACTTTTGGCCGCAGGATGTGGTGTCCGCACCCACGGACAAGTTCCACTGGTCAGCTAGCACAGTGAAGTGTGAACAAGTGAAGTGCTACTAACATAGTTTTAAGTCTTATTTATTAACACAAGTTTTGTATTTACTTTATATATGTTAGTTTATAAGGTTATGGCTATGGATCATTGCAGTCTGAAATAAATTATGTTGATGTTGATGATTAAAAATAAAACATTTGCCACAATCATCCTATAATGTTCTTTTCTGTAAGTGCTCAAATAAAATATTTGTTGACCTGAAAAAAAAAAAAATAATCCTTATCGCCACGCTTTCAAAATACCTTTCATTAATTCACTTGTCCCCGAGTGTATGAAAATGAGCTGCTCACACAAAGTAGGCCACGTTTTAAATGGTTGCATTAAATAAAAACACGATACGGGCAATGCCGTCGCATTTGTATCGTACGCACGATTAAACTGTCGCTGCCGTGTACAGATACAACAAATTGTGATTCTGTTGCATGTACTGTCAACAAAATTGAATTGTGTACCACCTTAACTTGGTTTTTATTTGATTAAATTGAATTTTGCTTAAATATTGTTTGTCAAGCAACAACAAACCAGTTAGGTATCTATTTATTCTTCTTCATCCTCTCTAATTTCTGAAGGTTAGCCATCTCCTTGTGTTTTGTGAGGAAACAGCTCAGCAGCCCTCCTGATTTCGATCCATTCGCGAATGTTTATCAGCCAAGACTATTTTCTCCGGCCAACACCGCGGTTCTTCGCTAGTTTTCTCATCATTTTCAGTTGCTGTTGTTAGGTATGACTTCATACCTCTCGTGTCAAAAAAACGTGTCAGAGGTAAGTAACCTTTTTTTTTGCTTAACGTTCTGCATGAGATTGATAATATATCTAAATAAATTAATAAAGTAAAATTAGCTCTGTCAGCTGCCTATTACAGGGTTACTCTCTCACTAGGTCATCTCAGTGGAATGACAACATTTTTATTCTTCACAAGACAACTTGAATGCTTTAACGGCCTAATGGGTGATGATGATACAATTTTGCTGATAGTACCTACCAAAAATAATGGATTTGACAGTGTGGTGGTGAACGTATGGAAAGCGAGATTTTAATTGGTACCTGAAAATATGTGACTAAAATTAAAACTGATTGTCGTACTAGTTTAAAATTGGGAATAGATTTTTTTTTTTAATTTGTTCATTTATACAGAGATGTACTTAAGAATACTGCCTCGTTGGTCTAGTGGTCGCAAGCACGACTGCTGAGCTCCTGGGTTCGATTCGGGTCGGACGAAGGGTTTTTCTATCAGGAATTTCTCAGTAGCAGCCACGGAGTCTGGATTTGCGCCCGGTTGATGGCAATAGGCTCGCCCCCTATTACACGGGACTTAAACATAACTGGCGAAATGTGGGTGTACCTCTGTCTAACCATTCGGGGATTACAGGCGTGATGTTATCATCATCATCATCTTCCTGCCCTTGTCCCATTTTATTAGGGGTCGGCGCAACACGTTTTCTTCTTCCATTCTCCCCTGTCAGACGTCACAGCATCATTTACTCCTTTCTCTTTCATATCAGTCGTCACACAATCCATCTATCACACACACACATCTATTACATGATTATCTTCCTTATATTGCGTGATGTTATGTTGAGTTCTTAATTAATTTCTGGGCTTTTTAGTTAAAGTAAGCTCTTGATTAACTGTCAATATGTAAATCATCAGTTGCAAAAAGGATAATAAATATTAAAATTAAATCCCGCATTAATCCCTTTGAGATTTCCTTTTAACGTATAGCAACATGATGGTTTTATTTCAGTCAGACCCACTCGATACACGTGCTGAAAAGTATCGATTTTTAACCATTTTCTTTCGTGGTTTGAAAGCTACAAATGTTAGAAGATGATCATAATAACTGGCGTCGCTATTACATGTCGATCCACTTTTTGTGACTGCCTCTTTGGTCTGCTGAGCATGAGGCTCTGGGTTTGATTCCCAGGTCGAGAACAGTATTATTGTGTTTTTTCCATCTGGAGTTTCTCAGTAGAAGCCAAGGCGCTAGGGTTTGTGCCCGGTTGATGGCAATAGGCTTGCTCCCTATCATATGGGACTATAACACAAGTGGCGCAATCTGGGTATACTATTTGATAAACGTATGCCCAATGCTTTGAGAATTATAGATGCGATGTTATGTTATTTTATGTTGACAATCGAAAAACGAATAGCAACATTGTCATTGTGCTCCGTATTATCAATTGTTGAGATTGTGTATATTTTTTTGAATAAGATTGCTCACACAACTCAGTACACATAGGTAAATAAAAAAATAAATAAAGATCTCCAAAGAGGTGAGCAAAGCTTCATCTCCCGTGGATTATATTGTAATGGAAATCTATTATCTTTTTCTTTGACGGCGCTTTCTTTTATCATGGAAAATTGAATAATAACTTACACATTAATTTCCTTTGTCATTAATTTCCGTTATATTAACTTTCACATTATTAAATATTCCCTATGAATATTATTCTAAACGGACGATAACTTTATATAGGCTTCGTCAAGATTTTGAGAATATATTACTACCCTAGAAGACCAATATTATTACTACCTACCTATCTCTAAAATAAAATATTCTTTGATAATTTAGTCTTTGCTGGAACATAAAATTGAGTCTTTGAATTCATGTTATTTTGAATACAAAGAAATAGAAATCATTTTTTTGCATAGAAAATTATTCTGGGCTGGTATTACTTGTTTATTTTACAAATAACTTAAAATAGTATCATAATGATGCAGACAAATTCCTTGAATTGTTTTCCAGTGAGTCGAACATTTTTTTCACTTTCAACAACGAATTCTTTTGTATATTCATAGCGTTCAGTACAATACCTCATGAAAAACCTCACCAAAAAATAACTCATGTTTTGTATTTTGACTTTGCGCGTTTGACTGTATCATATTCATAAAAAGTTTTTACGTACAATTATTTTCTGCAAATGTAATCCCATCTTGCTTGCATACCTAGGGTTACCATTTCCGAGTTTGAAATATCCTGACCAAAAATTAGATACTTGAAACAAAAAAGTCCGGAAATTTTATTTTTGAATGTCTCTTTTTCAGTAGATACACATATTTTTCTATTTTATAAAAAAAACCTCTTTCGTCAAAAAGTGCGGACACTTTACAAGGCCGGAAAAAGCACGGATGGAGAGGTCCGGACAAAAGACAAATGATAATCCTATGCACACCAAACTCTTTGACTTATTGTACATGACATGCCTATAATGTTCATTTATTTCCAACGTCTCTTGGACCATGTGAAAGTAATGAGTTCACCTGCATCGCCATTATAAGATAATTACTTCATAAAGGCATAGCATTCTGGTTTAATGAGCTCTTTGAATTAGAATGAGCTGAAAATGACAGGGTTTGTTCTATTATTTAGGAGCTAGAGTGCAGTTTGCAAAAGCAACAATTGTTGGACTAGGTTTCTAAAGTTTGAAATTATAAATAATGATACAATTAGAAGTGATCACCATTCTCCTGCCCGTATGTCAATTTATTTGGTGTCGGCGCTGGATCTCTTTTTCTTCTATACTTTTCTATTACTCTCATCTCATGATCCTTTCTAACCACAACATCTTTCACACAGTACATCCATTCTGTATTCCTCTGCTCTTATAGCAATCACATGCGTACTCAAAACTTTCCTCACAACATTTTCCTTACTCCGCTGCGTCACATGCCGCCCATACCACGCCAACCGATTACCACGCAACTATACAGTCCCCGGCGCCAGTTTCAGACTTCCTCTCTTCTTTTTCTTTCATTTCATAAGTTATCTATTCGGGTAAAACCACACATCCCCCTTAGCATTCTCATCTCAGCCACATGCTGCCTTTCATTCATCCCTTTCGTGGCCCAACATTCTTTTCCATACAACTTACGTCTTGCTATTGTTTTATGTAAATTAAGTTTACTCTTTTTTTTATCAGCCTGCTCTGTCCCACTGCTGGGCAAAGGCCTCCCCCATGGCTTTCCAATCCTGCTTACAATTTGCCCTCTCTGACCAATCCGTTAAGAATGAGGCCAGATCACGCCAGCGTTTCTTGGTTTACTCTTAAAGCCATTAAATTAATACTCAAAACTTTCCTCACGATATTTTCAGCATCACCGGTCTGACATGAATGCTGAAATGGACCTTTTTGGCGCAGCCGTGAGGCACACAGCACATAAATTTTCTCTTTTTTAATACTATTTTTTTATTAATTTTTAATTTATTTTTAATTTTGTTTCTTTTTTTTTTCTTTATTCTGTGTGTTTGATGAACTGACGTCAAATAAACTTTATTCTTTCTTTCTTTCTTTCTATTTTCCCCATTCCTCCGCATCATATGGCTTGCCATGACAATCGATTACCAAGCAACCTTTCAGCCACCAGTCCCACTTTCAGACTTCACTTTCACACAATAGGAATTGCCAAGAATACTGATATTGTTAGCTTTCGTCATCCCACTGCTGGGCGAAGGCCTCTCCCCATGACTTCCAGTTGTTTGGATCCAGGACTAAGAATAATAAATAAATAATTTAATAATTACGTGTCATTATTAATTGTACGTTTGTTATAACCATAATAATTACTATGTTGCTGAGGAACTGATTTAATAGTATGCCTTCTCTGTTAGTGGAATTCTTGCTTGGAACAATGTAGAATGCGTTTGCAGTAATTAATTCCGTGCCACAATACAGTTCTCAGAGAGTGTAATTATGGAATTATAACCTAATTAGAACGAGAATTAATCAACGTGTTGCAGTAACTTGGTTTATGACATTTCATATAGAAGGTTGGGCAATTCCTGTATAATTAAAAATGTTCTAATGTCAGGCTCAATCTGTCAAAAATATCTCGAAATTTTTTACTAGTTTTAGATATTGACGATCTCTGAAATGAGATAGCGACTAGATTTTGAATATAGATTTTGAATCGGACTGTCATAATTACTCACCCGGGTTTTGTTTTTGTTTTGAAGGGTGAAAACGAAATTTGTTATTTGTGCCTTAGCACTAGATTCTCGCGTAGGTATTAAGATTCATTTTCGAATTAAGTTTTGGAAAATATTTTTACACACATTTTAACTCACCATTTTTTTCCACAAGGGTAGCCAGAAATCACAGACTACCTGCTAAGTTTACGTTTTTACATAACATTCCTTTCGCTTTGTCCACGGTCAATATCTAGTCAAACACGCACGCCGGTTGCGAGTAAGTACTTTTTTGTTTTTTTCCTAACCTGCTCTGTCCCACACCTGCACGCGTAGCATGATCACCGCAGAAATGGCTTTTGTCGACGGAAGAATCGACAAAATGACAGATCAACAAAAGAAATCTCTAATTCTGTCGATTTTTTCGTCGACAAAACCCATTTCAACGGTGGTCTTGCTACGGGTGCAGGAAAAGACGTCCCTACTCTCCTTTAATTTCTCGCGACCTGCGTGTCCGTTTTTTTGCAGGTATTTATTACCTGTAAAATATTGATTTGTATAATTCGATTACGTTAAGATAAGATAAAGTATTTGACAATTGAAAAGGTCGCCTGTCTCGGTATTCTTATATACTTCCTACGCTTAACATTACGCATCATTGAATATCTTTTCTCCCAATATCGACGTGGGGCGAAGACATCGCAATTAATTAACGAAATAGCTCACGACTGTTGATGCCTTCTAATCAGTTTAATTTAATTTTCAGAACCTTTTTAGATATTTAGGGATGAAATGGTGAATACCTAATTCTGATTTAAGAGAGATCATTTAGTACAATTTTAATTACTATAGACAAGTTTGTTTTCAAATATTCATTGAACATTTAGTTATAACAGACCTTTTCAACAGTTTAATAGTAAAGAATATTCGAGCAAGAAATTGAAACTACTAAGAATTGTACAGTTGAAACGATTGTACACAAAATTTGAGAGAAACTAATCAGCGGTATATTGGACGAAAATGAAAACAAATTACAAATTATTAACTTAAATAGTACGAGTTCGAAGTACTGTTTCAGTAAACTTACTACCATCCGTCTATATCTAATATTGAGTTAACAGCAAATGCACTATTAATTTAGTTTTTAATTTTTTTTTTAGGTCGACCAGTGCGACCTTAAAAAGAAAATCGGAACTTTTATAATCTCACTCTTTTGTCCGTTTGTGATAGATGTTTTTCTCTAGATTTATGTGTGCCATGTAGGGATTTGAATGTTGACATAAAGGTAGGACTCGATGATTTTCCACATAGATCTGGTGGGTGGCATCGAGAGGTAGGTAATAAAGAAAACATATTAGTTTCGCAAACAATCTCTTCACAGATATTACCTGCCGGTTATTTTGTAGTTAGCAACATTATTCGGCAGCAACACAACTCCAAGCTAAAAATAAAATAAACAATAACAAAGACTTACCTATAGCGGACATTGAATAATATTTCAGGGAAATCAGGACAGGCTGCTTCGATCCCACATTCGCTGTGAAAGGTTAAGATAACAAAAGTTCCCGTTGAACTCGAAACACCTACAGGCTTGTATCAAGTTGTTGAGATAGTAAACTTTCTAACAAGTCGGCTCTAAACAATAAATTAAACAGTTTCTGTTATAGATGAATAATAATTTGGCTCGTTTGATTAAAAATAAATTGAAGCCTTAGTTCTTGATTAAAAATAATAAATACGAGAAAACTCATGATGGTTTTCTTACTCAACATAATCATTCTTACCGTTATTCTAATTTATTTGTGGTTGGCGCAGCATGTCTTCTTCCGTACTTCTCTATTACTCGTTTTCTCACCAGTCACCTCCTTTCTAGCCACATCATCTCTCCCACAGTCCATCGTCGCTTCTTGGTCTTCCTCTATTCTCTATCTACATTCATACTCTGCATTCTCCTCACTACATTTTCCCTTTTCTTTTTTTCTTTGTATGTCCCACTGCTGGGCAAAGGTCTTCCCCATATCCTTCCAGGTACTCTTCTCCTGCGCCACCTCGAACCAGCCTTCGTGATTTGATTTTTGATTCGTGCCTTTACTTACTCTTACAAAAAATAACTTTACAAGTATTTTTCCTGTAATTCAGGAAGGTTTTATTTTAAACCTTGCCCCACGCTGGTTTCTCCTGTATAGTGAATGCGTTTACAAACATTTAAAGTCACATACACAAACAGTTAGACCTGGAACAACTAAGTGTAGGCCATACAAGTACATATTTGTTCCGTGCGGGAATCATACCCGCTACACGCAGCGCAGCAGCCAATCATTCAACCACTGCGCCAATGGTGCCATTTAAGCAGAGATGTATCGAGCTACACGGGGCCAGTTAAAATCTTAATTATAACATGGAACTTATCCCATGTTATAGGAGTGACCCCAATACCAGCAAGTGGACTCAAATCCAGACTCCATACATCATGGGTTTCCATAAAACGAAGTCCACCGGTACGTTAAAAAGTGTCTGGTGGACTGTGAAGAGCAGATACTAAAACCCAAGATAGAATAGAGGAAAACAAGTTGGTGGGCGGATAATATAGCCCAAAAATTTGAATTTTATTTTAATTGAATACAGCTGAATGAGCCTTTGTGCTATGAAAGATATTCATACAGTCTACTATGTGTTTAATCTAATGTAATTTAATGTTGTGTGTGTGGTTTAGTGTGTGTATGTGTGTGGACTGCCTCGTTGGTCTAGTATTCGCAAGCGCGACTGCAGAGCATGAGGTCCTGGGTTAGATTCCATGGTCGGGCAAAGTGTTATCGAGTTTTTCCATCAGGAATTTCTCAGTAGCAGCCACGGTGTCTGGATTTACGCCCGGTTGATGGCATTAGGCTCACCCCCTATTACATAAGACAGGTACACCTCTGCTTAACCCTTCGGGGATTACAGGCGTGATGTTATGTTATGTTAATTTAATTATTAATTATTATTATTTATTTTAATTTATTTATTAGATTAAACAATACCGGTACACTCGCACTCAAAACGCAAGTAAACCGTAAACGCATCAGCCTGCACACATCGAGCGCACGCCACGCTGCCACCAAGGTTTATTAAATCGTACAGCGACGCTTAGGCCGGTTCCAGTGACTCACCGACCGTTGGAGCGTGTGGAAAGTCATTTCACGTTATAAAGCTGCATCGACCATACGAACGAACGCGTTGTGTACGTCGGTCGATCGTCGTGTTACGCAAATAATAAAGACCGGTGAAGGTTTTATATGAAAGTCTTGTACTTGTTAACGGTCAAAAATGCATGAACTGACGGTCGGTCAATGTGTATCATCAGGGCCGACGATCGGTAAGACACTGTAACCGGCATAAAGCCTATGGCTTATTGGCCAATATAAGTTTTTGAAATCTCTAACGCTTTCGGTTGACTGAGAGAAAAACTCAACTTCACTCGATAGCCGAAGTGTAGTACTATTGATAGAACTTGATTTGTCCATGCTTCGATTGATGGAACTACCCTTGGTCCTACTAGTAGAACTACACGGTTCAACCACAGGCAATAAATGTTTTTTTTTTATACCAAACTTGTATTTTTATGGTTCTCTGTTGCTGTCTATAGATTAACTGCAATAGAAAGATGCGGTAACGAAAAAAAAAACTGAAGGAATAGACAATTCTCTCGATACTTCTATTAGGGACCGACAATTGTAACCAACTTGTCTCCCGACAGATCGTGACGTCAGTAGGGCGTTTAAAGCGTAGTTGCGCTCGATGTAAATACAGAACGCTTAATTTCTACGGATTTGCTGAGAAACGAACACGGGAATCATGTGTGAACTGCAGTTGTTCGCTAGTATTAGTTTTCGAAGAGCTTTGCAAATGCAGCGGTTGACTACAAACGTGTTCCTTCAAATACGAAATTCTTGTGTAGGTAAAGGGACTGTATGATTAACTACCTACAGTACGTTCGATGTATTATTTATGAGGAAAATAATATTTGGACTGCGTCGTTGGTCTAGTGGACTGCTGAACACGAGGGGTTCGATTCCCTGGTCGGGACGGTTTTCTTATAAATATAAAAATACTATTACTTAGACAGGAAACGGGATATTTACCATGTTTACTATTTTTGACGAGTTCCCGATATTTCGGCGCTGTTGCAAGCACCATGATCACGGATAAACTGAAGTTATTGCGGGTGGGTGTTTATGAGCAGACAAATCGGTCTACCCTCTTTCATAAAAATACTAGCAAATTTTCAGTATCAGCCACGGAGTCTGGATTTGTATCCGGTTGATGGCAATAGGCTCCCCCCCCCTATATCATTAGAACTGTAACATAACTCTTGAAATGTGGGTGTACTTGTTAGGTACACCATTGCCTAACCCTTCGGGTATTAGAAGGCATAATGTTATGTTATGAAAATAATATTGTTGTTAACTATTATTGTGGTTTAACTTTTTTTATACTGTTGTTGATGCCCACAGATACTTCACCCCTGATTTTACCTGACAATTATAATCCTTACTCTCGTTGTTATAAGGTTGCAAAGAAGTGGACATCAAAATACACTTCCACTTATATCATTCGTACAATTTTCAACAAACAACTCCACAAATACATTTCTGTGACACGTTTCCAGAGTAGTAGCATTTGTTTAGTAGCACCAAGCATTGAATGAACGCACCCACCCGTGCATATTGTTCCTTTTGACTTGCAACCTTATTGGCGTACCGCGTTTGTATAAAATGTTTACTCTGTATTAGTTCACAATACCGTGTTGTTTTTTGAATTTTATGCAGGTTAGATATTTTCACTACCAGTAGCGAAGGGTCAATTTTTGTAAGAGGTAAACCGGAGCACATATCTTTAATGTGATTATTTTATTTGTCTATAGAATTCTGACTGTGCCTTTTTTCAAAGGGAAGCCGGTAGGAATCGAGTTCTATGGAACCTTCGCCACTGATCGCTACGATAGATCGTGGTGGAGCAAAATGGAATTGAGTGAACTGTATAAACCCCCCCCAACCCCCACCCCTGGAGCTATCTTACTGCACTCGAGGTCGTAAGTATTCATGCTGAGCTTTATAGGTCCTGGGTTCTTTTTCAAGTAGCTGCAGGGCTAGGGAAGCCTGGTCTAGGTGCTCCTAGATACTAACCAAGGTTGGTTAGAATCTCTGCAAGCATGGCACTGCAGACTGAAAACAGTTTTTATGCCAAGCTTTTCGTTTGAACTCAATGGAGAAGACTTAAAAAACATGAATCAGCAAATGCATCAGGTTTATAATCTTCTTCTTCTTTTGGTGCTTCTCTACTTACTGTGGCCATCAACTCTGAATATTTCTCGTCTCTTTTTACTTCTTGTCTTTTGCGAGGTGGAATAGGTGAATAATGGTCCAACCAAACGTCATAACTATTTTACACTGTTGGAGTGGTGGAATGTTAATAAATTAGGTCGGTGGTAATTTCTTGAGTATGTTAAATATTTATAAAATAACTTTTACAAAATTTAAAATCTTGAACGTGTTACGAAGAAAAAACAAGCGACGCCATGCCGTCATGGCGTCGCTTGCATACGCATAAATTATCAAAAATAAAAAACTTACTAATAAAGATGACATTTACCACAGATTACAACATACAAAAACAAAGAAACACACCAAAAATAAACAAAACGAATAAACAAGGACAAAATATTCCACTAGGATTATTCTCCCGCCAATTTATTCCGCCATGACATCAACGTAACTGAAGGGATCCTGAAACATTTAAACATTTTTTTTCTCGAATGATCTGAGAGGAAATTACTTTGCCCGTTTAGTGGCTACTTGACTGTCACCGGAGCGACTAGCGACTCCTTCATTTCCTGTCTTCAATATAGAGATCATTCTTTTGTGAAATATTATTTTAACTTTACTTTTATTAACGAAGCTGAAATATGGTTTGCGTTTGCTGTTTTAAAGGGTAGATATTTTTGTAATTTCATTGACTTATATTTGAAAACTGAGAAACCATTTTTAATGCACAAAGCCACACAAGATTCCCAAGATATCAATACATATAATAAAATTGTAACAGGCCGATGTATGTACATTAAAGGTATTGAAAAAAAAATATATGAGGGGTTCTTTATTAGAGCAACAGAAGTCAAAGCAACAGCTTTTAGTATTTTTCATTAGCATCACGCAAAAACTACTGCATGGATTTGAACGCAGTTTTCACAGCTCTACTACTAGATGCTTAAATAAATTAATTACTATACTAGATATAGTTTTGGACCCGATATGTAGCGCCGTGCGAAGCAAGGGCGGGTCGCTAGTTATAGATTTGAAATTAATTGCCTCTCATTATTCAGCACATGAACATTTAACCCTGATTACTGATTGACATTTGCTTCAGTTAAGTAGCGAGCTGTCCGAGTTGCCTCGATCGTAAAGCAAGAATCAGGTAGAAGCCACTTACCTCTGACATGGTGGTCAAATGTAAAGAGAGACCTATTAAGCCTAAATTGATGACCCAAGTTTTGGTGTAGCAAAGTGAGGAGAGGCAACCCAAAATAATAGGGATATAGAAGGGCAGAGAACATAGACTCTTGAGTTCCTAGACGATTGTACGTGACCCTTCACAATGAAAAACTGACACTATTTGACTGATGTTTTGACAAATTTAGCTACTTGAACTAAGTTTATTTCAAAATATCTGATGCAGATGTACATACACAAACCAACCAAGAGCCGCTGATTTACTATCCAAAGACTTGATCATTATTTCAGAAGGAGGCAGAGTAACCTTATTGGAATATCCTAAATCTACTAAAATTAAGTTACAATATCTATTACCTTTTTACTTCAATTACTTGTAAATGTCAGGGAAAACTACTTGCCTGTGTAGAAATAGCGCGTTTATAAAGGTCACGAAGATTTGTAACCTAAAATATTGGTTTTTGGTAAAATAACATAAGTATATTAGAGAAAGTTTGAAAGTTGCACCAGTTACAGAAATGTTAAAAGGGAATCGACTGTCTTGGTAAGGGCATGTGAAGAGGAGGGGCGAATCGCATGTGACTAAAAGAGTGATGAATAGAAATGTTGATGGATGGAGAGAGAGAGGATGCCCAAAGAAAAGATGGATGGATTGTGTGAGGAATGATATGAAGGAAAAAGGAGTAAATGATAACGTGACGATTGATAGGGGAGAATGGAAGAAAAAAACATGTTACACTGACCCCAAGTAACCTGGCACAAGAGCAGAAAGATGATGATGAAGTGTATTAAAAAAATATATGCACATAGATATCGTTGAAGAATATCTGGTTTTATCACAAACAGTTTCAGTTTATTTTAGAATATCCAGCTTCCAACATCCTGCATTGGTTTACTTGTTAATAGAATAACACTGCTCTTCCGCTACACAGAATATTGAACTTGGTTCTCGTTCAAACAGCGGCCATTTTAGTCCCAGTTCATACTGGGAGTTTTAAAATAACTCTGTGGACGTTTCCGTGTGTAAATAATATATTAATTTTGGCTTGAATGTTAGTTCATTTATTTTCATTTAATTTGAACTTTCTATTGATCAACTTGATTTAATATTTTGTTATATAAAAGATACCACCAAAAGCGGTGCTGGTAGCTTCTTTGTCAGACACTGTCAATCATCAAGAGGTATAAAATCTTATATCAAGAGGTATGTCAATAAATCATTTTTATGCGGCGCCTTCTACCTGCTTCTTTTGACATTTAACTCTTGACCTTATTTCATACTTCGTGCTCTTCGATCTTACTCCTTGTTATGGTTGATTTAATACTGCCCTGGCCCCTTTTAAGTTTTTCTAAAATCCGTTCATCCTTCATAATTTTGTTTATGGATGTATCAGTAAAAAAGTTTGATAGGAGATACAGTGGCATTCGATTCGAAATAAAATGGATACCTAGTTGAATAACAAAAAAAAAAAAAAATAATAAATAAATAAAAAAAATAGTGACGAAAACCTTTTGAAATAATGCTGATATTATTTTTCAACCATATTATCCTGAGGCAGCATTTATTCCATTTCATTTGTAGGTTATTTTAAAGTGACAAAGTTCAGTAGTATTACAGTCGACATAGGACTGTATTACTGAACTTTGAAAAATTAAATTCCTCTGTATAGACTACATTTTAGTGTTTTACGTTAATAGAGTCAACAACAACATAATTACGTAAATTATTTTGCTGTATGAAACATTTCATACAGAAAAATAATTCATACGGCTCTTTCTGCCTACCCCTATGGGAAAAAGCGTGAGCTTATGTATGTTTGTATTTTAATGATTTTTACTGTCTTTTTTTGAAGATATCTTTGACACATATTACCTTAGAAAACGTATTCACCATGGGCTCACTCATTGGTTACTTTACTGCAGGAAACGTCTACAGACGTTTTGTAACTTTATTTAAAAATATTCTCATCCCCTATTTAATTCCTTAAGAAGATATTTTATTTAGTTCTCATCTCCGTTGTCATGGTGAGTTCTGCAAAACTACGACTAGTCATAGTAGTTTTGGCTGTGCGTTGTCTCCAATGAATTTAAGATTGTTTAGATTAAGGTTGCTAATTTGTAGCAGCAGCCACGGACTCTGGATTTATGCTTGGATGATGGCAATAGGCTCGCCCACTATTACAAGGGCTTAAACAGAACTGAAAAATAATGTGGGTGTACTATTAGTACGCCTCTGCCTAACCCTTAGGGGATTACAGGCGTAATGTAATGTCATTGGCGACGAAGTGCACGGATTCATGACATACGAGTATTATGCGTTTACAAAGTGGGAACGTGCGAAACAGGTTTATGTTTCTATGCGTCCGTTTAATTTATTTAGGTTTCTTGTTTTTTTTTTTGTTGATGTTTTTTTTTTATTATTTTTCCTATGTACCTACGTATATTATTACTATACACAGATTAGTTCTATTTAAGTATCTATTCATGCATACCTACACTTACCTAATTAGAAACAAAACTGTTTTATGTCCTTCACATCACCATCTCAGGTCCAGTTGAAAACCAGCGTTGAGCCTAGCTGCTCGGCAGTTTGCTGAACTGGGCCTATTTGGCGCAGCCGTGAGCCGTGATATGATCTCTTTTTTATTTTTGTTTAGTTTTAACTTTTTTATAGTGTAAATTTAAATTATTTTTATTTGTTTGTTGTGTGTACTTGTGGAATGTGCCAAATAAATATGTTTTCTTTCTTTCTTTCATTATAAAGTACCTTTACCTTTCCTATTTTAGAATTGAGGAAAGCAAACATTGATTACACGTGTAAAGTTTTTAACCGTAGTAACCGGTAGTAACCGTGCCATGAAAATGAAATTAAAAGGTAGTTACGTGCGTAGGAGTATCAATATTCTAAAAATAATTTAAGTATTGTAGGCGTAATGTAAAAGGTGCTGAAGGACCACTTTAAATATTACTAGCTACTAAATATTACCTTTAAAAGACGTGTTGTAATTTGATTAAACGTTTATATTTAGCTAATTCGATTCCCAGGTCGGGCAAAAGTGTTACTGGGTTTGTCCATCAGGAATTTCTCAGTAGCAGCCACGGAGTTTGGATTTATGCCCGGTTGATGGCAATAGGATTGCCCCCTATTACATGGGACTTAAACATAACTGGCGAAATGTGGGTGTACTATATTAGGGACACCTCTGTCTAACTGTTCGGAGATTACATGGTTGATGTTATGTTTATAGCTAATGTTAGCCCATTTCTCTCTTTAAGCAAACTTTTTATAAAAAGAAGTTATATTTAGTTTGTCCTGGCTCTACTTCTTTATAATTTTTAGGCGCTGGTTATTATTTATAAGCCTTTGTGTTTAATCTACAAATTCATGAAGTCAGATTCTCAGAAAAAATGGACTCTTTTATATATCAAAGATATTTTTTGTATCTACTAAACCGGTTAGATTAAACTGGAACAAGTAACATTCGACTGAAAATTACGTTGGTGGAAAAGTCAAAAATGATTTGAGCTTGATTAGTGTATTGTCAAAAAGTTTATTAATATGTCAATAAAATTCTGTCGACAATTGTTGTAGAAATACGAAATGCTATGAAAGCGGTTGTCTATGTTACCAACGCATATTTACTCATATCTTCTAGAATTTAAGACACACACTACCCCACACACATACACACTCACTCACACAAACCACAGCACACACCAAAAACATACACGCAATTCCTCCTTTTGTTTATCTTATCATTTATCTTTTTATTTTTGTAAAGTTTTTTAACATGAGTTCATCATCACAGATCACATCATCATCATCATCATCATTTCAACCGAAAGACGTCCACTGCTGGACATAGACCTCCCCCAAGTGTCACCAAATTGACCGGTCCCGTGCGACTCGCATCCAGCGGATCCCTGTAACCTTCACCAGGTCATCGGTCCACCTAGTGGGAGGCCTTTCAACGCAGCGTCTTCCGGTTCGCGCTCACCACTCCAGAACTTTTCGGCCCCATCGGCCATCCGAGTACTACACGCCCCCTAAGTATTGTCAATGTTTAAAAAATCACAAAGTATAACACGTGAACAAACACAAATCGCCGACATTTCCTAACTGAGTGATCCTTAAGAAGAAATGCAGAAACTAACGCTCGTGTCTAAAATAAAATGTAGTATAGAATATTATGAGTAGTATGAGTCTAAAAATACAGCAAATGTAATGAAAAAACACAGAACAGCCAATTTAAATCATTCATCGGATCACCAAAAGATTCAACAGACCAATTGAAATCCTGACGACAGTTAACAAAAGTTAATAAAAATTGCAAGCCGAATCAGTTTTCACTTCGATGAACTTCGGTAAAGTCGATCGTGTGCATACACCTTAACCGAAATTGAAGGTTTTAATTTCAGGAAACGATACCGTAGTTTGGCGTGTGTGTGGCTTTACCTGTGCAGTATAAAATCGATTCATTTTGGTCGGACGTATTGGAACTTTTAATTGGGCTTCTTTCTCGAAGCATGTTGTTTGTCTAGAGTTATTGGGGTAAGCGGAGTAGTAGGTTAGATTTAGTTGGTAGAGTGATTTTTCAACGAAGTTAAAAGTCATAGGTCTCAAGTTCGAACCCAAAACATGAACCTCTGATTTTTCGGATTCATATTCATGAAGGATATGATTAATCTAAATTAATTAATCTTAATCTAAACATCGTGAGGAAGCCAGCATTCCTGAGAGATATTTCTCGACGGCATCTATAGCCAAGTCAGAGGCCCATGGAGGCACTTAGGCACTAACCACACGAAAAAAGAAAGAAGAATCGAAGATCGAAGTTAAAAAATGGGTTTACTTTTTTTTGTCAAAAAGCTAATGATCATTATAATTCAGCCTGTCTTGGCTCATGCTCTGCTGGGTAAACGGAAAGGGAGGCTCATTTTACACGCAAGTCGATCCAGCGCCTTTTTAGACAAATCCAGCTAGGATACAGATGTGAAGCTCATAAAAAAGCACATAAAACGGTGATCGAAAAATAAATACTTTTATGAAAGTTTTCTACATTATTAATTATATAACCTCATACTTCTTCTTCTTAAGAAGAAGACCTACATACTAAAATACAATTTATTAATTTAATTTAATTAATTTAATTTTCATTGTAGTTAATAATTTCATTAACGTTTGCATGCCTAATGTAAGGTAGATTGTACAAGGCTCACCCATCTTTTTTTCACATCTTATTTTATGTACCTGCAATCTATGCAAATAAATCTTACTTTACTTACTTACTTTACTTTACACCTTCGTCGTAATTATGAAATAGTCACACGAATCATTCTAGGAGTATACGAATATTTCCAAATACTGTGTCCAAAACCGGTGTAACTACCAAGTTAACTTGTTTGACGAATTTGAATCGTGCGGGTGACCCTAACTTTATTACTTCGCTATCGCGCTACGACCCGCTACGCTGCTACGCTGCTACGCCGTAGCCGTTCAAATGTATGTAATGAAATATGCGAATGATAGATGATAGGACTGCGCCAACTTTGTAGCAGGTATGTTATTTATCAACGAATGTAAATATGATAGTGGTAACAGACTTGCTGTTGTTGCTACAACACTTAAAAATTACGACACTTAAAATTTGGTCCAAAATTTCTTCGTTTTTTTTTATAACTATTGATTTCCAATTTATATGTATGGGCTTTATGACAATAAATTACTTATTTTCTCTCATGATAATTAACATGCAAAAAAAAAACATCCAAAAGAACACTCCATGTAAACTACATGTAAGTATTCAGCTGCAGCCGGTTAGACTGGAAGCCGACCCAAAAACATAGTTGGGAAAAGGCTAGGCAGATAATGATGATAATCACAGTAAAATTATTACCACATAAAAAGAAATTGGTGTCTGGTGTTTATTTTAGGTAAAACCTGTGTTACAGATCACTAGGCCAACCCTCCGTAAGACTTAGAGGCAACAAAATAATCGTCTGATTACCAGAAACGTATTTTTTGAAGACTATACATTATTATTGGTTACTTTCAAAACTCATCGCCAAATATTGGCTCCGAGCCTAACTAGTCACAACACAATAGCAAAAGCAAACACAGCTCAAAATAACGAAACTTGCCGCCAGACTCCTCAACATTTGTAGGACCTACCGCACACTGCATAGTAGGTACGAGACCGAAAGTTAGACGGAACAGCTAAGACACTCGGTCTTTGAGCAAACACGGACTCAGCTTCTTTGTAAAATTTAAGAAGATTCGCACGCCTACTGTGTGCCTTCTATGCAAAGATTTAAATCTCTAGATCAACCGCGTAAAAAAATAATCGTTACGTTTCTACTTCATCGATATTTGAAAGTTTCGTCTCACTCACTCATATTAAAAAATCATATTGATCGTGCCAAGCGGAAAATGTGAACTCACTCCTCTTAGTGTAATCACTTTTTCTCGCGAACTGAGGACTAGAGCACATCATTTTTTTATTTCTTTACTAGCCACTATTATCCCATTCCGGGGCAAAGGCCCCATTCCTTCCACTACTCTCGATTGTGTGTTCGCCCATCCACAGCGTCCCGCCTCGATCTGCCGCGATCCCTCTAGCTGTCTCAGGGCTCCAGTCTTGTGATATTCGGGCCTTCATCTAACGATTTAAATCTTTGCTTCTATGTGCCTACTCGGTCTTGTGCATACAGTTTGTTCATGCCGACTGTGTTAGATCGTTCAAATAGGTTTGAAGATTACCTGCCTGTACGTCTTTAGACGACGTACTGTGACACTGAGTTGAGAAATGGAGTAATTAACTTAGTTATTCTGTTAATAGTTAAGAAAAACGTTAATAGTAAAAGACGGGTTAACTTTCTATCTATACAAATGAATAAAAATTGAAGTGTCTGTACGAATTTCAAAATAAAAAAACAGTATTTGTAACATTTTGTCCGTCCGTTTGTTTGTTCCAGCTAATCTCCGAAACGGCTGGACCGATTTTGAAGTGATTTTCACTGGTAGATAGCTGATGTTATAAGGAATGACTAAGTAACTTTGTTTTTTAAATATAGTTCTGTGGAAAAATCAAATTCCGATTCAAATAGGGAAAGTTGTATTTTTATAATAACTTCACGCGGACGAATATAACAGGTATTTATTAATCAACAAGGCAACAGCTATTTATTAAAAAGACTGGTTGACTTTGTATATTTAATATGAAAAGTAAAACAAATTCGTAGTTACACTCAATTACAGTAAAAATTACAGTGTCGTCAGCAGTTAGCGTGTTTCCCAGTAACTGGTTTGTATACGTGAGAAAGGTAAATGATTAAAAAAGAGAAGCCGGATGATGATAATCTGCCGGAGGTGATGATGGGGTCGGCTTCCATTAGTCCCTCCATGTAAAATATTAGTGTTCAGCTACAACACTGCTGTTCGGTTAGACTAAACGCCGAGCTCAACAAAATTGGGCACAGGATAGGCAGATGATAAGAGTATATCATAGTCAAGTCTTTGAAAACTTTAGAAAAAAACGTTAAAATAACAGATTTACAAATTCCTTGAAATTTTTGCCAATATTTATACAACAAACTAGTTTAGAATTAGGTTTATACGTTATTTTTTTAGATAGATGCTCATCAATATTCCTTGGAGACTACTAGAAAAATCACTCGATTTCTTAACCATATTCAATAGACAATATAGACATGTCTTCGAAGAGTTCTGGTGAACTATCGACTGTTCCAAGAAACAATTTAATAATTTTAGCTCGAGAGAGATCTTGAGAACACGATATCATTATAGGTAGGCTCTAGCCGTTGAGATCCAAGGGCCCTTACACCCACATACAATGACACTCTGTTCAAGAGCTCCAACGGAGAAAAATGAAATCGTTTTGTATTTATAGGTTTTTTTTTTCGGGTTGAATTGTTTTATGATGTTAAGGGGGTCGGTGTTTTTTGATATAATTAATGTTATGAAAATGACCTAGAACGAGTTATAAAATCCCTAGTTTATTCATCTATATAAATAAATAAAATTGAAGTGTCTGTTTATCTCTTAACCATTTGCAGGCCCAGGTTGGCTGCTGTCTAAATAATCTGGCTAAATGGGGTATCGTCGACCCGTCCCAAATACAATGTCAGTGTGGAGCCCCTCTGCAGGATATGCCCCACCTCCTTTCTTGCCCATCCTGCACAGCCACCTGCACCTTCCAGGATTTAAACAAAGCCAACGAAAGATGGCTACATACTGGTCGAGTATTATTTGAGTCTATTGACACGCAAAGAAGAAGTGTCTGTTTGTGATTTTAACATAACAGCTTTTTATTATATGCATATGATAATAAATACTGTATTAACAACGAAAAAAAAAATATTTTTCAATTTTTTGTCTGTCTGTTCCGGCCAATCTCCGAAATTGCTGGACCGATTTTGAAAGAACTTTTACTGGCTGATAGCTGATGTTATAAGGATATCTCTACTTTTATTTTAGAATAATAATTAGGGTTCCGTGCAAAAAAAAACCCTTAAAATTATTAACAAAATCCGATTCAAATAGGGACGTTGGTAATATTTTTATTATAATTTCACATTTTATAAGGACACGGGCAACAGTTAGTCTTACACTTAAACAGCACTTTACTGATTGTTTCATTTCCAATTAAAACCAGATTAATAAAATATTTATTCACACAGCTTGATTAGAAAATAAAAAAAAATATTTTCGAGTAAAAACCTACATACATGCAATTTAAAATGCATTAATGTTTAATTCAACCACTTAAAGAATCTCATTTATTATGTTTTGTGTGCACATAACTCTCAAATCCTTTAATATTCATCAGACACTAAGAATCTTAAAATACTTGTATGTACTTAGCAAGATGAAGCATATTAATACATTAAAACAGAATTATGTTTCTTTACGAAAACCATTTTTATTTAAAAATAAAGATTATTATTTTTAAGACTCGATTAACTAACCAAGCACATAAATCTAATTAATTTAACGGCTTAAAAATCTTACGGGAAAAATAAAAACGGTAAATAATATCTTGGGATCTCCGGTACGGTCTACATCCTGGTCCCGAAAATTTCGGGACTCTTGAAAGCGGGACCTCGGGAAGGATAACTCAAGGATTGCTATGGTAACGAAGGTAATAAAGGCATCATTAAATTTCTACTCTTTTTTGTTGTATAGATTAAAATGATGAAAACCGAATAGTTCTCATATTTAGGAAAAGTCAGAAAAAAAACAGAATTCCTAGGATTATAAATAAAAATCAGATAGAATTCTCTAGAAATAGGTACCTATCTGAAAAAAAACCAACTCAACAGAATATACGAGCGACTGGACAAACATCGTAAAATAAAATGGCGAAAACTTATTTGGAGAAGCAAGTTTATTGGCTTTATCATGACATAGCTGATCCCTCATAAAAATATGTATCGGTATTGTAAGAAAAATATTACTTGAAACTTATGTTCACGACCTCTGGCGGAGCTACACGCGAATATGAACA
This sequence comes from Noctua fimbriata, assembly GCA_905163415.1. Lineage (NCBI taxonomy): Eukaryota > Metazoa > Arthropoda > Insecta > Lepidoptera > Noctuidae > Noctua > Noctua fimbriata. The sequence goes on along the minus strand of LR990931.1, from coordinate 17,266,262 downwards.
TTCAATTCGCACGTTTTATGGGTGCGATAGGGGCAATATCGCGTGGCGTGCTGACTCAGGGATATTGAAATACAGGACATTGTGTAAAGTACAGGTGTGTTCGAGGGCGTCATAATTTTGTTTGCTGGTCGGTTTTGGTGTCAGGAAGTCTAAGGGACGGTTTGAGCATTCAGGAGCATGTAATTCAAATAACCTCAGGTCAGTGGAGCCTTCAGCGATAAATAAAGGAGCCCTGTGACGCAATATGGAGTCTTGTCTTAGATTCGTGTTTGGTCAAACAATATTCATTTATGCTGCTTTTAGATAGGATTTTAAACAGTTTAATGAAACATCCAGTTTGCTACTCTATTACGAATGGAGGATGAGGCAAATCTGAGTGCAACAATGCACTGCCTGCTAAGAAAAAAAAACATCCCAACTGCCCAATATAAAAAAAGCAGTGTTAGCCTATTGGTGTGACCGTCGAACTGCCAAGTTATAGGTCTCGCATTCGAAACCAAGACACGCACCTCTGATTTTTCAGATTCATGTGCGGATTGTATAATTATTGCTTTGGTGAAGGAAAACGAAACCAGCATACCTGGGAGATATTTTTATATATTTCTGGCATATAAAGCCAAGTCAGAGCCCCATGGGCGGCATAAAAACTCTGACACCAAGTTAGGCACTAACCACACGAAAAAGAAAGAATATAAATTATCTCGCAAAATTTAAATGACCATAACTCATCACGTCAGCAATCCCCGTAGCGTTAGGCAGAGGTGCACACCCACATTTCGCAGTTATGTTTAAGTAAGTAAAATTGGCTCTCAACGGAAAAATCAAATAAAACACACTGAATTTTTCACATCAGCACCTCCACCACTAGCAATAAAAACTCCCACGACCAATAATCGATAAAAAAATATCGTATCATTCGGAATAGTGACGTATTTAACTACAGCACGCCGTTCACACGTCGAGCTATTCGATGTGAACTGACAAAACATTCCACCAAAAGCAAACAGCCAGCCGTCTCGAAAACGAGTGTTGTAAATAATTCCAACTGTTTGGATTCGGTTCATACTCTAAACGGTTGGAAAATACGTTTAAGTTTTGCATTTTCAGCTGCTGTTATTTTGAAATACAACATTATTTTTAGTATATGCGAAACCTGAATATAGTTTATTGAGAATAAGTCACAGAATCGATTCCAATAATTTTTAAACCATGTTATATGTTGTCCTAAAAATATTTAAAAAAAGGCTACAAGTTGGACTCCGAGCGACGCTAAGTACCTATCGCAATCATTTATGTACCTACTGACAAATTATTAATCGCGCGGCCGCGCCGCGTGGTGGCCACGTTTTTGTGCGGAAACTAGGTAACAGAACATGCTATAACTTTGTGAGTTTTCATGATACAGTTTTGAAATTTTGTACATAGATTCTTTACATAGAAATACTAGACACGTGTTTCAGGTTTCGCATATACTAAAACTAATGTTGTATATTTTAACTACTATTACTTAAAGTAAAATAAATAAGTATTGTGTCCTGCGTGTCCTGTTGTTTGTTTACTACAGGAACTGATGGATGCTACCGAAAGAGCCAAATTAGTGGCTCAGTTCTGGGCCGACACAATTTAGATTGCCATCAACACGCTAAGAAGAAGAAGTGTACATACTAATGTTTAAGTCTCAAGTAATAAGGGACGAGCCTATTGCCATCAACCGGGCACATATCCAGGGTCCGTGGTACTGAGAAGTTCGTGATAAAAAAACCTCGATAACGCTATCCCCTACCTGGGACTCGAATCCGGGACCTCGTGCTCAGCAATCACCGCTTGCGACCACTAAATAAACGAGGTTACAAAACTAAGGAGCAATTAACTATATCAATAAATTTGAATGGGCATTTCAAATGAAAATATACGGATATGACGTTTACCTGTAATTTTGTGCATTAACTAATTATGAACACATTGAACAAATAATTACATTTACAATCCTTTGCCATCCAACCAACCGAGATATTTATATTGAAAGCAAAAGCCTGCGGGTACGTTCGTAAATAAAGCCCGTATATTCCTTTATCGAACTATTTTCGCGAAACGGCTCGTCCGGTGAGGATCCGGTAAATATTTGAACGATCCACGTTTTACAATTTACGCCCATCTGGGGTATTCGAACGTTGCTTTATGTTCTATCAAACGGCATGGAATCCTTTAATTAGAAATTGTTTGGTAGCCATCCGTTAGATGGCGCTGGTTTCAAAAGGGGTGATTGGGTGTGCCGAAGCTATAGTGACTTGTTGTTATTTATGTAAAGTTTTAATTATGCTAAATTATAACTAATTCATTGCACTATATATAGGTGCCGATTTGTAAAACCACTAGATTTGCTTGATATTTGTAATCAAATTCTAGAGTGACGGCCTTCAAAGGTTAGGTCATCTTCACCAGAAATCTTTAAATGCGTTAAGAATGATACTACATGCGTTAAGTAGGTTTGGCAGAAAAAAAAATTTAAAAAAAAAATCCGTGAAGCGCATTAATAACTAATTTTGCCTTAAGGCCTATTCCAACCTAAGCGGTATTTGCTACCATCTGCGGTAGAGAAAACCGAGTGAGTATACGGTAATATTACTGTTCACAACAAAGCGGATTTCGCTACCGTCTGTATTCACTTCTTACCCACAGCGGCGAATACCGCTCAGGTCGCTCTAGCCGCGGAACTTGATACTAATACCTGAGCGAAACCCGCGTGGTATGTACCTCTACCCACAGCGGCAGCGAATACCGCATAGGTTTGAATAGGCCTTGCATGTAGGCATATTTATAGTAATATTAAAACAGTATCTTATTACATGGCCCTGACTGACGTCTTACTTCCCAAGCCAAGCAATCAGCAACAAAACAGCAATAACAACAACAACTTGTGGTCAAATAAAGCTGTACAGCAACAAAATAAGCCTTTACCCATTAATCTAAGAGACTTACGCATAAATTGGACTATCTGTGGCGAAACTTTCCTAGTTTGAACATTTGTTATTCAGATATCCTGTTCCTAATGGAGATTTATGAGTGGCTCATTATTTTATGTAACAGATTCAATTTTGAGACATCTCTGTTAAGATTTTGTTGATAACCGAGACATTTTTGGCATGAAATATGAACTGTTGTTATAATAGTTTTTAATGCTGATAATTTGAAGAAAATCTTTTGTTTCAGTTTTAAGTCTGGCGACGACTCGGAGTGAGAAGTATCGTATTACCCTGTAATAAAATTGTGCCCAGTGCACAGTAGTGACGGCCCCGACGAGCAGTAAGTCATGGGTTTGAACACAGGCAGGTGCATTGCTTTGTGTAATTTATTTCATCACCAAAACGGTGAGAGAAACCGTGACATCGTGAGGAAACCGGCATGTCCTAAAACTAAAAATTCAAAGGCATGTGACATCTACCAACCCGCACTGGGCCCGCGTGGTGGATTATAGCTCATTCCCTCTCATAGAGAGGAGGCCTGTGTCCCAGCAGTGGGAACATTCTAGGCTGATTATTCTATGCTTATGCAGTGAACTGGGCTGTGAAGGTCCGATAGGCAGTCGCTCCATGTAAAAGATTGATATTCAGGTGCATTCGTTAAGACCGGAACAGGATCTGACATGGAAAAGGCTAGGCAGATGATGATGCTTCAGTATAAATGGAATAGGTTTAAATCTTCTATGGTACAACTTACAAGTTCGATACTTACTTAAAAGGAAGACAAAAGTAAAAGCAAAATGGAAGTTAGATTTTATTTACTTCATTAAACGTCGCTTGGTCGTTTGCGGTGCCTACTCATACAACCAAGAGGCGCTGTATTCTTAAACAAAGACAAACAACAAAAATGCCGAACATTGCTTTTATTTCTTCTATTTTTTTACGCCCTCCAAAGTAGACAAGCTAGTTTATTTTAAAATCAAAAACATAACTTATGCAAGTTTTTCATAAAAGGTTTACGTAATAAATTAACTACGACATTATAACTACGATGTAGAACATAAACCACTTCAGTAGAACTCGTACGATGTTGCCAAACTTCTGCAACTGGAACATTTTAATTGCCGCAATTAATTAGGATTGAGTTAGGTTTCCTTCATACACGACCCACTCATAATGAGAAAAATACTTCCCTATGATGAGATGTTAATTTGTTAAATTATGAGCTAAAAATAATAAGGGGATATTCGGTGAATTTTATAAATGATTTCTTATCATATCGGATGTTAATATGAAACGTAATAATAAAATTCTGTTTATGAAGAGTTTACCATCAAATATTAATATAAACTGGATGTCTGTTGTTTATATCTGAAATCAAAACAAATATTGAAATTGCAAAAAATTTGGAAGTAGGAAGTTCATTAATGTACCCATATTTCATATAGGCACCAAATTCTAAATTAAGGATAATCACATTTTATCTACACTCCGCAATTACACATGAGGAATATTATAAACGCGAGAGTAATCTGTGTGTCTATCATCTTTTCACTCCTTAGCGGCTGAATGAATAGACCATAACCTGGCTTAAGACATGAGTTACATTAAATACCACAGGTTTTCATCCTGTAGTATAATATTCCTATGTGATAACTTCTGAATACAAGCTAAACAATGAACAAAAGCCGATTATCCTGAAGTTATAAACAAAATTTGTAACAACATTAAAAAAACACAACTAACTAAATCAACTCGTAACTAAAATAACTCGGTAACCTGTACAGGAGTAAACATCAAAGAATTAAGACTAACAGAGGATCGAACATTTCAATCAAAGTGGTTATGCATAATTCAGTGAGACGCCCCGAAGGATCCTAATTGAAATACGCGGAGCCGTCGGCTGGCCACTTCGATGTTAATCGGTGACACCTAACGTAAATCACTATCCCTTTTAATAGTGTTATTAGTAGTCGTGATGGTAGACGTTATTTTGATGTTGATTTTGTTAACTGAATGTTGATTTTTCGTGGATTTGGTTTAGGAGTTTTTTTTTTAGTTCAGTGGCAAAGATGATCTTTATATTTGCCGTCACCGAACTAAGTGGCGCAAAAAAGTGTTCATACTGTAAAAAATTACACGTCCCGTATGGAAAGATAGATATGCTTTTTAATAAGAATCAGCAAAATATAACTTAAATGCCAGTGACTATATTTTAAACGCGGTCGGGCGAATCTAACAATTGTAATCAATGTTTTATGGGCCACGTTCAACTGCTTGCACAGTGATCGCTGCGTTGGTCAAGAGTTTTTGCACAATGAGTGCCTAAGTGGGGAATTAAGTGAATTAAACATGAAACATAACAGGAAAAGAGATGGTCGTGAAAGGACTTGTGACTGACATTTGCCCTGGAACAGAATGTGGTTAAAAATAGTTTAAGTTTTTCATTTGCGTGGTATGGCCATACTCGTCAAGAAGTTTTTTTCTTCTTTTTCTTTCGTGTGGATGGTACATTCATCATCATCATCATCATTTCAGCTGAAAGGCGTCCACTGCTGGACGTAGGTCTCCCAGTATCGCCACATTGACCGGTCCCGTGCGTCTCGCATCCAGCGGAGCCCCGCAACCTTCACCAGGTCATCGGTAATCCTAGTGGGAGGCCTTCCATCGGTGGATGGTGCGACTTGTTTAAATTCCTTGGGCCCAGTATGTGGCCACGTTAATCACGGCATCTGTGGCGTCTTTTAGGTCCTCTAAATTACAAGTGTTGGGACACTTCGGAAACTCCAGTATTTGGGACATCGTTTGATTGGGAGCAATGCATTCACACGGTGCATCGGAAGGATCTTAAATTCCCTATTTTGCCAAATTGTGTCAAGAAGTAACATGTATATTGATTGGTGATTGAATATACTTACGAAACTACAGTTAATAGAATAATTTTTTCTCTAAAGCGCACCAAATAGATCTGAAACTAACGGATTTCTCTAGAAAAACGAAGCACCCAAGTAAAGTGGGTTCTTACGTTTAAATTTATCGTACCTGCCTTTACTTAGTGATTGATATATTGCCACAAACAAGTGGTTGTAGTACCTAGTTGATCGTTGAATATTTCTTGAAACTATTTATTAGGATGGATGAAGTATGTTTAATGTTGATTTAGTCAAAAACGCTCATCTTTGGTAGTCTGTTTCTGGAATGTCTCCACGCTTGAAGATTACAGGGTTTTTCTGAGAAAAGCTATGAAATTCTTTTTCACGGAGTTAAAACTACATATTTTGCATAACATTTAATGTCAAACGTTACACGTCCGGTTTGGATCACAAAAATGTGTACTACATTTCAACTTAATCGATCCAGTTCGATCCAGT